>JAVANC010000004.1:67963118-68656243 GCA_033319125.1 Parnassius glacialis | reverse complement strand
CACGGGGGGGACTGAGGTGTATGACGTCCCAATGTCATAGTTAACCACGGCTACCTCCAGATTAAAAATTATTAATTTTTGTTCCGATCCACGCAGTATGTACTTACAGTATCATGAAGTCTTGCAGTTGTATGCTTGGGTTGGGATTTAATTTTATTAATTATGGGATCCCAAGCAGATGGTAGTACCCAGCCATCTTCTCTATTGAAATTAGGATGTTTCTTGATTTCAATAACCTAGATGCAGGAGTGTACAAGCTTGATTGTGAATGTGGTCTCTCTTATATAGGACAAACTAAAAGATCTATAAAAACCCGTGTTAAAGAACACATAGCTGATGTGAAGAATAGACGCTCCGGGAAGTCTGCAGTCTGTGAACACGTACAGGATCGCCCCCGTCACTACATTAGATTTGATAGACCACAAATCCTCGCTAAAGAACACCGATTCCTTCCAAGGATGATTCGCGAGGCTATTGAAATCAAGAAACATCCTAATTTCAATAGAGAAGATGGCTGGGTGCTACCATCTGCTTGGGATCCCATAATTAATAAAATTAAATCCCAACCCAAGCATACAACTGCAAGACTTCATGATACTGTAAGTTCATACTGCGTGGATCGGAACAAAAATTAATAATTTTTAATCTGGAGGTAGCCGTGGTTAACTATGACATTGGGACGTCATACACCTCAGTCCCCCCCGTGACCATGGGTGCTGTAAAGTGCTCGAAACGTCGGGAATATAAAATAAGTTAATATACGCGATAAAATCCGTAAAATTAGTTTTATTTAAATGTGTAGTGTTCGCGTAAATATAAGAAATCATTATGGTAGTCTCATTTCAGCTTGTAAAACGACATTTGCTTCAGTACAATATGAGAAAAGGGCAGTATTATAATAAAATAAATAAAATCTTAAGCATATATCCATTGCATAGCATAGAAGTTAAAAAGAAAACAATAGAATGGTTGAAAACTTTAAATTACAACGAAACCGAAACACTTTTAGACAAAATTACTTAACTTGTTACACATAATTAATAATTTACTAAATATACCATACCTCAACATGCACACACCGCATACACATACACTACACAATCACACAACTAGCACCAACGGATATTTTATTGTAAAAATACTATATGAGTTTATTCCCTACTTAAATCTGTGTGTGACCCAAGTTTTAAACACTAATTTATATAAATGAAGAACGGGAAGAGCGGAGCCTCCTAACACAAGTTTCCTAACTTAAAAGGAGTGTTCCAATAATGTATTAAACTGGTCTGAAAATAAAGATTTTAGATTTTTTTTGAGCTTTAGTATGGTTGCAGTGTGAATGGGTCGGCTGGGACGGGGAAGGGTCACTGTCTCACAAGACACAAGAGCGAAATAGCAACATAATGCATGGTTGACACGACAAAAGAGGAAACCGGACCTTTTTTACTGATAACGAGGTGTTCAGGTACAGTTGATATCTATGTATTTATTTGTGGTATAACCACTCTGTAGCTATATTATGATTGCAGCATGAAAGGGTCGGCTCGAGCGGGCAGGTTAAGCGATGGTGGTGGTACACGAGAGGGGAAGCAGACGGAAGTGTTGAGTATACTCGTAGCTTTTTTATAGGATAAGGGTGACAAGCGAGTACACAGTCCACCTGATGGTAAGTGGTTGCTGTGGCCCATAGACATCTACATCTATCCTCGTTTGCGAATCAAAATGCAGATGTGTTGTCGGTGCCGTGAGGACTAAGCTGCTTCGTTTCCAGTAAAAAGAGTCTCCGTCTACACTCTCCGTCTACACTCAACATAATAAACACAGCAGTGTTAAGCTGCTATTTTACGCTGGTATTCTGTGAGAGCGTGGTCCTTCCCCGGTCGAGCTGACCCATTCGTGCCACAACCATAACGTAGCTGCAGCGTGGCTCTACCACGTTGAAAATATAAAGCTTATAATGTAAATATATATATCAAAATATTTATTTAAACTATAGTAAGATTGGAGTAAAAATACTTTTTGAAAGACAACCCTTAGCTAAGCCCCATTTAGTTATCGATTTGTCAGCTTTCGCCCTTTGTCCCGATGTGAGATCGAGTGGGAGCCGACATAAGTCAAATACACAAGACAGATAACAAACATTCGCCATTTTGATAACGTAATTAATCTTTTTAGTTTACTGAAGTCGCTTTTTATTTTATTTTAAGTTTTTTTTACCCTTTTGAGTTGCGGAATATCATAAAATTAATGTCGTCTAAGAAATAATTTCATCCCCTATATTTTGCCGTCTGTAGGGGTAATTATTACATTCAATTTTATATGGGGCCACCCCTGAAGTGTATGTATATTTAAAAAAAGAATCATCGAAATCGGTTTACAATTGACGAAGATATCGATATACAATATGAATACATCCAAAAAACATGGCCGGTTTGTTGTCCTTCTTTTTTTGTCAGCTAAGAAGTGTTGCCATTTTACAAATTAAAGTGCACATATGTACTAATAATTAAAAATATTTCTAGGCAATAAATTCTCAATAGTTGTTTCGTCAGTCTCGGAGTTAGGAAGTGCCTCAGAAACCACGTAAAGTTGGTCCTGCGCCTGATCTCTCTTTGATCTTGTCGAATAACCGTCGATAACAAGAAGGTTGAGACCAGCCGAGTTTATTTTGTGAAAGTAAGTACTCAAAATTCAACTTTCACAACACGTACCTTTACATAATAAATGAATTTTTACTTAACGTACGTCGTTTGTGTATAAGTATCGAAAACAGGCAAAAATCGTAGAGGTTCTCGATACATGGTATACCAATATACGGAACCCTCAGAGCGTTAGTAATAATCGCTCTTGCCCGGCATTTTATGAATATGCAACGCGATATCTTCATCATTGAGTGTATGGCGGGTAGAGATAAGGAAGACTATCTCATATGGGGGCAAGGTTAAAAAGTGTCGAGCTGTAAATAACAGTTCACCAACCTTTCAGAATGGCGCTAGCGTAGATACAGGGTATGGTATGAACGTAGCAGATGTAGATTGAATTGAAGTGTGCAGAGCTAAAAAATATATTTTTGGTGGCGTATGAAGTTTAAATAAATAAATGAAATAAATAAAGTAGTTTGTTACAGTAAAGTATACAAAACTCTTCAAATATTCACGCAGTTTAAACACATTATAATCCTCCACTCACCAGATGTCACTAGTTGACACTGCAACTAGCGACATCTGGTGAATGGAAGATTATTAGCCCTCAATTATGGAGGGTAGAAGTAAGGAGGATTATCTCAGTGCATGAAAAAGTGTCCGTCGAAATGTGTTATATTAGGGTGGCGCTACGATAGCAGCAGGGTAAATTTCAAAATCAGAAAACTTTATTTGGTCTACTTTAATAAATTTTATAAGAGTTCCCACTAAAAAATTACTAAACGTATTGTAGCCTACAAAAATAAAATCACACGCCAGGTTTCCTCGCAGCAGTTATTTTAGGTTATGTTTAAAAAATTATATTTTGGGACTGCGTGATTAGTTGAAGAGTTTTGTATACTGTACTGTAACAAACTGCTTAAGTCACCAAAAATATTTTTTTTTAACTAAGCACACTTCATATCCAATCTACTTCTGCTACATTAATACCATACACTGTATCTACGCTAGCGCCATTCTAAACGAGCCAACTGTCGAAGCAGACAGTTGGCTCTTTCTGACATACTAGAGATCTAGCAAAGACTTTGAAGCTCTGGTTCCTTCCACTCGATTGCTTCTTCAATATGAGCAGTATTAAAGTTGCGTAAGTCCCGCCGCATGCATTTGGAGATCCCTCTTTCTCTATGAAGTCGGCCAGCTGCTGGCCCCTTGGTTTCCGTTGCGCTATTCCAAATTTCCCTACTTTCAGCTCACCGTTCAATCTTGTGCCTAGTTTTGCATTGAAGTCTCCCATTAACACCGTATATTGGGTTTTGGAGGAATGCATGGCTCTAGAGATATCCTCATACATTTCCTCCACCTCTTCATAGCGGTGTGCCGAGGTTGGTGCGTAAACCTATATGACCTTCAGCGAATACCGTTTGGTGATTCTGAGTATAAGGTACGCAACCCTCGTCGACACACTCCCGATCTTTACAACATTGTTAACGAGAAACTTGTGAACGATAAATCCGACACCTCCTTGGGACAGATGGCTAGCCTCCCGGTGACAGAGCAAGTTGCCGGAATCGAGGATTACCGTGTCCTCCCCCTCTCTTTGGACTTCGGATAATCCTATAACATGCCAGCGTAACTTGTCTATCTCTTCTTCCAGCTCTACGATCTTCTTGTCAGTCCTCAGGGTGCGTGCGTTGTACGTTGACAGGTCGAGTCGTCTAAGGTGGCAACCGAACCTCCACAGGAGATTCTTAGCACCCCTTGCCCCGCCGTTACCATGGTCGCCCCGTAGCCAGGAATAGCGGAGCCGCCGGGGACTGGGGTCCGTCTCCTTGTTACTCTCTTCATAGGGGGGTATTTGCCATAGTTGCCACGCTTGACGAGCGGGCTGGCAACCGCAGTTTTTTTATTGTAATTTTGGCTATTACCAGGAAGATGCTGCTGCCCATCTCCTGCCTGTTTCCCTTTGTCGCCTATTACGACATCCACGGGAAGCTATGGGGTAGTGGATATTCTTGACCGCCACTACACGGCACTTCATTTTAATAGACGCTAATTATGGATGTCGCCGCCGGAGTACCCAAAAAAAAAACCAAAATTACTTTTATCAAATTTAATTTAAAGGATATACAACTAAAAAGAACTAATACTAATTAAATTTGACTGAATTTTCACTAACCAAGTAGGCATTGTATAATCTCGATATATTTCAAATTTCATTAAATTTGAATAAGTAGTTTAAGAATTATAACTATAATACTATAACTATATATAGTCAAAGTTTCTTAATGTCACTCACTCACTGACTGACCGATCATAAAAACTTAATGGACTTATGAAAGGCTGTAATGATGATGATGAAAATGAAGCGTCATTTAAAATGATATTTCTTTCATGGCAAGATAAGAAAAAGTGCGGAAAGGGGGTCGTGACTGAAAAATCTTACACTTTTTCTCGTCTAGCCCCTATCCGTCAAATTCATACCGTCCGATAAGGAACTTCGTTCCAAAAAGTAAAAAGCTGACTTCAAAGAATTAAAATTAATAAAATAATTTCAATATTATCTTTTCCAAATCTCTCTACAGTGCCTATGTTGATTCGCCACATTGAACTCAGCGGGAGGTAATATTTGTGAGAAGCACAAATTGTTTCCGGTTCTGATAACTGTAGCGTGTCAAGGGAGTGGGGGGCGGGGGACATGGCCTAGGGTGGCAGATTTTAGCGGGCAGCATTTAGGAAATAAAATTCAAGCCGTGCCTTATCTTTTTCAATGGTGCTAGTAAAAGTCTCAAAAGTTCTTTTTTTATAGAATAAGGCTGACATGGGAGTACACAGTTCGCCTGATAGTAAATGGATGCTGTGCCCCATATACATCTATCCTCAATTAGGAATCCAAATGCCGACCGCGGAAGGACCACGCTCTCTCACAGATCAACGTAAAATAGCAGCTTAACACTGATGTGTTTCGTATGGTGAGTGTAGAGAACCGGAGACCCTTTTTACTGAAAACGAGGCATTCCATCTTAGTCCTCACGGGTGACAAATTAAATTATAACGGGTTAGTAAAAAAAATGCATGAAACCCTAAAAATAATTATTAAAAATTAATTCAAACAAGTGTGGGGTAGATCCACACAACAACATAACAGCCATCATCTATTGTATGCAGATGACACCAAACTTTTCAGGACAATAAATTCTATTGAAGATTGCTGCAAACTACAATCGGATATTGAGAGCTTATGTAATTATTGTGAAAGTAATCACTTGTACCTCAATGTAGATAAATGTTTTATAATAACTTACTCTAGAAAATCAAACCTCTTAACTTATAATTATACTCTTTTTGAGAAGACTCTTAGTCGTGTTAAAAACATTCGTGACTTGTGCATCAACGTGGACGATCAGGTTTCTTTCAATAACCACATAGATTTAGCTATAAAAAGAGCTTTTAGAAGCCTTGGTTTCATTAATAGAATAACTAAACCATTCAAAAAGAATATCACTTTTAAAATCCTTTATTTCTCATTTGTAAGATCCATTCTTGACTTCGGCTGTATAGTGTGGTGTCTATTTTATAAAAACCACATTGATAGAATTGCTGTTTCTCCTGCATATCAATGATATGTTGCTAACTGGCAGCATTCATTGCTATGCGGACGACAGCACTGGTGATGCCTTATATACCGGCCGTGCCAATATTTCTCGGGAAAACGTCGCCGAGTACCGGGACAAACTTGTGTCTGAAGTCGAGTCTTTGCTTAACAAAGTCTCGGATTGGGGGCGACTAAATCTAGTCCAGTTCAATCCCCAGAAGACACAAGTTTGCGCGTTTACCGCTAAAAAGAACCCCTTTGTCGTATCTCCTCAGTTTCAAGGCACTCCCCTTACTGCCTCAGCCAGTATCGGAATCCTTGGCGTCGACATATCGAATAATGTGCAGTTTCGTGGTCACTTGGAAGGGAAGGCCAAATTGGCCTCTAAAAAGCTTGGCGTGCTCAACAGAGCGAGACAGTATTTCATGCCGGCACATCGCTTGCAACTTTACAAAGCGCAAGTTCGGCCCCACATGGAATACTGTTCTCATCTCTGGGCCGGGGCACCCCAGTGCCAGCTCCTTCCACTTGACCGCATCCAGCGCAGAGCGGTTCGAATCGTCGACGACCGAGTTATTTCTGATCGGCTCGATACACTGGCACTGCGTAGAGATGTTGCATCTCTTTGCGTATTTTATCGCATTTATCACGGGGAGTGCTCTGAGGAATTGTTCGGACTAATTCCAGCCGCTCAATTTCACCATCGCACATCGCGACAAAACTCGCGTTACCATCCATACCATCTGGATGATTGGCGGTCCACGACTGTGCGATTTAGAAGAAGTTTTCTCCCTCGCACGACTTCCTTGTGGAATCAATTACCACCAGCGAATTTTCCGGACCGATACGACTTAGGAACCTTCAAGAAAAGAGCTTACACCTTTCTAAAAGGTCGGCAACGCATCTGCAATTCCCCTGGTGTTGCGGTTGTTCATGGGCGGCGGTAGTCACTTACCATCAGGTGAGCCGCATGCTCGTTTGCCCCCTATTCTATAAAAAAAAATTGAAAAGGTCCAAAAACATTTATTAAGATTTTAAATGACCGCTGCGACCTTTATGGCGAGCCGTATATTAGCTCCCTTCATAAACATAAAATGTTGAGTCTCAGTGATCGCCGTAAATATTTCGATATCATTTTCTTGTATAAAATTCTAAATAATAAAATTGACTGCTCTCCCTTATTAGCCAAAATAAACATTAAAAGTAATTTTCGTTTGCCCGCTCGCCCTCAACGTGTATTTCAAACATTCGTACCACCTACACTTCGAAAAAAATATACACAAAACTGTTTTATCTCCCGTTCGTTAAAATTATACAATAAAGAATTTGTAAATCTCGATCTCTTTAGTTGTTCCTTAAAAAGTCTTAAACGAAGTATCTTTAAAAGTTATTCAGATAAATACTTAACAGCGTAACATTCGGTAATCTCTATGATGTATTAATTGTTGTCCCTTAAAAATGTATGTTTTTCAACTTTAATTAAGTTACCTATTTTAAGCTTTACTCTACTGTTGTTGTTACGTAAAGATAAATTTACTATTCAGCTTCAACTAACATGGGTAAATCTTTCAACAAGCTAAATTGATGATTTCTTATAATGATTTCTTATATTTACGCGAACACTACACATTTAAATAAAACTAATTTTACGGATTTTATCGCGTATATTAACTAATTTTACATTCCCGACGTTTCAAGCACTTTACAGCACCATTAAAAAAGCTAAATTGAAATGTTATTCTAATGTATTTTTTCGGCACTCGTTGTCTGTTAATTATGTAATGTTATAATATAGTACTTTCTTTGTAATGACTGTTTGTGTCACAATAAATGAAAAAAAAAATTGTAGAACATACGCTTGTAGAAGTGTCAAATCCCACCGTTCAACGAATACCCCAAGGATACTGTTGGTGCAATTTCGCACACGGATCAGTAATACATCATCTATTCAAATAAATAAATTTGAAGTGTCTGTTTGTAATGTCAAAATAACAGCTATTTACTAAATGCATATGAAAGTAAGTATGGTGCTTACATATGGTAGTATATCCGAAATGGCTGGACTGATTTTGACGGAACTTTCACTGGCATATAGCTGATGTCATAAGGAGTAACATACGCTACTTTTTAAATAAGGCTTTCGCGCAAAAAATAAAACTCATGAAATCCAATAGTAATAAATTCCACGCGGTCAAGTAGCGAAGAACATTTACTTCAAAATATAAATATGTTAACAAATTTCTCTAAATAAGTTGATTAATGATAATAATTATAACTCTACTGGGACCGGGCCATCATCACAGACTGCACAGACACAGACATCACAGGACTATTCTTGCGAATAGGCCTGATATTGTGCCGATGGATCGGGCACAGTCAAGGATATTTTTGGTCGACATTACCATTCCTTATGACGAGAACTTCGTGAAAGCCGAAACAGATAAGCTGACAAAATATCTGGACCTGGCTCACGAGGTGACCGACATGTGGGGTGGTCTGCCAGCTGAAATTATTCCTGTGGTCGTTTCTGCGAACGGGTTAATCCCAGTCAGCCTCTCAGGTCATCTGAGGCAGCTGGGACTCTGTGACGGACCGCTCGAAATTCAAATGCAAAAGGCGGTGCTCCTCGATACCGCCCGCATCGTCCGCCGGTTTCTTTCCCTTTCCCCCCAACCCTCGGCCGTTTGGTCTCCCCTGCCGAGAGCTTCCATCTGGTTGGGTTGTTATATACCAGGCGGTCCCATAATGAACTGGCCTGGTATAGTTCAACGCGACATGTCGCTACATGTTGTGTTGCATTAAATAGTACGTTTATCGTGCACTTAATATAAGAAACATGCATCGACATGAAATGCTTATTCTTAGTTTAACAGGCATTTGAATAACGAGAGTCGCGTATTTTTTCAAAATGTCGAAAACTGAGTATCGAAGTGTCATAAAGTTTCTGTTTAAAGAAGGTTTATCCCCTGCCCAAATAAAAGAACGATTGGATGGCGTGTATAAGGAGTCTGCCCCCTCCTATAGCACAGTGAAAAATTGGGTGAAAGAGTTTCGCCTCGGGAGAGAAACCGTCGAAGACTTTGGCCACGACGGTCGACCTGTGGAAGTGTTCACTCCTGAAACGATTGCTCTTATCGAAGAGGAGGTTCTGAGTGACCGCCGTTTGAAGATTAGAGAAATTGCAGCAAGGCTTGGGCTCTCTAAGAGTACCGTTCATCGCGAGCCGTACCGTTCAAGTGAGTGCAAGATGGGTACCGAAACTTCTTTCAGCGGTACAGAGACAGGAAAGAGTGCGCTGCGCTTCGGAGTTTTTGGATCTTTGTGGCGAAAATCCAAAGACTGTGATCGAGCGGCTAGTGACTGGTGATGAAACTACGATCTTGTATTATGATCCACAAAGCAAGCGCGAGTCAATGGAATGGCGTTATAAGGGTGAAAAGCCCCCTAGAAAGGCAAAGGTGCAACAATCGACTAAAAAACTGATGTGCACAATATTTTGGGATTTTCAAGGCATTTTGATGGTGGATTTTAAAGAACGTAATACAGTCGTGAACGGCGAATATTATGCTTCTTTAATATATAAATTACGAGACAAGATAAAGGAAAACCGAAGATGCAAGCTGTCTAAAGGTGTCCTGTTGCTCCATGACAACGCCCCTGTTCATACCGCTGGTGTTTCGAAGGATGCAGTTCGTCAATGCGGGTTCACAGAAGTTCAACATCCACCTTACAGTCCAGACATGGCCCAGTCCGACTATTATTTATTTCCAAATTTAAAGCGGGACTTAAGAGGAAGAAAATTTTCAAGCGATGAAGAGTTGCAGGCGGCCGTCTTCAGTCATTTTGAGGATAAAAAATGTGATTATTTTTATAAAGGTTTAGAGATGTTGATTCACAGATGTCAGAAGTGTGTTAGTATTCATGGTGATTATATTGAAAAATAAAATTGGTTTCGTTTCATTTCCTTCATTGGTTCATAGTTAGGCCAATTCATTATGGGACCGCCTACGTACCTATTTATGTATTTATTTTATTTTGTTGATATTTATGTATGTTTATCATTTTCATTTACCATTATATATTTATACTGCCCAACCAGATGAGTAAACTATATAATAATTATTATTATTTTATTCAGGAAATTTGTTTTCAACATCATACATCTACATCTGCGCATGAACTAAGCATTGAGCTTGTATCCTCAGGCAACAGTGCTCTTTCTTATGGGACAATTATTACATAAATCTTTCTGTTTTAGAAACTTACGTAAACATATCAACAATATTGTTTTAAAATATAAGAAATTCGTCACATTGCGTAGCTTCGAATCCGCCATTTGGCTATACAGAACTCTTAACACAAGCATGTTAAGTTTGCTTACAGTAATTAAGTATTAGTAGGTCATGTTTATAGCGTTACTGTTTGACGAAGTGACGTGTTAGACAGCAATCGATCCATCGTAGATTGATGTCGATCGATTAATGTGGTATCTTTCGTTGATCGACAATTAATCAATGTAAATGCCAGCTTTTTTTTAAGACCAGAGATAGGTTAAATTCATCTAGAACAAATTTCAAATGGCGGTCGGTGGAGCGGCGCGGGTTCTCGAATTATCTATCAAGCATCTCGATCGACGTCGACTAATCCAGTCTAATATCGATGGATCGATGTGGTAGTAACTATCGATCAACGTCGACTAATTCACACATCGGTCAGCGATCGATCGATTGGTGTGGTAACACCTTTACAGACTGAAAAAACATTTTCAATTTGTTCAACTTCGCCGCGCGTTAGAAGCCTGACAAGTGCAGGTATCTAATTTCACCGTTCGCAAAAAACGTTGTCCTTTCGAGTTTGTAGAATACTTTTATATCTGTATTCGAACTTTTTTTTACATGGGGAAATGCCTACACATACCCACGTCACGGGGGCAAGGACGGGTTATGTCGGACTCGCACCGACTAAAACCCCATGGTGTTCCACCTTCGCCGCATATTGGCAGGCCCACGGGAACGCGTTCGCACACATCCGCGAACCCACCAGCGCCGGCCGCCCCATGGCAGCCCCTTCTCAGGGGAGGACCTCTCCTCCCCATTCTCTTTCTCAGACAAGGCGTACCAGTAACACAAGGCACGCCTCCCTCCACGGCCTCCACTTCCACCTGCGTATCGGACCACCCGAGTCCGATACGCGGAGGCCATGGGGCCAGGAATATCGAGCGCTTTGTAGCACCCGCTTTCCCGACCCCAGTGGTGGATCTGGTCTCTGGGTAGGGAGAGCGGCGCCTCGCAATACCGACACTACTCCCCCCCGCGGCCCCACCACCACCGCATCGACGGTGCAACCCGTCTGAGTCGCGGAGGATAGGGCGAGTGGCACATACCAACACTCCTCTTCCTCCGCGACTCCACCTCGGCTGCAGTGGTAGGGGGAGTGAACTCCCGTTTTCACCGCAGCCCACCGACACACATCCGAAGTGGGCTCGACAAGCCCACTCGGAGTGGCCACCTCGCGCCGGCCAAGTAGTTCCTCTTTGTTCATCGCGGGTGACCAAGCCACGGCTACTAAGCCCCCCCCCCCACGACAAGGCTGGTTCCCGGCTCGGGGGGGAGCCATTACAAGTCCACTGCCGAGCGTAGGCGAGAAAAGAACCCACAATTTTCGCAAGATACGTTTCATGATATGAAATTATATGCTAGGGGATTATTTGGTTAACAAAACTTGGGCACTCAGCAACCAGGCCCTGACCTCTGTTAAATTGAGGGTTTCTTGTGTCTATTAAATAATTAAAGGTAAAATCCAGCATATAGCACTTAAATCGTCATCTAGAGCCACGGTGCAGCTAAATTATAGGTCGAGTCCCATTAGAGGTCGGCAAGACCGGGACAAGACCACGCTCTCAGAAAATACCAGCGTAAAATATTTATTTTTATTTATTTATTTAACAAGTACACTTACAATATACATATATAAAAAATTAACATATAAATTATTAATAAGCAGTTATTGCGCTTAAACTTTTATACATGGTAGAGCAAACATTGGTTTAACGTTAATAATTTACATTTAAACGGAAATAAAACTAAATGTATTAAATTTACAACAACGAATGTTAAAAATCTGAGAACCAATGTGTTTTTAAATGGGGAAGAACTGTGCCCTGTTGAATCCACTGTTTTTCTTGGCATCACTCTCGACGCAAAGCTTCAGTGGGGCCCCCATATATCCAAACTAGCAAGCAGACTAAGTTCTGCAGCCTATGCTGTAAAAAAGATAAGAGGTCTCACTAGTGTCGAGACAGCTAGATTAGTTTATTTCAGTTATTTCCATAGCATAATGTCTTATGGGATTTTGCTATGGGGAAATGCGGCTGATTCAGAAACTATTTTTGTTTTACAGAAGAGGGCCATTAGAGCTATTTACAACCTAAAACTGAGAGAGTCTCTTAGAGATAAATTTAAAGAAATAAATATATTAACTTTGGCCTCTCAGTATATTTACGAAAATTTAATGTATGTTCACAAAAACAAAGGTAGTTTTAGTAAAAAAAGTGATGTACATTCTGTAAATACTAGGAACAAACACAAGCTAGTGATACCAGTTTCTCGACTCCACAGAGTCAGTAATTCATTCTTGGGGCAATGTATACGCTATTACAACAAGGTCCCGGAAAGTGTACAGGCTCTCTCTATTAGCAAGTTTAAATGTTTTGTTAAGTTGAAACTGTATAAAAAGGGTTATTATAGTATAAATGAATACATGGTTGATAATAACCCCTGGGAATGAGGTGATCGCTTCCAAGCTGTTTCTAAAATAAATTTTGTACTTATATAGTTGTATAACCATTATTGTAAAATTTGCTTTAAAAAAAAAGTCCCGCTGGGTTTCTTGCTGGTTCTTCCCAGGACGGAGGTTTTTTTTTCGAACCAGTGGTAAAGTAAAAAATGACTTTCAATAAGAATTACACATGTGATCTATATTGAATAAAAAATTATTCTATTCTATTCTATTCTATTCTATTCTAGCCATGCTGCAGCTATATTAGTATAGTTGTAGCACGAATGGGTCGGCTCGACCGGGGAAGGACCACGCTCTTACAGAATACCAGCGTAAAATTGCAGCTTAATGCTGCTGTGTTTCGTGTGGTGAGTGTAGAGAACCAGAGATCATTTTTACTGGAAAACAGCCATTCTATCTTAGTCCTCACGGCTGACAGCGCATCTGCGTTTTGATTTTTAATCGAGGATAGATGTAGATGTCTATGAGCCAGCATTCACTTACCATCAGGTGGACTGTGTGCTCGTTTGTCACCCTTATTCTATAAAAATAAAATGAGGCTATCTAATGAGAAGGCCTGTGTTCAGCAAGGAACTTGTGATAGACTGTAATAAATGAATAGAATAGAAAATAATAGAATTATGAAAGCTTTATTTTTTAACCTTAAAAAATTTAACCATTAATAAAACTAAAAAAGGCACCACAAAAAAAGATGCAGGACATTTCAGTAAATGTTCTCGTAGCAAATTTTGTGAAAAGTTCAATTATTATTTATTAACTAGCAACATGGATATATTAGTCGTCAGTTGGGGTCACCGCACTACTATATAAAAACTGTCGTAGTTTTCAAGCCGCAATCCGTTTCAACTTTGCAGACTCAATGGAAAGTAGTCCACATATCTTTTTTCTATTAGTTTGTTGTAGAAGCGTGCTTAGAATGAAGTTCTGGCGGACATATTACTGAAAAAAACAAATTTTTCGCTATAAAACTCTAATGAATCTCAAACACGAAACGAACAAGTGGTAAAATTAAAAAAAAAATTGTACAACCGACTTCAATATAAATTATTAAGGATAACTCAAAAACTACTAGTCAGACCTTGATCACATTTATATGACATTACATGAGAAGTACCAGCTTTCAAATAAAAAAAAATGAATCATCGAAATTGGTTCACCGAGAAAAAATTATTATAATAACACACTTAAAAAATATATACAGTCTAATTAAGTACTTACTCCTTTTTGAAGTCGATTGAAACCACGAAAAATACTTTATCTTACTTAAATACTTTTTATTACTTTTATTTCATATTTTATGTAATGTGCCATTTATCATCATCACCACCATCATCATTACCCTGCCTGCCCTTCAGTGGTGCCAAGTAGACTGTCGGTATATCGAAGTGTTGAAATGTTTGTACAGTAGGACTACGATGGCTATCCGATTCCGAGTACAGAACCAGAGTACGAAACCTATCCAATTGCAGAGAGGTATAAGACAGGGTCACGTTATATCCCCGAAACTCTTCACCGCTGCATTGGAAGACGTTTTCAAGCTTCTGGACTGGAAAGGATACGGTATTAACATCAATGGGGAGTACATCACCCACCTTCGATTTGCCGACGATATAGTCCTTATCGCAGAATCGCTGGAGGACCTAAGCACTATGCTCAATGACTTCAATAGTGTCTCCCAACGGACAGGTTTTAAGATGAACATGGACAAAACAAAGATCATGTGTAACGTCCATGTCACACCTGCATGTCTTACCAGGTCGTCACTCCATCTCATGGGGGGTCGCCCTACACTTCGCCTACCGGTACGAGGCTGCCAGTCAAGAACCTTTCTTCCCCATCGCTTGTCGATTCTTCGAGCTATATGGCCGGCTATTGTTTTGCTGCGGATGTCCTCATTTCTAAGTTTATCACGCAGAGAAATCCCGAGTATAACTCTCTCCATGGCTCGCTTAATCTTCCTCATACGGCCAGCAGTGAAGGACCACATCTCAGATCCATAAATCACAATACGCATTGGTTTTAAATCTCATTTTCAAGTTTTGAGGTATGCCTGACGAGAAGATATGTTGTAATCACCCAAACGCTGCCCAGCTGAGTTGAATCCGTCGATTGAACTCTCGGTCGAAGTTGTACCTACTTACCTAGTCGGACTATTTGTCCCAGGTGAACATACTCGTCAACAACTTCGAGCTTAGTGCTCCCAACAACTACCGGCATCGGTGTGACATGGACATTAAACATAGTGGACTTGTGAAGGGTTGTAATGACGATGAGTTATGGTGATCATCATTAAAACCCCTCACAAGTACACTGCTGATCACAGGCCTTCCGCGAGGAATGCCAAAAAGCATGGTCCATTATACTATTACCGGTCAGGACCATAGTATATATTTTCTGCCGACTTCAAAAAGGAGACGGTACTCAATTCGACTGTATGTTTCTTTTTATGTGTGTTACGTCATAACTTTTTACTGGGTGAACTGATTTCGATGATTCTTTTTTTATTTGAAAGCTGGTACTTCACATGTGGTCCCGTATGAATTTAATCAAGGTTAGGGCAATATTTTTTGAGTTATTCTTATTAAATTATATTGAAGTCGCCTGTACAACATTTTTAATTTTAAATTATTATAATTATATTTCTATGTATTACAAAATTTTTATTCATTTTACTTTTCAACCGACTTCAACCGACTTCAAAAAGGAGTTACGCAATTCGAGTGTACGTTTATGTTGTATGTATCTTACATGATATCTTTGGAGATTTTGAACCAATTCTAATGATTCTTTTTTTATTAAATAGGTAAAATATACTTCAAAAGTGGTCCCATATAAATTAGGAGAAAAAGTTCCATACCTAAGGGTAGCAAATCTAACTTATTTTTTAACAATTTATAGTCGGTTTTTATATTTTGTTAAAAGTTATTTTTTTTTTATAGGAGAGGGGGCAAACGAGCATGCGGCTCACCTGATGGTAAGTGACTACCGCCGCCCATGAACAACTGCAACACCAGGGAGGGAATTGCAGATGCGTTGCCGGCCTTTTAAAAAGGAGTACGCTCTTTTCTTGAAGGTCCCTAAGTCGTATCGGTCCGGAAAAATCGCTGATGGTAATCGATTCCACAAGGAAGTCGTGCGAGGAAGAAAACATCTTCTAAATCGCACAGTGGTGGACCGCCAATCATCCAGATGGTGTGGATGGTATCGGGAGTTCTGCCGCGATATTATTATTATTATATTGTATTCTCATATTAACTTTGTTACTACACCTACTTCATTCTATATCTGCATCACCACATAGCAGACTGGTAGAGAATGGCTTAAGCATTAAGTCCACCTATATACCACATATATATATGAAGTTTTAAATTCTTAATATGCAGTTAATGCGCTTAAACTTTTATACGTGGTAGAGCCATGCTGCAGCTATATTAGTATAGTTGTAGCACGAATAGGTCAGCTCGACCGGCGAAGGACCACGCTCTCACAGAATACCAGCGTAAAATAGCAGCTTAATACTGCTCTAGCGTATGGTGAGTGTAGAGACCCGGAGACCCTTTTGAAAAGAGGCATTCCATCTTAGTCCTCACGGGTGACAACGCATCTGCATTTTGATTGTTTATTGAGGATAGATATAGATGTCCATGGGCCACAGCAACCACTTACCATCAAGTGGACTGTGTGCTCGTTTGTCACCCTATTTTATAAAAAAAAAACTTATTACTGGATAGGAGGCATTCCACCTTAGTACTCAGGGTGACAATGAATCTGCATTTGAATTCTAATTCAAAGATAATATTTAAAACACAAAAAATGTTTCTACGTATGTCCGATATAGACCACCATCCAACCATGTGATGTGCACCAAACCGGTTTCATTAGAAAGGAAATAATGCAAAGATGGTTTTAGACTACCGAAACAATGTATTAGGCACTACATAAAAAAGTTAATAAATAAACAAAACTTCATTTTCTCCAACAAATAAACAAAATGTATTTCCTTTTTTTAACCGATTTCAAAAAGGAGGTTTGCACTTAGTCGGAATCATTGTTTTTTTTTTTAATGTATGTTCACCTATTACTCAAAGACACGTGAGCTGATTTGGAAAATATTTTTACTGTTTCAAAGGATGTTCGTTGTAGATAGTCCCATTTAAATTTTATCGAAATTGGTTGAGCGGTTTTAAAAAAAAATCATCAAAAAATTATATTTATACTGAAGTCGGTTGTACAAAATTTTTAATTTTACCACTGGTTTAGTGTATTAGCACAAGCCGGGTATCCGCTAGTCAGAGATAGATGTAGCTGCCTGAGTCACAATATCCTCTTACCATCAGGTGGGCTGTGTGTTCGCTTGTCATCCTTATTCTATAAAAAACTTATTTCAACGAGCGAAAAATGTGTATAGCAGCTAGGGTTACCAGATGAAAAAATTAAAAGTCCGAAGAAGAGGTCTGATTTTCATTTAAAAATCCTGAGATTTTTTACAGTTTGAGAAGAAAACCTTACTTAAAAAGGTATCTTCACATATTAAGTATGATAAAACAGTTTAAGTACCTACTTGCATAAATAAGTTTTGATTTTAATTGTGGAATTATTACGAAAGGAAAATTATTTTTAGTTTGTTTAACTTTTTATCAAAGAGATCTTTAAAATATAAGCTGTATTATATTAAAAGTTCTAAAATTCCTGAGATTTCATAAGATTTGCAAAATCCAGCCGCAATCCTGAGAAGAGTCTAAAAATCCTGAAATCTCAGGACAAATCCTGAGATATGGTAACCCTAATTGCAGCAGTATTTGATGCCATTCTTGATGATTATAACGCCACATTAATAGCACCCAGGAAAAGCCGGGACGGGTAGCTAGTCTATATATATATAAATAAAGTTGAAGTGTCTGTCTCTAATATCGAAATAACTGCTTTATATTGAGCTGAGGGGCATGCCATTAAAACATGATTAAATATTTTTGGAACGAAGTTCCTTATCGGACGGTACCGGTTTGGCGGATGGGAGCTAGGCGACAAAAAGTGTAAGATTTTTTAGTCACTACCCCTTGTGTCATAGTGTAGACGGCCATGGCGGCGAAATAAGGAAGTTAGATGGAATAATATCCATCTCCCTCGCACTTTTTCTTATCTTGCCATGAAAGAAATATTATTTTATTTCAAATGACGCTTCATTTTAATAGACGCTATTAATTCATTTATTTGTATTTGTTAATTAATAATATTGTACTACGCAAGGAACTTCCTTCCAACCGAGTGTTCCACGACACTCACGCATTTTATTTTTTTTATTTTGTCTGTCTGTCCGTCCGGGCTAATCTTCGGAACAGCTGAACCGACTGTGTTTGAACTACACGAATAGACAGAGTACAATACTAGGAGTGATATAAGCTTTATTTTATTTGAAATTAAAAAAGGAAAACAGATGCAGCCATAATGACTGCCGACAGAAGTGAAAACTCAATAATATATGCGTATGCGTACACAGGCCGTCATACGTAGTAGACAAGTTTGTGACATCACGAGCATGTCGAGGTCATCGGTGACGCGAACCTATAAGTTTTCCCTTACCAAAAATCAACGCTCAACGTGGCTTAAATATCAAAAATATTTATTGCATGATTATAGATGGTTTGATCCACTAGATCATGTCACCATCATAGGTACACAATCAAATACACATAATCAGACAGTGATAAATTCACGTAAACAATAATAAAAAATTATCTGTTCTTAATACCTAACAACACTAGTTTATAAATTTTGCTAGGTTATGTACATTTGTGGTTTATAGTCTACCTATTTCAGGTGGTTTATAAAAATTATCGATATCTTTATCAAATACATGGATTAATTCAATAATGTCATCATAATCTTTTTATTTAATTATTATTACAATACATATATGATGTCAGTTTTCTATACAAAAAATGGGACTTAACTTTTTCTTTTTTTTTTACTTTTAAAAAAATTTTCACTTCAAAACACGTGTAACTGATAAATTTTATGGTCTAAATAACTCCACATTAATAGATCTTACCCTAGTGAAACCGGGGCGGGTCAATAGAGTTCTATAAAGAAAGAGAAAAAAAACATATATACAGAGAGCATCAGGTAATTCTCCCGCGAATCCGTACGCCCTCACTTTAACAACGGCAGGCTTATTCCGTCGATCTAATTTGATTTATGCATTGGCCCCATCTCCCTTAACCCTCTCACCCCGACAATAATCCGTCTTACCTCGGATCACGGGGAAACATTATTCGACAAACCAGCAAATAAATTGTTATGCTTAGGGTTGTCACATCGAAGACAGTATTTTTAATTATTTTTTTTAACATTACCTTCTAATTTAGTTTTTTTATAGGACAGGATGACAAACGAGCACACAGACCACCTGATGGTAAGTGGTTGCTGTGACCCATAGACATCCACATCTATCCTCAATAAAGAATCAAAATGCAGATATGTTGTCACCCGTGAGGACTAAGATGGAATATCTCTTTTCTAGTTAAAAGAATCTCCGGTTCACTACACTTACCATACGAAACACAGCAGTGTTAAGCTGCTATTTTACGCTGGTATTCTGTGAGAGTGTGGCCCGTCCCCGGTCGAGCCGACCCATTCGTACGACCCGACTATACAACTAATATAACTGCAGCATGGTTCCACGTATAATTCTAATGATTTGGATGGTAAATTTTGGACTTAGATAGTGAAATTTTAAATTATTACATCACTTTAGTTTTTCTAAGTAGGTGATTCATTTTTTTACCGCTACCCCCGCTAGGATTTTTCTGCTGCTTCGTGGGGACAGTTTACATACATAAATTTGAGAAGGACAAACATTCAAACAACCTTAGCGCAGCAACTCAACTGCCACTGCCACTGCACCATGGAGCCGGAGTTTCTTAATTGATTTTATCCGAATTAAAAAAGGAAGAGGTTCTCAATTCGACTCAAGTTTTTGTTTGTTACGTGATATCGTCTCTGATTGAAAGCAGTTTTTTATATTCCTTTTATTATTTAACATGTTATACCTCAAGGCAAGTTGGCATATGGCACATGTAATGCATATGCATGTAGTATCCTAGGATGGGACAGTCCAGTTTATTATTGTTCATTAGATATTGTCCTTAGAATGCTATTTTAAAACATCACGTCAAAATATTCAATAAATATGGCAACCCAGTTAGTGTTGCCATATGTAATGCAATATCCAGGTATATTAAACCTATCTCGTTATTTCCACACGTCCAGAGTTGACTGGGAGAGATTGTCAAAAGGTTATGCCTTTCAAGTCCACTTTTTAAGGTGTTGTACAATGAAGTATAAATAAATAAATTAAAATAATAATTTCTCAATATACATTTAAGTGACAACCCTAACTTATCGAAGTATAAAGCACGTGCGTTGCCGTTAAAGCGTTATGAATATGTACGGGTTATGTGTACGTCCCCAACACTTTGTTACGAAATTTTGAGCTTTGACACACGGACGCGGCGTTCGGTAAGCTGAACTTGTTCTAAAACTCTTCTCCTTTTAAGGGGATTATAAAGTCGTAACCGTGCTTTGTGGCATTCTTTGGGGGAGGCCTATGTTCAGCAGTGGACTTGTGAAGGGCTGTAATGATGATGATGATGAAAGAAGTAAATTTTCATACAAAAGGCGATAACATTTTCCCCCCCGTAAATATAGTCCAATTTTAATATTTTTTGGAAATGTTGTAGATATGACAAAAAACTAGGCCCGTACGTTTTTATTTTAAAGAAATATTGTTTACAATATAAATTATTAGCATCTAAATATCTACATTTTTGACTTAAAAACTTCCTCGTGCGTTTTTATTTTTTTTTAATTAAACTAAACTGATTATTAAAAAAGTAAAACGTACAGGCCTAGATTAAAGTGTACTGAATCTAATAAGACCAAAATTGTTTTATTTTGTAAAGGTTTAGGGGGGTAAAAACGTTATCGTCGGAAACAATATTTCAAAAAGAAAATGTAATGAAAATGCAATTGCCTTCAAGACTTGCAACTCTCTCTATCACACGATACGGGTCGGGGGGCAGCGGCATGTTGTAGTGATGTTAGAGGTGTTATCGATATTATTATAGCCTAGGTAGGAGAAAATAATATCGATAACCTACAAAGATAATATCTCATGATAAGTTAATATCTGTAATTATTCAGTGTTTATCGATTATTTAATAATTAATTTAGAGTATTTGTTGAATAAGGACATTACATTAAAAAGATTTCGAGTTTACAATAAAGTAGATAGGCAAATAAATAAAAAAGTAACAACATGAAGAAATTATTATTGTTTATTATTGAATATTACTTTATTACACTCTTTCTCGAACTGCCATTTTTCTAGGAACTCGAGGGTCAATCATTTCTGGTAATAAACATTAAAAATAAAATGAGTAAAGCCTTGGCTGCATTTTTGCTGTCCAAAAGTGGTCATAGTACTTAATTTTTTCCTACGCCAAACCACATTGTTTATTAAATTAAATACGAAACATGAAAAAGTTGTGACCTGATAATAGTAATCATGGTTCCTTTTTCTTTTGTCATTCTCGTATCAAACAAAATTTGATCTTTTTTAGTTATAGCCTCCAAATGTGGCATATTAGAAGCAGAAATAAGACATTTGATTTCATTTAGAGAATCATCTCCAATAAGCCCATCGGGAGTTGTCCCTAAATAATAATCTTCATAAACAGTCCACACTCCCAAACTTTAGATTATGTTTCCTAATCTTAATACTTTATTAATAAAATTGCAATCGAAATATATATATTTTTTTATTTGCGATACATTCAAATAAATGATTTATTTCTACAATTCTTCGCCCGTACAACTTATCTGACTCAATCTTGACTAACTCTGGTTCAATAATTAGCGACAGTCGAAAAAGGTGATGTATTATATATGTGTATATATATATATATATATATATATGTGTGTATATATATATATATATATATATATATATATTTATATATATATATTACATGACTTATTATTATTATATTATTTTTGATTCTCTTTGTCAGATTCGATTCCTTCGCCAACTGGAGTACATCGTCCTTGCACATTACTGTCCGGTAATTATTTGTCTATCTCGGAGTCACTGAAAAATAAATAGAAGCATAATAGTTTAAATTATATTTTACGGCTTACTAACGCGAGCGAAGTCGTGGGTGAAAAACTAGTTTACCTATATAATTCGGTTCATCGTTTAAATTTCTGTGAGAGCGTAGTCCTTCCCCGGTCGAGCCGACCCACTCGTGCTACAACTATACTACTAATTTAGCTGCAGAATGGCTATACCACGTATAGAAATTTTACTAATCAAATCTTTGTATCTCGAAAATGTTAGCATTTTCCTTGGAATCATCGGAATTCCACAGTAATGTTCTCCAGACCGAATTTCGGCCACGGCGGCCAGTCTCAACGGAGACTAGCCATCGGCGCAGGACAGGATTATAGTGCCCAAGTGTATGTGCAAGCACAGGTGCACTCTCTATTCCCTCACTCTCATAGCCCGATGGGACGGTAAACCGACACGACCGGAGAAAGATCAGGCGCAGGACTAACGGCTTTACGTGCTTTCAGAGGCACGGGGGTGAAACACCGCCAACTTCCTGACTCCGGGCAGCTACTGAGAATTTCTTGATGGAAAAACTCAATAACTGATTTTTTGGCCTGACCCGGGATTTGAACCCGGGACCTCATGATCAGCAGTCGAACTACTGCAACCACTAGACCAACGAGGCAGTCCACAATAACAGTGATACGAACAACTTCTTCTAACGGACTAATATTATTACTGGACAAGTGATAAAATTAAAAATTTTGTACAACCGATTTCAATATAACTCAATTACAACATAATATACCTATGTAATGGTTGAAATGATTTCCATAAAATTTGTATGAGACCAACTGTGAACAAAAAAAGAATAGGTATTCAAAATATGTCCGGAGAAATCGGCGAACACACATAAAAAAGCAAATATACATACAGCCGAACATAGAACCACCTCCGATTTTGAAGTCAAATCTACATCAGCTATTCCATACTTTTATATTTTGTGGAATGAATTTTGGTCTATCTTCTACCAGTCAACCTATGTACATACAATAGTGTGTAAGGTGGTAAGTAAGTAAGTAAGTACGTATACTTACCCGTTGAGCACTGAGAGCTGTTGATTTTAGAAGCGTTGCCCGTCCTTTAGATTTACGAAGCAAATTGCATTTTTTTAGTTTTGTTTATAATCTTTCTCTTCTATTCTAAAATGTGTAAAATTATTTTAGTTGAAGGAATGTAACACTCATCTCATCATCACTCACATAATAGATAGGTAGATACATAAAAAAATAACAGTTTGCTTATAAGGTATATGTAATAAGTCCCAACTTAATGTCTACATAGACTATGCAATATAATAAAATTGCAAAGTAACACAAACAAATTCATTAGGTAACTTGTCGTAAATGTACGCAAATATAGACTATGAATGAATAAACGCTCCTGCAGCTGCTATTGTAGTGTGCGTTAAAATTAGTGTAAGGCTGGTTTCACAGCTGTACGGGAGTCCCGTAGGGGTAGCCCGTAATGCGGAAGACCCCTACGGGTGGCGCCCGCAGTGCTCTGAAACAAGTGCTTAGTACGATACGGATGCTAACGGAAGACAGTCGCAAATTAAAGTGAATGCGAACGTATTAAAAATTCTTGGTATTTATTTAATTTGTGAGAGACGACGACTACAGAGAAAGAGACTATGGGTAGATCCCATCATCGAAGCAAGATGTTTCGAAAGTGCATT
Source organism: Parnassius glacialis (assembly GCA_033319125.1). Taxonomy (NCBI): domain Eukaryota; kingdom Metazoa; phylum Arthropoda; class Insecta; order Lepidoptera; family Papilionidae; genus Parnassius; species Parnassius glacialis. The sequence continues at coordinate 68,632,364 of JAVANC010000004.1, read as the reverse complement.
TGTAACCTTAAACTATGAACTTAGGAACGATCCGCGCAAATTTTTTCATTATTTTCGTATGTCGATTAGTAGTTTTGATAAACTACTATCCAGGTTGGAGAACAGAATAAAACATCAAGATCTGCTACTATGTATGTCTATATATATCTATGACAAATCCCGTGTCAATTAATCGACTCATCTCGATTGTACTCACGGATCACGGGCGCTCCGCATCGCTGTGAAACGATGAATGAGCATCGGTGCGCTCGCGTCTGCATGAACGGGGGTCCGGGTGCGGAACACGGGTGGTGTGGTACGGGCTCTACGCGGAGCGAGTCCCATACGGAACAATCCACGTCGCTGTGAAACGATGTTGTAGCGCCTCACGTCTGTCTCCGTTCCAGGAGCCCGTACGGGCTACCCGTACGGGACTCCCGTACAGCTGTGAAACCAGCTTAATATGTTGTATTTGTGTTATTCACACGCGGAGCCCGGAGGGAGGCAGAGCGTGCGTGAAAATACCTACTCGCGCCGCGTATCGGCACTTCACAATCCTCTTAATCTCGCAAAAGTCCACTGCTATACTAGAATTATTATGTGCGTGCAGTTTGGGTCATAAATAATCGGAGTATTTCGCTCTCTCTCCCACTCACGGACCTTAGTGGCGAGTATAGTGATGCGCATTATTGTTGTCGATAAGCGTTATCGATAGTGTATTTAGTTTTGTCATTATGTGGGTTAGTGATAAAAATGAAGAAAAAATAGATAAAATTACGTATTTATTAATATAAGAGTAATAATAATTTAAAATTAATTATTAATTAGGTATCTATGTATTAAAAAACTATATGTACAAATGTTTGGAATGTAACAAGTTATATTAAAAATAAATATAAAGATAATAACTTATCTGTGAAATGCCTTGTTTCCAGTAAAATTGGTCAGCGGTTCTCTAAACTCACCATACGAAACACAACTGCGTTGAACTGCTATTTTACGCTGGTATGGTGAGAGCGTGGTCCTTCACTGGTCGAGCCGACCCATTCGTGTTATAACTATACTACTAATTAGATATGAGCGCCACGCCGGCGCGCCGCCGTCGCCGTGAGTCCAAGTCAACGCATCGCCGCCGCGTGAAACACGCGGCGCACCGTCGCGACGAGTCGCAACTTCTTATCCCGCTCACACGTGCGGCCCGACCGTATTAGTTCGCCTTGTCACCTTGCCACGCTCATCACTCACTCAGTCGAGTCGAATATTTCACCGAGTGACCGTGTATTGTTGTGTGGTGTTGGCACACAATAATGGCAGCAACTTCGACTGTTGCACGTCTGGGACGGCTCAAGCCGGGGTGGTAACGGAATTAAATGTAATACTAACCCAGGAGGGTACCAGCACCCCTGGTAATGGAGAATCCCTTGCCGAGTATCCACGATAAAGCTACTCCACTCCTGAGGAGGGAATTACCACTCCTGGGTGCTCAGACTCCCCAACGTATTCTGGGGAAGGCGGGGGGGGGGGGGATAATTCCGCTCAAGACAATAACTGCTCGGGGCAAGCTGAGCAACAAGACCAAGGCGACCTCTGCCACGTGACTTTCCGTAACATCAAGGAATTTACTCGAACGTAAACGCTGTCCCCTACCATATCGAGACGGCGAAGCCGGCGTTGCTCTTTCTGACTGAGACGCAGCTGTTCTCTCCGGCTGATACTTCGTATCTCTCCTACCCGGGGTACAAATTGGAACAGTCCTTATGCCTACTATGCTACTGACCATCCGCATGTTTACGGGTTTAGGTCCCATAGCGGTAATGCCGAAACAGACTAATTCATCGACCACGTCCAAATGGCTACAGATTCCTTGCTACAGCAAATCCCATCCGCAGGGATTGTGATCCTCGGCGATTGTAATGCCCACTACGTCGAATGGCTCAGTTCACGTTTAACCGATCATGCGGGGAGATCTGTTAATGATTTTGCCTTAGCATATGGTCTGACACAACTGGTAATTTCGCCTACACGGAATACAGATGTGGAAGATCATGCATCTTCCCTGTTAGACCTTCTGCTGACCTCTCGTTCAGATAGATATCAGGTCTCCACTCCCTCTTGGCTCTTCAGATCATTGTCTAGTCCGGAGTGTGGTGCCACTCACACTAATATCGCGATTGCATTATGCAGGCTGGCTGAAAAAGGCGACCGCTCAGACACGTCTAGCTATGCTTATCGCCATCACCTTATTCTCCAAAATATTGGAATCCATTATAAACTACCAGCTCATGCGGTATTTTGAGGACCACCAGCTAATTAGTGACCGCCAATACGGTTTTCGTCGGGGTTGGTCAGCTGATGATCTTCTAGTCTACATGACTCATAGGTGGGCGGAGGCATATGAGTCCAAGGGGAGGTATTGGCCGTTAGTTTGGACATTGCGAAGGCCTTCGATCGAGTTTGGCACAAAGCGCTTATTTCGAAGCTCCCTTTCTATGGGCTTCCCGAGATATTGTGCAATTGAATCGGAGTATATCCTCAGTTTCAAGGCACTTCTCTTGTTTCCTCAGCCAGTATCGGAATCTTCTGCGTGGACATATCGAATAACGTGCAAGTTTCGTGATCACTTGGAAGAGAAGGCCAAAATGGCCTCTAAAAAGCTTGGCGTGTTCAGCAAAGCGGGACAGTACTTCATGCCATCAACTGGGCTGGGGCTCCCCAGGGCTTTATTAAAAAATATAAAGCTGTTTTTGGTACCAACAATATGGTTTTCTTTGTTTTTTTTAAGGAATTTCTTCCTGATAAAACAATATCTAAGGCCTATGGCTAGCCAAACTGCGCCGCCGCGACGTCGCCGCCGCCGAGAAAATTGTCAGGCCACGCCGCCGCCGTGGAATTGACCTTCGGCGCTCATATCTACTACTAATACAGCTGCAGCATGGCTCTACCACGTAAAACAGTGACTTATTAAAAAGAAGGTCAGCATTGGACTTTGGATAGACTGTATGACTTCAACCAGTCAAATAATTCAGAAGTTACATCAAAAGTTAGACTCCTGCATAGTACAAATTAACTTTCCTCGTTCCCGATTTCTGGCCCCCTGGGGAAGGGTATTGGCGATACAGGAACGCGCCAAAGAAGGAAGTTCCCTAAATATTGTTAAGTTCGTTTTTATACATATTTTTAGGTTAAGGTACGTAATTAAGAACTAATTTGATACTATGTCCTTAAATTTTAAGTCCTTGATGCCCGAAATAAAGTTTTTTAATAGACGCATCAATTATTATATAAATTTAAGTTACATGATGACATCGATATTACGTACTTAATTACAATAACAAAGATCCCCTCTTAAGTTAACAACGTTAATGCTTGTTTCATGAATTTTGATTAACCAATTTAAACTTTCAAGGCGACAAATTCCGAAGATCCGATTTCATGTCACCTTCTGGAAAGTTCTAATTGTGTGTACAGTCAGCCGCATAAGTGTTATAATTGTGTGTACAGTCAGCCGCGCTTGATGCGCAAAACTTATAATCGAATCTTATTTAAGATTATTTTTCATTCAAAATAAAATAAGCGGGTATTTTTATTCTAAAAGTAAATATGATTGACTGAAATGGAATACTTGGTTTCCAGTAAAAAGGTCACCAGATCTCATCTGCTCTCAGTTAAGTAGATACTACTTACTACTTTCAGTATGTTTTTACATTTTTATCTACCCAGCTGAGACCAATAGAGAAAGATAGAACGCTACGTATATTTCAAGAGGCGCCGAAGTCATGCATAATTTATTGTAAGAAAAAAGTTATATAAGTTATAAAGCCATTTAAATTCCAACATTTAGATCTACACGCATGACACATTACAATTTCTTTATTTCTATAACGGTGACAAATGAGCGCACAGTTCACCTGATGGTAAGTGGATAATGTGGCCCATAGGCATCTATAAGTAGCGGCACGAAAGTCTATCACATTTGAAACTGAGATAAGTCATCACTTATCTCAGTTTCAACATGACATGGCTTAAAAGACAAGCATCCAAGCAAACATCTTAATAAAAAAATTGTGTTTTATTTTTATATATATTTTTTTACTATTATAAGCCAGTTCTTGGCTGCTATCCCTCCTGATGGTAAGTAGTGATGTAGCTAAAGATGATATAGCGTACTGACTTGGCTTAACAGTAACTTATTCAGTCTTGCCTTAAGACGTTATAATCGGATGGAAAGACAGAAGCTGGCAGATTTTTCCACTCCTTTGATGTATGTACGCTTCGCATTATGAACGATGAAGCAAACAGTTTGATTTTTTGTTTCGTTGGTAGTCTTTTTATTTTTAAATTGTTTCAGGTATTTCGTAATTTATCTTTTGAATCTGGCACATTTTTGAATATTTTTCAGTAATTTTATGCTACTTGTGAAGCATATTGTGGCTGCTTTAAATAGGTATTTCATTTTAAAAAATTATGTATGTTTGTGAATACGTATAATTGTAATTACTTCTAGCTGTCCTTATATACAGGGTTATCTTTAAAGAGTAGCCAAATTTTGAAATTAAGTTCAAATATATTAATAAAAAATACTGTTATTGCAGTTTTATTTAAATACGAATAAATAAGACTTCTGTTTTTATTTGAATTATACCTAATTGAATGTGATATATGGGCAACAGCGTTTTTGCCTACCGATCGAACCTTACGAATGTGTGTGCGCGCAGTAAAAATAGTTAAAATAATGCATTACCATGCGTTTTAAATTTAAAAGATAAAAAAGGCAGAATATTTGATTATTTTTTAATTAATTTTTCTTTACCATGTGTCATATTACTTATTCTGAAACTTCTTTGCAAAGGCCGGTTTTGTAAAATAACTCTGCATATTCATCATACATACCGTAAGGTGAACAGTGTGCTCGTTTATTATCCTTATTCTAAAAAACATTTAGTGCTATTATTAAATAAAAAAATATAGATTTTTATTGCATAATATTTTAAGTGTTCCTATTTTCCTATTTCATATTGAATGTTTCCAGTTTTTGTCACTTCCTGATAAGAACTTTGTAAAGGATGAATTCCCGGGTTCAACCTTTTTTTTTATATAGGATAGAGTGACAAACGAGCACACAGTCCACCTGATAGTAAGTGGTTGCTGTGGCCCATAGACATCTACATCTATCCTCGTTTGCGAATCAAAATGCAGATGCGTTGTCACCCGTGAGGACTAAGATGGAATGCCTCTTTTCCAGTAAAAAGGGTCTCCGGTTCTCTACACTCACCATACGAAACACAGCAGTGCTATGCTGCTATTTTGCGCTGGTATTCTGTGAGAGCGTGGTCCTTCCCCGGTCGAGCCGACCCATTCGTGCTACAACTATACTATATAGCTGCAGCATGGCTCTACCACGTACAAAATCTATTTTTAACCGACTTCAAAAATGAGGAGATACTCAATTCAACTGTATGTTTTTTATGTGTGTTTACCACAGAGTAATAACAGTTACCTCATAACTTTTTTTATAGGTGAATCGATTTCGATGATTCTTTTTTTATTTAAAAAGCTGATTCATCTCTAGTGGTCTCATATAAATTTAATTAAGGTTTGACCAGTAGTTTTCGAGTTATCCTTAATAATTTATATTGAAGTCAGTTATATAAAAATATTAACTTTATCACTTGTTTACAGAAAATTCTTATCAGAAAAAGTCTCATGCAGAAAAATAAATAACTTTGAGAATTACATCTTTCGATAGGATAGCTTATAGAGTGTTTTATGTTGTTGATTACCATAGTAATAAAATGAGGTGACCCAAATCTTTATTTGGGTCACGTGAGGTGCTAAATTCTAATTTTCCGCTTAAAGAAGTTCGACTTTTGAAGGCAAAGCGGGGCGTGCTATGGGCTATCTGTTAAGGTTTTCGACGTATTATTCTAAAAATGTGTATCGGCTGTTTTGTGTTTAATTTATTTTAGAACTGGTGACCTACCCCGGTTTCACTTGGGATCAATCAATGTGTCATCAACGACCATTTAAATTATATTTTATTTAATTCACAAAAAATATCCCAAAATGTTTCAGATAAAACATAACCTACACTACTCGGGTAAAAAAAAAACCTACTCGGGAATAGTTCGTGAAGTTTAATTACCATCGGTTCGACCATTCCGAAGATTAGCCCGGACGGACAGATAAACAATCAAAAGTTTTATTTTTATCTATACCAATAAATAAAATTGAAGTGCCTGTTTGTAATGTCGCAAAAACGGCTTTTTACTATATGCATATGGAAGTACTTATAACAAAAACGATTTTAAATGTTTTGTCTGTCTGTCTGTCTGTTTGTTCCGGCTAATTTCCGAAACGGCTGGACTGATTTTGACCGGACTTTCACTGGCAGATAGCTGATTTTATAAGACGTAACTTTGACTTCTTTTATTTCAGAAAAAGAATTAGGGTTCCGCGCAAAAAATTAAAACCCATGAAATCCAATCGTAATAAATTACGCGCGGGCTAAATCGCGGGGAATAGCTAGTATAGAATAAGGGTTACAAACGTGCACACAGTCAACCTGATTTTAAGTGCTTACTATGACCCATAGACATTTACATCTATCCTCAATAAATAATCAAAATGCAGATGCGTTGTCACCCGTGAGGACTAAGATGGAATGCCTCTTTTCCAGTAAAAATGGTCTCCGGTTTTCTACACTTACCATACTAAACATAGCAGCGTTAAGCTGCTATTTTACGCTGGTATTCTGTGAGAGCGTGGTCCTTCCCCGGTCGAGCCGACCCATTCGTGCTACAACTATACTACTAATATAGCTGCAGTATGGCTCTACCACGTATAAGAACTCTCTTATTCCAAAACACTTTCGACAAATTTTAGTAATTTTAGTTCGTAGCTAAATTACTCTATAACCACTGTTATAATTAGGGTAATTTTATAATTAAATAAGTTGATGTTTGTATCTATTGTTGTATCATATACATATATGGTAATGAATTATTAAACATTAGTTACGTGTATTTATTTTTATTATCGAATCTAAAAGAGAAATAAGAGCTTAATTTAAACAAATTATAAAGTTAAAATACATAAAAAATAGTGTAAACTACAGAAAAATCTTAAACTCGTTCATCCTAAAATGTAAATTATAACGTCATATTCTTTAAAACTTTTTTTGAATTTAGAATATGTGTTACCATTTTTTTTTTTGATAGACTTCATTGTTACATATATAAGAAACAGTAGTGATTATGAAATCTGCTGCATCTTGTAAAATAAAGTTTTTCAAATGTTTTTGACTTCAAATTGTACAAAATGGGTACGGGCGTTTTTATCTTTACTCCGCCAATTAGAGACAGAAATTTTCGAAGACTGTGAAAGCCGATCTCACCTTCTGGCATCCTTTTTGTAAAATCTTTATACCTTATTAAGTGGAGATTGTTTTATTTATTTTTTTCCTCTTTTTAAGTAGACTCTTTTACAAATTTAATTGTTGACCCTTTTGAGTGGACAAAGGAAAAAGTCAAGGTAACAGCTATAATTTCGTATAAATAGTCCAATTAAAAACTCAAACCCCAATTAGTGGCGGAATTTTCTATACTTAGGGGTAGAATTTTCATCCCAAATTTACATGGGATCACTCCTTAAGGTTCACAAGAAGATCTTGAGTAAGAAATGCTACTGACTAGATATGTGAATTCGGTGGCCCACAGGCATCTACAACTGTCTTTTATGAAGAGTCAAAATACAGTTGCGTTGTCACCATGTCTCAGTTGATGTGAGTTGTAACATGGAATGTCTTTTAAATAAAACTAATTTTACGGATTTTATCGCGTATATTAACTTATTTTATATTCCCGACGTTTCGAGCACTTTAAAGCACCCACGGGGGGCACTGAGGTGTATGACTTCCAAATGTCATAGTTAACCACGGCTACCTCCAGATTAATATAAGTTAATATACGTGATAAAATCCGTAAAATTAGTTTTATTTAAATGTGTAGTGTTCGCGAATGTGAAATCATTATGGAATGTCTTATTTCCAATAAAAAATGGTCTCCGTTTCTCTACGCTCACCATACGAAACACAGTAGTGAGAGCTGTTCTGTGAGAGCGTGATCCTTCCCTGGTCGAGTCGAACCCCTCTTGTCACAACCATTGTATAGCTGCAGCGTGGCTCTACCACATATAACCGTGGTAATTATTATTATTTCTACAAAACACTGCATTAAATCATATTGGAATACCTCAAGCCCCGTTCTATACGCCCAAATCGATTGGATTGAAGCCCTATACCTACGTAAGCGATGACATGGACGGATTAAGGCGATGGTTTATTAATGCGCGCTTTCCTCTATCCGAGGGTTATACACTATTGTTTTTTTAATAGAATAACGTGACAAACGAGCACACAGTCCACCTGATGGTAAGTGGTGGCTGTGGCCCATAGACATCTACATCTATCCTCAATAAAGAATCGAAATGCAGATGCGTTGTCACCCGTGAGAACGAAGATGGAACGCCCCGTTTCCAGTGAAAGGCGTCTCCGGTTCTCTACACTCAACTTACGAAAAACAGTAGCATTAAGCTGCTATTTTACGCTGGTATTCTGTGAGAGCGTGAAGATATATGAGTCTGACCATGAGTAGAAAAACAATGGACAAATACTCACTCGGTTAGCTATCACACTAAACACAAGTAGTAAAATTAAAAGTTTTGTACAACAGACCTCATTATAAATAAAACGAAAACACATCTTCGACTACATCATCAATGTAGTCGAGGTCAAAAAGAGGTCAAAAGCCAAAAAGTTATCAAGGATTACTTAAAAACTACTGGTCAGATCTTGATCAATATATGGGACCACGTGAGAAGCACCAGCTTTCAAATAAAAAAAGAATCATCAACATCGGTTCAGCTAGAAAAAAATTCTTAGGTAACACACATTAAATTAAGACAGTCGAATTGAGTACCTCCCCTTTTTTGAAGTCGGTTAATAACCGCCTTTTTGCTTTGACGTACACTCTACAGACAATGAGCGCTAATAATCTTACGCTGACGTGACGTGAACTTATTTGATGGTCACACAATGTCATCATCACTGAAACGTTGCAATTTTATTTCAGCTTTTCTGTTTCTAGTGTTTGTATATAGAGAAAATAATGCCTCAGTGCTGTATTGGAACGAAGTTCCTTATCGGACGGTACGGGTTTGGCGGATGGGAGCTAGGCGACAAAAAGTGTAAGATTTTTTCGTCACTACCCCTTGTATCATAGTGTAGACGGCCTTGGCGGCGAAATAAGGAAGTGAGATGGATCAATATCCGTCTCTCTCGCACTTTTTCTTATCTTGCCATGAAGAAATATTATTTTATTTCAGATGACGTGTCATTTTAATAGACGCTAGTAATTCATTTATTTGTATTTGTTAATCAATAATATAATACCTACGTTTATCAATAATATACTACGCAAGGAACTTCGTTCCAACCGAGTGTTCCACGACACTCACGTATTTTTTATCTTTAGGGTTCCGTAACCGAAGGGTAATCAACCTAAGCCTCCGCTGTCCGTCCGTCTGTCTGTCAGAGGGCTGTATCTCATGGTCCGTCATAGGTAAACAGTTGAAATTTTCACAGAATGTGTATTTCTGTGGCCGCTATAACAACAAATAAATTAACAATTTAAGGGGGGCTCCCCTACTAGTAACGTGTTTTTTACCTACATAGTATTAAATATTTTAACAGTGGTAGAGCCACGCGGCTGCTTTTGCTGTCGCACGCATGCGCCGGCTCGAACCGGGGTGGTACCACGACCTCACAGAATACCAGCGTGAAGTAGAGGTTTACCTCTGCGTTTCGCTTGGTGAGTGCAGGTGGCCGGAGGCCCTTTTTACTGGAAATGAGGCATTCCATCTTAGTCCTCACGGGTGACAACGCATCTGCATTTTGATTCGCAAACGAGGATAGATGTAGATGTCTATGGGCCGCAGCAACCACTTACCATCAGGTGGACTGTGTGCTCGTTTGTTACCCTTATCCTATAAAAAAAAAAATCTTGTACGATGGTACGGAACCCTTCATGCGGGCGGCCGACTTGCGCTTTTTTTAATTCTTCTGTTTTTTAGTTATATCCATAGTTTCGTTTATTCATTTCTAATCTATTTCATATAAAATATAACTAATATTCCAGAAAGAAACATTAATCTCTACACTTTTCTAACAAATTAACTTCCCCCGCCATGAAATATGTTAAATATAACGTCATAATTATAAGTGAAAAAGTCGTGGATGATCTCATTGAAAAATAAAAATTTAAAATTACAGAAAATGATAATATTTTCCAACCAAAAGTCATAGCTTCTTCAGTAATTCTATCAATAACTATTTTCTGTCGACTTCCAAAAAGGAGACGGTACTCAATTCGAGTGTGTTTATTTTTTATTTTTTTTATGTGTTTTACCTCATAACTTTGTACTGGGTGAACCGATTTGGATGATTCTTTTTTTATATGAAAGCTGATAGTTCTCGTGTGGTCCCATATGAATTTGATCAAGGTCAGACCAATGGTTATTGAGTTATTCTTAAATAACATATATTGAAGTCGCTTATATTAAAGTCGGCTGTACAAAATTTTTAATTTTTAATTATGTATTATGTTGACAACATTTTAAAATTCTTTGGCGACAATCTCTACTCTGTGTGACTGTTTGACTACAGGATATTATTTGTTTGACTATTGTCATTACGTAAACAACAAATATTTCATTTTATTTTATTTAATGTGTATAATATGTGTTACATATCTAATATATAAAAATTAATATTTGTTTGTTCGTATTTATGCGCTGCCATACCGTTCCTCGGATTGCGGTTAAACGTTGTCAACTTATCGCTAGCACTTGCGCGAAGGTTATATGCATACATAGTACAATTAACTTATAGTAGTTTTTTTTTTCTAAAAGTGTATACTGTTGGCCCTGCGGCCTTCACAGCTTCATTGAATTAGGTTCGTAAGTGAGGACTTACGAACTATTGAGTGCAACGACTCTGCCGTCGGCGAGGCACCCCTGCCCCTGCTTTCGGAGTAGGCTCCTAGAGCTAGGGGGGGGGGGGGGGGGGGGGCTCGATGCGATTCAAGGGCCCCTCTGAAGGAGGTACGAACCTCGGCTTGAATCACTATCGCATTTTTTGATACTGATCGCAATGATTAGAAACGCCCCGTATCACGGGTGTTATACCTCGTGTACGGAGTGTGTATATACCGACGCATTCGCCGGCGAATGCGGTGTGCCCTAGTGTTCTGTACTAGAGTAGTGTCTGTGTGAGTGTTTGTGTTTGTGTTACCTAAACTGGTTCCCTCTCCTGTGGAGGGGGGGGGGGACGGGATCGACCTATTCATAGTTGTGATCTCGTCATCGGGGTCAAGAAGAACGTTCTTGGGACGTCTCCTGTGGGGGGCCGCATCCCTATCTGGGGAGTACGAGCCCGCCTCATTCACCAACGGATTTTTATGTTCCTTTATCGAATTGAAATATCTTAAGGATAATTCCTTTAGATACGACTGAATTGTGGGCATGTCGAGGTCGCGGTGGAGATCCGCGTTCCTCACATAGTATGGAGCTCCTGTGACCTGACGGAGAAATTTGTTCTGGATGACTTGAAGTTTTTGTAAACTTCTTTTGGGAACATGAGCAAAGGATACCCCTGCGTATGTCATGATAGGACGTACGCAGGTTTTGTATAAGTGCAGCTTGCGTCTGAGTGACAGCTTACTGTTTTTGTTAACTAAGGCGTAAAGTCGATAAACTACGAATTTAGCCTTGTTCCTAACTATCTGAATGTGCTGAGAGAAGCTCATTGCACAATCTAAGGTCACCCCCAGGTATTTCACCTCTTGTACCCACGGAATTGGGCTGTCATAGAGGGAGATCGTACCGCTTTTGTATTTTTTGATTTTTGCCATTAATCGGTTATAAGCAAACCTTCTGTTGAAGCAGATGGCTTTGCTCTTATCTGGGTTCAGTTCAATCCTCCATTTTCTGAACCAATCGCCTAAGGCGTTTGCTGCATCTTGGAGTCGACCACAGATTCTAACCGGGTGGACATCTGAAGTGTATATGGTGGTGTCATCCGCGTATAATGCGAGATGAGTACCTGGTATTTGTGGAATATCACTTGCATAGAGTGAGTAAAGGGTCGGGGAGAGCACTGAGCTCTGGGGAACTCCTGCTCTGATGGGTCTGGGAGAGGAGAAGGTACCCTCCACGCGAAAACGAAAGGATCTATTTTCAAGAAAGTCTTGAACAATTTTAATAAGTCTTACTGGCACTCCTATTTGGATTAGTTTGTAGACTAGTCCATTGTGCCAGACTTTATCGAATGCTTTGGCCACATCGAAGAACAGCGCTCCTGTGCAAACAGCGCGCGTGTTCGCCTTTGCGGCCTGCTCTAAAATGTGCTCCGTGAGGCGGTGCACCTGCTGAACACTTGAGTGTTTGGCTCGAAAACCAAACTGCTCGTTTGGAATTAGATTTTTGCTAAGCACTGCATCCTTCAGACGGCTGAGGATGATGCGCTCATAGATTTTCCCCATGGCACTGAGGAGACTTATGGGTCTGTAACTAGACGCCCTATCTCTGGGTTTTTTCGGTTTGTGGATACCGATGACTATTGCTTCTTTCCACACTTCTGGAAAGGTGCAAGTGGCCATTAAGATATTGAATATCGCCACTAGAAGGCAAAGTAATCTGGAAGGAAGGGCTTTACATACTTTATTGTTTATGCCGTCGGCTCCAGGCGCTTTTCGGATTTGAAGAGTTTTGATTATGGTTTTCTATAGTAGGTGGCAAGCGTATCATATCGACAAATTTATTTGAAAGTCATATATCAGTATGTTAGGGATGAATCTGAATGACAGAGAGAGAAATTGTTTAATAAGAGAAGAGTGTGGTTTGCAAGACGATGTTGTGACTAGGATTAAGAAAGGAATGCTTCGGTGGTATGGTCATGTAGAAAGAATGAATGAGGAAAGAGTGACAAAGCAAATTTATGTTGCAGAGGTGAATGGCAGAGTCGGGAAGGGTCGCCCTAGGCGAAAGTTTATCGACCAAATTGGCGATATATTGAAAATGGGCCAAATTAAGAGTACCTTTAACCGACGAGCGTGTATGCGTAGGTATATGGATGTGGAGGAAGCGAGAGAGGTGTGTCAGGGTCGTGCCAAATGGAAGTCCATAGTCTCTGCCTACCCCTCTGGTTGACAGGCGTGAGTGTTTATGTTTATGTTATGTTATGTTATGTCATATATCATTTAATTTCAATGAATGTATTATCAATCCTAATTAAGCAATAAACTTCCAAATTTAAATTTAAAACGATATTTTCACCATTATTTCTTCTGTGACAACAACGCGACGGGTACCAGATAGTAATATATAAATTTTAGCTTTTTGCACTCCTCTCTCATGTAAAGTGAGAGAAGAGTGCAAATATGCCAAATCTCACACTGCTCTGTGCGCATAATATGCATAAGAAACGGGTTCAAACATTTTCCCTTCACGTATTTTTATGTTGATCAGTAGCTATTCCCCGCGATGTCGCCCGCGTGTAATTAATTACTATTGGAAACTATAATTACTCCTTTAGTTTAGTTTAGTTTACGACGGGCTGTTTTCCGCAACTCCACGTCTATGCGCGTATTTTACGTGTGCGCAGGAATAATATTATGCTTATTCGAGCCATGAGATCTTCCCGAAGAAGCTCAACAGTCCTTTGATGTTGCATGCAACTTCGGGGAGTGATCCCGGCGTGCAGAGATGTTTAGCCCTGTACGTAGCGACCTCCGGACATTTCAATAGCACATGGGCCGCCGTTTCTTCTTCCCCCATACATGCCCTGCACAGGGGACTATCTGTAACACCTATAGTAAATAAATGTTTGTTAAAGGTGCCGTGTCCTGTGATAGCACTTGTTACTATCCTAATCTGCGGCTTGTTCAGTCTCATTAAAACTTTGGTTAAGCGACTGTTTATTTCAGGCAGGGCCTCCCTAGCTTGTCTACAGTCTACTAGATTTTTCCAAAGCTGAGTGTGTAGATTAGTGAAGTGTCTACGTACCACTGAACCAACATTACCAAAGGGGATTGGTATGATTGGTTCCGGCCCTATAGTGGCCAGAGCTGATCCTCTTCTGGCCAGTTCGTCTGCTGCATCGTTGCCTCTGGATCCACTGCGTCCCTTTATCCATTGCAGAGTCACATTGTTGTTTTTACATACCTCATTTAATCGTTGATGGAATTCATATATTAGTCCTGAGTTCACCACACTGCAACTCAGAGCTTGTAGTACCGCCCTACTGCCGGTCAATATTCTGATGGGGACGTCATTAACCATCCTAGCATCTATTGCTATGGCTGCTTCAATGATACCCATACATTCCACCTGAAAAACTGTGTTATAGGTACCCAGCGGTGTGCATATGTGGATATTGAGGTCTTCAGAGAAAGTTCCAGAACCTACACCTTCATTTGTTTTAGAACCATCGGTGAAAACTCTAAGCTCTTTTGGGCTTAATCCTTCCAGCTGGCTGGTTTCATTTAATTGTATCTTATACTTCTTATAAAATACATATTGTTTAGGAATCTTATCGTACTTGGCTTGTAAGATAGGAATTTTTGAGTGAATTCTATCAATTATGCCTGTATGAGGGACACTATTCTTACTCCAAAGATTTAGGGTCTTGAGTCTGATGGCAGCTAAAGTCGCTTCTTGTTGTATATGTAGATGAAGCGGGTTTAGCTCAAGCATCTCTTCTAAGGCTGCTGTTGGCGTAGTCCTTATGCAGCCTGTGGCAGCCATACTACTTTTAACAGTGGTAGAGCCACGCGGCAGCTTTTGCTGTCGCACGGATGGGCCGGCTCGAACCGGGGTGGTACCACGACCTCACAGAATACCAGCGTGAAGTAGAGGTTTACCTCTGCGTTTCGCTTGGTGAGTGCAGGTGGCCGGAGGCCCTTTTTACTGGAAATGAGGCATTCCATCTTAGTCCTCACGGGTGACAACGCATCTGCATTTTGATTCGCAAACGAGGATAGATGTAGATGTCTATGGGCCGCAGCAACCACTTACCATCAGGTGGACTGTGTGCTCGTTTGGCACCCTTATCCTATCAAAAAAAAAATACATGCCAGCCTCTGGTAGCGCTGAAGCTTCTTTATAGTGGTGGCTTCATTTGTCTTGGTCCACCATACCAGAGCGCCGTATGTGATCATGGGCCGAATTACAGTTTTGTACAGCCACAGTATGATTTTTGGCGTCAGTCCCCATCTTTTGCCAATCATGGTACTGCATTGCCAGAAAGTTATTAGTAAGCTTTGTTGATTTTGTTTTCTATGTATTTATTCCAGTTAAGTTTGCTGTCTAAGGTAAGACCTAAATATTTTACCTCAGAGGATAACTGGTGTTTTGTGCTAAAAAGACTTGGGAGATGATAGTTATCCAGCATTCGTTTTTGTGTGAACATTACTAGAACCATTTTATTTGGATTGACGGTTAAGTCGTATTCCCTGCACCACCTCTTCCACTATACGGAGAGCCGCTTGGGTCAGGTCGCACACTATGCTTGCTGTCTTTCCAGAGACCAGAATTGTCAGGTCATCAGCATAACCTACTGTGTAGAAGTGATTGGCATTTATTTAATTTGCTGATGAGTTCATTAATGACCATATTACACAGGAGAGGTGAGAGAACCCCACCCTGCGGGCAGCCTTTCTTAATTTGGATTGGTTGAGATTCACCAGCAATCTTTATTATTCGTGTACAGAGCATGTTTACTATCCAGTCAATCAGTGCCGGTTCAACTTTATGTCTACTGAGTGCACATTTTATGCTGGAGAAGTTTGTTCTTTCAAAAGCACCTTCTTTATCAATGAAGGAACCTAGACATATTTCTTTGTTTTGGATGGCCTCTTCAATCTTTGTTATTACCTGGTGAAGTGCCGATTCTGTTTTTTTATTTTATTTACCTAGACTGTAGGCGTGTTGCTTGTCGTGTAGTGGTAAGTTCATTAGCGCCGACCTCCTTAATTCCCTTTCACATATCCTCTCCATTGTCTTTAGGAGAAAGGATGTGAGGCTAATAGGCCTGTAGGATTTAGGGTCTGTGTAGTCGCTCTTACCTGGTTTTGGTATGAATGTGACTTTCACTTCCCTCCATCCCCTCGGAACATAATTAAGAGCCAGACAGGCTCTCATTATGGCAACAAGTCTTTACTATTAGGGCTTTAACCCCCCCCCCCCCCACCCCCACTGTAGGAGTGCCGGGAATATGCCGTCTGGTCCTGCCGCCTTATAGGGGAGGAAACTGTGACTGGCCCAATGGATTTTCTCCATCGTTACCACTCTCTGTGCTAAATTCCAGTCTATTGCTGTTGGTGTCAGTATGTTGTCATGCCGGTTTGCCTCCTGAGTTACGCAGCAGCATGGGAAGTGCATTTAGGATGCGTTGGGCTTCATCCGGCGATGTTGAGTGACTACCGTCGGGTTTCTTTAGAGAGATGGATCCCGACGTGTTCTGTTTAGCTAGAATATTCCTTATCCTATTCGCTTGTTCGCAAGTTTCTATGTTGCCACAGAATTTACGCCACCCAGTCGAACGTCGATACCTGATACATTTTTTGTATTCGGACTTAGCTTTCTTGTATAGTAGGCAGTCTTTATCCAATGAGGTATTCATGGCCCTATTTAGGGATTTTCTTACCTTCTTACGTTTTCTATCTGGTTCTTTACCCCACCACGGTTGCTTTACCTCAGCATGCCTTGGTGGAGTGATTTCTGGACATGATTCATGGTAGCTATCTATCATGGCTTTAGTAACTGTTGTTATCTGTTCTTCTAGGAGCAATTTATCTGCTATAGTATTTGTATCCTCAAAACCCTCCGAGCAAAGACGTCAACCTATTTAGGTATTTCGTTTTATCAGTCTTGCGGGGATTTCTCCATGGTGGTGTAGCGGGGATATCGACCTGTAGTGCGAAGCAGATCCATCTATGATCTGAGCATGAGGCCTCTCTCGACACATACCATCCCGTAATTAGGCAGCGACAGAGTTTGTTTATGAAAGGTACTTCAGAACCTGTGTTTAAAATGGTTAGGTTAGTGCTAAATAAGTATTCAACTAACACCTTACCTCGTTCATTCGGTCTTTCTATTCCCCAGAGGGGATGATGCGCGTTGGAATCCGTCCCGATCACAACCTCAACCGCGATTCCTCGATTAATTTTCGTTCGTTAATCAAATAGTTTTAGTTTTAATTACGCAAGTGTTTTTATTATATATGTTGTATCGTATTTCTTTGTTTCGTATTAGTGGTCCCACGTTTGGGTTAGTAGGTTTTTAGTAGGTTTGGGTTGGTAATTTATTATCTATACTATACAAATGTATAAAATTGAAGTGTCTGTTTGTAATGTCAAAATTACAGCTTTTTTACTAAATTTATATGAAAGTATATACAGTACTTATAACATTTTTTTTTAATTTTTGTCTGTATGTTTGTTCCGGCTAAACTCCGAAACGGCTTTACTTATTTTAACGGAACTTTCACTGGCAGATAACTGATGTAATAAGGACTAACTTAGGATACTTAGATTTTAGAAAAAGAATTAGGGTTCCGCGCAAAAGAATTAAAACCCATGAAATCCAATCGTAATAAATTACACGCGGGCGAAGTCGAAGGGTACAGCTAGTTTGTTATAAGTACTTAAGTATATACTTTCATATGCATTTATTAATAATTAATTAACTCAACTTAATTAACCCAAACGTGGGACCACTAATACGACAAAAAATAATTATACAACATATATAATTAAAACACTTGCGTAATTAAACTTTAACGATTTGATTAACGAACGATAATTAATCGTTCGAAAGTGTTCCATCTCGAGAACGACGCGAAAAATTAAATTAAGAACGTTCCGACATAACGTAATAAAAAACTTTCGCAATTTGAATTGCAATGAATTCGAAGTCTGACAATATTAAAGCAAATTTTTGATTAACATAATAGAATTGTTTCAATCCATATATATACAGTGGATTTCATTTATTACGACCTTGGTTGTAGTGACCATTTACCTATAGCGACGTTAAATCTAAGTCCCTTGAATTTAAAGCATATTTTAGTACAAAATTCATGTGGCTATAGCGACTTCGGATGTAATGCCGGGTTCGGGTGTAGCGACTGTTTTTAATGAATAATTTGTAACAAATTCATAAAAATCCCATGCAGATATTGCGACAGGAGTCGGCCGCCAACGACACAAATATTTATTTCTTTCACAAACATTTCTTATCTTCAGTAAGTGTGGAGACCTTTACCTTTTGTTTATAGGTATCAGCTAAGTAGGTAGGGAAGTTTGGAGTAAAATTTATGGTTCAATTACAAAGTGATATTCTGAGTAGCAACCATAATGTACTGAATTTGTTACCTTTGCCTGTAACGACTTCCAGATATAACGACGAAAATAAAGTGGTCCCTTCATCGTCGTTACACCCGAAATCCACTGTATGTATATATATATATATATATATATATATATATATATATATATATATCGGAAATGAGAACAGGAGATCCCAATTTGTGGTCTCGGAAATACATCACGAGAGCGTTAATTGTTAAAAACAAAAAAAAGTGTGAGAGCGGATGTTCAACTTGCTATCTTGCTTACGCAATCAATCATTATCAGTAATAAGACAACGAACGTAACGCACTATACATCCAGTATAGTGAAACTACAGTTCGACCACACCGTAAACCGTCTCCGCCACAATCACACACCAGTGTAACGTGAGGTACGTAATTACATGATAACACCAAAATATGTAAACCAACAGCAACACTACTTATCTCAATGTAACACAGGGCAGTCTCTCATCAACACCAATCCTCCTTGCCTGCACTAAGAATTACAACAACGAACAGAACCACGACACTATCTTAGCACTAGTAGAACGACCACACTCGTTGAATGACTTAAGCGGAATCTCCCGCGCACGACGCCTACAGTGTACTTTATACTGCACAAACAAGTGGAGGTTTCTCGATATACCCTCAATTCCACCTCAATCCAACGGGTATTTTATAGATGCTCCGATATATATAATATATAATATATATATATATATATTATATATATCGGAGCATGTCTGTCAGTGTATGTCTGTAATATCGAAATAGCCAGCTTCTATTAAACTCAAGGACTGCGACAGACCTCGCGGGGGATTACTGGGCAACGGAGCAGGCAAGCTTGCGCGAATATATTCAATTTCAGGGAAAAATCATATTTTCTCGAGTAAAACGGGGAATAAAAATAAAACTCTCAATTAAAACTATAAATATTTTTAAGACCTTTCTTTTATTGTAAAAACTATTAAAAGCCCTTGTGCCGTTTTGGAGAAATTTCGCAAAATATGACAAAGATAAAAACATTTATTAAATCCTCTTCGGTCATATTATTTATTTTTTCTTTGCGGATTTAGTGAACACTTATTGTGATTTTTTTACTTCAATATCCAAGAATTTAGGCATTTCACCCACTCGCAGGGCCTTAATCTCTACATTTACTAACAAATTAATTTCCCCTGCTATGAAATCTGTCAAACATTTCACTCACTCATTTATAAATGAAAAAGTCGTGGATGACCCCATTGAAAAATGATAAATTTAAATTACACAAAATTATGACTTCTTCAGTAGTTCTGTCAAGAATTACTTTGTTGACAACATTTTAAAATTCATTGGCGACAATCTCTACTCTGTGTGACTGTTTGACCACAGGATATTATTTGTTTCACAATTGACATTATTAAACAATGAATATTTTACTTTATTTTATTTAATGTGTATAATATGTGTTACATATCTAATATATAAAAATTTATATATATATTTTTTTATAGGATAAGGGTGACAAACGAGCACACAGTCCACCTGATGGTAAGTGGTTGCTGCGGCCCATAGACATCTACATCTATCCTCTATTACAAATCAAAATGTAGATGCGTTGTTACCCGTGAGGACTAAGATGGAATGCCTCATTTCCAGTAAAAAGGGCCTCCGGCCACCTGCACTCATCAAGTGAAACGCAGAGAGAAACCTCTACTTCAGGCTGGTTTTCTGTGAGGTCGTGGTACCACCCCGGTTCGAGCCGGCCCATCCATGTGACAGCAAAAGCAGCCGCGTGGCTCTACCACTGTTAAATTTAATTAAATTTATTTGTTCGTACTTTATGCGCTGCCATACCGTCCGTCAGATTGCGCTAAACTTTGTCAACTACTCGCTAGCGATTGTTAACTTACAGTAGGTGGCGCGCGTATCGTACAGGCTAATTTGTTTGTAAGTCATATAATTATCATTTAATTTCAATGAATGCATTATCAATCCTAATTAAGCAATAAACTTACAAATTTAAAACGATATTTTCACAATTATTTCTTCTGTGACAACAACGCGACGGGTACCAGCTAGCAATATATAAATTTTGTACGTGGTAGAGCCACGCTGCAGCTATATTAGTAGTATAGTTGTAGCACGAATGGGTCGGCTCGACCGGGGAAGGATCACGCTCTCACAGAATACCAGCGTAAAATGGCAGCTTGATACTGCTGTGTTTCGTATGGTGAGTGTAGAGAACCGGAGACCCATTTCTTGTACCGGAAAAGGGGCATTCCACCTTAGTCCTCACGGGTGACGACGAATCTGCATTTTGATACTTTATTGAGGATAAATGTAGATGTCTATGGGTCACAACAACCACTTACCATCAGGTGGACTGTGTGCTCGTTTGTCACCTTTCTCTCTTCTTTTCTCTTTTTTATCTTATAAAAAAAGCTTTCTGCACTCCTCTCTCATATAAACTTTCATTATGCCAAATCTCACACTGTTCTGTGCGCATAATATGCACAAGAAACTGGTTCAAATATTTTTCCTTCACGTATTTTATATTGATGATTTATATATTTGTATAGATAAGAATTTACTGACCCAAATCTACTAAAAACCTACAAACCCAAACGTGGGACCATGTGGGCTAGATTACTAAATAAAATAAATTAAAAGAAACTAACCATTCTATCCAACTAAGGATTCGAACTTGCGCACTCTGATTTCGTATAACTACGCTCTAGCAATTAAGCTATTGGGCAAAATATTTCAGTAGGGAAATTACCCAACATGTTGCGTGAGTAAGTGAAGTTGTTGATTTGTGCGTGAAAACACGGGGAAGACCAATTTTTCCATAAAAGACACCTGGCTAAATCGATTTTCCGCCCTGTATACGCTTATTATATAAATGTCGTCAATCGTAAGAGTGGATTTCGTGAACGCGATCACAAACAAACATATGTTTGATACGACTTAGGGACCTTCAAGAAAAGAGCGTACTCCTTTTTAAAAGGCCGGCAACGCATCTGCAATTCCCTCCCTGGTGTTGCAGTTGTGGGCGGCGGTAGTCACTTACCATCAGGTGAACCGCATGCTCGTTTGCCCACTCTCCTATAAAAAAAATGTAACTAACCATGATGATTACATCTTATATTAATATCAAGGGGGATGCGGGAAGTAAAGACTGTGTAAGAACTACGAGGAGGCGGAGTTATAGCTGAAATGAGAATTTTTTGGTTTATTGGTTTTTGGCCATTTTGATCCTCTAGGAGTGTAATGAGAACTTTTTGCCCCTATTCAACCATGACCCAGATGACATGCTCTACATGATAAGCTATTCAAACTGACTATGCCTAAAGTTCGAACCACCCCCCAATTTTTTGGTTTGTGGCCATTTTGACCCCATAGGAGTGTAATGAGAACTTTTGCGCCCCTATTCAAACATGACCACCATGAAATCCTCTACATGTTCTCTACATATTCAAACTGACTATGCCTAAAGTTCGAGCCAACCCCCCCCCCCCCCCAACTCATTTCTAAAGTCTTTACTTCCAACTACTTCCAATAATAAATATCATCTCGTGGATGTGGCAAGAGGCGACAGAGGGAAATAGATTAGAAGATGGGCAGCAGCGTCTTCCTAATAACGACTAAAACTAAATAATACCTGTGGTTGCCAACACTCTTACCAAGCGGGGATATTTGCCATAGTTGGTATCCCCCCTATGAGGCAGTCTATGGGGGGGCCTATGATCAGCAGTGGACTTTATTAGGCTGTAATGTATGGATGTATAGAAGGTAATCTACCAGGAGCACATGACCCACTGAGAGGTGAAATTTTCAAACCAACAGTAACATTACAATTATTGCAAATATCGCCTTTATGAGGCCATCTATGGGGGAGGATGTTCAGCAGTGGATTTTAATAGGTTGCAATGGTAATCGTAATTGATTTATTTTTTGGTTAATTACGCACACATCTGGAGTTTTGGCGGGAAATTGAACGGCGGAGGATTCCCGCTACTGATTTATCGTTTATAATTATTGTTTGAACTCATTTTTAATACATAAAAGTGATGCAATTTGTATATTAACTGTCTGCACATGTGAACTATAAGTGGAAACGACGAAACTAGACATATGTTATTCAATCATTTCTAATGACCCGATCAATTAAATATTGATACTGATATGTCTTACGAACGGGGTTATCCGAGTCGATCATCAAAATGGATCATTTCGAGTTTCAGTACTCTGTGATCTGTGAGATCCGCTCGATGTTGGGAGTTTTGGCGGGAACTTGACCGGCAGCGGTTTGCTGCTCCTGTATTATTGTTTGAATAATGGTTTGAAGTGGACTTAGATTTGTAAAACTAGTGCAATTATGTGTACTAAGTGTCTGCGCATGTGAACTATTAGTGGAAACTGTGAAACAAGTGCTCTGATGGTAATGTGATTCTCAAAATAAGGTGTCTGTCTACTTAGGCGCCTTGAGATACCATCGCCAACCGTCAGCTGTCTGCTGACTCCAGTTGCCGTCAAAATCTCCCAAGGGCTGTACAATGTGATGCATCAACATATTGTGAAGCAGTGTACTATGAAGGATAATTACTATAATATATTGTAACTTCACGCTCAGAAGGGCTAGATCCCAGAGCCGTAAAGCCAGTTATTAAAAAGAAGAAGAAGCTCGATGTTGGTCGTCGGACATTACTATATTATATGACTGTAGGTCCTGTCAATAGTTTGTGGAGTTTTGGCGGGAACTTGACTCGCGGCGGATTACTGCTCCTGTATTATTGTTTACATAAGGATTTGAATTGGATTTTGATATATAAAAAGAATGCAATTTTGTGTATTAAATGTCTACGCATGTGATCTATTTGTGGAAACGGTAAAACAAGAGCTCCGATGATGATGTGAATTTCAAAATAAGGTGTCTGTCGGCTAAGGCGCCTTGAGATAATATCGCCAACTGTCTGCTGGCTCAAGTTGCCGTCAAATCTCCCACAAACTACGCAATGTGCCGCATCAACATATTGGGAAGCAGTGTACTATAAAGGATTATTATCACTTGATACCGAGATAAATGAAGACATGCCTGAAAGGACAAGCATCCAAGTTAAAATATTACTAATTTAATACAGAACGTTGAAAATATGTAATTTTTATATAATAATATAATATAAAATAATTGCAATCATCAATACTTTGATGCAACCCAGGTCAAACGAACGAATCATTCACGATTGACACATATCTATGTGTAGACGAAACATGTGACGCATTGGCACTTTGGGAAGAAATTTTGGAAACAAAATATTATAAAGGACTTTTTCTTATTACTAGGCACTGGCGAAAATATAATCGTACGCGTTCATAATCGAAGGGATACGCGCACAACTAAGAAGGTATAATTTGAAGATTGTTTTTTTATAACCTGTCCTTTACTTTCACAGTACTCGAGCAACCCGAGTTCTATCCACACCGACACAAATGACATTGTTAATTCAATTTTAAGTGCTGATTTACCACGTGCTGGGCGGTGAAGGAAAACATCACGAGGAAACCAGTATATCTGAGAAATATGAAAAAAAATTCGAAGACATGTGAAGTTCACCAACACGCATTGGGGCAGCGCGGAGGACATTTCCTTGCCCTAAAACCCGCTCATAAATGAGAGGATTTCTGTGGCAAGAATGGGATATGTTCTTCTAATGTATAGTTATTGACTTAATTTACTAACCTCTTCGATGAGTTAAAACATGCTTAATATTAAATCGCAATCACCATAGTTATAAGCAAGATTTCTTTATTTCTTGAATTATTTTCCAATTTCTCAGACATACAGGTATCCTCACGATGTTTTCCTGCACCGCCGAGCACGTGGTAAATCAGCACTTAAAATTGCAATTAACAATTTCGTTTGTGCCGGCGGTGATAGAGCACGGGTCGCTGGCGTGATGTGAAATTTAAACGAGCGCTTAACCCCTTAGTTTTGATTATTTACTTTTATTATGTGCTAAAATACATCCTATATTCATTTACTTATTATAACTTACTATCGTTCTGCTCCAGCTTCGGTTGATTTCTGGATTTTGACAACAACGCCACCTACCGGGACCAATTGTGAATCTAAACCATTCCTCGAATCAACTTAATTCCACACACAAAATTTCATCAAAATCGGTCCAGCCGCTTAGGAGGAGTTCAGTCACATACACTCGGACCGAATAATTATATAATATATGATATGCATGTATTATAACACACAAATCTTTCTTTTGAATCATTCAGTCTATTGATGAAACCGCATCAAAATCTGTATCGTAGTTCAAAAGACCTAAGTCATAGTATAAAGCTTTATACTATGCCTAAGCGAACAGACGGCGGTAAGCGACTGTTTTTTCCCCACTGCTAAATAAGCTTCTTATAAATCGGTATATTTCCCACAGTTGGCACACTTGACTTGGGTTGGTAGCCAAATGCAGTTTTGGAACGAAGTTCTTTAGCGGACGGTACGGGTTTGGCGGATGGGAGCTAGGCGACAAAAAGTGAAGATTTTTTCGTCACTACCCCTTGTGTCATAGTGTAGACGGCCTTGGCGACGAAATAAGGAAGTGAGATGGAATAATATCCATCTCCCTCGCACTTTTTCTTATCTTGCCATGAAAGAAATATTATTTTATTTCAAATGACGCTTCATTTTTATAGACGCTAGTAATTCATTTATTTGTATTTATTAATCTATACAAATAAATAAAATTGAAGTGTCTGTTTGTAATGTTGAAATAACAGCTTTATACTAAATGTATATTAATATATATACCGTACTTATGACAAAATCACAATTTTTAAAACTTTTGTCTTTTTTTTATAGGATAAGGGTGACAAACGAGCACACAGTCCACCTGATGGTAAGTAGTTGCTGCGGCCCATAGACATCTACATCTATCTTCGTTTGCGAATCAAAATGCAGATGCGTTGTCACCCGTGAGGACTAAGATGGAATGTCTCATTTCCAGTAAAAAGGGCCTCCGGCCACCTGCACTCACCAAGCGAAACGCAGAGGTAAACATCTACTTCACGCTGGTATTCTGTGAGGTCGTGGTACCACCCCAGTTCGAGCCAGCCCATCCATGCGACAGCAAAAGCTGCTGCGTGGCTGTACCACTGTTAATAATATATATATAATAATAATTGTCTGTCTGTCTGTCTGTCTGTTTGTTCCGGCTAATCTCCGAAACGGCTGGACCGATTACGACGGGACTTTCACTGGCAGATAGCTGAAGTTCTAAGGAGTAACTTAGGCTACTTATATTTGAAAAAGTAATTAGGGTTCTGAGCTGTATAATTAAGGCCCTAAATAACACGCGGGAGAAGTCGCGGGGAACAGCTAGTCAATAATATAATACCTACGTTTATCAATAATAATATACTACGCAAGGAACTTCGTTCCAACCGAATGTACCACGACACTCACGCATTTTTTTATTATTTTGATTTGTAATCAGGAAAATGCCACATCTCATCTGCTATTTAATTTCTCTCTGTCGTCTCTCGCGATACCCATGGGACGATAAGAGTTATTTGATTCTCATACACCCTCGCTACACTACGCTGCAAAAGAAATATACAACTTTCAGATATTTTTTTAAAGTAGTTTATTTTCTTCCGTGTCCATTATCGTATTAAACATCATCCATCTTACAAATCGTGGATTATTAATAGTCTTGGGTTAAAACTATGCTTTAAGTATAGTCCTTCTAATTAAAGGAGTCCCTTAGTCGCGGCGCTAGTGTTCGCGAATTTTGATATTTACTATAGATTTCCCAACTTTCATATTATTTCGCATATTTCCGCGGAACTGCTTGTGTGAAACAGATTCTAGTTTAATTCTAAAAGTAATCCACTTTTTAATAAAGTGTCATGTGTGAATGGATAACAAAAGCAAAGAAGCGTTCTTATGCGCCCATTCACGTCCGTCAAAATTAATTTGTTCGTGAACCGAAACAGCCGTAACATAACGACATGACAAAAGGATGATTGATAAGCTTTCTTGCGAAAAATTTTTGGCTAAGAGGCTGTCGGATATATTTTTTATTTAATTAAGAGTTTTGGCTTGGACGCTTGTCTTTTAAGTCATATCGTCATTTATCTCGGTATCAAGTGATAATAATCCCTTATAGTAGTCTGCTTCACAATATGTTAATGCATCTCGTTGCGTAGTTTTTGGGAGATTTTGATGGCAACTTGAGCCAAGACAGTTGGCGATAGTATCTCAAGGTACCTTTTCATGAGATTCACATCACCATCGGAGCACTTGTTTCACCGTTTCCTCTAACAGTTCACATGCGCAGACATTTAATACACATAATCGCACTAAAAAACATTATTTAAGCATTAATACAGGAGCAGCAATATGCCGCCTATCAAGATCCCGCCAAAACTCCTGTCGGACATATAGGTGCCGTAGCCGGATAGTTTAATTAGACGGTTAATTATTCGGTTAGCTATTTAGCTAAACGTTGACATTTTTGTACGTATTTGTCGACTTTTTTGTACGTGGTAGAGCCAGGCTGCAGCTATATTAATAGTATAGTTGTAGCAGGAATGGGTCGGCTCGACTGGGCAAGGACCATGCTCTCACAGAATACCAGCGTAAAATAGCAGCTTAATGCTGTTGTGTTTAGTAGGGTGAGTGTAGAGAACCGGAGACCTATTTTACTGGAAAAGAGGCATTCTATCTTTTTTAATCGCAGTTTTTTTTATTTTTAGTCGTTATTAGGAAGACGCTGCTGCCCATCTCCTGATTTGTTTGCTTCTGTCGCCTCTTACGACACCCGCGGGAAGATATTATGGGGTAGTAGGTATTCTTACAACGCCACTACTCGGTCCAGTCTTTACCTGACTTAAAATGGTCATTAGCAGCAAAAAGTTATGTGACAAAGCAAATTTGTGTTGCAGAGCTGATTAGCAAAGTCGGCAAGGGACTCCCTGGGCGAAAGTTTATCTGCCAAATTGGCGATAATTTAAGATGGACCTAGTTAAGAGTAGTGCGTAGTTATATGGATGCGAAAGAAGCGAGAGTGTATCAGGATCGTTCCAAATGGAAGTGCGTAACAAATGTCTGTCTCGTAATCACAGGTAGGTGACAGAGTTGCAGTATCCACTTACAATGACATGGTTTGTCTTTGTAAGTAACTCTTTTTTTGTAAGTAAATCTGTAATTGTATTAACAAAATTACAACACGTAGCTCATGCAAGTTTACTACCTATCTATCTTAAGGTAAATTATTAAATGGTTGGTCACCGTAAAGGTAAGGGATCAACTTCATCTATAAACAATTTCTTATATTTACCCGAATATTATAAAATATTTATTATTACAAACTGAAGCTAGCCTTTAACTAGAACATCAGAACGTTGAATATTTTAGTCCCTCTGTGATCACAGTTGCTGCATAGCGCTCGAAACGTCGGAAAACAAAGTTAAAATTGGACGCGTAAAATCCTTATGATTAATATTTAATTCATTTAATAACATTTGCATCACCAGATATATCACTCCGCGTTTGAAAAAGACTGTTTTATTTATTTAAAGAATATTGCTGTGTAAATTACAACAGCATTTATGCTTACGATTTTTGAAATGAAAGGGCCATACCAGTAAGCGGCTCCCTTGTGGTATATGACCAAAGAGTATATAATCACTACGTTTTAGTAAGTGACTACCACTGGTTATGAACAACTGCACTAAATTGAAAAGAAAAATAAAAGACACATCTGTATATAAAAAGGTAGTAGAAAAAAAAATATTTATTTGCCACAAAAAAAATACAATGTTAAAATTTTAGTTGTGACAAAACGGCCTGTAACTCAGTTGTAACAGGAAACCCATTACTCCTGCTATTCTGCCACACCTTTAACGCATTAACCATACAGGGTCTTAGGCAAGTAATTAAACACTCGTATCTCAAAATAAAACTCACCTAAAACAAATAAATGAATAAATAAATAAAATTAAAAACCCAAAAAGGGCACCCACGTCACCAGGGCGGTGGGACTTAAAAATGAGATATAATATTTGCCAGATTTCAAAGCGGGGAAGTTAATTTGTTTTAAATATGTAAAGTTCAATCTTTCTTTCTGTACTATTATAAGCAAACCACAAATATTCATAAAAGTAGAAAAATTCAAACAAAAGAGTTAAAGATTTGCAAAATATAAAAAAGCAAACCACTGAGGCATTGTTTTGTGAATTATTAAAATAATCTATAACTGATAAACTTTTATTTTCATCTATCTTCTCAATTACATTACATTGTATGACAAAAAAATCACCTCAGTATCAACTAGCGACATCTGGTGAACGGAAGATTATTAGCCCTCATTTGAGGGGGTATAAAAGTCAGAGACTGTTTACAAATCAGCCACTTGCAGCATCATTGTCGGAAGGTAGAGATAGGTGGATATAGGGTAGACCGGACTACCGAAAACCGGACTGGTGATGGTAAATTTGGGACAATATTCCACCACCAGTCCGGCTTCCAAATACGTGCAATACACTGGAATAGACTGTCAAATGTCGTCTTTTAATAGAGTTTAACAGTTTTGCACTGACTTAGAAGTAAATAGACTGGGCATACCTACAGAATTAGCGTGACTACCTAAACACATCTAGCGCATAAAATGGCCGCCTTTTATAGGGTTGTGACTCAGCAATATGGGCAGCTGATATCGATATTTTTACTAATATGAGTTTGTTCTTATTTCATATAATAATAGAAATTAAATCCATAGCCTAATTGCGTAACACACCTAAATATGGCAAACCATATCAATTTGACAGTTTAACAACATTAAATCCGTGGTTTTTGCTGTCGAGTAAACGAATTTTTCAATCACATGAAGCAATGGATATTGTTGGGTTGTTAAATTAGTTTTGGATTGCTATCCCTTAAATTTAGCTTTAGCTGCTTCACGAGGCTTCACCGCATATGTACATTTACGCAGTGCACACTGCTACAGATTTTTTGTGTTAGGTACACAGTAAGTTATATAAGCATGTTCGGTCATTCCGGATATCATATTTAATTTTATTTATCCAGATTTTAAATGATAAATATAATTATTTTCGCAGGTACATTAATTTTGTTCATTTAAAATTGGAAAATCTGGCTATTATAAACTATTATTATTATTACATATTCCTTTCGGAACAAAATTAATTTATTAAAATAATTTCTATCGACACCATAGATAAGAGTGTACGACACTATTTCACTGCTTTTTTTTTGTCAAAAAACAGTTGTTTGACAGCAGATCTACCTTGAAACTTGGCACTTAACATGGCGGCGCAGTCACGCATGGATGAGCTAATGACGTCACACGAAAGTATTACCAAAATAAGCACTTTACTAACTGTAGATGTCTCTCGTTTCTATTGCAGCTACTGCTTTGTTAAAAAGAGACAAAACTATTTTTGACAAGTGTGTGTCGATATTATAGATATTTGTATAACTATTATTTCTATAGTGGAATATGCCCTCTCCATAGGTATTGTGCACGACGCAAACAACATGTTACGAACGAAATACATGCTTGTTATAACCGACGCTAGTTGAACAACCTAGGAGCAGTGGGCGGAGCCAGGAAGGTGTTACAATCGTCGGGTCGCGCTCATGATTCGACAACTAGCGATGGTTGCACACAGCCATGCGGGAGAACAGGCGCAGCCTTATGCGGGATTTAAAAATACCTTTGTGTAAACAACTGTAACCTTATAAGGAATAATGAAAAGAATAATGGTGTGCTTAATGTTGACTTGTAACTATGCAATAACTCTCCCAATAAAGGCACCGAATAAACAGGGAGAGTTAGCATAGATTTATAATGTAAAATATAATTGTTAGATATATTAAATACTTACCCTTTTTATATAGTAAATATATTAAGCCATTAGGCACATAAGATAACATAATAATATGGCCAAAGAGCATGTTATCGTGACGCGGCCGCGGAGCAAATGAAGCCACGCGCACCGCGCCACGTCGTTTTATATTTATAGTGCTGAGGCGGGGGGAATCCTCCGCCTAAAGCAGCTAAAAATTATAGTTTAACACTTTAAATAAGTAAAAATATTGTTATGTACACATTAGTAAAATAAGTAGTTGTAAGAATATTATATATTTAATTATGTTTGTTAGTTTGTAAGATTATTAAAGAAATAAAGATAGGCGCGGGGGTGAGGCAAGGGTCCGCTGGCCAACAGCGGCCAAATTATATA
Source organism: Parnassius glacialis (assembly GCA_033319125.1). Taxonomy (NCBI): domain Eukaryota; kingdom Metazoa; phylum Arthropoda; class Insecta; order Lepidoptera; family Papilionidae; genus Parnassius; species Parnassius glacialis. The sequence continues at coordinate 68,601,652 of JAVANC010000004.1, read as the reverse complement.
AAAGGCGGGCCGGCCGCTAGGGTCGGCAGTCGCTCTCCAGCTACCGAAAAGGCACCAGCAAGAAAAGAAAAAGTACAAGTTCCTCCTCACCGCCGCTTGCCTCCAGTTTAAGCAAGACCAGCGCGTTTTATTCCATTTTTCGCACGGCGTTACGGCGATCCGTAATAGGTATATATCTCTATGCAGTTTTGCTTTGTGCAAACGGTGAATTTTAAGCATTATTTTACAGTGTATCTGTAGACAGAGACTACACCACAATTTAGCAGATTTGTGACCATACTAGAATTAAGAAGGCGCGGAGTTTTGACGAGAACTTGACTGGTGGCGGATTGCTGCTCCTGTATTATTGTTTAAACAATGGTTTGAAGTGGATTTTGACAAGTAAAGTAGTGCGATTTTGTGTATTAAGTGTCTGCGCATATGATCTATTAGTGGAAGCGGGGAATCTAGTGCTCCGATGGTGATGTGAACTGTAAGGTGTATGTCTGCTTAGGCGCTTTGAGATACTAACGTTAACCGTCTAGTGTCTACTCACTCAAGTTGCCATCAAATGTCTCTCAAAAACTACACAATGTGACGCATCAAGAAATTGTGTGAAGCAGTGTACTTTATTATCGTTTGATACTAAGATAAATCAAGACCTGGCTTAAAAGACAAGCATCCAAGCCAAAAATCTTAATAAAAAAATAAGAAACACTAAATCTTACTTCCATCAACTTATGGAGTGTAGAGTACAAGGAGAACCATCTTATAAGGGGCGAAAGTTGAAAAAGTGTCCTACTATTTACTGAAAATAGAGGTTCCGAAACCTACCACAATAGCGCTGGCGTCTGAAAAACTACGATATGAAGATAGCTGTTGTGAACGTAGTGAAGTTAGGTGAATTCAAATATTAAAAAAAATTCGTGTATAGAGTAGTTAATAAATGCTAGTATACAAAATCTCAACTATTTACGTAGTACAAAACTAAGCGAATTGGTCGGTCCTTGTTTATTTCCCCATCTTATTCTAATTACTTTTGGCGCTTTTTTAAAATTTTTCCTATGCTACTGCAGCGCCACCCTTATTGGACACGTTTTAGGGACACTTTTCATATATAGAGATGGTCCTCCTTCTCTCTACACTCCATACATCAACTGTATGAATAACGATTTTACAAATTTTTGATATTCTTAACATTTTATTATTACAGGCTATGGGCTTCTCCTTCAATTTCCTTTTTAATGGCCTTGTGTAATATCTGATGAAGATTATTATTTTTATAACAAGCACAGATACACTTAGGGAACGGCAAGTCATAAAATCACTGTAAAGAAATGTTACAATTTTGATTAATGAACGAAAATTAATCATTTGAAATTGTTCCATCTCGTGAACGGCGCGAAAAATTAAATTTAGAACGTTCCGAAATAACGTAATAAAAAACTTTTGCAATTTGAATTGCAATGAATTCGAAGTCTGGCAATATTAAAATAAAATATTAAAGCAAATTTTTTGATTAACATAACGGAATTATTTCAATTCAATATATATAATTTAAGTGTATGTCTGTAATATCGAAATAGCTGGCTTCTATTAAACTCAAGGGGTTATTTGTGTGCTGTTAAGACATAAACATTTTTCTAATTTTTGTATGTCTGTCTGTCCGGGGGCTAATCTTAAGAATAGCTGAACTGGTTGTTGAGAAAGCAATGTCAGGAGGGATTTATTGGTATATATTCGAATGTATATGTTACTGTTATAGACGGTATAGAATATTTTTAACGAAAAGCTTTATGATTTTATTTATAAAAACGAAAAATTTATAAAATAAATTGTTATTGGAACGATATTCTTTATCGTACGGGTTTGGCGGATGGGAGCTAGGTGAGCTAGGCGACAAAAATGTAAGATTTTTTCGTCACTACCCCTTGTGTCGTAGTATAGACGGCGAAATAAGGAAGTGAGATGGAATAATATCCATCTCCCTCGCACTTTATCTTATCTTGCCATGAAAGAAATATTATTTTATTTCAAATGACGCTTCATTTTAATAGACGCTAGTAATTCATTTATTTGTATTTGTTAATCAATAACATAATAGGTACCTACGTTTATCAATAATAATAATACTACGCAAGGAACTTCGTTCAAGTGTGTGTTCCACGACACTCACGCATTTTTTGATTCTCTTATATCAAAATAAAGCCACATTAATAGATCTTTTAAAGGCAAAGCCGGGATAGTCTTATCTAAACATAATTGACAAGTGAAGCTGGCTGCCTGGATCGCTCGCTAAGACGAGACTAGGCCGAAACGCATATAATATCTTATTTACTTTTAGTATTTGTACTGATTTTAAAGATAACATGCGTGAAGTGGGCTAAGACCACGCTGGCCTTTTTATACTTGTATTTAAATAAAATTCAAGTCTCTGTCCGTAATATCATATATATTTATAATATTATATTAATATAATCTATAATATTAATTAATAATATTTATTTTTTGTCTGTTTGCCTGTCTATATGAGCTAATTTTCCGATTGATAGAGAGTAATGAGGGAAGCAACAACTTTTTTCTGCCACTAGGGCGGCGCCACTTTACATTGAGGTAAATCATTTGACAGATTTCATAGGGGGGAATATTATTTCTTAGAAAAATATAAAGGTTAATGTTTCATGTTAAGTAGTTATATTTTATGTTTTTAGATTAAAAATAAATAAACCGAACTATAAATACAACTACAAATAAACAAAAAATAAGAAAGAGATATAAATTACAAAAAATTAAATATCGAATCACTGACGCATTGTGTTGTGTATTATGGTGGAAGAATGCATTTCTCCAGAAAAACTCGATCAAGGGGCTAATGTGAACTAAGAGGGTTGTAATGGTGATTTTAATGATAATAATTCTGTAAACACATAATCGCTACGGTCGCGAATCATATTTTATTAAATATATAAGCTAACCCTGACCTGCAAATTCCAAAAAACACATTAAATTTGAATTTCGCGGGCCACCCTGGAGCTGCCACCTTAATTATCAGTTTCTAGAGTGTTATATTATCTAAAACTAATTTCTCAATTAAGTGACATTGTGCCGCTGGTTACTAGACTCCACAGAATTAGGAATTCATTTATAGGGCAATGTGTATAAGATTCAACAGAGAATGCCAATTTTAATCTCGGAAATACATCAGGATAGCATTAATTATTAAAAGTAGTAAAAGTGTGTGAGATGTCTAACTTGCTCTCTTGCTTACGCAATTATTCATTATCATTTATCAGTAATAAGACAGCTTAACGCACTATACATTCAGTATAGAGAAATTACAGTTCGACCACACCGTAACACGTCCCCGCCACAATCACACATCAGTGTAACGTGAGGTACGTAATTACATGATAACACCAAAGTATGCAAACCAACAGCAACACTACTTATCTCGGTGTAACACAGGGCAGCCTCTCAGCAACACCATCCTTGCCTGCACTAGAAGAACCGTCAAGACGGATAAAACTACGACACTATCTTAGCACTTGTAGAAGGACATCACTCGTAGAACGACTCGAGCGGAATCTCTCGCGCACGGCACCTACAGTGAACTTTATACTGCACCAACAAGTGGGGGTTTCTCGATATACCCTCAATCCCACCCCGATTAAACCGGTATTTTATAGACGCTCCGACATATAATCTTTTATAACAAAATTTCAAAAAATGTACAAAATTTGTCAATAAACAAGTTTAAATGTTTTATTGAAGAAAAATTGGGTACAAAAAAGGTTATTGTAATGTCAAAGAATACATTAGTGAAAATACCTATGGGAATGAGGTGATCGCCACCATGCTGGTTCTATTATATGTAATTCATTCAGTACAAACAAAATTATTGTAAAATTTCTTGCGGGTGTTTCCCAGGAAGAGGTATTTCCCGAACCAGTGATTTTTTTTATAAGATAAGGTTAATAAACGAGCACACAGTTTACCTGATGATAAGTGGTTGCTGTGGCCCATAGACTTCTACATCTATCCTCAATTACGAATCAAAATGCGGATGTAATTTGTCACTGGTGAGGACTAAGATGGAATACCTCGCTTCCAGTAAATAGGGTAGGTCTCCGGCTCTCTACACTCACGTGGTCATTCTCCAATCGAGCCGACCCATTCGTGCTAACAACCATACTAATAATATAGCTGCAGCATGACTCTACCGCGTTTAGAATAAAAACGAAAAATCACTTTCAATAAGTATTGGGTAAAAATCTATTTTGAATAAAAATTATTATATTCTATCCTATGTAACAAAAAACGTTACCTCAGTCACTACCAGCGACATCTGGTGAGTCAAAGATTATTAGCCTTCCTTAATGCCAGGAGTGATCTAGGAAATATATCAACATGTGGTAGATCCACGCTGCAGCTATATTAGTAGTATAGTTGTAGCACGAATGGGTGGGTTCGACCGGGGAAGGACCACGCTCTCACAGAATACCAGCGTCAAATAGCAGCTTAACACTGCTGTGTTTCGTATGGTGAATGTAGAGAGAAATTTTTGGCTAAGAGGCTGTCGGATATATTTTTTATTTAATTAAGAGTTTTGGCTTGGACGCTTGTCTTTTAAGTCATATCGTCATTTATCTCGGTATCAAGTGATAATAATCCCTTATAGTAGTCTGCTTCACAATATGTTAATGCATCTCGTTGCGTAGTTTTTGGGAGATTTTGATGGCAACTTGAGCCAAGACAGTTGGCGATAGTATCTCAAGGTACCTTTTCATGAGATTCACATCACCATCGGAGCACTTGTTTCACCGTTTCCTCTAACAGTTCACATGCGCAGACATTTAATACACATAATCGCACTAAAAAACATTATTTAAGCATTAATACAGGAGCAGCAATATGCCGCCTATCAAGATCCCGCCAAAACTCCTGTCGGACATATAGGTGCCGTAGCCGGATAGTTTAATTAGACGGTTAATTATTCGGTTAGCTATTTAGCTAAACGTTGACATTTTTGTACGTATTTGTCGACTTTTTTGTACGTGGTAGAGCCAGGCTGCAGCTATATTAATAGTATAGTTGTAGCAGGAATGGGTCGGCTCGACTGGGCAAGGACCATGCTCTCACAGAATACCAGCGTAAAATAGCAGCTTAATGCTGTTGTGTTTAGTAGGGTGAGTGTAGAGAACCGGAGACCTATTTTACTGGAAAAGAGGCATTCTATCTTTTTTAATCGCAGTTTTTTTTATTTTTAGTCGTTATTAGGAAGACGCTGCTGCCCATCTCCTGATTTGTTTGCTTCTGTCGCCTCTTACGACACCCGCGGGAAGATATTATGGGGTAGTAGGTATTCTTACAACGCCACTACTCGGTCCAGTCTTTACCTGACTTAAAATGGTCATTAGCAGCAAAAAGTTATGTGACAAAGCAAATTTGTGTTGCAGAGCTGATTAGCAAAGTCGGCAAGGGACTCCCTGGGCGAAAGTTTATCTGCCAAATTGGCGATAATTTAAGATGGACCTAGTTAAGAGTAGTGCGTAGTTATATGGATGCGAAAGAAGCGAGAGTGTATCAGGATCGTTCCAAATGGAAGTGCGTAACAAATGTCTGTCTCGTAATCACAGGTAGGTGACAGAGTTGCAGTATCCACTTACAATGACATGGTTTGTCTTTGTAAGTAACTCTTTTTTTGTAAGTAAATCTGTAATTGTATTAACAAAATTACAACACGTAGCTCATGCAAGTTTACTACCTATCTATCTTAAGGTAAATTATTAAATGGTTGGTCACCGTAAAGGTAAGGGATCAACTTCATCTATAAACAATTTCTTATATTTACCCGAATATTATAAAATATTTATTATTACAAACTGAAGCTAGCCTTTAACTAGAACATCAGAACGTTGAATATTTTAGTCCCTCTGTGATCACAGTTGCTGCATAGCGCTCGAAACGTCGGAAAACAAAGTTAAAATTGGACGCGTAAAATCCTTATGATTAATATTTAATTCATTTAATAACATTTGCATCACCAGATATATCACTCCGCGTTTGAAAAAGACTGTTTTATTTATTTAAAGAATATTGCTGTGTAAATTACAACAGCATTTATGCTTACGATTTTTGAAATGAAAGGGCCATACCAGTAAGCGGCTCCCTTGTGGTATATGACCAAAGAGTATATAATCACTACGTTTTAGTAAGTGACTACCACTGGTTATGAACAACTGCACTAAATTGAAAAGAAAAATAAAAGACACATCTGTATATAAAAAGGTAGTAGAAAAAAAATATTTATTTGCCACAAAAAAAATACAATGTTAAAATTTTAGTTGTGACAAAACGGCCTGTAACTCAGTTGTAACAGGAAACCCATTACTCCTGCTATTCTGCCACACCTTTAACGCATTAACCATACAGGGTCTTAGGCAAGTAATTAAACACTCGTATCTCAAAATAAAACTCACCTAAAACAAATAAATGAATAAATAAATAAAATTAAAAACCCAAAAAGGGCACCCACGTCACCAGGGCGGTGGGACTTAAAAATGAGATATAATATTTGCCAGATTTCAAAGCGGGGAAGTTAATTTGTTTTAAATATGTAAAGTTCAATCTTTCTTTCTGTACTATTATAAGCAAACCACAAATATTCATAAAAGTAGAAAAATTCAAACAAAAGAGTTAAAGATTTGCAAAATATAAAAAAGCAAACCACTGAGGCATTGTTTTGTGAATTATTAAAATAATCTATAACTGATAAACTTTTATTTTCATCTATCTTCTCAATTACATTACATTGTATGACAAAAAAATCACCTCAGTATCAACTAGCGACATCTGGTGAACGGAAGATTATTAGCCCTCATTTGAGGGGGTATAAAAGTCAGAGACTGTTTACAAATCAGCCACTTGCAGCATCATTGTCGGAAGGTAGAGATAGGTGGATATAGGGTAGACCGGACTACCGAAAACCGGACTGGTGATGGTAAATTTGGGACAATATTCCACCACCAGTCCGGCTTCCAAATACGTGCAATACACTGGAATAGACTGTCAAATGTCGTCTTTTAATAGAGTTTAACAGTTTTGCACTGACTTAGAAGTAAATAGACTGGGCATACCTACAGAATTAGCGTGACTACCTAAACACATCTAGCGCATAAAATGGCCGCCTTTTATAGGGTTGTGACTCAGCAATATGGGCAGCTGATATCGATATTTTTACTAATATGAGTTTGTTCTTATTTCATATAATAATAGAAATTAAATCCATAGCCTAATTGCGTAACACACCTAAATATGGCAAACCATATCAATTTGACAGTTTAACAACATTAAATCCGTGGTTTTTGCTGTCGAGTAAACGAATTTTTCAATCACATGAAGCAATGGATATTGTTGGGTTGTTAAATTAGTTTTGGATTGCTATCCCTTAAATTTAGCTTTAGCTGCTTCACGAGGCTTCACCGCATATGTACATTTACGCAGTGCACACTGCTACAGATTTTTTGTGTTAGGTACACAGTAAGTTATATAAGCATGTTCGGTCATTCCGGATATCATATTTAATTTTATTTATCCAGATTTTAAATGATAAATATAATTATTTTCGCAGGTACATTAATTTTGTTCATTTAAAATTGGAAAATCTGGCTATTATAAACTATTATTATTATTACATATTCATTTCGGAACAAAATTAATTTATTAAAATAATTTCTATCGACACCATAGATAAGAGTGTACGACACTATTTCACTGCTTTTTTTTTGTCAAAAAACAGTTGTTTGACAGCAGATCTACCTTGAAACTTGGCACTTAACATGGCGGCGCAGTCACGCATGGATGAGCTAATGACGTCACACGAAAGTATTACCAAAATAAGCACTTTACTAACTGTAGATGTCTCTCGTTTCTATTGCAGCTACTGCTTTGTTAAAAAGAGACAAAACTATTTTTGACAAGTGTGTGTCGATATTATAGATATTTGTATAACTATTATTTCTATAGTGGAATATGCCCTCTCCATAGGTATTGTGCACGACGCAAACAACATGTTACGAACGAAATACATGCTTGTTATAACCGACGCTAGTTGAACAACCTAGGAGCAGTGGGCGGAGCCAGGAAGGTGTTACAATCGTCGGGTCGCGCTCATGATTCGACAACTAGCGATGGTTGCACACAGCCATGCGGGAGAACAGGCGCAGCCTTATGCGGGATTTAAAAATACCTTTGTGTAAACAACTGTAACCTTATAAGGAATAATGAAAAGAATAATGGTGTGCTTAATGTTGACTTGTAACTATGCAATAACTCTCCCAATAAAGGCACCGAATAAACAGGGAGAGTTAGCATAGATTTATAATGTAAAATATAATTGTTAGATATATTAAATACTTACCCTTTTTATATAGTAAATATATTAAGCCATTAGGCACATAAGATAACATAATAATATGGCCAAAGAGCATGTTATCGTGACGCGGCCGCGGAGCAAATGAAGCCACGCGCACCGCGCCACGTCGTTTTATATTTATAGTGCTGAGGCGGGGGGAATCCTCCGCCTAAAGCAGCTAAAAATTATAGTTTAACACTTTAAATAAGTAAAAATATTGTTATGTACACATTAGTAAAATAAGTAGTTGTAAGAATATTATATATTTAATTATGTTTGTTAGTTTGTAAGATTATTAAAGAAATAAAGATAGGCGCGGGGGTGAGGCAAGGGTCCGCTGGCCAACAGCGGCCAAATTATATAAAAGGCGGGCCGGCCGCTAGGGTCGGCAGTCGCTCTCCAGCTACCGAAAAGGCACCAGCAAGAAAAGAAAAAGTACAAGTTCCTCCTCACCGCCGCTTGCCTCCAGTTTAAGCAAGACCAGCGCGTTTTATTCCATTTTTCGCACGGCGTTACGGCGATCCGTAATAGGTATATATCTCTATGCAGTTTTGCTTTGTGCAAACGGTGAATTTTAAGCATTATTTTACAGTGTATCTGTAGACAGAGACTACACCACAATTTAGCAGATTTGTGACCATACTAGAATTAAGAAGGCGCGGAGTTTTGACGAGAACTTGACTGGTGGCGGATTGCTGCTCCTGTATTATTGTTTAAACAATGGTTTGAAGTGGATTTTGACAAGTAAAGTAGTGCGATTTTGTGTATTAAGTGTCTGCGCATATGATCTATTAGTGGAAGCGGGGAATCTAGTGCTCCGATGGTGATGTGAACTGTAAGGTGTATGTCTGCTTAGGCGCTTTGAGATACTAACGTTAACCGTCTAGTGTCTACTCACTCAAGTTGCCATCAAATGTCTCTCAAAAACTACACAATGTGACGCATCAAGAAATTGTGTGAAGCAGTGTACTTTATTATCGTTTGATACTAAGATAAATCAAGACCTGGCTTAAAAGACAAGCATCCAAGCCAAAAATCTTAATAAAAAAATAAGAAACACTAAATCTTACTTCCATCAACTTATGGAGTGTAGAGTACAAGGAGAACCATCTTATAAGGGGCGAAAGTTGAAAAAGTGTCCTACTATTTACTGAAAATAGAGGTTCCGAAACCTACCACAATAGCGCTGGCGTCTGAAAAACTACGATATGAAGATAGCTGTTGTGAACGTAGTGAAGTTAGGTGAATTCAAATATTAAAAAAAATTCGTGTATAGAGTAGTTAATAAATGCTAGTATACAAAATCTCAACTATTTACGTAGTACAAAACTAAGCGAATTGGTCGGTCCTTGTTTATTTCCCCATCTTATTCTAATTACTTTTGGCGCTTTTTTAAAATTTTTCCTATGCTACTGCAGCGCCACCCTTATTGGACACGTTTTAGGGACACTTTTCATATATAGAGATGGTCCTCCTTCTCTCTACACTCCATACATCAACTGTATGAATAACGATTTTACAAATTTTTAAAACTACGACACTATCTTAGCACTTGTAGAAGGACATCACTCGTAGAACGACTCGAGCGGAATCTCTCGCGCACGGCACCTACAGTGAACTTTATACTGCACCAACAAGTGGGGGTTTCTCGATATACCCTCAATCCCACCCCGATTAAACCGGTATTTTATAGACGCTCCGACATATAATCTTTTATAACAAAATTTCAAAAAATGTACAAAATTTGTCAATAAACAAGTTTAAATGTTTTATTGAAGAAAAATTGGGTACAAAAAAGGTTATTGTAATGTCAAAGAATACATTAGTGAAAATACCTATGGGAATGAGGTGATCGCCACCATGCTGGTTCTATTATATGTAATTCATTCAGTACAAACAAAATTATTGTAAAATTTCTTGCGGGTGTTTCCCAGGAAGAGGTATTTCCCGAACCAGTGATTTTTTTTATAAGATAAGGTTAATAAACGAGCACACAGTTTACCTGATGATAAGTGGTTGCTGTGGCCCATAGACTTCTACATCTATCCTCAATTACGAATCAAAATGCGGATGTAATTTGTCACTGGTGAGGACTAAGATGGAATACCTCGCTTCCAGTAAATAGGGTAGGTCTCCGGCTCTCTACACTCACGTGGTCATTCTCCAATCGAGCCGACCCATTCGTGCTAACAACCATACTAATAATATAGCTGCAGCATGACTCTACCGCGTTTAGAATAAAAACGAAAAATCACTTTCAATAAGTATTGGGTAAAAATCTATTTTGAATAAAAATTATTATATTCTATCCTATGTAACAAAAAACGTTACCTCAGTCACTACCAGCGACATCTGGTGAGTCAAAGATTATTAGCCTTCCTTAATGCCAGGAGTGATCTAGGAAATATATCAACATGTGGTAGATCCACGCTGCAGCTATATTAGTAGTATAGTTGTAGCACGAATGGGTGGGTTCGACCGGGGAAGGACCACGCTCTCACAGAATACCAGCGTCAAATAGCAGCTTAACACTGCTGTGTTTCGTATGGTGAATGTAGAGAGAAATTTTTGGCTAAGAGGCTGTCGGATATATTTTTTATTTAATTAAGAGTTTTGGCTTGGACGCTTGTCTTTTAAGTCATATCGTCATTTATCTCGGTATCAAGTGATAATAATCCCTTATAGTAGTCTGCTTCACAATATGTTAATGCATCTCGTTGCGTAGTTTTTGGGAGATTTTGATGGCAACTTGAGCCAAGACAGTTGGCGATAGTATCTCAAGGTACCTTTTCATGAGATTCACATCACCATCGGAGCACTTGTTTCACCGTTTCCTCTAACAGTTCACATGCGCAGACATTTAATACACATAATCGCACTAAAAAACATTATTTAAGCATTAATACAGGAGCAGCAATATGCCGCCTATCAAGATCCCGCCAAAACTCCTGTCGGACATATAGGTGCCGTAGCCGGATAGTTTAATTAGACGGTTAATTATTCGGTTAGCTATTTAGCTAAACGTTGACATTTTTGTACGTATTTGTCGACTTTTTTGTACGTGGTAGAGCCAGGCTGCAGCTATATTAATAGTATAGTTGTAGCAGGAATGGGTCGGCTCGACTGGGCAAGGACCATGCTCTCACAGAATACCAGCGTAAAATAGCAGCTTAATGCTGTTGTGTTTAGTAGGGTGAGTGTAGAGAACCGGAGACCTATTTTACTGGAAAAGAGGCATTCTATCTTTTTTAATCGCAGTTTTTTTTATTTTTAGTCGTTATTAGGAAGACGCTGCTGCCCATCTCCTGATTTGTTTGCTTCTGTCGCCTCTTACGACACCCGCGGGAAGATATTATGGGGTAGTAGGTATTCTTACAACGCCACTACTCGGTCCAGTCTTTACCTGACTTAAAATGGTCATTAGCAGCAAAAAGTTATGTGACAAAGCAAATTTGTGTTGCAGAGCTGATTAGCAAAGTCGGCAAGGGACTCCCTGGGCGAAAGTTTATCTGCCAAATTGGCGATAATTTAAGATGGACCTAGTTAAGAGTAGTGCGTAGTTATATGGATGCGAAAGAAGCGAGAGTGTATCAGGATCGTTCCAAATGGAAGTGCGTAACAAATGTCTGTCTCGTAATCACAGGTAGGTGACAGAGTTGCAGTATCCACTTACAATGACATGGTTTGTCTTTGTAAGTAACTCTTTTTTTGTAAGTAAATCTGTAATTGTATTAACAAAATTACAACACGTAGCTCATGCAAGTTTACTACCTATCTATCTTAAGGTAAATTATTAAATGGTTGGTCACCGTAAAGGTAAGGGATCAACTTCATCTATAAACAATTTCTTATATTTACCCGAATATTATAAAATATTTATTATTACAAACTGAAGCTAGCCTTTAACTAGAACATCAGAACGTTGAATATTTTAGTCCCTCTGTGATCACAGTTGCTGCATAGCGCTCGAAACGTCGGAAAACAAAGTTAAAATTGGACGCGTAAAATCCTTATGATTAATATTTAATTCATTTAATAACATTTGCATCACCAGATATATCACTCCGCGTTTGAAAAAGACTGTTTTATTTATTTAAAGAATATTGCTGTGTAAATTACAACAGCATTTATGCTTACGATTTTTGAAATGAAAGGGCCATACCAGTAAGCGGCTCCCTTGTGGTATATGACCAAAGAGTATATAATCACTACGTTTTAGTAAGTGACTACCACTGGTTATGAACAACTGCACTAAATTGAAAAGAAAAATAAAAGACACATCTGTATATAAAAAGGTAGTAGAAAAAAAATATTTATTTGCCACAAAAAAAATACAATGTTAAAATTTTAGTTGTGACAAAACGGCCTGTAACTCAGTTGTAACAGGAAACCCATTACTCCTGCTATTCTGCCACACCTTTAACGCATTAACCATACAGGGTCTTAGGCAAGTAATTAAACACTCGTATCTCAAAATAAAACTCACCTAAAACAAATAAATGAATAAATAAATAAAATTAAAAACCCAAAAAGGGCACCCACGTCACCAGGGCGGTGGGACTTAAAAATGAGATATAATATTTGCCAGATTTCAAAGCGGGGAAGTTAATTTGTTTTAAATATGTAAAGTTCAATCTTTCTTTCTGTACTATTATAAGCAAACCACAAATATTCATAAAAGTAGAAAAATTCAAACAAAAGAGTTAAAGATTTGCAAAATATAAAAAAGCAAACCACTGAGGCATTGTTTTGTGAATTATTAAAATAATCTATAACTGATAAACTTTTATTTTCATCTATCTTCTCAATTACATTACATTGTATGACAAAAAAATCACCTCAGTATCAACTAGCGACATCTGGTGAACGGAAGATTATTAGCCCTCATTTGAGGGGGTATAAAAGTCAGAGACTGTTTACAAATCAGCCACTTGCAGCATCATTGTCGGAAGGTAGAGATAGGTGGATATAGGGTAGACCGGACTACCGAAAACCGGACTGGTGATGGTAAATTTGGGACAATATTCCACCACCAGTCCGGCTTCCAAATACGTGCAATACACTGGAATAGACTGTCAAATGTCGTCTTTTAATAGAGTTTAACAGTTTTGCACTGACTTAGAAGTAAATAGACTGGGCATACCTACAGAATTAGCGTGACTACCTAAACACATCTAGCGCATAAAATGGCCGCCTTTTATAGGGTTGTGACTCAGCAATATGGGCAGCTGATATCGATATTTTTACTAATATGAGTTTGTTCTTATTTCATATAATAATAGAAATTAAATCCATAGCCTAATTGCGTAACACACCTAAATATGGCAAACCATATCAATTTGACAGTTTAACAACATTAAATCCGTGGTTTTTGCTGTCGAGTAAACGAATTTTTCAATCACATGAAGCAATGGATATTGTTGGGTTGTTAAATTAGTTTTGGATTGCTATCCCTTAAATTTAGCTTTAGCTGCTTCACGAGGCTTCACCGCATATGTACATTTACGCAGTGCACACTGCTACAGATTTTTTGTGTTAGGTACACAGTAAGTTATATAAGCATGTTCGGTCATTCCGGATATCATATTTAATTTTATTTATCCAGATTTTAAATGATAAATATAATTATTTTCGCAGGTACATTAATTTTGTTCATTTAAAATTGGAAAATCTGGCTATTATAAACTATTATTATTATTACATATTCATTTCGGAACAAAATTAATTTATTAAAATAATTTCTATCGACACCATAGATAAGAGTGTACGACACTATTTCACTGCTTTTTTTTTGTCAAAAAACAGTTGTTTGACAGCAGATCTACCTTGAAACTTGGCACTTAACATGGCGGCGCAGTCACGCATGGATGAGCTAATGACGTCACACGAAAGTATTACCAAAATAAGCACTTTACTAACTGTAGATGTCTCTCGTTTCTATTGCAGCTACTGCTTTGTTAAAAAGAGACAAAACTATTTTTGACAAGTGTGTGTCGATATTATAGATATTTGTATAACTATTATTTCTATAGTGGAATATGCCCTCTCCATAGGTATTGTGCACGACGCAAACAACATGTTACGAACGAAATACATGCTTGTTATAACCGACGCTAGTTGAACAACCTAGGAGCAGTGGGCGGAGCCAGGAAGGTGTTACAATCGTCGGGTCGCGCTCATGATTCGACAACTAGCGATGGTTGCACACAGCCATGCGGGAGAACAGGCGCAGCCTTATGCGGGATTTAAAAATACCTTTGTGTAAACAACTGTAACCTTATAAGGAATAATGAAAAGAATAATGGTGTGCTTAATGTTGACTTGTAACTATGCAATAACTCTCCCAATAAAGGCACCGAATAAACAGGGAGAGTTAGCATAGATTTATAATGTAAAATATAATTGTTAGATATATTAAATACTTACCCTTTTTATATAGTAAATATATTAAGCCATTAGGCACATAAGATAACATAATAATATGGCCAAAGAGCATGTTATCGTGACGCGGCCGCGGAGCAAATGAAGCCACGCGCACCGCGCCACGTCGTTTTATATTTATAGTGCTGAGGCGGGGGGAATCCTCCGCCTAAAGCAGCTAAAAATTATAGTTTAACACTTTAAATAAGTAAAAATATTGTTATGTACACATTAGTAAAATAAGTAGTTGTAAGAATATTATATATTTAATTATGTTTGTTAGTTTGTAAGATTATTAAAGAAATAAAGATAGGCGCGGGGGTGAGGCAAGGGTCCGCTGGCCAACAGCGGCCAAATTATATAAAAGGCGGGCCGGCCGCTAGGGTCGGCAGTCGCTCTCCAGCTACCGAAAAGGCACCAGCAAGAAAAGAAAAAGTACAAGTTCCTCCTCACCGCCGCTTGCCTCCAGTTTAAGCAAGACCAGCGCGTTTTATTCCATTTTTCGCACGGCGTTACGGCGATCCGTAATAGGTATATATCTCTATGCAGTTTTGCTTTGTGCAAACGGTGAATTTTAAGCATTATTTTACAGTGTATCTGTAGACAGAGACTACACCACAATTTAGCAGATTTGTGACCATACTAGAATTAAGAAGGCGCGGAGTTTTGACGAGAACTTGACTGGTGGCGGATTGCTGCTCCTGTATTATTGTTTAAACAATGGTTTGAAGTGGATTTTGACAAGTAAAGTAGTGCGATTTTGTGTATTAAGTGTCTGCGCATATGATCTATTAGTGGAAGCGGGGAATCTAGTGCTCCGATGGTGATGTGAACTGTAAGGTGTATGTCTGCTTAGGCGCTTTGAGATACTAACGTTAACCGTCTAGTGTCTACTCACTCAAGTTGCCATCAAATGTCTCTCAAAAACTACACAATGTGACGCATCAAGAAATTGTGTGAAGCAGTGTACTTTATTATCGTTTGATACTAAGATAAATCAAGACCTGGCTTAAAAGACAAGCATCCAAGCCAAAAATCTTAATAAAAAAATAAGAAACACTAAATCTTACTTCCATCAACTTATGGAGTGTAGAGTACAAGGAGAACCATCTTATAAGGGGCGAAAGTTGAAAAAGTGTCCTACTATTTACTGAAAATAGAGGTTCCGAAACCTACCACAATAGCGCTGGCGTCTGAAAAACTACGATATGAAGATAGCTGTTGTGAACGTAGTGAAGTTAGGTGAATTCAAATATTAAAAAAAATTCGTGTATAGAGTAGTTAATAAATGCTAGTATACAAAATCTCAACTATTTACGTAGTACAAAACTAAGCGAATTGGTCGGTCCTTGTTTATTTCCCCATCTTATTCTAATTACTTTTGGCGCTTTTTTAAAATTTTTCCTATGCTACTGCAGCGCCACCCTTATTGGACACGTTTTAGGGACACTTTTCATATATAGAGATGGTCCTCCTTCTCTCTACACTCCATACATCAACTGTATGAATAACGATTTTACAAATTTTTGATATTCTTAACATTTTATTATTACAGGCTATGGGCTTCTCCTTCAATTTCCTTTTTAATGGCCTTGTGTAATATCTGATGAAGATTATTATTTTTATAACAAGCACAGATACACTTAGGGAACGGCAAGTCATAAAATCACTGTAAAGAAATGTTACAATTTTGATTAATGAACGAAAATTAATCATTTGAAATTGTTCCATCTCGTGAACGGCGCGAAAAATTAAATTTAGAACGTTCCGAAATAACGTAATAAAAAACTTTTGCAATTTGAATTGCAATGAATTCGAAGTCTGGCAATATTAAAATAAAATATTAAAGCAAATTTTTTGATTAACATAACGGAATTATTTCAATTCAATATATATAATTTAAGTGTATGTCTGTAATATCGAAATAGCTGGCTTCTATTAAACTCAAGGGGTTATTTGTGTGCTGTTAAGACATAAACATTTTTCTAATTTTTGTATGTCTGTCTGTCCGGGGGCTAATCTTAAGAATAGCTGAACTGGTTGTTGAGAAAGCAATGTCAGGAGGGATTTATTGGTATATATTCGAATGTATATGTTACTGTTATAGACGGTATAGAATATTTTTAACGAAAAGCTTTATGATTTTATTTATAAAAACGAAAAATTTATAAAATAAATTGTTATTGGAACGATATTCTTTATCGTACGGGTTTGGCGGATGGGAGCTAGGTGAGCTAGGCGACAAAAATGTAAGATTTTTTCGTCACTACCCCTTGTGTCGTAGTATAGACGGCGAAATAAGGAAGTGAGATGGAATAATATCCATCTCCCTCGCACTTTATCTTATCTTGCCATGAAAGAAATATTATTTTATTTCAAATGACGCTTCATTTTAATAGACGCTAGTAATTCATTTATTTGTATTTGTTAATCAATAACATAATAGGTACCTACGTTTATCAATAATAATAATACTACGCAAGGAACTTCGTTCAAAACGAGTGTTCCACGACACTCACGCATTTTTTGATTCTCTTATATCAAAATAAAGCCACATTAATAGATCTTTTAAAGGCAAAGCCGGGATAGTCTTATCTAAACATAATTGACAAGTGAAGCTGGCTGCCTGGATCGCTCGCTAAGACGAGACTAGGCCGAAACGCATATAATATCTTATTTACTTTTAGTATTTGTACTGATTTTAAAGATAACATGCGTGAAGTGGGCTAAGACCACGCTGGCCTTTTTATACTTGTATTTAAATAAAATTCAAGTCTCTGTCCGTAATATCATATATATTTATAATATTATATTAATATAATCTATAATATTAATTAATAATATTTATTTTTTGTCTGTTTGCCTGTCTATATGAGCTAATTTTCCGATTGATAGAGAGTAATGAGGGAAGCAACAACTTTTTTCTGCCACTAGGGCGGCGCCACTTTACATTGAGGTAAATCATTTGACAGATTTCATAGGGGGGAATATTATTTCTTAGAAAAATATAAAGGTTAATGTTTCATGTTAAGTAGTTATATTTTATGTTTTTAGATTAAAAATAAATAAACCGAACTATAAATACAACTACAAATAAACAAAAAATAAGAAAGAGATATAAATTACAAAAAATTAAATATCGAATCACTGACGCATTGTGTTGTGTATTATGGTGGAAGAATGCATTTCTCCAGAAAAACTCGATCAAGGGGCTAATGTGAACTAAGAGGGTTGTAATGGTGATTTTAATGATAATAATTCTGTAAACACATAATCGCTACGGTCGCGAATCATATTTTATTAAATATATAAGCTAACCCTGACCTGCAAATTCCAAAAAACACATTAAATTTGAATTTCGCGGGCCACCCTGGAGCTGCCACCTTAATTATCAGTTTCTAGAGTGTTATATTATCTAAAACTAATTTCTCAATTAAGTGACATTGTGCCGCTGGTTACTAGACTCCACAGAATTAGGAATTCATTTATAGGGCAATGTGTATAAGATTCAACAGAGAATGCCAATTTTAATCTCGGAAATACATCAGGATAGCATTAATTATTAAAAGTAGTAAAAGTGTGTGAGATGTCTAACTTGCTCTCTTGCTTACGCAATTATTCATTATCATTTATCAGTAATAAGACAGCTTAACGCACTATACATTCAGTATAGAGAAATTACAGTTCGACCACACCGTAACACGTCCCCGCCACAATCACACATCAGTGTAACGTGAGGTACGTAATTACATGATAACACCAAAGTATGCAAACCAACAGCAACACTACTTATCTCGGTGTAACACAGGGCAGCCTCTCAGCAACACCATCCTTGCCTGCACTAGAAGAACCGTCAAGACGGATAAAACTACGACACTATCTTAGCACTTGTAGAAGGACATCACTCGTAGAACGACTCGAGCGGAATCTCTCGCGCACGGCACCTACAGTGAACTTTATACTGCACCAACAAGTGGGGGTTTCTCGATATACCCTCAATCCCACCCCGATTAAACCGGTATTTTATAGACGCTCCGACATATAATCTTTTATAACAAAATTTCAAAAAATGTACAAAATTTGTCAATAAACAAGTTTAAATGTTTTATTGAAGAAAAATTGGGTACAAAAAAGGTTATTGTAATGTCAAAGAATACATTAGTGAAAATACCTATGGGAATGAGGTGATCGCCACCATGCTGGTTCTATTATATGTAATTCATTCAGTACAAACAAAATTATTGTAAAATTTCTTGCGGGTGTTTCCCAGGAAGAGGTATTTCCCGAACCAGTGATTTTTTTTATAAGATAAGGTTAATAAACGAGCACACAGTTTACCTGATGATAAGTGGTTGCTGTGGCCCATAGACTTCTACATCTATCCTCAATTACGAATCAAAATGCGGATGTAATTTGTCACTGGTGAGGACTAAGATGGAATACCTCGCTTCCAGTAAATAGGGTAGGTCTCCGGCTCTCTACACTCACGTGGTCATTCTCCAATCGAGCCGACCCATTCGTGCTAACAACCATACTAATAATATAGCTGCAGCATGACTCTACCGCGTTTAGAATAAAAACGAAAAATCACTTTCAATAAGTATTGGGTAAAAATCTATTTTGAATAAAAATTATTATATTCTATCCTATGTAACAAAAAACGTTACCTCAGTCACTACCAGCGACATCTGGTGAGTCAAAGATTATTAGCCTTCCTTAATGCCAGGAGTGATCTAGGAAATATATCAACATGTGGTAGATCCACGCTGCAGCTATATTAGTAGTATAGTTGTAGCACGAATGGGTGGGTTCGACCGGGGAAGGACCACGCTCTCACAGAATACCAGCGTCAAATAGCAGCTTAACACTGCTGTGTTTCGTATGGTGAATGTAGAGAGAAATTTTTGGCTAAGAGGCTGTCGGATATATTTTTTATTTAATTAAGAGTTTTGGCTTGGACGCTTGTCTTTTAAGTCATATCGTCATTTATCTCGGTATCAAGTGATAATAATCCCTTATAGTAGTCTGCTTCACAATATGTTAATGCATCTCGTTGCGTAGTTTTTGGGAGATTTTGATGGCAACTTGAGCCAAGACAGTTGGCGATAGTATCTCAAGGTACCTTTTCATGAGATTCACATCACCATCGGAGCACTTGTTTCACCGTTTCCTCTAACAGTTCACATGCGCAGACATTTAATACACATAATCGCACTAAAAAACATTATTTAAGCATTAATACAGGAGCAGCAATATGCCGCCTATCAAGATCCCGCCAAAACTCCTGTCGGACATATAGGTGCCGTAGCCGGATAGTTTAATTAGACGGTTAATTATTCGGTTAGCTATTTAGCTAAACGTTGACATTTTTGTACGTATTTGTCGACTTTTTTGTACGTGGTAGAGCCAGGCTGCAGCTATATTAATAGTATAGTTGTAGCAGGAATGGGTCGGCTCGACTGGGCAAGGACCATGCTCTCACAGAATACCAGCGTAAAATAGCAGCTTAATGCTGTTGTGTTTAGTAGGGTGAGTGTAGAGAACCGGAGACCTATTTTACTGGAAAAGAGGCATTCTATCTTTTTTAATCGCAGTTTTTTTTATTTTTAGTCGTTATTAGGAAGACGCTGCTGCCCATCTCCTGATTTGTTTGCTTCTGTCGCCTCTTACGACACCCGCGGGAAGATATTATGGGGTAGTAGGTATTCTTACAACGCCACTACTCGGTCCAGTCTTTACCTGACTTAAAATGGTCATTAGCAGCAAAAAGTTATGTGACAAAGCAAATTTGTGTTGCAGAGCTGATTAGCAAAGTCGGCAAGGGACTCCCTGGGCGAAAGTTTATCTGCCAAATTGGCGATAATTTAAGATGGACCTAGTTAAGAGTAGTGCGTAGTTATATGGATGCGAAAGAAGCGAGAGTGTATCAGGATCGTTCCAAATGGAAGTGCGTAACAAATGTCTGTCTCGTAATCACAGGTAGGTGACAGAGTTGCAGTATCCACTTACAATGACATGGTTTGTCTTTGTAAGTAACTCTTTTTTTGTAAGTAAATCTGTAATTGTATTAACAAAATTACAACACGTAGCTCATGCAAGTTTACTACCTATCTATCTTAAGGTAAATTATTAAATGGTTGGTCACCGTAAAGGTAAGGGATCAACTTCATCTATAAACAATTTCTTATATTTACCCGAATATTATAAAATATTTATTATTACAAACTGAAGCTAGCCTTTAACTAGAACATCAGAACGTTGAATATTTTAGTCCCTCTGTGATCACAGTTGCTGCATAGCGCTCGAAACGTCGGAAAACAAAGTTAAAATTGGACGCGTAAAATCCTTATGATTAATATTTAATTCATTTAATAACATTTGCATCACCAGATATATCACTCCGCGTTTGAAAAAGACTGTTTTATTTATTTAAAGAATATTGCTGTGTAAATTACAACAGCATTTATGCTTACGATTTTTGAAATGAAAGGGCCATACCAGTAAGCGGCTCCCTTGTGGTATATGACCAAAGAGTATATAATCACTACGTTTTAGTAAGTGACTACCACTGGTTATGAACAACTGCACTAAATTGAAAAGAAAAATAAAAGACACATCTGTATATAAAAAGGTAGTAGAAAAAAAATATTTATTTGCCACAAAAAAAATACAATGTTAAAATTTTAGTTGTGACAAAACGGCCTGTAACTCAGTTGTAACAGGAAACCCATTACTCCTGCTATTCTGCCACACCTTTAACGCATTAACCATACAGGGTCTTAGGCAAGTAATTAAACACTCGTATCTCAAAATAAAACTCACCTAAAACAAATAAATGAATAAATAAATAAAATTAAAAACCCAAAAAGGGCACCCACGTCACCAGGGCGGTGGGACTTAAAAATGAGATATAATATTTGCCAGATTTCAAAGCGGGGAAGTTAATTTGTTTTAAATATGTAAAGTTCAATCTTTCTTTCTGTACTATTATAAGCAAACCACAAATATTCATAAAAGTAGAAAAATTCAAACAAAAGAGTTAAAGATTTGCAAAATATAAAAAAGCAAACCACTGAGGCATTGTTTTGTGAATTATTAAAATAATCTATAACTGATAAACTTTTATTTTCATCTATCTTCTCAATTACATTACATTGTATGACAAAAAAATCACCTCAGTATCAACTAGCGACATCTGGTGAACGGAAGATTATTAGCCCTCATTTGAGGGGGTATAAAAGTCAGAGACTGTTTACAAATCAGCCACTTGCAGCATCATTGTCGGAAGGTAGAGATAGGTGGATATAGGGTAGACCGGACTACCGAAAACCGGACTGGTGATGGTAAATTTGGGACAATATTCCACCACCAGTCCGGCTTCCAAATACGTGCAATACACTGGAATAGACTGTCAAATGTCGTCTTTTAATAGAGTTTAACAGTTTTGCACTGACTTAGAAGTAAATAGACTGGGCATACCTACAGAATTAGCGTGACTACCTAAACACATCTAGCGCATAAAATGGCCGCCTTTTATAGGGTTGTGACTCAGCAATATGGGCAGCTGATATCGATATTTTTACTAATATGAGTTTGTTCTTATTTCATATAATAATAGAAATTAAATCCATAGCCTAATTGCGTAACACACCTAAATATGGCAAACCATATCAATTTGACAGTTTAACAACATTAAATCCGTGGTTTTTGCTGTCGAGTAAACGAATTTTTCAATCACATGAAGCAATGGATATTGTTGGGTTGTTAAATTAGTTTTGGATTGCTATCCCTTAAATTTAGCTTTAGCTGCTTCACGAGGCTTCACCGCATATGTACATTTACGCAGTGCACACTGCTACAGATTTTTTGTGTTAGGTACACAGTAAGTTATATAAGCATGTTCGGTCATTCCGGATATCATATTTAATTTTATTTATCCAGATTTTAAATGATAAATATAATTATTTTCGCAGGTACATTAATTTTGTTCATTTAAAATTGGAAAATCTGGCTATTATAAACTATTATTATTATTACATATTCATTTCGGAACAAAATTAATTTATTAAAATAATTTCTATCGACACCATAGATAAGAGTGTACGACACTATTTCACTGCTTTTTTTTTGTCAAAAAACAGTTGTTTGACAGCAGATCTACCTTGAAACTTGGCACTTAACATGGCGGCGCAGTCACGCATGGATGAGCTAATGACGTCACACGAAAGTATTACCAAAATAAGCACTTTACTAACTGTAGATGTCTCTCGTTTCTATTGCAGCTACTGCTTTGTTAAAAAGAGACAAAACTATTTTTGACAAGTGTGTGTCGATATTATAGATATTTGTATAACTATTATTTCTATAGTGGAATATGCCCTCTCCATAGGTATTGTGCACGACGCAAACAACATGTTACGAACGAAATACATGCTTGTTATAACCGACGCTAGTTGAACAACCTAGGAGCAGTGGGCGGAGCCAGGAAGGTGTTACAATCGTCGGGTCGCGCTCATGATTCGACAACTAGCGATGGTTGCACACAGCCATGCGGGAGAACAGGCGCAGCCTTATGCGGGATTTAAAAATACCTTTGTGTAAACAACTGTAACCTTATAAGGAATAATGAAAAGAATAATGGTGTGCTTAATGTTGACTTGTAACTATGCAATAACTCTCCCAATAAAGGCACCGAATAAACAGGGAGAGTTAGCATAGATTTATAATGTAAAATATAATTGTTAGATATATTAAATACTTACCCTTTTTATATAGTAAATATATTAAGCCATTAGGCACATAAGATAACATAATAATATGGCCAAAGAGCATGTTATCGTGACGCGGCCGCGGAGCAAATGAAGCCACGCGCACCGCGCCACGTCGTTTTATATTTATAGTGCTGAGGCGGGGGGAATCCTCCGCCTAAAGCAGCTAAAAATTATAGTTTAACACTTTAAATAAGTAAAAATATTGTTATGTACACATTAGTAAAATAAGTAGTTGTAAGAATATTATATATTTAATTATGTTTGTTAGTTTGTAAGATTATTAAAGAAATAAAGATAGGCGCGGGGGTGAGGCAAGGGTCCGCTGGCCAACAGCGGCCAAATTATATAAAAGGCGGGCCGGCCGCTAGGGTCGGCAGTCGCTCTCCAGCTACCGAAAAGGCACCAGCAAGAAAAGAAAAAGTACAAGTTCCTCCTCACCGCCGCTTGCCTCCAGTTTAAGCAAGACCAGCGCGTTTTATTCCATTTTTCGCACGGCGTTACGGCGATCCGTAATAGGTATATATCTCTATGCAGTTTTGCTTTGTGCAAACGGTGAATTTTAAGCATTATTTTACAGTGTATCTGTAGACAGAGACTACACCACAATTTAGCAGATTTGTGACCATACTAGAATTAAGAAGGCGCGGAGTTTTGACGAGAACTTGACTGGTGGCGGATTGCTGCTCCTGTATTATTGTTTAAACAATGGTTTGAAGTGGATTTTGACAAGTAAAGTAGTGCGATTTTGTGTATTAAGTGTCTGCGCATATGATCTATTAGTGGAAGCGGGGAATCTAGTGCTCCGATGGTGATGTGAACTGTAAGGTGTATGTCTGCTTAGGCGCTTTGAGATACTAACGTTAACCGTCTAGTGTCTACTCACTCAAGTTGCCATCAAATGTCTCTCAAAAACTACACAATGTGACGCATCAAGAAATTGTGTGAAGCAGTGTACTTTATTATCGTTTGATACTAAGATAAATCAAGACCTGGCTTAAAAGACAAGCATCCAAGCCAAAAATCTTAATAAAAAAATAAGAAACACTAAATCTTACTTCCATCAACTTATGGAGTGTAGAGTACAAGGAGAACCATCTTATAAGGGGCGAAAGTTGAAAAAGTGTCCTACTATTTACTGAAAATAGAGGTTCCGAAACCTACCACAATAGCGCTGGCGTCTGAAAAACTACGATATGAAGATAGCTGTTGTGAACGTAGTGAAGTTAGGTGAATTCAAATATTAAAAAAAATTCGTGTATAGAGTAGTTAATAAATGCTAGTATACAAAATCTCAACTATTTACGTAGTACAAAACTAAGCGAATTGGTCGGTCCTTGTTTATTTCCCCATCTTATTCTAATTACTTTTGGCGCTTTTTTAAAATTTTTCCTATGCTACTGCAGCGCCACCCTTATTGGACACGTTTTAGGGACACTTTTCATATATAGAGATGGTCCTCCTTCTCTCTACACTCCATACATCAACTGTATGAATAACGATTTTACAAATTTTTGATATTCTTAACATTTTATTATTACAGGCTATGGGCTTCTCCTTCAATTTCCTTTTTAATGGCCTTGTGTAATATCTGATGAAGATTATTATTTTTATAACAAGCACAGATACACTTAGGGAACGGCAAGTCATAAAATCACTGTAAAGAAATGTTACAATTTTGATTAATGAACGAAAATTAATCATTTGAAATTGTTCCATCTCGTGAACGGCGCGAAAAATTAAATTTAGAACGTTCCGAAATAACGTAATAAAAAACTTTTGCAATTTGAATTGCAATGAATTCGAAGTCTGGCAATATTAAAATAAAATATTAAAGCAAATTTTTTGATTAACATAACGGAATTATTTCAATTCAATATATATAATTTAAGTGTATGTCTGTAATATCGAAATAGCTGGCTTCTATTAAACTCAAGGGGTTATTTGTGTGCTGTTAAGACATAAACATTTTTCTAATTTTTGTATGTCTGTCTGTCCGGGGGCTAATCTTAAGAATAGCTGAACTGGTTGTTGAGAAAGCAATGTCAGGAGGGATTTATTGGTATATATTCGAATGTATATGTTACTGTTATAGACGGTATAGAATATTTTTAACGAAAAGCTTTATGATTTTATTTATAAAAACGAAAAATTTATAAAATAAATTGTTATTGGAACGATATTCTTTATCGTACGGGTTTGGCGGATGGGAGCTAGGTGAGCTAGGCGACAAAAATGTAAGATTTTTTCGTCACTACCCCTTGTGTCGTAGTATAGACGGCGAAATAAGGAAGTGAGATGGAATAATATCCATCTCCCTCGCACTTTATCTTATCTTGCCATGAAAGAAATATTATTTTATTTCAAATGACGCTTCATTTTAATAGACGCTAGTAATTCATTTATTTGTATTTGTTAATCAATAACATAATAGGTACCTACGTTTATCAATAATAATAATACTACGCAAGGAACTTCGTTCAAAACGAGTGTTCCACGACACTCACGCATTTTTTGATTCTCTTATATCAAAATAAAGCCACATTAATAGATCTTTTAAAGGCAAAGCCGGGATAGTCTTATCTAAACATAATTGACAAGTGAAGCTGGCTGCCTGGATCGCTCGCTAAGACGAGACTAGGCCGAAACGCATATAATATCTTATTTACTTTTAGTATTTGTACTGATTTTAAAGATAACATGCGTGAAGTGGGCTAAGACCACGCTGGCCTTTTTATACTTGTATTTAAATAAAATTCAAGTCTCTGTCCGTAATATCATATATATTTATAATATTATATTAATATAATCTATAATATTAATTAATAATATTTATTTTTTGTCTGTTTGCCTGTCTATATGAGCTAATTTTCCGATTGATAGAGAGTAATGAGGGAAGCAACAACTTTTTTCTGCCACTAGGGCGGCGCCACTTTACATTGAGGTAAATCATTTGACAGATTTCATAGGGGGGAATATTATTTCTTAGAAAAATATAAAGGTTAATGTTTCATGTTAAGTAGTTATATTTTATGTTTTTAGATTAAAAATAAATAAACCGAACTATAAATACAACTACAAATAAACAAAAAATAAGAAAGAGATATAAATTACAAAAAATTAAATATCGAATCACTGACGCATTGTGTTGTGTATTATGGTGGAAGAATGCATTTCTCCAGAAAAACTCGATCAAGGGGCTAATGTGAACTAAGAGGGTTGTAATGGTGATTTTAATGATAATAATTCTGTAAACACATAATCGCTACGGTCGCGAATCATATTTTATTAAATATATAAGCTAACCCTGACCTGCAAATTCCAAAAAACACATTAAATTTGAATTTCGCGGGCCACCCTGGAGCTGCCACCTTAATTATCAGTTTCTAGAGTGTTATATTATCTAAAACTAATTTCTCAATTAAGTGACATTGTGCCGCTGGTTACTAGACTCCACAGAATTAGGAATTCATTTATAGGGCAATGTGTATAAGATTCAACAGAGAATGCCAATTTTAATCTCGGAAATACATCAGGATAGCATTAATTATTAAAAGTAGTAAAAGTGTGTGAGATGTCTAACTTGCTCTCTTGCTTACGCAATTATTCATTATCATTTATCAGTAATAAGACAGCTTAACGCACTATACATTCAGTATAGAGAAATTACAGTTCGACCACACCGTAACACGTCCCCGCCACAATCACACATCAGTGTAACGTGAGGTACGTAATTACATGATAACACCAAAGTATGCAAACCAACAGCAACACTACTTATCTCGGTGTAACACAGGGCAGCCTCTCAGCAACACCATCCTTGCCTGCACTAGAAGAACCGTCAAGACGGATAAAACTACGACACTATCTTAGCACTTGTAGAAGGACATCACTCGTAGAACGACTCGAGCGGAATCTCTCGCGCACGGCACCTACAGTGAACTTTATACTGCACCAACAAGTGGGGGTTTCTCGATATACCCTCAATCCCACCCCGATTAAACCGGTATTTTATAGACGCTCCGACATATAATCTTTTATAACAAAATTTCAAAAAATGTACAAAATTTGTCAATAAACAAGTTTAAATGTTTTATTGAACAAAAATTGGGTACAAAAAAGGTTATTGTAATGTCAAAGAATACATTAGTGAAAATACCTATGGGAATGAGGTGATCGCCACCATGCTGGTTCTATTATATGTAATTCATTCAGTACAAACAAAATTATTGTAAAATTTCTTGCGGGTGTTTCCCAGGAAGAGGTATTTCCCGAACCAGTGATTTTTTTTATAAGATAAGGTTAATAAACGAGCACACAGTTTACCTGATGATAAGTGGTTGCTGTGGCCCATAGACTTCTACATCTATCCTCAATTACGAATCAAAATGCGGATGTAATTTGTCACTGGTGAGGACTAAGATGGAATACCTCGCTTCCAGTAAATAGGGTAGGTCTCCGGCTCTCTACACTCACGTGGTCATTCTCCAATCGAGCCGACCCATTCGTGCTAACAACCATACTAATAATATAGCTGCAGCATGACTCTACCGCGTTTAGAATAAAAACGAAAAATCACTTTCAATAAGTATTGGGTAAAAATCTATTTTGAATAAAAATTATTATATTCTATCCTATGTAACAAAAAACGTTACCTCAGTCACTACCAGCGACATCTGGTGAGTCAAAGATTATTAGCCTTCCTTAATGCCAGGAGTGATCTAGGAAATATATCAACATGTGGTAGATCCACGCTGCAGCTATATTAGTAGTATAGTTGTAGCACGAATGGGTGGGTTCGACCGGGGAAGGACCACGCTCTCACAGAATACCAGCGTCAAATAGCAGCTTAACACTGCTGTGTTTCGTATGGTGAATGTAGAGAACCGGAGACCCTTTTTACTGGAAAAGAGGCATTCCATCTTAGTCCTCACGGGTGACAACGCATCTGCATTTTGATTCGCAAAAAAGGATAGATGTAGATGTCTATGGGCCACAGCAACTACTTCATCAGGTGGACTGTGTGCTCGTTTGTCACCCTATTCTATAAAATAAAAAAAATATTTTATTGATGCCACATTAACATATTGTACCCAGGCGAAGCTGGCGTGGGTCACTAGTCTATACAAATAAATAAAAATTGAAGCGTATAATATTTGTAATGTCAAAAATGCATACGAAAGTATATATGGTACTTGTAACAAAAAAGAACAATTTTTAAATTTTTGTCTGTCTGCCTGTTTGTTCGGGCTACTCTCCGAAATGGCTGGACCGATTTTGCCGGTACTTTCGCAAGCAGATAGCTGATGTTATATGGAGTAACTTACGCTACTTTTATTTTAGAAAAACAATTAGGGTTCCACGCGAAGAAAACCATGCAATGTAATCGTAATAAATTCCACATGGACGAAGTCGCGGGGAACGGCTGGTACTCAATAATTAAAGGATGATATTTAATATAGTGCCTTAGTACCGTGTATATAATATCCACTACCCCATATCATCACGTGGGTGTCGTAAGAGGCGACACAGGTAAAATGACACAACAGATTGACAGCAGCATCTCTTTGAAAACAACGCAAAATTTAAAAAAAAAACTGCCGTTACTAACCCGCCTTCCACGCGTGGCGGCTATGACAACATCTACTTACAAGACAATCTATGAGGCAAGAAAACCAGCTGGACTATTTTTTTTTTCAAGTAAATTATACATTATAAAAGGTTGTACAAACTATTTACAACATTTATTTTAGAAACAGCTTGGAAGCGTGCGTATAAACCATGAATACATAATATATATTATAACTAGCTGTTCCTCGCGACCTCGCCCGCGTGTAATTTAGGGTTTTAATTTTTTAGCGAGAAATCCTAACAATTTTTTTAAAATAAAAGTAGCCTAAGTTACTGCTTATAACACCAGCTATCTGCCAGTGAAAGTCCCGCCGAAATTTGTCCAGCCCTTTCGCAGATTAGCCGGAATAAACAGACAGACAAACAAAAATTTTAAAAGTGTATTTTGGTTATAAGTACCGTTTATACTTTGATATACATGAATTAAAACGCTGTAATTTTGACATTATAAACAGACGCTTCAATTTTATTTATTTGTATGGATAACCCTTTTAATAGATATAGTTTTTATTTAATAAAATATTTAAACTTGGTAACACAAAAGCCTTGTATATTTTCAGAGACTTTGTTGTAATAGCGTATACATTGCCACAAAAATGAATTACTGACTCTGTGGAGTCGAGAGACTGGTATCACTAACTCGTGTTTGTTCCGGATGTTTAGAAAGTTTATATCACTTATTCAGGATTCCGTATCCGAAGAATAACCAATGGGACTGTCCGTCTGTCTGTCAGCGGACTGTATCTCATGATCCGTAATAGGTACACTGTTAAATTTTTACAGAATGTGTATTTCTGTTGCCGCTATAACAACAAATATATAAAAATAAAAAAACATGCGTAAGTGTCGTGGAACATTCGGTTGGAACAAAGTTCCTTTCGTAGGATATTATTATTGATAAACGTATTATATTATTGATTAACAAATACAAATAAATGAATTACTGACGTCTGTTAAAATGAAGCGTCATTTAAAATAATATTTCTTTCGTGGCAAGACAAGAAAAAGTGCAAGGGAGATAGATATTATTCCATCTTGCTTCCTTATAGCCGCCAAGACCACTTTTTCCCGCCTAGCACCGCCAAATTCGTACCGTCCGATAAGGAGGAACTTCGTTCCAAAAAAATAAAAAATTTAAAGAGGGCTCCCCTACTAGAAACGTGTTTTTTACCTACATAGTATTAAATCTTGTACGATGGTACGGAACCCTTCATGCGCGAGTCCGAATCGCACTTGGCCGACATTTTTGGCATATCCCAAAGTGAACTCTTGCGACACCGACGGAACAAAACGGGGAGATATATAGTTTTACACCGCCATAAACATGATACGGCAAATCGCAACGGAAATTTCTTTGTTTTTTTTTGTAGAAGAGGAGCAAACGAGCATGACGCTCAACTGATGCTAAGTGTCGACCGCCGCCTATACACAACTGGAACACCAGGCGGATGCGATGCCTTTTAAAAAGGAGTAAGCCCATTTCTTGCAGGCTGCCTAGTGCTCGAAGCAATATTGGCAATATGAACGTAAACAATTATAGATTTTACTTTATTTTCTACCGACTTCAAAAAGGAGGAGGTACTCAATTCGACTGTATGTCTTTTATGTGTGTTACCTCATAACTTTTTTCTGGGTGTACCGATTTCGATAATTTTTTTTTTTCAAAACTGGTGCTTCACACATTTTTTGAGTTATTCTTAATACTATTTATTATATTAAATTATATTGAAGTCGGTTGTACAAAATTTTTAATTTTTAATTATATTTTACATGTGGCCCCCCGCATGTAAAATATGATTAAGCTACATTCTTCAACTGATTTGACAGCATACAGGCAACTGAATAGACAGATCTCCAAATGCATGCGGCGGGACTTACGCAACTTCAATACAGCTTGTATTGAAGAAGCGATCGAGCGGAACCAAGGCTCCAAAGTCTTTGCCAGAGATCTGTTTGCCAGAAGAGCCAACTGTCAAAGCTGAAGACCGAGTGTGGCAGCATCGTTTCCAGGACACCTGAGATTTTGAGTGAGATTGAGAGGTTCTATGGACAGCTGTAAACGTCATCGTTGAAGCCACACGTAAGTGTGAGTAACGATCCAAGAGCGATTCTTATCCGACACTATTCCGAAGATATCCCGGACGTCAGTCTGAGCGAGATTAGAATGGCTCTCTAGCACCTTAAAAACGGCAAGTTCTCGGGCGAGGATGGAATTACAGCGGAGCTTCTGAAAGCGGGTGGAAAACCGGTACTTGAAGTCCTTCAGAAGCACTTTAATTCCGTCCTCCATGGTGGCATTACACGGGAGGCGTGGAGCATAAGTGCGGTGGTCTTGTTCTTCAAGAAAGGTGACAACGCTCTCTTGAAGAACTACAGACCGATTTCCCTTCTGAACCGCGTCTACGTGCTGTTTTCGAGAGTCATTACGAATCGTCTCGCGTGCATACTTGACGACTTCCAGCCTCCCGAACAAGCCGGTTTCCGAAAGGGCTTTAGCACCATAGACCACATACATATCCTACGGCAAATTGTACAGAAGTCCGAAGAGTACAATTTGCCACTATGTGCTGCAGTCCCCTCAGCGGTGCCAAATTGACTGTCGGTATATCGAAGTGCTCAAGTGTTTGTACAGTAGAGCTACGATGGCTATCCGAGTACAGAATCAGAGTACGAAACCTATCCAACTGCAGAGAGGTATAATACAGGATGACGTGATATCCCCGAAACTCTTAACTGCTGCAATGGAAGACGTTTTCAAGCTACTGGACTGGAAAGGATGCGGTATTAACATCAATGGCGAGTACATCACTCACCTTCGATTTGCCGACGATATAGTCCTTATGGCAGAATCACTGGAGGACCTAAGCACTATGCTCAATGACCTCAATAGTGTCTCCCAACAGATAGGTCTTAAGATGAACATGGACAAAACAAAAATCATGTTTAACGTCCATGTCACACCTATGCCGGTAGTTGTTGGGAGCACTAAGCTCGAAGTTGTTGACGAGTATGTTTACCGGGGACAAATAGTCCGACTAGGTAAGTCCAACTTGGACAGAGAGGTCAATCGGCGGATTCAACTCGGTTGGGCAGCGTTCGGGAAATTACGGCACATCTTCTCGTCAGGTATACCTCAAAACCTGAAAACAAGACTTTATAACCAGTGCGTGTTGCCAGTGATGACCTATGGTACTGAGACGTGGTCCTTCACTGCTGGTCGGATGAGGAAGCTCAAGGTCGCTCAGCAAGCTATTGAGAGGGCTATGCTCGGAGTTTCTCTGCGTGATAAACTTAGAAATGAGGATATTCGCAGTAGAACCAGAGTGACCGACATAGCCCAACGGATTAGTAAGCTGAAGTGGCATTGGGCCGGCCATATAGCTCGAAGAACCGACAACCGTTGGGGAAAAAAGGTTCTCGAGTGGCAGCCTCGTACTGGCGGACGAAGTGTAGGGCGTCCCACCACTAGATGGAGTGACGACCTGGTAAGATATGCAGGGAGTCGATGGATGCAGGTGGCTCAGGACCGTGCTTTGTGGCATTCCTTGGGGGAGGCCTATGTTCAGCAGTGGACTTGTGAAGGGCTATAATGATGATGATGATGATGATGGGATTCGAACCCGGGATCTCATGGTTGGTGTAGAAAACCGGAGACCCTTTTTACTGGAAACGAGGCATTCCGTCACGTGTGGGTGTCATTTTCATGGTTTTTGAGGGTGTTGAACCGATTTTTCGTTGTTGCTTTAAAAAGACCACATAAACTGCAACGTAGCTGATCTAATTTACAAAAAAAAATCGGTTTCATAGTACCCTGCCCTTGTTTCCCAACAGTTTATTTAAAAAAACCTGTTCATTAGAATGATAATTTTTTACACAATTAAATTCAATAATAAAAAAAATCTGAACTTGTGGTAGCAGATTTTTCTATAAATAATTTGTAATAATGAAGAATAAAGGTCCCGCTGAAACTTGTAAAAGGTTACGCCTTAATGACAAAGGTAAAGTTCTACAATTTGTTGTGTGTTAATATTAAATTGTTTACCTTGTTTAAACTATCGTTAAATTAAATATTTTACCAATTTACACGGGAATCTTGACAAAATTCAAAAACCTTTGTTATGATAAGTTTAGAGAGTATTTCGATGAAAGAAGCAGGGAAAAGGGAATATGGTATAAAACAATTCAAAGTCAGCCTCTTCGAATTCCGTGGTATAATAATAATGAAATGAATAGAAACCATATAATTGTTATTCATAGGTTACGTTCTGGGCACTACCCCAATAAAAAATTTGTACCTATTTTTAATGAAAAAAGCCGACTCGCCCAATTGCGATATTTTTCATATTATAGAATATGTCCAACATATGCTAGCAGAATGTGTCAAATATCAAAGGGAAAGGGAGAATCTGGTACAAAAATTTAATATCAATTCGTGTGAAACGGGTTGGTTTTTGAGTATACTTGCGGAGCCACACTCAGCGGTAGCAAAATCAGTCAGTTCCATATTCTTACCACATTGATTGCCCCTTTCCAAATAGCATTTGTGAAACAGGAAGCTAGGTTACGATAAGGCTGACATATCCTTGTAGGATAAAAGCCTTTTTTAAATAAAGATATATAATAAAAAAAAACTATCGTCTTTTGCTGATATTGCCCAACGCCATGAATTATACCTATTTAAATTGTATTTGTAAGCTAGTTATTTAAATTCGATTGATTGATCACTACAGAACAAAAATATAAAAAGAGCAATATCAAAAAACGTTAAAAGTTACAACCCTATTGCTTCAATGGAGCGTAGGTAATTATATCCTCAACTAGGCTTAGTTTCCATACTGTTCATATTTATACTGTGGCGTAGTTGTTGCCCATAAATCACATTCAATTTGGGATAATCTATACAAATCTATACAAATAAATAAAATTGAAGTGTCTGTTTGTTATGTCTAAATAACAGCTTTTAACTAAATGCATATGAAAGTGTATACGGTACTTATAACAAAAACACTATTTTTAAAATTTTTGTCTGTCTGTCGGTCTGTCTGTCTGTCTGTCTGTTTGTTCCGGCTAATCTCCGAAACGGCTGGATCGATTTCGACGAGACTTTCACTGGCAGATAGCTGATTTCATAAGGAGTAACTTAAGCTACTTTTATTCTAGAAAAAGGATTAGGGTTCCCCGCAAAAACATAAAAACCCTATTACGCGAGCGAAGTCGCGGGGAACAGCTAGTTTCAAATAAAAATAGAAGCCTTATTTACTCGTATTTTTAAAAATTGCTATGACAGTGTATCATTATTTATATATTTTAACTTAAGTTTAAAATTTGACTACTCTTTGAAAAATAACCATGAATATTCCAAACATTAGAGAATTTCATAAAACAACCGACGTAATAATATACAGAGTACCACTTTTAAAGTTTCCTATACCAACACGTTAAGATAAACTAACTGCCGACCGGCGCAGCGTTAACTTCAAATAACCTAAATAAGCTGAGACAAGTTAAACCAACTTTTATCATAACAAAATTTCTTAACCATATTTTAAATCCGAGACTTACGTAAACAAGACGATATGAGATCTAGTTTTAGCTGATTTTGAAAAAGGGAGTCTATTCTACTGTATTGTATATAATATATGTTACGAGGATTCGCCAACTGTGAACCGATTTTAATGATTATTTTTATAATAGGCAGTCAGGGCCCAAAGGTGTGATCTTATTAAAATATGAATAAAAAAATGCCAATAAATGTGGAAAAATAGGGTTGTGGTTTTATAATGTAATTTAGACGGAATTTTAAAAAATGTCAAAAAATATTTTGGTTGTTACTCAGGTACTACTCGTAGAGTATTGTTTGCTTATATACTTGTGGCGGATGGTGAATTAAACTACACATATACAGTTTGTGGCGGTGGAAGGAAAAGGGGAGATCTCCCGCCGGGCAAGATGTTCTGCCCGGGAGCGGCCAATGCTCCGATTGATAGTTCGGAGCTATTCTATATATGCTGCTTTAACTTCGGAACTTTGTAAGCGCGATTTAGGCTTCGATGTGTTTCGCTTGTGGCGCGACGACAGCGCCGCCACATACTCTAAAGTTTTGGTTTTATCTTATTACTATTCTACAGGGTCAATTTTCAAAGTAAGTTCAGATATATCAATACTGATATACCGTTATTGCAGTTTGTGAAAATACGAGTAAATAAAGCTTGTACTTTTGTTTGAAATTATCCCAAATTCAATGTGATTTATGGGCAACAACTACAAGTACGCGCGCTCCTCTGTGTGCGATTCAGTTCATAACGTTTTTTCCGACCGAGCGACTCTTACGAATGTGTGCGTGGGCAGTAAAATCAGTTAAAAGAATATATTACCACGCATTTTGAATTTAAAAGCTAAAAAGGACAAAATGTTTTAGATGTTTTTTAATTATATTTTCTTCACCCTTTTTCTATATTACGTATTATGAACGTTCTCTCCAAATTGGGCCGGTTATTGCAAAATAATCCTGTATTTTGGTTGTACTCTCAAAACGGTCAAAGAACAAAACTTAACAAAACGTAAAACCGGACTTCAATAAAAGCATCTAAAGTCGAGGCATTATGAGAAAATGCGGGTGGTATTTTCTTCATACAAACGCTCTCGTCTGTTTTATTTCTGGTTTATGACCTTACAGCAATGAGTTTTTACAGAAAAATAAATATCAACCTATTCTATGTCCCTATGATTTCCATTTTGATGATACGTTATCTTTGTAAGCACTAGAACCCTTACAAAATGCTAAAAATTGCCTATTTAGACCGCTGTCAATAGAAACCTAGTATTCAAATCTGATAACTAATACTGAAAAAAGAATAACACAGGGACACATCGTATATCCTTCTTATTCAGTTTATGAAATAGCTCTTAAATTCGTCCAATATTGAAGGAGAAAATGGTAGAGAGCCGAACCTCTAATTATGCCTTTTTACTTAGGCTATTCAGTCGACTCCGCAGTTGTCCTTATCGGACGCCTTGCGCAGGCAAAGAACAGCTATAGTTTCTTCAAATACCAAATTTTCAAAAGTCTTTCGGCCCGCATTTCCTCTTAAATCTTATACATTACGATTCAGCATATATTTCAGCAGCTATTATATAGACATTATAATACTTTAATGCATAGGGTAGTATATCTGTTCACTAAGATAATGTCGGTACACCCGGAGGCGCTCATATTACTTTGCTTTTGGAACGAAGTTCCTTATCGCAGTACAGTTACAAATTGACGGATGGGAGCTAGGCGAGAAAAGTGTAAGATTTTTCCGTCACGACCCCCTTTCTACAGTGCGAGCGAGATGGAATAATATTCATCTCCCTCGCACTTTGTCTTATCTTGCTATCAAAGAAATATTATTTTATTTTAAATGACGTTTCATTTTAATAAACGTTAGTAATTAATTTATTTGTATTAATTGTTAGTCAATAATATAATAGATTTGTCAATAATAATACACTACGAAATGAACTTCGATACAACCGAGTGTTCCACGACACTAACGCATGTTTTTTATTTCATTATTTTTTATTGTGTTTGTTAAATAAATGTTTTTCTATATTTAGAATAAAATAGTGTACTATTTTATTATTATAGTTATTGCAATAAAATACAAATATAAATATTAATCACAAGTTAGGTATCAAAGAACCGTTAACTACGGCGCTTTGTTCAAAAATGCCGAATTCTCCTGTGGGTGTACGGCGCACGCGGCAATCTTTGATGTCGCGGTGGCGCCTTTGATAAGATGCAGCACGTGCCAAGGCGGCGCGACACAAAGGCAACCATTTCTAAGTGAACAGGCTATACAATAGGCTTCCCCATATATTGTCTCATAAGTGGGATAGTTGCAACGCTTCGCAGACGGGTTGTTATTAGGAAGATGCTGCTGCCCACCTCCTGGTTTGTTTCCTTGTTTCCTCTGCCGCGTCTTACAACACGCAACGGACGATATGGAGTATTGGATATTCTTACACTGCCACTACACTAAAAACAGTACATATGGCGAACCTAATAATACAAAAGACCATTATCCCAGTTAACCGTTAGGCTGAGCAACGATATATGAATACACAAATATCTATAATATATATATATATATATATATATATATATATATATATATATATATATATAAATATTATAGGAGAGGGGGCAAACGAGCATGCGGCTCACCTGATGGTAAGTGACTACCGCCGCCCATGAACAACCGCAACACCAGGGGAACCAGGGGAATTGCAGATGCGTTGCCGGCCTTTTAAAAAGGAATAGGCTCTTTTTTTGAAGGTCCCTAAGTCGTATCGGTCCGGAAAAATCGCTGATGGTAATCGATTCCACAAGGAATTAGTGCGAGAAAGAAAACATCTTCTAAATCGCACAGTGGTGGACCGCCAATCATCCAGATGGTGAGGATGGTATCGTTCTGCCGCGATGTGCGTTCGTAAAATTTGGCGCCTGGGAATAATCCGAACAATTCCTCAGGGCACTCCCCGTGGTAAATGCGAAAGAAAATGCAAAGGGATGCAACATCTCTTCGCAGTGCCAATGAATCGAGCCGATCGGAAAGGACTCGATGGTCGACGATTCGAGCCGCTCTGCACTGGATGCTGTAAAGTGGAAGGAGCTGGCACTGGGAGCCCCTGCCCAGAGATGGGAACAGTATTCCATGTGAGGCCGAACCTGCGCCTTGTAAAGTTGCCGCGGTGTGCCGGCATGAAATACTGTCCCGCTCTGCTGAGCACGCCAAGCTTTTTAGAGACCAATTTGGCCTTCTCTTCCAAGTGACTATGAAACTGCACGTCACTCGATATGTCGACTCCGAGGATTCCGATACTGGCTAAGGCAAGAAGGGGAGTGCCTTGAAACTGACAACAAAGACGACAAAAGGGTTCTTTTTAGCGATAAACGCGCAAACTTGTGTCTTCTGAGGATTAAACTGGACTAGATTTAGTCGCTTCCGATCCGAGACTTTGTTCAGCAATGACTCGACTTCAGACACAAGTTTGTTTCGGTACTCGGCGACGTTTTCCCATAAGGCCATAGGAAGGGAGCTTCGAATGTAGCGCTTTGTGCCAAACCCGATCGAAGGCTTTCGCAATGTCCAAACTAACGGGCAACGCCTCCCCCTTGGACTCTACTGCCTCCGCCCATCTATGGGTCAGGTAGACCAGAAGATCACCAGCTGATCGACCCCGACGAAACCCGTATTGGCGGTCACTAATCAGCTGGTCATACTCAAGGTACCGCATGAGCTGGCAGTTAATAATGGATCCCATTATTTTGGAGAACAAGGAGGTGATGGCGATAGGCCTATAGTTGGACGGGTCTGAGCGGTCGCCTTTTTTAGGGATCAGGTGGACAAAAGCTCTCTTCCATGAATTCGGGACTACGCCTTGGGAGTAGGAGTACCGGAAAAGACGCGTTAGGACCGGTGCCAACTCAGGAGCACACGTCCTCAACACAATTGGGGGATCCCATCAGACCCACTCGACTTCTGGATGTCCAGGGAGAGGAGTGCTTTGCGAACCGAGCGCTATGAGAACAGTACATCCGGCATGGAGCACTCACACCGCGGGATGGTCGGCGGTGTTTTCCCCCCGTCATCAAGAGTCGAGTTGGACGCAAAAAGGGAGACTAAAAAGTCGGCTTTGTCTTTTGCGGCATGGGCCAGTGAGTCGTCCTCCCTGTGCAGAGATGGTAGTGATGGCTTACAGAAATTACCTTGGATAGAGAGACCAGAATGCACGGGTTCCCGAAGGAAGGCGAACTAGCTTGTCGCCAATTCTACCTATGTGCTCTGACTTTGCCTTGGCAATAACTCTTTTGAAGGACCTGGAGACGAAGTTATACTTCTTTTTAAGTGTGCTGGTGTTTACATCTCGAGTCGCCGAAGCCGCAGCCCAGGCTTGATAACACTCCTGCTTACTGCGTAATGCAGTTTTACAGGAGCGACCAAACCAAGGCTGAGATCTGCCTCCGATGGGTACCAAAGATGATGGAATAAATAGTTCCATTCCCTGTAGTACCACATCAGTGACAGAGTCAGCAACAGCGCTGGGATCATCCGGCAAGAAGCAAACCCGCCCCATGGGTAGGATGCAAAGAAAGACCGTATTCCGTCCCAATCCGCCGACCTGTAATGCCAAACACGGCGGCAACCTGCAGAACGTAACCGCGAGGGGAGCGTGAGTGGCACCACACTCCGAATCAGACAATGGTCCGGAGAGCCGAGAGGGGCATCGACGAAAACCTGATATCCGTCCAGATGAGAGGTCAGCATTAGGTCCAACAAGGAAGGTGTTCACGCAAAAGCGTTAGTGTCAGGCATCGACGTTAGATGGTGCTCGGCTCGGCCTATCCGGGATGACGTTCGTGCGTGTTGAACGTCCCAACTTGCTGAACGGTGGGAGTCGAGAGCGAAAGATTAGAAGTCTTCTTCGCGTCGAAAGAGAAGGCAGTCCGTTTTGTTTGGGAGCTCTTAGATCTAATTTTATGTTAGGCGCGTATAGTAAATATACCACTGGGAATGGTAGCGCGTGTTGAGAGTTTACCCGGGACTTTAGGTTTAACGCAGAATCTGTATAAGTGGATTCGACTGTATTAGTTACTAGTGCGGTAGTTAATATTCTAGAAATAACGGTGACCTTTGACCCGTACGTTCTGTGTTCATTTTCGCGAGTCAATCGTAACAAAGGAAGAAAGTGACTGCGGAAGGCGACCTTAGCTTGGAGAGGAGCTGAGGGCCGAACTGCTGCAGGGGGAACGGTCAAATAAGGTCAATAACACTACCAGCCACACCCAAATACACATCACTGACCTTTACTTTCTAGCACAATACATCCACACGAGACCTGACCGAATCCTGAGGGACCAGTCGCCTTGAATAGAGGTAAGTAAGCTCTGTTCAATAATTGTAACGCTCCCCCCGGATTGTTTAGTGTAATTAGACTTTTAACCCGTGGCGTGAGGACGCCCGACCAGCATCTGCCCGTAGCTTCTTCGTCTATGGGCCGCGAAGGATTCTACTCCTGGGATGGGCAGCTGCCGGCCGTAACATTTGGTAGCAGAACGCGGTGCTGGGATCGATTCCCGGTCGATCCACCGACCATAGTATTTGATAAAAATTAAATAATTTTGGTGGCAGGGAGCGTTGGGTTGATTGGTTTAATTTTGTGTCTACAATCACGTCCGTCCGTAATACGTAAAAATATTTTTTTTATTATATACGTAATAATAAAATTCCTTTCTTTGTTAGCTTGCTTTGTTGTTTGCGGGTAAATTTAAAAAACCGCGCCCGTTTAGCGCGCAAGCGGGAGATTGCGTCATGTAGGTAGATGGTTATTTTTGCGTAATCGGTTAATTATCGTTGCGGATAGTTGTGGTGTATTACTTATCGAAGGGTCGATTTCCGAGCAAGGCATTTTTTGTTGATGTGTATCTTCGTTATGTATCTTTCGTATTGTAATTTGTATTTGAACTAAAGAGTGGTAATTTGTATTTACGTAATTTGAATTTAACTTGATTTGATCGCACTAGTATTTGTTATTGTTAATTTGATTTGCCTTTTCTTTTGTACTAACTTGTGGATGTGGAAAAGGGAGTCCTGGACTCCTGCTTCGCAGACTATGAGCAGTTCTTTTCGCTCACGGACGAGTTGATCGAGGCTGAAGGCAGGTATGCCGAGGAGGCGCATGAAGCTCGGACGAGTGGCCTGCCCGAGTCCTTTCGGAAGCAGCCTCAGCCGGAGCTGTTGGGACGACTCCCAACTCTGGACTTGCCAAAGTTCTCCGGGGTCCTTTCCGAGTGGCTGACCTTCGTTGGTCTTTTCGACGGTCTAGTGCACGCCCGGAGTGACTTGACCCCGAGCCAGAAGATGGCGTACCTCCTGGCCTCACTGGAGGGGGAGGCCCTGGGCGTTGTCAGCCATTTGAGCTTGTCGGACGACGCCTACCAGACTGCTCGGGACCTCCTAGCCAGAAGATACGCCAACGTCCGGCAAATTGCGGACGAACATGTTAAGCAGCTTCTGAGCCTCCCGCTGCTTAGTGACCGGGCCCGACTACGTCCGGACCTGTTGGATCCAGTCTTGGTGGCCTGTAATACGTTGAGGCGGCTGGATTTACCAGTAGGCGAATGGGCCTTCTTGTTGCTCCGCATCGTGCTGTCCCGTCTACCTCTCGACCTTCAAATGCATTTTGAGGAGAGGTACGGCGGGGACGAGGCCTCCTATATTCCGCCCTTCTATGACCTGCTGCGGTTTTTGGAGGAGCAGTGCCGACAGATCGAGCACGCGGCGGGCACCGTCGACGACTTACGAGCCGTGCCCAGTGAGAGGCGAAATCCGTCGGGCAGGTCGTCGTCAACCCCCCCCCCCCCCCCTGCTCCTATTGTCGAGCATCGGATCACCGGGTAACGTCTTGCCCAAAATTATTAAGTAAGCCGGTTCCGGCGAGGCGAACTATCGCCAAGGAGCGCCGCTGGTGCTACTCCTGTTTGGAAGGGCACCTCCAGCGAGACTGTCCGCACCAGCGGCCCTGTCTGCATTGCCAGGGCAATCACCATGTCGTATTGTGCCTGGGTGTGAACGGCGTCTCCTCTCGGGGCGCTGCCAG
The DNA here is from genome assembly GCA_033319125.1 of Parnassius glacialis. NCBI lineage: Eukaryota > Metazoa > Arthropoda > Insecta > Lepidoptera > Papilionidae > Parnassius > Parnassius glacialis. Next base: position 68,559,796 of record JAVANC010000004.1, on the reverse strand, counting down.
GCCCTCGACCCCCACGGGCGGGGGCGCTCCGCCATGCACTTTGACGGGCGACGCTCGGCGCCCGCCGGCCAGCCACCAGGCCCCTAGGTTTGAAAGGGGTCCCTCCCCCGACCAGTCGGGGGGTAATTCCCCCAGGGGCGGGGGTGTCATCACCCCCCCTCAGCGTGCGGAGAGGAACTTCACGGCCACTCATCAGTCCGCTGGACCCTTCTCACTCCCGTTAGCTGAGTGGCCGCGACTGGTGGACCACTGTACCCCATTTGATGGAGGCGGCCCTAGCTAGCTGCCGCCTTAGCTCCCACCATGGTTGCCTCTACTGAGCCTTAAGCCGTCAACAGTCCACTTATCAATCTGTTCTGTTGCCGACGGCCTCAGTGAGGGCGTACAACCCGAGTGGCGACTGTTAGCGGTTGCGCTCTGTTAGTATCGGGTTCACGCGGTGTGGCCTCCACTTGGTGGTGGGAAGATTAGGGCCCCCTGGAGAGTTGAATCACGCTCTCAAGGGGTATTGGATTTGGTTTGGTCGAGCACTTAGTTAAAAATTCTTTAAATTTAAATTAAAATGCTTTTGGGTTTTCCGCGAAATTCATATTGTAGCGGTTATGATTAAGAGAATTGAATTTAAAATACTCCTTTAAATGCTGCTGCATATTTTTTGTAAATACATTTGATCACTGCGTTTATTGTTGCACGGAAAATTGAGATTAAATTGTGTGCCCTTTTTTAATGCTTGTGATAGTATTTAATCATTTTGCTTTGTGATAAGGAAGGTTGAAATTAGATAACCCTGTGGTTGCCGAAGGAAATAGGAGTCAATTCTCTTTTGGTTTAGATTTTGTTGGCACTGTCTAAGATATTTATTTGAAATAAGAAATAGGGTTGTCCCTTACGTTTATTGTTTTGTTTACTTTGCCAAGTTGACCTATGTGCATCGGTGATTACTTGTTTTAATTAATTCTGTAATTGAACATTGATGCTTTTGAAAAATTAGTTGAAATATGAGCATAGGATCACCTGCTAGGGACCATCTGTGCGTTTCGTTCAGCTCTCCACAGACGACGTTCATGGGGAATTTGGGGGTGCTCTCTGCACTGAAGCTTGAAGGTCCCTCTGGGCCGCTTCGTGTCGCGTCGCTGTTTGCAGACCTGATCCGGTCGAATTGCGGAACTAATCATAGGAGCGCAGATAGGTGTTTGAAGGAGGTCGTCTGACTTCTGTCTAGGAATAGGACTTATTTATGTGCTGCGATGTCCAGGAAGGGCATCCAGTTCGACTCTCCGGCTAGCCCACGTTGGGGCTGTAATTTTGAGGCGTTGGTCAGGGTTGCAAGATCTGATTGGGTGCGTAAGGTAGCCTAGTTTGGTTGTAGATTCGATCTTGCAACTTGCCGTCGCGACCCTGTCACGCTGACCGGTTTGCTCGCGGACCTAAATCCTTATGTCCGGGACGGGGGTTTGTTCACGCAAAAGCGTTAGTGTCAGGCATCGACGTTAGATGGTGCTCGTTCGTGCGTGTTGAACGTCCCAACTTGCTGAACGGTGGGAGTCGAGAGCGAAAGATTAGAAGTCTTCTTCGCGTCGAAAGAGAAGGCAGTCCGTTTTGTTTGGGAGCTCTTAGATCTAATTTTATGTTAGGCGCGTATAGTAAATATACCACTGGGAATGGTAGCGCGTGTTGAGAGTTTACCCGGGACTTTAGGTTTAACGCAGAATCTGTATAAGTGGATTCGACTGTATTAGTTACTAGTGCGGTAGTTAATATTCTAGAAATAACGGTGACCTTTGACCCGTACGTTCTGTGTTCATTTTCGCGAGTCAATCGTAACAAAGGAAGAAAGTGACTGCGGAAGGCGACCTTAGCTTGGAGAGGAGCTGAGGGCCGAACTGCTGCAGGGGGAACGGTCAAATAAGGTCAATAACACTACCAGCCACACCCAAATACACATCACTGACCTTTACTTTCTAGCACAATACATCCACACGAGACCTGACCGAATCCTGAGGGACCAGTCGCCTTGAATAGAGGTAAGTAAGCTCTGTTCAATAATTGTAACGCTCCCCCCGGATTGTTTAGTGTAATTATAAACTTAACCCTTGGCGTTTAGGACGCCCGACCAGCATCTGCCTGTAGCTTCTTCGTCTATGGGCCGCGAAGGATTCTACTCCTGGGATAGGCAGCTGCCGGCCGTAACAGAAGGTGTATGATCCTCCACATCTGGAATCCGCGTAGGCGAAATAACCATTTGTGTCAGACCATATGCCAAGGCAAAGTCATAAACAGATCTCCCCGCATGATCGGTTAAACGTGAACCGAGCCATTCGGCGTGGTGGGCGTTAAAATCGCCAAGGATCACGATCTCTGCGGATGGGACCTGTTGTAGCAAGGAATCTGTGTAGCCATTTGGACGTGGTCGATGAGTCAGTCTGTTTCGGCATTACCGCTTTGGGACCTATAGAGGCACCCGTAGACGCGCGGATGGTCGTCGCTATCTATGCGTAGCCAAAGGATGGACAGGTCCAAACCTTCAAGACTGCCGAGGCGTCGAGAACAGATGTCCTCTCTGACATACACGCAAACTCCAGCCCGAGGCACAAAGGAGTGCTCCAATTTGTACCCCGGGCAGGAGAGATACGAAATATCAGCCGGAGAGGAAACTTGCGTCTCGGTCAGAAAGAGCAAGGCCGGCTTCGCCATCTCGAGATGGTAGTGAACAGCGTTTAGGTTAGAGTGAAGTCCCCTGTGCAAATGTTGCAGAAATTCACAGATAGCGTGGCAGGGGTCGCCTTGCTATTGTTGTTCAGTTTGCCCCGAGCAGTTATGTTTTTGAGTGGAATTTTGACCGCCCTCCCCCCAGAATACGTGTGGCAGCCTGAGCACCCACGCTCAGGAGTGGATTAACATGGTCGTGGATGCCAGCGAGGGATTCTCCAGGGGTGCTGGTACCCTCCTGGGGTAGTCTTTCGTGTAATTCCGCTACCATGTTGATGGGGGGGGGGGGGGGATTGGGCCTCTGGGAATATATACAAATAACAAAGATATATATACAAAATATCTATACTTTTTCCAAAGCTTGAATTATTTTTAAATTTTTTATTATTATTAACCAGCTTGAACTAGTTGTGTATCGCTAGCAACGCAAAGTCGGGAATTCGCATTTAGAAAAATCCAAAATTAGGGGCTTTTTAGGTGCTAATTAGGTGCCCTAAAATTTTCACCGCAACGAATTGTTGAAATTTGCGTTGCTAGCAAAACGTCTCGCTAGCAACTCAATGAAGTTATTAGATATACGATAAATGTTAATAGCAAGGAATTAAGTGCTAATTAAGTGCTGAGCGATTATCGGAACACGATATAGATTAAGATATTATTCTGGGAATTATAAGGTCCATGACCAGAATTACCTTATCATAAGGTATGAACTATACTATGAGCTAAGAATCTCCGGTGGAGGTTTGGTTGCCACCTACGACGACTCGACCTGGCAACATACAACGCACGCACCCTGAGGACTGACGAGAAGATCGTGGAGCTGGAAGAAGAGATAGACAAGTTGCGCTGGCATATTATAGGATTATCCGAAGTCCGAAGAGAGGGGGAGGACACGGTAATCCTCGAATCCGGCAACTTGCTCTATCACCGGGAGGGCGAACATCTGTCCCAAGGAGGTGTCGGATTTATCGTCCACAAGTCTCTCGTTAACAACGTTGTAAAGATCGGGAGTGTGTCGACGAGGGTTGCGTACCTTATACTCAGAATCACCAAACGGTATTCGCTGAAGGTCATACAGGTTTACGCACCAACCTCGGCACACCCCGATGAGGAGGTGGAGGAAATGTATGAGGATATCTCTAGAGCCATGCATTCCTCCAAAACCCAATATACGGTGTTAATGGGAGACTTCAATGCAAAACTAGGCACAAGAGAGAACGGTGAGCTGAAAGTAGGGAAATTTGGAATAGGGCAACGGAACCCAAGGGGCCAGCAGCTGGCCGACTTCATGGAGAAAGAGGGACTCTTTATGATGAACTCTTTCTTCAAGAAGCGGCCCCACAGGAAGTGGACCTGGTTGAGCCCCGACGGTTCGACAAAAAATGAGATTGACTTCATTATGACGACCAGACGACAACTGTTCAGTGATGTCTCAGTGATCGCGAGGGTGAAAACCGGCAGCGATCACCGAATGGTTAGAGGCACACTGAACCTAAATGTTAAGTTGGAGAGGTCTCGTCTGATGAAGTCAACGCTCCGTCCCCCTCGTGCTCTAATCCAAAGTCCCGAAACCTTTCAGCTCGAGTTACGAAACCGTTTTCAGTGCCTAGAAGACTGCAATGAAGTGGACGATATGAATGACAAGCTCGTGGAAACTGTCCATGCGGTCGGAGCTAAGTTCTGCAAGACCCGCCGCAGAAGAACACAAAAACTCTCCGATCACACTCTTAATCTCATGGCTGTTAGACGGGAGATGAGGCTACATTCTTCAACAGATTTGACAGCATACAGGCAACTGAACAGACAGATCTCCAAATGCATGCGGCGGGACTTACGCAACTTCAATACAGCTCGTATTGAAGAAGCGATCGAGCGGAAACAAGGCTCCAAAGTCTTTGCCAGAGATCTGTCTGCCAGAAAGAGCCAACTGTCAAAGCTGAAGACCGAATGTGGCAGCATCGTTTCCGGGGCACCTGAGATTTTGAGTGAGATTGAGAGGTTCTATGGGCAGCTGTACACGTCATCGTTGGAGCCACACGCAAGTGTGAGTAACGATCCAAGAGCGAGTCTTATCCGACACTATTCCGAAGATATCCCGGACGTCAGTCTGAGCGAGATTAGAATGGCTCTCCAGCACCTTAAAAACGGCAAGGCCCCAGGCGAGGATGGAATTACAGCGGAGCTTCTGAAAGCGGGTGGAAGACCGGTACTTGAAGTCCTTCAGAAGCTCTTTAATTCCGTCCTCCATGGTGGCATAACACCGGAGGCGTGGAGCAGAAGTGCGGTGGTCTTGTTCTTCAAGAAAGGTGACAACGCTCTCTTAAAGAACTACAGACCGATTTCCCTTCTGAGCCGCGTCTACATGCTGTTTTCGAGAGTCATTACGAATCGTCTTGCGCGCAGACTTGACGACTTCCAGCCTCCCGAACAAGCCGGTTTCCGAAAGGGCTTTAGCACCATAGACCACATACATACCCTACGGCAAATTGTACAGAAGTCCGAAGAGTACAATTTGCCACTATGTCTGGCGTATGTGGACTATGAGAAAGCCTTTGATTCCGTCGAAATTTGGGCGGTGCTGCAGTCCCTTAAGCGGTGCCAAGTTGACTGTCGGTATATCGAAGTGCTGAAGTGTTTGTACAGTAGGGCTACGATGGCTATCCGAGTACAGAACCAGAGTACGAAACCCATCCAATTGCAGAGAGGTGTAAGACAGGGTGATGTTATATCCCCGAAACTCTTCACCGCTGCATTGGAAGACGTTTTCAAGCTTCTGGACTGGAAAGGATGCGGTATTAACATCAATGGCGAATACATCACTCACCTTCGATTTGCCGACGATATAGTCCTTATGGCAGAATCGCTGGAGGACCTAAGCACTATGCTCAATGACCTCAATAGTGTCTCCCAACGGATAGGTCTTAAGATGAACATGGACAAAACAAAGATCATGTTTAATGTCCATGTCACACCTATGCCGGTAGTTGTTGGGAGCACTAAGCTCGAAGTTGTTGACGAGTATGTTTACCTGGGACAAATAGTCCGACTAGGTAAGTCCAACTTCGACCGAGAGGTCAATCGACGGATTCAACTCGGCTGGGCAGCGTTCGGGAAGCTACGACACATCTTCTCGTCAGACATACCTCAAAACCTTAAAACGAAATTGTACAACCAGTGCGTGTTGCCAGTGATGACTTACGGAACTGAGACGTGGTCCTTCACTGCTGGCCGTATGAGGAAGCTCAAGGTCGCTCAGCGAGCTATGGAAAGGGCTATGCTCGGGGTTTCTCTGCGTGATAAACTTAGGAATAAGGATATCCGCAGTAGAACCAGAGTAACCGACATAGCCCAACGGATTAGTAAGCTGAAGTGGCAGTGGGCCGGCCATATAGCTCGAAGAACCGACAACCGATGGGGAAGAAAGGTTCTCGAGTGGCAGCCTCGTACCGGTAGGCGAAGTGTAGGGCGTCCCCCCACGAGATGGAGTGACGACCTGGTAAGACATGCAGGAAGTCGATGGATGCAGGTGGCTCAGGACCGTGCTTTGTGGCATTCCTTGGGGGAGGCCTATGTTCAGCAGTGGACTTGTGAAGGGCTGTAATGATGATGATGAAGGTATGAACGGCATTTTATGTTCTTTATCAGTGTCTAAAAATTAAGTGCTTATTAGGTGCCAAGTTTAAAAATTAGGTGCTAAAAATTTTCACCGCAACGAACTGTTGAAATTTGCGTTGCTGGTAAAACGAATCGCTAGCAATGCAATGGATTTATTAGATATACGATAAATATTAATAGCAAGGAATTAAGTGCTAATTAGGTGCTGCAAGTATAGGTAATGACAAGGCGCCCCAGATAAAAATAAAGTCGTTATTCAGAAAATTACTCGGCAAAGCACATGCAAAAAGGTCATGTCTTTGTGTTTGTGCCATCTAGTGTCTATCGTACTTACCACCTTGAGAGTCCATCGATTTTTAATCGATAAAATGACTAGAATTATAGAACTTTGCAGATGGCGATATTTATTACAAAGCAATTTACTGGAAAGAAAATATCCTTTCGATTTAGTACACTAAAGTTTAGGCTTCACATGTCTAAAAATAAGGATTGTAACATTTATTTGGTTGAAAATTATATTAAATAATATTATAAATCTATAATATTATTTAATATAACTTTCAACCAATTTTCAGCCATTTTCAAATATAATCATATTAAATCTGAAAAACAAAAAATGCCATTTATACCTTATAGTAAAGTAATGATGGTTTTAAAACCGATAATTTCCAGAATATTACCGTTATCTACATGCGACCTCAATAATCTTTCAGCGCCTAATTAGCACTTAATTTTTTGGCACTGATAAAGAACAAAAAATACCGTTCATACATTATGATAAGGTAATGGTGGTCGTGGACCCCATAATTCTCAGAATAATATTTTAATCTATATCGGGTTTCAATAATCGATCAGCACTTAATTAGCATTTAATTCCTTGCTATTAATATTTATCGTATATCTAACAACTACATTGCATTGCTAACGATACGTTTTGCCAGCAACGCAAATTTTAATCGATCGTTACGGTGAAAATTTTAGAGCACCTAATTTTTAAACTTGGTACTTAATTAGCACCTAAAAAGCTCCTAATTTGGGCTTTTCCTAAAAGCATTTTTGATTCTTTTCTGATATTCAGAAAACCTAAATTTTGCATCTGCTTTGTTCTGAATAACGACTTTATTTTTATTAAGGGCGCCTTGTCATTGCGTATACTTGCAGCAACTAATTAGCAATTAATTCCTTGCTATTAATATTTATCGTATATCTAATTACTTCATTGCGTTGCTAGCGATACGTTTTGTCAGCAACGCAAACATCAACAGTTCGTTGCGGTGAAAATTTTAGAGCACCTAATTTTTAAACTTGGCACCTAATTAGCACCTAAAAAGCCCCTAATTTTGGATTTTTCCAAATGCAAATTCCCGACTTTGCGTTGCTAGCGATACACAACTGCTTGAACATGAATTGTTTCTGTTTCCTTTTCTAATCAGACGTTTGACGTTCAATAAGGTTCCATCTTTTTGTGGTTAAAGCCCAACGAACTCACATAAAAAAGGTTTGTTGCTTCGTTTCTGTGCCGTAGCTAAGGATTGGATTTATCGTCAGATTACCTAAACCGATACTATGTTGAACTCTTTAACGTTAGGTATTTTGATGTAACCAAACTCAAAATCAAAGACCAACTTCAATATAAATAAAATGAACATCATCAATGTCGGAGTAATTTAGATACGCATTATTAAGGATAACTCAAAGACTACTGGTCAGATCTTATGAATCGGTTCACCTAGAAAAACGTTGTAAGGTAACACGTAAAAGTAACAGTCGAGTTGAGTCCTTTTTAGGGTTCCGTAGCCAAATGGCAAAAAACGGAACCCTTATGGATTCGTCATATCTGTCTGTTTGTCCATCCGTATGTCACAGCCACTTTCTTCCGAAACTATAAGAACTATGCTGTTGAAACTTGGTAACTAGATGTATTCTGTGAACCGCATTAAGATTTTCACACAAAAATAGAAAAAAAAAACAATAAATTTTGGGGGTTTCCCATACTTAGAACTATAACTCAAAAAAACTTATTTTTCCACAAACATTCTATCCTATGGATAGGTCTTCAAAAATGATATTGAGGTTCCTTATATCATTTTTTTTCTAAACTGAACAGTTTGCGCGAGAGACACTTCCAAAGTGGTAAAATATGTGTCCCCCCCCCCTCCCCCCACCCTGTAACTTCTAAAATAAAAGAATGATAAAACTAAAAAAATATATGACGTACATTGCTATGTAAACTTCCACCGAAAATTGGTTTGAACGAGATCTAGTAAGTAGTTTTTTTTTTAAATTAATTATTATTATTATTTTTTAATTAAGTAAATTATGTTACTTGCTGCAACGGAACCCTTCATGGGCGAGTCCGACTCGCGTTTGGCCTCATATTTTGAACTCGGTTTAAAAAGTCATTTATTTCGTATCAGACTTAGTTCCTAAATAAACACGTGTATACGTGATGAATTCTTATATATTCGTGTCACGGGCTACACTTTTTCTTTGTCGCTGTAAAGCACCCGAAACATCGGGAATCGAAAAGTTAAATTAAAAACGATTTAGGGCGGCTAAATCGGGGTAAGACCACGCTCTCACAGAATACCAGCGTAAAATATCATCTCATTGCGGCTGTGTTTCGTATGGTGAGTGTACAGAACCGGAGACCCTTTTCACTGGAAACGGGCCTTTGCATTTTAGTCCTCAGGGGTAACAACGCATCTGCATTTTGATTCATAATCGACGATAAATTTAAATGTCTATGGACAACCATAAACTTACCTGGTGAACTGTGTTCGTTTGTCAGCCTTATTCTATAACAAAAACATCAATGATTGTGATTTCGCCTAAGGATAGGAAAATAAGGGATGAATTTTCATTGTATATCTTAAGACGACATTCTAGTAGTTATCTTAGACTTGTGATAAAAACAGAAACTTTTTTATTCAATATAGATTATAAATAATACTTACTGAAAGTCACTCTTGTGTTTAATTTACGACTGGTTGGAAAAAAAACCTCTGTCTGAACCAGAAAGAAACCCAACATGACATACTTTTTGGGAAAATAACAGTTTACAATCATATATTTATGTTACACAATTAACAACACAAAACAAATTAGAAATAACTTCGTAGCGATCACCTCATTCCCAGGCGATATTATTATCCATAAATTCCTTAATATTATAATAACTGTTTTTTTTAACTTTCATTATTTCTTAGTCCACTCAAAAGGGTCAATAATTAAAATTTTAATATAAAGGCAAATTTAAACAACTAAAAAAAATAATTTGCACATTACAGTTTCTGAAGTCGGGGGCTTTAATAATTTTTCCATACACTATGTCTTACCACCCACTTCTGAAGCATTCACACTTCCTAACATAGACATACACATACATTTCAATTCCCCTGGTGTTGCAGTTGTTCATGGGTGGCGAAAGTCACTTACCATCAGTTAGTCCTGTTTTATATTTAAAAAAAATTGTAAAAAAACAAACGTTGTTACCCCACGCCATGATTTTATCCTGTATTGGAAAGTCAATTTACATACATCAATTGCACAATGAGAAACATCTAGACCTGGAAATATTACTTGTAGGCTTAAGCCACTGGGCCATGTAGTCGTCAAATATATGCCATACAAAAAATAAGTAGCAATCGTGAATGATTCGTACATTTGACCCGGGTATTTTGAGACCCGGTAACTGCAATCATCAAATTATTGATGATTGCAATTACATTTTTTGAACGTTCCGGGTCAAACAATGGACGGGACCTATGACCAAAGAGTATAGTAAATTCCGACGACCGACATTATCAAACGGGTCTCATGTATGGAGTGTAGAGTAGAAGAAGGACCATCTCTATATATGAAAAGTGTCCCTAAAAACATGTGCAATAAGGGTGGCGCTGCAGTAGCATAGGATAAATTAAAAAAAGCGCCAAAAGTAATTAGAATAAGATGGAGAAATAAACAAGGACTGACCAATCCGCTTGGTTTTGTACTACGTAAATAGTTGAGATTTTGTATACTGGCATTTTACTAACTACTCTAGTAGTCATGTCATAGTCATGAAATTTTTTAAATATTTGAATTCAGCTGTCTTCACTCCGTTCACAACAGCTATCTTCATATCGTAGTTTTTCAGACGCCAGCGCTATTGTGGTAGGTTTTGGAACCTCTATTTTCAGTATAGTAGGACACTTTTTCAACTTTCGCCCCTTATATGATGGTTCTCCTTGTACTCTATACTTCATATTCTCATGGCACAAATCACAGAGTACTGAAACTCGAAATGATCCATTTAAATCATTGATCCGAATGACACGGTTCGTAAGACGAATCAATACTTGAATGATCGGATCAGGGTATACATTAAATGTATACCCTGATTATAACTTATTAATTAAAAAAAATCTTTAAAATCAGTTTACAATTGGAGACATCCCGTAACATACAAGTTAGGAAAGGAAGTTAGCGTAGAATTTTTTTTTAATTAAACTGTATGCCAATTAATTGCTCCTTAAATATTCTCTTAGAATCCGTAATTGCTCCACGTCTATTGCTATTAGTTAATTTATAATTAATTTTTAAATAAATCAATTTTTCAAAATATTATTTGGCCATAAATTCGCTGACAAAATCGATTTCGATAATACCTACGTATGCTAAACCACCGAAGTTGTATGGGTTGCCAAAAATACACAAGCCCAATGCTCCACTACGTCCTATAGTGAGCCAAATCGATTCACCAACTTACAGATTGGCTCAACACTTAGCGAATATACTCTCACCGCTCAAGGGACATACAAGAGCACACACAAAGGATTCCTACCATTTTGTCAGCGAGATTAAAGACCTGCATCTGGCAGACAATGAAACTATGGTCAGTTTTGATGTGCAGTCTCTGTTCACGTGCTTACCTGTTGAAGACTGCATCTCGATTGTTACTAGAAGGCTAGAGGAAAACAACATGCTCGTAGAATATGCAGTATTACTCAGACACTGCCTTACATCTGGCTACCTATTGTGGAAGGAGGAGTTCTACAAGCAAGTAGATGGAGTGGCAATGGGCTCACCTGTATCTCCCATTGTTGCCGATATATTCATGAAGGACTTTGAGGAGAAATCCCTGCTTACTTCTCCCGTAAACCCAAGATTCTACAAGCGGTATGTAGACGACACTTTCACAATTCTACCTTTAGATAAAGTAACTGAATTTTTAGACCATCTTAACTCCTTAAGTTCTTAAATTCAGTTCAAAATGGAGTTAGAGGCAAACAATTCTTTAGTTTTTCTAGATGTGTTAGTAATTCGGAATCCTGATAAAACCTGGAGTCACACTGTGTATAAAAAAAGACCCATACAGATAGATATTTAAACGGTGATTCTCACCACCATCCTTCACAGTTAGCTACCGTAGATAAATCTTTGTTTCAGAGAGCACGAGGGATCTGTGACAGTAAACACCTGGCCGCCGAGCTCCAACACGTCAAGCAAGTTTTGCACGACAATAAGCTTTGGGTCTCGCGCCTACGTCACAGTGAACGAGTGAAGCCGGCCACAGTCGAGCGAGTGCCTGCTGTACTGCCATATTTCAGAGGTGTCACTGACAAGATTGGCTAAGCGTGCTTCCATTAAAACATATTTCAAGCCGCCGAAGAAGATTAGTCAGTTTTTACCATCAGTAAAGTGTAATATTCCTCTGCAAGATGCAGGAGTGTACATGCTGGATTGTGAATGTGGTCTCTCTTACGTAGGACAAACTAAAAGATCCATAAAAACCCGCGTTAAAGAACACATAGCTAATGTGAAAAATAGACGCTACGGGAAGTCTGCAGTCTGTGAACACGTACAGGATCGCCCCCGTCACTACATTAGATTTGATAGACCACAAATCGTCACTAAAGAACACCGATTCCTTCCAAGGATGATTCGCGAGGCTATTGAAATCAAAAAAACATTCTAATTTCAATAGAGAAGATGGTCGGGTGCTACCATCTGCTTGGGATCCCATAATTAATAAAATTAAATCCCAACCTAAGCATACAACTGCAAGACTTCATGATACTGTAAGTTCATACTGCGTAGATCGGAACAAAAATTAATAATTTCTAATCTGGAGGTAGCCGTGGTTAACTATGTCATTGGGACGTCATACACCTCAGTCCCCCCCGTGACCATGGGTGCTGTAAAGTGCTTGAAACGTCGGGAATGTAAAATAAGTTAATATACGCGATAAAATCCGTAAAATTGGTTTTATTTAAAAGAAATAGAAATTAATTGGCATACAGTTTAATTTTAAAAATTAATATTCTACGCTAACCTCCTTCCGATCTAAAAAGGTACTTCAAAGGATACGGTCCATTTCTGGCCCAGTCTATGTACAGTATACTGCAACAAAGAGAAAAATTCAGGGATTTTGTTAAAAATAAAATGAGAGAATAAATCAAACTAAACAACTTGCTAAAAATAAAAATGCAATCCCAAGTTTTTGATGGTTTTACAAGATGGCGCCCTTGCAGCCATAAAAAGACGCGGTTTTTTTTTGAAATGCCATTTCTGTCAAGTGATATTTTTATTTATTCCGAGCTTGATTGTGTAGTTGTGAACTCGTGAGTGCGTTTGATTGTGGATTTCTTTAGTGATTTGGTTTTTTGTTTGGACTTTGAATCAGTTACTACTTGTTTGACTATGCTTTTGTTTTATGGACTTCATAATTTACGTGAAATTTTGATTTCGTAAGCAGGTATGTACTAAAGAAAGATGTTTCCTGAAGCTATTAAACGCATTTGAATGGCATGTTTCTATCTGTAATCTGTTAATAATTATTAATTTCTATAAGTTCATAATGACTGCAAAATCTTAATATGATCTTTCAGTTTATCTGTTAAAACATGTTGCACTGTTTAAAATACGCTTCTGCAATATAGATAGCTTGTTAAAATAAGATTGTTTTGTTTTAGATGGATGAAAATTCACCAATACGTTCACAATGTTTTGCAAACGTATTACAAGAATTATTTATCGGCAAAAATCTCGAAAATGAGCTCCAGCGTCCTAATGCCAATACTATGTTTGGTGTCAACGAAGACTGGGTATCAGACAAGTTGTGACCCAATTAATATCAGCCCTACAAGACTCTGTTTTAATAAGAGGCCGTATATAATCTCGCCATCACTCGGGCAGAGCTTATTATACATATATACTGTTGGCAAAACCAGGGATACGTTGGGATGAGATGATTGCAGGTTATTATTGCAGTTGCACTTCTTGACGACAGACAGTGTGTTGTTGTGCCCACAAAATGACCATTGTCTGGTATTTGAGTTGGGCTCGATATCAAAGTTCCATAGCTGCACCGGCCTTAATTTTGGATGGCATTTTAGTAAGAGAGGATTTTGAATTAGGATAAATAAGGTTTGGGTTTAGAATCAAGTCGCCCGAATTTGAGGAGTCTGTCACTGTGGGGGAGTCAAGGGGGCTTATCTCAAGCGTCCCCATGCAGTTTTAGCTGCCGGAGCTGCGTCAAAATATTTAATATAATTTTCTAAAAATATTCATAAATCACTAATTAATACCTGAAACGGAACTGTTTTGACAGTAATCAGTAACAGATATACTCGACCAAGGAGAATATAATCACTACGTTTATACTCGACTTCGCAACTCGCGTCATAAGCGTCATTCCGTTGCTTCCGATCTTATGTGAATGTGCTCCTTATTGTTATTATCTGCCTCCTGTTTTTGGGCGACTTCGCTACCCCTCTGGAGACCGATTGCTTGCAATTTACGACGTTTTTGGAAATGGTGGAAGTTATAAAATATGTTTACTTATTAAAGTAATTATAAAAGTTAACATTTTGTTGTTTTATTTGGTGCAAGAGCGAGCGAAGTGAGCTCGGGACTTGGGGCACCCCGACTCGGACAGGTTAGGTTAGAAGGGGATGGTGGGGTCGAGTGAGCGAGCGAACAGACCCCTCCATCCCTTTCGTGGTTATTTTTTTATAAACCATCCAGAAATAGGAGCCCCGCTTTGCGGGGCTCCGCCGACCGAGCTTCCCTCAGCTGCGCCACGTCGAGTGGCGTTGGGCTACCCTCCCCCAACTCTCTGCCCCAGAAATCAGGTTTATATTGTCAAAAACATTACGAATACATAACCTAAAAATGAGATTTCAAAAATGTATAAAAAAACTAAGCACGTTCGGCAGGAAATGGAAGTGGGGGGTGACTCTACAACTCCCCTCCACCTCCCCTCCATTTCACCCCACCCCCAAATTCAGGCGACTTGATTATAAACCTTACTCATAAATAAATAAAAAATTAAGCTGTTTTATTAATATTACCAAAGCTTTTTTGTAATTAGTATCCAAAACAGAATTGACCTAATGTTTCACTTTCTATAATTCATAGGACTATTAACTTTTGTTATGACATTATCCAGGCTTTGCTTTTGCTGTCGCACGGATGGGCCGGCTCGAACCGGGGTGGTACCACGACCTCACAGAATACCAGCGTGAAGTAGAGATTTACCTCTGCGTTTCGCTTGGTGAGTGCAGGTGGCCGGAGGCCCTTTTTACTGGAAATGAGGCATTCTATCTTAGTCCTCACGGGTGACAACGCATTTACATTTTAATTTGTGATAGAGGATAGATGTAGATGTCTATGGGCCGCAGCAACCACTTACCATCAGGTGGACTGTGTGCTCGTTTGTCACCCTTATCCTATAAAAAAAAATGTTTGTCATGTCTCAAGGTATACTCTGACAGGCTGAGGACCTGTTATATGAAAATATTTATACGCCGGAAACGTCAGAATATTTAGGATACGAATTCTTTTGTAACAACTAATGTACCATGTTATAAGAAATAAATTATCTTATCTATGATTGTACCCTAGCACTTCAGCAGCCCAGATAGACACATATACCTGAACAGAAATTAGTATTTAGGATTATTCTGTTTATCCACCTTAAAACAGTCACTCTAAGGTAAAATAAGGTAAATATATTCTTTATTATTAGGGAAATAAAGTAGTATACATATCAGGGTGGATTTTTAGGGTAGCGAAACGGAGTTACCAGCTATTCACATATAATCTCGGCTTTGAGCTATCTGGCACAAAATTTTTGTAAAAACTAACAAAACACCTAGGCCTCATTTCGCCATGTAAAACAAAAAAGCCTTGGATGCCCTTGGTACTGAAGTGTGCGTTAGTACACAATAATGAATGCAAAGAAATAATTTTGTGCGTAGGCACCGTTGATTTATCTCAACAACCTTCCTGTCTGGAATTAGATAGTACCTACTTTTTACATTTGTTTTCTCCTGAACTGCACTTATGATATGCAAATATCAACAAGAAAGTTAGTTGTTTTAGACCAAAAAAGCACATACACAATCTATAATACACTTTATTCGTGTTTTGATAAAAAATACACTTATTTGCCCTACTTTCTTACTAGTTTCGAGATATTTTACACAATAAATCTACCTGATAGACTATAGGTGATATGAGTATATTTCAGAGTTGACAGCTAACGTCAAATCAAAACGACATCAATCCGCCATTAGTGTTGCATTTTTTGGTGAGAATAAAATATTTATACCACTGAAATTAAAGCAAATTCATGGATTTGAATGATCAAAAGTGGTTTAATATTTTATTTTAATTTATTTCTATACTATTACAAAACTAGGCCTAGGCTTCATACAATTTTAGACCGTCTCCTTTTATGTTCACGCATTAATATTATGACGATTTAAACCAACGCGATACACGAGCGAGTGAACTAAATTAATTTTACAATTCTGTGTTCTGGATCAAAAAGTGAGCATTAAAAAACCGCCAACCGCCGCGAGCGTAACACGATGCCCGCACTTGTCCGGTTTCTAAACGGAGCGCGGCAAAATTGCACAGATTAAAAATCTTTTTCATTCGTACACGCTTCCTTTGTAATATAACTTGGTTTTATATTTTTAAATGTGAATATTTTTCATACTTCCATGTGTGTAATTCAACCGGAGATTCAAGTATTATTAACGAGTCACTCCATCTTTTTCATCATCTCCTTAACGTTCAGATATTAAATCCATTTTATATATTATGTACATAAGAATTAAGATAGTGTATTCATGTCGTGGTAGAGCCAGGCAACACATAGTTGTAGCACGAATGTGTTGCCTCGACCAGGAAAGGACCACGCCTTCACAGAATACCAGCGTGACCGCTACAGCCTATTAAACTTCACTGCTGAACATAGGCGTCCCCCATAGATTGCCTCTTAGGGGGGATATTTGCCATAGTTGTAATGTTGCTGTTGATTTGAAAATTTCACCTCTCAGTGGGTCATGTGCTCCTGGTAGATTATCTTCTATACATCCATTCATTACAGCCTATTTAATTCCCCTAAACATAGATAGGCCTCCCCCATAGATTGCCTCATAGGGGGGACATGTGCCATAGTTGTAATGTTACTGTTGATTTGAAAATTTCACCTCTCAGTGGGTCATGTGCTCCTGGTAGATTATCTTCTATACATCCATCCATTACAGCCTATTTAATTCCCCTAAACATAGATAGGCCTCCCCCATAGATTTCCTCATAGGGGGGATATTTACCACAGTTACCGCGCTTGGCAAGCGGGATGGCAACCGCATTTTTTTATTTATTTGTATAGATTAATATTAAGCGGCAAAAGCTAACTTAACGAACGAAATCTATGTACGTAATCTGTTACATCCCTTGCCTTACCACCAAATAGATCTTTAAGAATTGTTAATTTTTTTAAACGTTACCGCCACACTAGGATTTTCTCCTGTATCCTGGAGGCAGTTTACATACATAAATTGCACAAGGACAAACATCCAGACCCGGAACAATTATTTGTAGGCCATACAAATACTTGTTCCGTGCGGGATTCGAACCCGCGGTCCCCCGCGCAGCAACTCGTTACTAAGCCACTGCGCCACGGAGCCGTCAAAAATAATGTGCCTTTAGAAGTAGTAACACAATGACCAAAATTGTTGTTGAAAAGAAACCTAATTTTATGGATTTTACCGCGTATATTTTTTCCTTTTTAAAACAAAGATGTTTGACGTCCCGATGTCATAGTTAACCTGGCGCAAACAAGGCCATAGAATATTGGATACGATTAGATGAATGGTTTATATAAATGAGGAATATTAGATGACACAGATTGACCATCTACGTGACAAATAATTACACCTCAGTCCCAACTAACGACATCTGGTGAACGTTAGATTTTTAGTCCTCATTGTGGTGTTTTTTTTTTATAGAATAGGGTGACAAACGAGCACACAGTCCACCTGATGGTAACTGGTTGCTGTGGCCCATAGACATCTACATTTATCCTCGTTTGCGAATCAAAATGTAGATGCGTTGCCACCCGTGGGGACTAAGATGGAATGCCTCATTTCCAGTAAAAAGGGCCTCCGGCCACCTGCACTCACCAAGCGAAACGCAGAGGTAAACCTCTACTTCACGCTGGTATTCTGTGAGGTCGTGGTACCACCCCGGTTCGAGCCGGCCCATCCGTGCGACAGCAAAAGCTGCCGCGTGGCTCTACCACTGTTAGAACGTTATTAACGTTAAACCAATGTACTACTAATTTTGATATAGCATTATTCACTTCGTCACATTTAAATGATATCATGATTATCTCCTAGGAATGCCTCGTTTCCAGTAAAAAGGGTCTCCGGTTCCCTACACTCACCATACGAAACACAGCAGTGTTAAGCTGCTATTTGACGCTGGTATTCTGTGAGTGGTGGTGATACAGTGTAGTGACGGTGTAAAGAATATCCACTATCCCATATCATCCCGTGGGTGATGTGAGGCGACAGAGGAAAACAAATTAGGACATGGACATCAGCATCTTCCTAATAACGACTAAAAATAATAATGCGCGTGCCAACACGCTTGCCAAGCGTGGCAACTATGGTCATATCCCCCCATGACGCAATCTATGAAGAAGGCCTATGTTCAGCAGTGGATTTTTATAGACTATCATAGATGATGAATGAATGTAGAGGCTCAAAAATACTTCCCTGTGGAACTCCAAATGAAATCACTCTATATCCTATTTATTTATTTATATTTGTTTTGTTATTTAACAAACAAAAATTTAATTAACGAGTTTAATTATTTCGAACAAATAATTTCGGGGTAATTACACAGTTAATGATAAAGGTAACAGTTTGTTGTTCTTAACGGAGGTCTGGCAAAAACCACACGGGTCACGTGTCCTATTTCGCTGTTTGAACCGCCCGCAGATCTCTAGCTACATGGGTTAATTGGGTATAATATTTTAAATGTAGATTGGCTGTGAAATTGTCTAATAATATTTCACCTCAGTATTTACGAAGTGAAAAATTTTTAGCCGCGTCGAAAATCGCTCTATTTTTGTTAGGTGAAAAACTTATGTGTTCGCGTCACCGATGACCTCGACATGCTCACGAGCATATATACTATCAAATCAGTAGTATAACGGCCTGTGGACATGTATACGGACTGATTCGTGCTACAACCATAGTATAGCTGCAGCGTGGCTCTTGCACGTAAAATATTTGGAGGAAATTGATTATGGCATGGCATCAGTCCATAGTTTGACATGAGGCCTAATTATGTACCAACTAGGTATTTTATATTTTAAGTTGGTATTCTGTGAGAGCGTGGTCCTTTGAACCGATACATTCGTGCAAGAACCATAATATCGCTGCAACATGGCTCTTGCGCGTAAAATATTTGGAGGAAATTGATTATGGTATGGCATCAGTCCACAGTTTGACATGAGGCCTAATTATGTACCAACTAGATATTTGATATTTTACGTTGGTATTCTGTGATATCCTTCGATGTGATGTCCTTTGAGCCGATTTATTCGTGCTACAACCATAACATGGCTGCAGCGTAGCTCTACCACGTATATACTGACCCACGTCAGTATCCTTTTAGGGTTCCGTGCCCGAGAGGTAACCAACGGGAAACTATTACTAAGCCTCCGCTGTCTGCCCTTCATGTCTTCATCTGATCATGAGACACAGCCCGTCTGTCAGCGGGTAATATACACGTGGTAGAGCCATGCCGCAGCTGTATTAGTAATGTGTTGTAGCACGAATGGCTCGGCTCGACCGGCGAAGGACCACGCTCTCACAGAAAACCAGCGTAAAATAGCAGCTTAACGCTGCTGTGTTCCGTATGGTGAGTGTAGAGAACCGGACACCCATTTTACTGGAAAAGAGGATTTTGATTCTTTATTGAGGATAAATGTGGATATCTATGAGCCACAGCAATCACTTACCATCTGATGAACTGTGTGCTCGTTTGTCACCCTTATTCTATAAAAAAAACTTCGAAAGGACTGCCTCGTTGGTCTAGTGGTTGTAGTGCGACTGCTGATTTTGAGGCCGCGGGTTCAAATCCCGAGCTGGGTCAAAAAATCAGTTATTGAGCTTTTTCATCAAGAAATTCTCAGTAACTGTCTGGAGCCAGGAAGTTGGCGGTGTCTCACCCCTGTGCCTCGGAAAGCACGTAAAGCTGTTGGTCCTGCGCCTGATCTCTCTGCGGTCGTGTCGGTTTACCGTCCCATCGGACTATGAGAGTGAGGGAATAGAGAGTGCACCTGTGCTTGCGCATACAATTGGGCACTACAATCCTGTCCTGCGCCGATGTCTTCGTTGAGACTGACCGCCGTGACCGAAATTCGGTCTGGAGCACATTATTACTACGAAAGGAACGTCGTTCCAACTGAGTGTTCCACGAGACACACGCATGTTTTTTTGTTTGTAAGGTGACTTGACCGGGAGTATGATTCAAGAAAATTCGTGTATCTGTATGTCTGTCTGTGGCATCGTAACTCCCAAACGGATAAACTGATTTAGACTTAGTTTGTTTTTGTTAAAAATGCAAATGGATCGAGTGTTCTTAGCTACGATTCAAGAAAATCTTTTCAGTCGTTTGAAGATCATCAGCTCTTATTGTGCCGGGGGTTTTAAAACTTTTCATTTAATTTATTTAATTTAATACTAGTAATGCTATTAAACATTACTAGTATTCCCTTTAAACACCCCTGGTAAGCTTAAAATGCTTGAGTTAGGAGTGGCTCACGACAGTAGTCGAATGGCGGATTCGAATGAACTTTTGAATTCACTTTTAGGTTTTTTTTATAGGATAAGGGTGACAAACGTGCACACAGTCCACCTGGTGGTAAATTGTTGCTGTGACCCATAGACATCCACATCTATAATCAATAAAGAATGAAACTGCAGATGCGTTGTCAGACTTGAGGACTAAGATGGAATGCCTCGTTTCCAGTAAAGAAGGTCTCCGGTTCTCTACACTCACCATGCGAAACACAGCAGTGTCAAGCTGCCATTTTAAGCTAGTATTCTGTGAGAGCGTGGTACTTCCTCGGTCGAGCCGACACATTCGTGCTACAACTATACTTCTAATATAGCTGTGGCATGGCTCTACCGCGTAAAATAACTACTAGTAGTAATCTGGAGAACGTTGTTATTATACACAGAAATACCTTGGAAATACCTGAATGAGACTATCATTAACAACTGAGTCACATGTCATACATATTAAATGAGCTAAGTTGGCAAGTGATATTTTTTTCTGATGTATGTCATTGGCTTGGCATTTGTAAGGTTTGAGCCTAATTGATTTACAATTACTCGTTCATATATGTCGAGGGTCTGACGGGGTTAAAGGAACTGTAAGTCGACGCGATACATAGGTTGCACTAAAAGTATCGGGAATGGAATATTTCCACTGTTCCTGTCATATTAAAACCTTTTTGATTGAAAACTCCTTGGTTTTAAAAATCGAATACCATTTATTTATTTGAACAAAGATTCTCGGTCTTGTCACAAGGTTTTGTCAAACTTGTTTAGTTGTTGAGAAAATGGAATTGACTCGAGAAAATTCAAGAGCGATGATTTATTATGACTTTCGAAGTGGTTTAACACAAAAACAGTGTGTTGACCGGATGATTTCTGCATTTGGTGATGAAACCCCATCCAAAACCACATTTTATCGCTGGTTTGCTGAATTTCAACGTGGACGTGTCAAGCTCAGTGATGATCCCCGTCAAGGTCGTCCAAAAACTACAATCACCCAAGAAAACGTTGATGCTGTGCGTAAGCTGATTGAAGAAGATCGACATGTGACAAACCACGAAATTCAGGCAACTTTGGACATTGGTATGAGTCAAATACAAATAATCTTGCATGAACAATTAGGTGTAAAAAAGTTGTTTCCCGATGGATACCGCATTCGCTCTGTGAAGAGCAAAAAACTGCTCGCGGTACTTGGTGCGTCAGAACTCTCGAAAGATTCCACGCAGGATCCTCAAATGCTGTATACAACATCGTATCAGGTGACGAATTCTGAATATACGCGTACGAACCCGAAACAAAAACCAGTCACGAGTTTGGGTGTTCGAAAATGAGTTAAAGCCAACAAAAATTGTTCGTTCACGGAGTGTTGCAAAAAAAATGGTGGCCACGTTTGTCTCCAAAACCGGCCATGGGTTGGCTATAGATATCCGGTACCTGATTTTAATTATGTTTTCAGTTTAGGAGGCTTGTCTGGCATTTTACACTGTTTTTGAATGTCGGAAATAAGTTTTGAATTAATTACTATAAAAATAAATTTCACAAAAAATTCCGTATAACGAAACTTAAATATGACATTTTGTATAGTGTTATGAGATTAGATGTCAATAATCGATGTAAAAAAAGTGTGAAACGGGACGGTGTTGACGGCCATAATTTGGGCAACCATAAATATCAAATATGATATATTATCTATGATGTCAAATGTCAATTGTCATTCCGTTTCTCTAACTAGTGGTCACACGCAACACGAATGTTCTCTCTTGTGCTTAGTGCTGTTTTCCCTGTTTTTTCGACGACTTCTGCTCTGATTTTGAACTTATTTGATTTAAAATTACATTGTTTCATTTACCACTATCATAGAAGAATTTAGGGAAACCTGACTTTATAGATAAGATAGATCGAATTTGTACTAAAACTGAATGAGAACACCCCGACTGCGCGTAGTCTTGTCTGCCCTACCCCTAGAGTGTTTTTGTAAGCCGTAGGCGCGGAGGGAGAGCAGGCCCCGCCCGCTGCTCACCTCCGCAGCTTCGGCTTATTGGTCGCCTTCGGCGACCAGCCTCAGCCGCTACGGCTCACACGGGTGCCTGAGATTTGCTACGCAAGAGCGAAGGGGCTGCACTTCCCGCAGCGCCGAAGCCGTTGCCGAAGTAACTTTGTGTCAAAATTTCTGTGTAAAAAAGTGAGGTTATGATTTTACAAAAAAAAATATTACTCATAAACTATACATTTCCGCAACGGGGGAAGGGTAGGGGAGGCTTCCCCTGAACCCTCCCCCTCCCCCCCACCCCCTCCCACCCCTGTACGCGAGTACCAGATGTCTATAGTTTAATCCCGGCCATGTTACGACTATTCCTCTTGAGGGACAAAGAAAGGTTAATGCAGAATTGTATGCTAGCATTTGTTTGCCACAGGTCGTTTCTGAACTCCGTAAAGAGAACTGCAACCGCCGCATCATCCTCCATCACAACAATGCGAGTTCTCACACCGCACACAGAACAAAAGAGTTTTTAGAGCAAGAAAACATAGAATTATTAGACCATCCGCCGTACAGCCCCGACCTAAGCCCTAATGATTTCTATACTTTCCCTAAAATAAAGAATAAATTGCGTGGACAGAGATTTTCATCACCTGAAGAAGCTGTGGACGCCTACAAAACGGCCATTTTGGAGACCCCAACTTCCGAATGGAATGCTTGCTTCAATGATTGGTTCCATCGTATGGAAAAATGTGTCAAATTTCGCGGAGAATACTTCGAAAAGCAATAAATATATTTTTAAATAGTAATGTTGTGTATCACTACGTATCACTAGTTTTATCTGGGAATGTTATAGCATTCTAATGACATCATGTTACCTTTAATGAGAGCTAATAATCTTTCGCTCACCAGATGTCGCTAGTTGACACTGAGGTAAAGTTTTTGTTACACAATGTCATTCAATTGAGAAGTTAGTTTTTAATAAAAGTTTATCAGTTCTTAGAGTATTATATTAATACACAATATAATACAAAACAATGCCCCAGTGGTTTTCTTTTTAAGTTTTTGGACAATTTTTAACTCTTTTTTATATTTATACTTTTATGAATATCTGTGGTTTGGTTTATCAGAAAGAAACATTAAAAATGTAAAGGCATTTTTCGAACAAATGAACTTTCTCGCTATGAAATCTGTCAAATATTACTCATTTTTAAGTGTCACCGCCCTGTTGGAAATGTCGTGGATGCCCTAATTAATTATTGGATACATTTAAATTATGACATTGACATTGTAAATTATTATATTATTAATTATGTAAATTACATAGAATAAATTGACATTTACTACCATAAATAGGTCGTTAAGCAACTAATTTTTACTATAAAAACATAATACCTGCCCAATTTATGGAAAATAAAGGTATCTAATTTTAATTAGTATTTGACGTGTCAAGAAGCTTAAATGGATATCTACAACCATAGATAAATATATATGTAGCAAGCTATCTACAACCATCTTACAACAATAAGGGTTACATTTTTTTAATAACTGGCTTTACGGCTCTAGGTTCTAGCCCTTCTGAGCCTGAAGTTACAATGTATAATTATCCTTTATAGTACACTGTTTCACAATATATTGATGCGTCACATTGTGCAACCCTTGAGAGATTTTGACGGCAACTTAAGTCAGTAGACAGCTGACAGTTGGCGATGGTATCTTACGGCACCTACGCAGACAGACACCTTATCTTGAGAATCACATCACCATCAGAGCACTTATTTCACCATTTCCACTAATATTTTACATACGCAGACACTTAATACACAAAATCGCACGACTTTTACATATCAAAATCCACTTCAAACCATTATTTAAACAATAATACAGGAGTAGCAATCCGTCGCCGGTCAAGTTCCCGCCAAAACTCCATAAGGGTTACAGATGCGTTATCACCTCTGAAGATTACCTGGAATCTGGAATAATTCACTGCTTGTATCTATACCAACTCTACCCTTCAAATTATAACATGGCAGTGCAAGCACTGCTATTTTGTGGCAGAGCTAGGCAAGAGGGTGATACCGACCTAGACAGACTTACTTTTTAACGTGGTAGAGTCACACTGCAGCTATATTACGATACGGTATTACGGTAGCACGAATTGGTTGACTCGACCGGGATAGGACCGCGCTCTCACAGAATACACGCGTAAAATAGCCATTTAACGCTGTTGTGTTTCGTATGGTGAGTGTAGAGAACCGCAGAACCTTTTTAAAGGAAACCATCTGCATTATGTTCCTTAATAGGAGGATAAATGTAGATGTCTATGGGCCTCAGCATCCACTTACTATCAGGTGGACTGTGTGCTCTTTTGTCACCATTCTAATATATAAAAATAAATTATTGTTTGTTCGCACTTTACGCGCTACCATACCGTTCATCAGATTGCGGTAAAACTTTGTCAACTTATTGCTTGCTCTTGCTCGAAGGTTATAGGCACAGTACAATTAACTTACAATAGGTGGTGCGCGTATCGCAACAACAAATTTATTTGAAAGTTATGCACCATTCAATTTCAATGAATGTGTTATCATTCCTAATTAAACAATATAATTGTTCCATATTTAAAACGATCTTTCCACAATTGCATACCTTAAGCGAAAGCGCAAGGTAATGTTCTACTATCGCCTAAAAATTAAAATTCCAACATTTTATCGAATAAAATCGTATCTAGCAATCATATTATACATATAAATGATATAAAAAGCACATTGTTAGAAAGATAAATGATTTTTGAACTTATTAATAATTTTTTTAAGTATAAAATTATAATAATATATTAATATATTTTTAAATAAAAAAGGGTTTTAGTGGCTTATGGTGTGGATTTATCATGTCCCTGTGGCTTGTAGACACTATAACTTTTGAAAATATCAATTGTTTAACTCAATCTATTTTTTAATCTCTTCATCTATCATGTGGGAAGCCACTGAATGTAAATGGCAG
The DNA here is from genome assembly GCA_033319125.1 of Parnassius glacialis. Taxonomy (NCBI): domain Eukaryota; kingdom Metazoa; phylum Arthropoda; class Insecta; order Lepidoptera; family Papilionidae; genus Parnassius; species Parnassius glacialis. The sequence goes on along the minus strand of JAVANC010000004.1, from coordinate 68,534,356 downwards.
TGTAATTTTGTTTTGTTTAGCTATAATTAATTTTTTTCGGCTCCAAAATGGCGAATTTTCGTTTATTTGGTTGCCTCGTATATAAATTGTTTCCGTAAATGGGGATCTATAGACACAGAGTAGTTTAGTTCACAGAGTACCTTTGTATTAAGTTTAGTTCGACTTCAGTCTTTCCTATATAAAAAAGTACTCCGTGCTTCAGTCGCCGTCGTGAGTGGACATTGTTCCGGTTGTTTTCAGCGGCTCAAAAAGATCGCTGTACAAATACACAATATTCGAATAACCAAATTTCTTAAATACTTGATTATAATAATAATAAAAGATTTTTTATTACAATATTTAAAAGCACAGAATAAATAATAGTAGTACGTACTAAAAGTAAGTAGTATAATTTTTTTTGTCATGGGTGACATTTTCATGCTTTTCGAGGGTGTCGAAACCGATAGGGTTGTTGAAATGTAAATCCAAGATGGCGGCCGCAATATGTATAAATTTTTTCATCATGGGTGTCATTTTCATGGTTTTCGAGGGTGCTGAAGCCGATAGTGCTGTCGAAATGTAAATTCAAGGTGGAGGCTGCAATAGGTATAAAATTTTTCATCATAGGTGTCATTTCCATGGTTTTCGAGGGTGTTGAAGCTGATAGTGCTGTCGAAATGTAAATCCAAGATGGCGGCTGAATTAGGTACCAATTTATTCATCATGGGTGTCATATTCATTGTTTTCGAGGGTGTTGAAGCCGATAGTGCTGTCAAAATGTAAAGCCAAGATAGAGGCTGCAAAATATATCAATTTTTTCATCTTGGGTGTCCTTTTCATGGTTTTCGAGGGTGTTGAAACCGATAGTGCTGTCGAAATGTAAATCGTAGATGGCGGCTGCAATAGGTATCAATTTTTTCATCATGGGTGTCATTTTCATGGTTTTCGAGAGAGTTGAAGCCGATAGGGTTGGCGAAATGTAAATCAAAGGTCGCGGCTGCAATTGGTATCAATTTTTTCATCTTGGGTGTTATTTTCATGAGTTTCGAGGGTTTTGAAGCCGATAGTGCTGTCGAAATGTAAATCCAAGATGGCGGCTGAAGTAGGTACCAATTTTTTCATCATGGGTGTCATTTTCATGGTTTTCGAGGGTGTTGAAGCCGATAGTGCTATCGAAATGTAAATCCAAGATGGCGGCTGCAATAGATATAATTTTTTTCATCATTGGTGTCATTTTCATGGTTTTCGGGGGTGCTGATGCCGATAGTGATGTCGAAATGTAAATCCAAGGTGGCGGCTGCAATAGATATCAAGTTTTTCATCTTGGGTGTCATTTTCATGGTTTTCGAGGGTGTTGAATCCGATAGTGCTGTCGAAATGTAAATCCAAGATGGCGGCTGAAGTTGGTACCAATTTTTTCATCATTGGTGTCATTTTCATGGTTTTCAAGAGTGTTGAAGCCGATAGTGCTGTCGAAATGTAAATCCAAGATGGCGGCTGCAATAGGTATCAATTTTTTCATCATGGGTGTCATTTTTATGGTTTTCGAGGGTGTTGAAGCCGATAAAGCTGTCGAAATGTATTTAAACAACTTTAATAATTCCGTATAATCATGTTATACGTATTTTTTTAAATGCGCTTAAGGTATGCCCAATTGGATTTACCAATATATTTCCTCTGTGGCTGCACGCACTGGGAACCAGCTAATATTCTTCTTATAAAAAAATACTCCTAAACAGACAACGAGTCCTACCACCTACGCTACTAGTTCAGTAGGTAGTAGGACATTATTATTTAACTTATTATTGTAACACGATTACGTGCATAATTGATCTAATGTGCCTGATCACTGTTTAAGATATGGTCAGTGGCAAAACGTACTTAGTGATTACAATATGTACACAATTTAATCGGTGACTCGCTAGGCAATGTGGATGCATATATCCGATTGTTGAACTTACTTAGAACTTGGAAGCTTTAAGAATATTTTTAAAGTTAAACCTTATTTAGAATCGTTGTGATTTGAAACTCGATGAAACAAAAAAGTGACACTAGAAAGAGATAAACATATACGTCTATAGGATTTAACCTTTGAGAGAATAAGATAGGGTACGGTATAGACCGTGAATTCAAAAGATTGCAGTTTTTTTATTGTCTTTTTAAAAAGATACTATTCCTAGTATTTTTTTCAAATACAGTGTTTCTTATTATCTTAGTCTCCTCATTGTACGGTGCTTTAAAGATGGTTAATATAAATTTTACCTGTAAAAATACACAATACAAAAAATACCAAATGTATTAAATGAATAAAATAAACCGTATCGAATAAAATTATCTTAATATACCAATCTGTTTAAAACAATCCATGTTTTCATAACTTCAGACCATCTAGCGTCTATTTTACATACCACCTTGAAAGTCAATTAATTTTTGTTCGATAACATGACTTTACGGCCGTGCTAATATTTCTCGGGAAAACGTCTCCGAGTACCGAAACAAACTTGTGTCTGAAGTCGAGTCTTTGCTGGACACAGTCTCGAACTGGGGGCGACTAAATCTAGTCCAGTATAATCCTCAGAAGACACAAGTTTGCGCGTTTACCGCTAAAAAGAACCCCTTTGTCGTATCTCCTCAGTTTCAAGGCACTTCCCTGGTTGCCTCAGCCAGTATCGGAATCCTCGGCGTCGACATATCGAGTGACGTGCAGTTTCGTGGTCACTTGGAAGAGAAGGCCAAATTGGCCTCTAAAAAGCTTGGCGTGCTCAGCAGAGCGGGACAGTATTTCATGCCGGCACACCGCCTGCAACTTTACAAGGCGCAGGTTCGGCCTCACATGGAATACTGTTCCCATCTCTGGGCAGGGGCTCCCCAGTGCCAGCTCCTTCCACTTGACCGCATCCAGCGCAGAGCGGCTCGAATCGTCGACGACCGAGTCCTTTCCGATCGGCTCGATTCATTGGCGCTGCGAAGAGTTGTTGCATCTCTTTGTATTTTCTTTCGCATCTACCATGGGGAGTGCTCTGAGGAATTGTTCGGATTAATCCCAGCCGCCAAATTTCACGAACGCACATCGCGGCAGAACTCCCGATACCATCCACACCATCTGGATGATTGGCGGTCCACCACTGTGCGATTTAGAAGATGTTTTCTTCCTCGCACGACTTCCTTGTGGAATCGATTACCATCAGCGATTTTTCCGGACCGATACGACTTAGGGACCTTCAATAAAAGAGCGTACTCCTTTTTAAAAGGCCGGCAACGCATCTGCAGTTCCCTCCCTGGTGTTGCAGTTGTTCATGGGCGGCGGTAGTCACTTACCATCAGGTGAGCCGCATGCTCGTTTGCCCCCTGTCCTATATAAAAAAAAACCTATAGAATGTGAAGTAGATGGCGCTATTACAAAACAATTTTACTCGAAAGAAAATATGACTATGATTTATTACACTAAAATTTAGCCTAAAAATTGGAAATGTAACATTTATTTGCTATAAAATTAAACTTTTATCGTACATTTTATGCCGCACTTGTGCTTGAAAATGATCATATTAAATAAATCATTTGCCGTGATTCTTTTTAATTTTATATTTCGTTTCATTTTTAAATGTTTTACTTCTGCCGCGTATGAACTGCATTTATATATATATATATGGTGGCCACCAAGATCACCTGATATTAACCCATTAGATTTTTTGTTGCCTCGCTCACACAGCTTAGAATTCGTCCAAACAAGGTGAGCTGGTAGTAAAGTAAAATTTTCAAGGGCGACAAATGTACTGTGGCGGGTGGAAGGAAAAGGGGAGATCCCCCGCCGGGCAAGGTGTTTTGCACGGGGAGCGGCCAATGCTCCGAGTGGTAGTTCGGAGCTATTCTATATATACTGCTTTAACTTCGGAACTTTGTTAGCGCGATTTAGGCTTCGATATGTTTCGTTGCGCAACGACAGCGCTGCCACATCACCCCCCTGCTCAGACCGGAGGTTGATAGTGCAGTCTAGATGTCGACGGATTTGCAAGTGCCAGGGAATGGCCTTGAAAGTCTGCGGTGGGTCGAGAAGAAGGCAAGTAATCTGCCAAAGTGCCGTGAAGCAGAGGCAAGCAGTAAGGCTCAGTGCCGTGCCGAACACTGTAGCGCAGAGAGTAGCTTGAAGGAACAGGAAGCATTATAATTCCAGTGCTGCGATGAACCTTTGTAAAGCTAGATGGCTTGCAGAATGGGAAGACTGCAGACAATATCTGCTCGAGAGCGAATGAATGGGGTACTTGAGGATGATGACGAAGGTTTGAAGTTGTAGTTTCCGAAGGGTATTGGTTGCGTGTTCAGATCACGTCGGTTGGTCACCACTGTGGCGGGTGGAAGGAAAAGGGGAGATCCACCGCCGGGCAAGGTGTTTTGCTAGGGGAGCGGCCAATGCTCCGAGTGGTAGTTCGGAGCTATTCTATATATACTGCTTTAACTTCGGAACTTTGTTAGCGCGATTTAGGCTTCGATATGTTTCGTTGCGCGACGACAGCGCTGCCACAGTACTTACCTAGTAAAGACATGCAATGTTTAAAAAAAACTATCTGCCAATAATTTTGTAATTTTGTAATGAAATGCCTACTTTTACACATTAACGGCTATAGGTCAGTAAGTAATGACATTAAGTACATGGTATGCCAATGTTTTGGAATTCCAATGATATAGGCAAACTTTTGAAATGGTTTGCCACACAGATTCTATACGTTTTTTTTTCACCACAGGTGCTCAAACTTAGCAGTTAAATAAAGTAAAAAATGTAAACTTATGTTTAGTGCCATCTTGTAAAATACTACCCATAGTAGTTGTAAACTTTTAAGGGTAATTTAGAAACATCATTATTAGGGAACACATTAAAAGAAAAAAATCTGATCTAGGCATTAAACTGCGGACGTGATGACCACAAACGTGAGCAGAAGTACGAATTTTCGGAATTTTATAAAACATGGCGTAGACCACGAACCGTTCGGGATAGAATTTTTTTAGGGAACCGAGGCCACCTCCCCCCACCCGAACACATACCTACCAGATTATCCACCATTACTGGGACAGCCTGTATTTTTTTTTATAGGATTGGGTGACAAACGAGCACACAATCCACCTGATGGTAAGTGGTTGCTGCGGCCCATAGACATCTACATCTATCCTCTATTACAATTCAAAATGTAGATGCGTTGTCACCCGTGAGGACTAAGATGGAATGCCTCATTTCCAGTAAATAGGGCCTCCGGCCACCTGCACTCACCAAGCGAAACGCAGATGTGAACCTCTACTTCACGCTGGTTTTCTGTGAGGTCGTGGTACCACCCCGGTTCGAGCCGGCCCATCCGTGCGACAGCAAAAGCTGCCGCGTGGCTCTACCACGTTAAAAATGTGTATATATATATATATATATATATATATATATATATATATAAGTGTAGAGCCGGCAAAAGTTATTCACTATCTCATATCACCATGGTGGGTGTCATAAGAGACGATAGTGGGACCAAACCCTCACAGAATACCAGTGTTAAACAGTAGAATAATAACGCTGTGTTTCGTATGTTGAGTGTAGAGAACGGTGAACCCTCTTTATGAAGCACTAACCAAAAATTCCATCTTAATGTTTCGTTATATGATATTGCATGATGAATGATAATACAGATGCGTTTTCCTTGAGAACTGCTATTTTGCGGTACTTCCCCGGTCGAGTCGATCCATTCTTGCTACAACTATACAATTAATATACCTGTAGCATGGCTCTACCACGTAAAAAATAAGTAAGTCAGGTAAATTATCTGGTTGTAGATTGATAGTTTAAATATACTGTTTAGTCATTTATTTACTTGTTTCACCATTATGTAACATCAAACGTGGTAGAGCTATGCTGTAGCTATATTAATAGTATAGATGTAGCACGAATGGGTCGGCTCGACCGGGGAAGGACCACGTTCTCATAGAATACCAGCGTAGCGTAACTGAACGCCGCTGTGTTTTGTATGGTGAATGTAGAGAACCGGAGACGCTTTTCACTTGAAACGGAACATTCCATCTTAGTCCTCACGAGTGACAAGTGACAACGCATCTGCATTTTGATTAGTAATCGAGGTAGATGTCTATGGGCCACAACAACCACTTACCATCAGGTGGACTGTGTGCTCGTTTGTCACTCTTATCTTATAAAAAAACACAATAATATTGTATATTATATTATTATAATTATATACTTGACAAGGTGACGTAAGCAATGTCCTCGAAGCGAGTGAAGCTGTGACTGAAAAATTGGCACTAGTTCAAGATCTTTCTTCTTAATGCAGAAAAATTTTAAGCTAACTAACCACTCAACATTCATCTATGACCCCATTTCACGATTACAAGAGGAAATATCAAGATGTTTTCGAAAGATGTTGCGAGTATTGACCGAAGAACTGTTAAACATACTATAACGCTCCCAAAGATGTTTTATAGGTCCAGATACCGTATTGCTAACACACCGCACCGTTCATAGTGACGTCAGTCTTTGATTTATGTGTGCGTGAGTACCACGTGACGCGCATATCTTACGTACCATGGCTCCATTAATATGCGTGACTTCGGTAATAACAGTGCGAATCAATTACCCAAAAATGTGGGAGATTTTATATTTCATTCATATTAATGTACCTACTGATTCTACGAGTATAAATGCGTGTGCAAGGCGTGTGCATTTGTGTGCGTGTGTGTATGGGGATATGGTTGGTTATGTGTGTTTTATGTAGGTAAGAACATCGCACTTAAATATTGAAGAAACGTAATAAAACCTATAATTAATGTAACAGTTAAAAATAAATATAAAAGCACAATAGATTTTTATGTACGTAACATATATTTATAATCTATTATTATTAAATATATACAGAGAACTACACTTTTTTACTGAAGAACACAATATATTATCGCTTTTTACGAAGACATTAATTGTTTTTCAATCCTAAGTAAAATGACGGAAATAAGTAAGTTTGGTTAAGCGTAAACTTCGGCCAAGAGATAGCAAATATTTATTTTTTTTCAATTGCTCCGTTTGGTTGCTGCGTGAAGGGAGGGCTAAAACAAATATACAAAAAATCACACTTTCACATTTATAATATTATATTAGTATGGATTGTCAAGAATGACAGATAAACTTTTGAAACCGGTTTACAATCGGCTGTTTGAGGGTGGAACTATACACTCGCGCTCTCTTTCTCGCTCTAGTAAATAACATTAAAATTTGACAGTGGTAGAGCCACGCGGCAGCTTTTGCTGTCGCACGGATGGGCCGGATCAAACCGGGGTGGTACCACACACCTCACAGAAAACCAGCGTGAAGTAGAGGTTTACCTTTGCATTTCGCTCGGTGAGTGCAGGTGGCCGGAGGCCCTTTTTACTGGAAAAGAGGCATTCCACCTTAGTCCTCACGGGTGACAACGCATTTGCATTTTGATTCACAAACGAGGATAGATGTAGATGTCTATGGGCCACAGCTACCACTTACCATCAGGTGGATTGTGTGCTCGTTTGTCACCCTATCCTATAAAAAAAATAACGGTTCTGAGTGACCAAAAAGGATAGAAGCACAGGAAAGTGCGATTACGTGCTGCGAGATTTAGTTCAATCCTAAGCCCTAAAACGGTTTAAATCTATAGGTAGGGTAAAATCCGTAAAATTAGTCCGTTTAAAACCGCAACCCCAAAACAGATAATCTTTCCGGTTGATTGTGACATTAAAAAATGGTAAAAACATTTCATAGACTAAGCAACACTCGAATAATATTGCGCAGTATTGGTACTTGTATTGACATTTACCTTTCGTATTCTTTTACAAAGAAATACACCACCAAATTGTAAAGTTACTTATGAAAAGTGATGTTCTTATCCTTATCATTTTTCCAAGAGTAATTTTTACATGATTTCACAGCACAAACAGTCATTTTGCGAAATTATAATCACCGGTGCGTGACGTATTTTCACAGAGAACGTTGCTGGCGTAATGGCGGAACGATCGAACGAATACATCAGTATTGGCGCCTTTAAAATGGAAGCGTTTTAGGCGCGCGTACACGGTATATGGACCTATGAAACATCTTTGAACGCTCCCTTCTTTCTATAGATAAGTAGTCACTTACACCTACGCATACCTAAACATAAATGTTATTTATCTTTATTATTGTAATATAATCGATGTATTTTTGAAGTTAAAAGTTCCTTTTTTTATTCATAGATAAAGGGCTTTATCGCTGATGCGATTATGCCGTCCTGGTAGTTACATAAAAATCTTAAATAATATAACAACTAAACTTATACTTAGTTAAATTAATCTCTTATTAAATAACAAATACAGTTTTAGGCATCATGTGTTAACGGGTCCGATAAAATACTATTACTACTACCAATTAAGGACAAATGTAAATTACAATTTGCTCTTTCTCTTGAGTTCTTTTTTCTTTTTCTTTTTAAAAGGCCGGCAATGCATCTGCAATTCCCCTGGTTCCCCCGGTGTTGCAGTTGTTCATGGGCGATGGTAGTCACTTACCATCAAGTGAGCCGCATGCTCGTTTGCCCCCTCTCCTATAAAAAAAAGTTCTGGACACTAAAAGTTCCTTAGAATTGTTGTAATTTGAAACTCGATGAAACAAAATAGCGACACTAAAAAGAGATGAATATATATATATATATTCATCTCTTTTCAATGTCGCTATTTCGTATTTTCTATACATCTGTAGGATTCATCCTGCGAGAGAATGAGATAGAATGCAGAATGCAGTGTTTCCTGTTATCTCGGTCTTGGTCTTAATCAATTATAGTCGACACTCGATAATTTTAAACTCAAGGGACCAGAGAAATTTTCAAAATTACCAAGAGTTCAAAATAACAGTAGTTCAGATAACTAATAGGTAGAGAGGAAAAAAAATAAGTAAACAAGAGTTTGATCAAAATGCCTGATTTATTATTTTAAACATGTGTCCAATTATTTACAAATGTTCATTTTCAAAAGAAGCGTCTCTCATTTATGTAAACAAACGACTGGCCTGTGTTACATGTCAACGCTTTAAATTATCGAGAGTAGGGAAGCCCAGACTTCAAATTATTGCATGTTAGCGGTAGGGTTGCCAGATGGTCGAGATTCGTCTGGATTCTCCCAACATTTAAAATGATCTCCAGACTCCCGACAAAACTCAAAATCTATAGAGAAGCAGTTTCTCGGAAAGTTCTATACAAAATAATAATTTAAAATTGTCACGCGCGTTGGTCCTTCACTGCTGAGGAAGCTCACAGTCGCTCAGCAACCTATGGAGAGGACTATGCTCAGAGTTTTTCTACATGATAAACTTAGAAATGAGCATATCCGCAGTAGAACCAGATTGACCGACATAGCCCAATGGATTAGTAAGCTGAAGTGGCAATGGGTCGGCTATATAGCTCGAAGAACTGACTACCGATGGGGAAAACAGGTTCTTGAGTGGCGTCCTCGTACTGGCGGATGAAGTGTAGGGCGTCCCCCCACTAGATGGAGTGACGACCTGGTAAGATATGCAGGAAATCCGTGGATGCAGGTGGTTCAGGACCGTGCTTTGCTATGACAAAGTGTTGCATCAATGGATGTTATTCAAATTCTCGTAAAAATGTAGAAGGATTGTCATTTTTCAGGTTAGTTGTAACGTTTTTCGTTAATTGTATATTTTTTCGTGTGAATTCTTAGAGTATTAAACTAACAGGAGACGACATTAGAGAGCGTTCCCCGCTGTCAAAAGTACGAGAACGCGGATCATTCCCGTTATATAAAACTAGTTGCGCCGCGTACGGCATCAGTTAACAAGTAGTCGTAAGCGTGAGTTGACCTCCAGAAAAATGCCGAGTTGAAGTGTGTCTTCTTGTAAAAAAAAAGATCACAGACCTCAAATTTACAAAAAGACGACGTTACCTTTCATCTTTAAGTATTTATTTTGATTTCAATAATTAATATAAGCATTAAATCACGAAAATTCTGATTAATATAGCTGAGCAGGGTGTGTTGCCAACTTAAAGTATTAATACTATAGTAAGGACTTTTGCACCACTAGGACATAATTAAATTTTGCTTAATTGTAGACAAATGTCGTTTGTCTTTGTTCTTATTACACAAGACAAAATCGTGTTATTGAATAGTCTTAAATTTATTAATATTATTGTGATCTATTTGCAAAACTATATTATTTCAAACAACATTAATAATCTTTAATTGTATTTAACGAAATGAAAACATTATATAAAACATTTTAAATAGATATTTTCATTTTATTATGTTACGTTATGAAACGAAAAGAAGGGTAATTTCGAGTATATAAAATGGTATCATCAAGGCAATAATAGTGATGTTCATTGTAATCTTTAGTGTCAATGTTTTTATTTGACTATAATTAGTACCTTGATATATAATACCAAGGTGTTATTTAAAATTCTTTTTTGTACAATGTTTAAAAAAGATCTTTGGTTTTACAGTTTTCCAAAAGATCCTTACAGGCGCCAAGTTTGGATAAAAGCATGTGGCAATCATATAGCCTGGTACCTAAACGAACAAGCACTATTTGTTCCGAGCATTTTGACCAATCGGTTTTCGTAATCCAATCAAATAATAAAAGGAAACTAAATGAAACTGCTGTACCGACTTTGAAATTATTGGAAGTAAGTTTATTATTTTGCTACAGCTTTATTTTACATTATGAAGGATAAAATTTAAAACATGTAACAAATCGAAATGGAAGGTTTAGTGAATGATATTTATTCATTTTAAAATGTTATTTACAAGTATATCGTCTTAGATGGTGTCAACCAAATTGTTGTTTTCAGATGAGACACGAATTATTAGCGCTTAAATAAATAAATAAGGACAAAGAAATAATGTCAGTGTCATATTTATAATCTATTATTATTAAATATATACAGAGTACTACACTTTTGTACTGTAGAACACAAAATATTACCGCTTTTTACGACGACATTAATTATTTTTCAATCCTAATTAAAATGACGAAAAAAAGTATGTTTGGTTAAGCGTAAACTTCGCCCAAGAGATAGCAAATGTTTATTTTTTTTTAATTTTATACATTTATAATATTATATTAGTATGGATTGTTAAGAATGATAGATAAACTTTTGAAACCGGTTTACAATCAGCTTTTTGAGGGTGAAACTATACACTACCGCTCTCTTTTTTGCTCTAGTAAATAACGTTTCTGAGTGACCAAAAAGGATAGAAGCACAGGAAAGTGCGATTCCGTGCTGCCAGATGTAGTTCAACCCTAAGCCTTAAAACGGTTTAACTCTATAGGTTGGGTAAAATCTGTAAAATTAGACCGTTTAAAACCCCTATATAGATAACCTTTCCGGTTGATCATGACATTAAAAAATGGTAAAAATATTTCATAGACTAGGCATATTATATATTTTTAAGCATACAGGAACATTATTTCGATAATGATTACGTTCCACATAACATTGAACTGGCAAACTTGGTGATGGAAAAAATATGCAAGCACTAGAATTAGCTACCTCGCAAAAAAAGAGTGATCCCAAAAAGTGTATTCGTCACATATATACCAAATTTATTCACTTTAAAAACCAGTAAAAATATAATATAATACTCTTTCAATTTGTTTTAATTTTGGTAATTTTGTATTATTATTTTGTACCTTATGTATTTTTTTAAATTTACTTTGTATGTAATATTACACATTAAACATTTGTTCATTTTTATTTTATTTTATTTGCTAATGTATCTTGCATAAAATTTGATCGACATATCCATATCGACAAGGCCCTCGCACTAGTTGTTTATGTCTTATGCACTGTAACGATGAGACATTTATGAGAGATTTTCAAGGTTGTGTGCGTTTTGCTTAATCGTGTGCTCATATTATGCTGTATGCGTGCGTAACGACGTGGCCCAATGTTTACGATTTGCTTAGTGTGCGTTACCTCGCCTCCCGCTAGAAGTGACAGACTTTTTTGTTTGAAACTTTATGCGCATGGCGTCTCCTGTTAGTTGAATACTCTAAGTGTGAATTGCGTTTCGTGTTCATGTTATGGGTTCTAAATCGTGTTTCCCGCTATTATCTAGAATTTCCAATGACTATTATCATGTAAATTTAAACAAGTAAACATTTTGATTGTTTACGTTTACATAGTGTTGTCCTTACGTGTTGTCATGTTTTGAAATTATCGATATAAATTTTAACAATATTTTTTTATTAAACTGGCTTTACGGCCCTGGGTTCTAGCCCTTCTGAGCATGTTTAACAATAATATTAATGTAGTCATGATCAAATAACGTTTTAGATACGTAAACTGTATATTTAATCAAACGATCGATTAGGAGCCTTTCGTTTAAGAAAAGAACTTGAAAATAATGTAAATCGTAAATTTTCTATAATAGTTTTTTTCATCACAAGATTTGATGATGTTAAGATTATTTTTGATTGGTACTTAAGGATACATAATATTTATTTTAGGTTGCCAAAAAATAAAGGCCTTCAAAAATTGTGGATTGAAAATATAGGCCAGGGAAACAAAAAACCTGCAGTAGTAATAAGAATATGCTCCTTGCATTTTGAAAAAGAATGTATATATAGAACGCTGGATGTAGTTCGGCTTAAAGGTGATTTGGTTCATGTCTAAAATAAATTTTCTGACTAAATAATATTATTTCGTCACGAATAAATGATTTTAATCAGTATACATTATTGTTATTTTATTTATTTTTAATTCTTACTCTCTCGTTTACCTCCAGTATCCACCACTAATTACGCTACTGGTGGAAGTCATTACAACTTGCAGGTTGTAAACACTATAAAATTGATATTTTGTGGTGTTACACAAATGGGATATAATGAGAAATGAGTATGGAAGTGGAAGTCTGAAGTGGCGCAGCCACCCCTATTGATCGAAATGTTGCATGGAAATTGGTTGTCGTATGGTATGAACTTGGGATGCTGAAGATTGAGGAATACGTTAGGATAGTTAAATGATTAATGGATTGTGTGAACGGTGGTATGGTTAGAAAGGGGCTGCTCAACTCGATTAGATTACTGAGATAAATAAATAAATAATCTTTATTATAAAAAAAGAGAGATGACGGCTAGTAACTATGTATGAAAGAACACATGCTCCACAAACTTTAAATAAATCAAGATAAAGGTCAGGCCACTGCACGTTCATGGTGACTTGAACTGGTAACCGACCATTACCACGAAAGAAAGGTGTTGTCGAATCTTTATGGCGGCTTGGAAGTTAAGAGCGAGCGCTAGTCCGTGCAGATATAGTTGAAAGAAAACTTGATGGTGTCTCAGATCACAGTACGTAAAGCGAAGCGTGTAGGTACAGGACTTGCGCTCGCAACTAACTTCCCAGCCGCTATAAAGTCTATATATATGATATAGTTCACGCAACCTGGACGCATACCGTTGGGGCTGGTGCGATATGTTGCACGACATAACCACTGGAAAAAACTTAGGGGAGACTTCTGCCTAGTAGTGGGACAGCATGGGCTGGACAAAAAAATCATACGGAGCCTAATACATTGCCTATAGTGGTGGTTTCGTTAATCTCTGCAGAGGAGAAAAAAATGCATGCGTCGACCCAGGGACGCACGGATGGAGTGCTTATGTGTAGATTGCCGTCGTTACGAAAAAAACGTTAGCGCGTTGCACGAACTCAGTATAATATTCTGGTGCACGTCGTATAAGTCTTCTCAAAAGAAAGGAGTTAAAGCTCCAATCAAGTGCTCTTTCCTTGGTCTCTTCGCTCACTTTTGACTGTTGCTTCACCAAATTTTAAAGCAATTACAGTTTCAAAACTTTCCTATTCTGAGTTGAACGTAAGATTTATTTATTTATCATCTCAATACAACTATTATTACAGGATTAACCTAATTCAATAGTGTAGTGATCTAATATTTGTTTATTTAATATATACCTATGAGAACGATGGTACGTCATAATTTATATAGCATCGATACTGAAAATATCGACAAAAACAACGCTATTTCTTGTGGGTGGAGTCGTCGCCATATTTGAGAAACACTTGACTTCAGGTCACGTGACCACATGCCATATCCCCTAGTTTTCTTATATCTACGTACTATTCACAGAGTACTTTTTATAAACCGGAAGTACTATTCATTTAACTTCAAATTACCGAGGGGAGCAACTAATACTGATTTTATTCAATTTATCGAGTATTTTTCAAGGGACCGGGAAAAAATTTCAAATTATCGGGTGATTCAAATTAACGAGTGTTAAATTATCGAAACTCGACTGTAGTAATAAAAATGAATTAACAACAAAATTTTATTAATAAAATTGTTTTAAAATTGAAAACATGTTTTACCACGTGTGAACTGCGCGCATGTTTTTTTATTATTTAATACCTTTTGTCTATTTTAAGCAGACTTTTAGAAAGTTTAATGAATTTTAAAGGCAATATTAAGCCTTTACCATACTTTAATACTTAATGTTATAAATAAGTATATTTTAATTTTATACTTATTAATTTTTATAAGATAACGGTGACAAACGAGCTCACAGTCCACCTGATGGTAAGTGGCTACTGTGGCCCATAGACATCTACATTGATCCTCGATTACGAATCAAAATGCAGATGCGTTGTCACCCATGAGGGCTAAGATTTTCCAGTAAAAAGTATATTCGGTTCTCTACACTCACCATACGAAACACAGCACCGTTAAGCTGCTATTTCACGCTGGTATTCTGTGAGAGCATGATCTTTCCCCGGTCGAGCCGACCCATTCGTGCTACAACTGTACCAGTAATACAGCTGCAGCATGGTTCTACCACGTTCTAATTATTACTTATACTTTTTCCTTCGATTGTGTTCACCATGAAACATTAATCAGGAAACTTGAACACTACGGTGTAAGAAGTGATGCTCTTAATTTAATTATTTCATATTTAAGTAAGAGAACGCAAAAAGTTGTCATTAACAGTATGAGTTCTTCCGGGTCGATGGTACAGATGGGCGTGCCTCACGGCTCAATTCTCAGCCCCTTTCTGTTTCTTGTATACATTAATGACTTACCTTACATAGTAGGAGATAACTATGATATAGTATTATTTGCAGATGACACTTCTTTAATTTTCAAATTAAATCGACATTTGCTAAAATATGACGAAGTAAATGATGCTATATC
Organism: Parnassius glacialis; assembly: GCA_033319125.1. NCBI lineage: Eukaryota > Metazoa > Arthropoda > Insecta > Lepidoptera > Papilionidae > Parnassius > Parnassius glacialis. The sequence continues at coordinate 68,519,179 of JAVANC010000004.1, read as the reverse complement.
TAAATTAGTAAATTGGTTCAATGTTAATAATTTGCATTTAAATGGCACTAAAACGAAATGTATGAAATTTATGACTCCAAATGTCAAACAATTAAATACTAATGTAATTTTAAATGGGGAGAAACTGAGTCTTGTAGGTACCACCATTTTTCTTGGAATCACACTAGACGCGAAGCTTCAATGGAGCCCCCATATATCAAAACTAGCAAGCAGACAGTTCTGCAGCATATGCCGTAAAAAAGATTAGAAGACTAACTAGTGTTGAAACAGCTAGACTAGTTTACTTTAGCTATTTCCATAGCATAATGTCGTATGGTATTTTGCTATGGGGACACGCATCTGACACTGAAATTATATTTGTTTTACAGAAGAGGGCCATAAGAGCAATTTATGATTTAAAGCCTAAAGAGTCGCTGCAACAAAAATTTAAGGAAATTAATAAATTAACTTTGGCCTCTCAATACATTTATGAAAATGTAATGTAACAAAAATAAGTGATATTCATTCTGTAAATACTAGGAACAGACACAAGCTAGTAGTACCAGTTACTCGACTCCATCGAGTCAGTAATTCATTATTGGGGCGATGTATACGCTTTTACAACAAAATTCCAGAAAATATACAAAATTTGACCTGCTCAAAATTCAAAAACTTTATTAAACTAAGTTTTTATTATTATATTTATTATAGTATTAAAGAATTTATAGATGATAATAACCTCTGGAAATGAGGTGATCGCTACCAAGCTATTTCTAATTTGTTGTGTTGTTCATTTGTGTAACATACATGATTGTAAGCTGTTATTTAAAAAAAAAGTCCCGCTGGGTTTCTTGCTGGTTCTTCCCAGGACAGAGGTTTTTTATACAAAAGAGTGACTTTCAGTAAGTATTATTTATAATCTATATTGAATAAAAAAGTTTCTGTTTCTGTTTCTGTTTCTGTTTCAAAATATTACTTCTGTGATATTTTTAGACGACATATAGAAGTTAATTATTATATATTATTAATAATAATGCGCCGTCACACTGTGTGCGTGACACGTAAAAGAGTGATAAAGCAAGTTAATGCTGCAGAAGTTAGTGTCGTAGTCAGCAAGGGACGCCTTAGACGAAAGTTTGTCGACCAAATTGGTGATTTATTGATGTTAGGCAAAATTAAAAGTACCCTTAACCGACGAGCATGTATGCGTAGGTATATGGACATGAAAAAAGCGAGAGGGGTGTGTCAGAATCGTGCCAAATGGAAGTCCATAGTATCTGCCTACCCCTCTGGGTAATATGTGTGAGAGTATATGAAACTAGTAAACCGCAGTTTACCCGGTGTTTTTTAGTTCTGCCGGATACTTTATAGGCTGTTGCGAATGAGGGTAAACAAATAAAAAGAAATACGAATAAATGAAGGTGGAAATGTAATCTCCCACTCGTTCTAGTTCAGTATAAATATCGCGCAGGCGACTAAGACACGCCTCTTATCCCTAAGGGGGGGTTGCTTCCGATACGGCAGAAAGGTCCTCCAGGCCAAAGCCAGTCCCAGGTGGTGTTTAGTGGGTAGGCACTTAAGTTTCATAGTGAGTCCCACATAACCACGCAACCGGCTGCGTGGTATTCTAAGAGCATTCACCACCTCCCTCCCCCGCTTCCCGGACGGTAGCCCCTTGCTTTGGGCCCAAAAAAAATCTAAGAGGCATCAGTTGGTAATTCTACGTGTCTCACTGTCTCAATCCCGTTGGCGTATTCTACTAAGTGTCCGCAAGGAAGATCTTAATGCTAAGAGGCTGGTTGTGTTGCTGTTGGTTTGAATACTTTGGTCATCATGTAATTGAGTCCTTCACGTTACACCCGTGTGTGTGTTTGTGACGGGAACACGTTACGGTTGATCGAACTGTATTGTTGCTGATAATGATTGGTTGTGTGGGTGGGTGAGCGAGTTGAGCATACGCTCTCACACCTTTATTGTATTTAAAAATTGGCCAGAATGGTTTCTGATGAGAAGGAGTAAAAGTGCACATATATTGTCTCCGCTTCTCTACACTCACCATACGAAACACAGCACTGTTAAGTTGCTATTTTATGCTGGTATTCTCTAAGAGTGTGGTCCTTCCCGGTCGAGCCGACACATACGTGCTGCAACTATACTACTAATATAGCTGCAGCATGGCTCTACCACGTATAAAATATACGTGGTCTGAATACGTACCACCCTATCCAGACTATCTCCTGGGCAGTAAAGAAATAAAAGAAAAAGCAGTTTGAATTAAATGTTACTTAAAATATTTCTGAGGACTCAAATGATTAAAAATTACTGTATTTACCAAGGTAACACGGCACAAAAGCTCAACAAACCTTACTTTAGAACCTTCCCCCTCACATTTGGATTTTCTCCTGTGTCGTGAAGGCAGTTTATATACATAACTTTTTTTTTACAGGAGAGGGGGCAAACTAGCATGCGGTCACCTGATGGTAAGTGACTACCGCCGCCCATAAACAACTGCAACACCAGGGGAATCGCAGATGCGTTGTCGGCCTTTTAAAAAGGAATAGGCTCTTTTCTTGAAGGTCCCAAAGTCGTAATTTCACAAAGACAAACATCCAGACCCGGAACAGTTATTTTTAGGCCATACAAATACTTTTTCCACAAGGGATTCTAACCCGCGGCCCCGTACTTGGCAAGTCACTGCTAAGTGACCGCCCCATGGAGCAGTTAATATTGATAATATAATATTTTCAAACTAGTTTCGCGAAAACACCAAGTCACATACATAATAAGGCTAGGATTTGAACCTAGTATCCGCTCGTTCAATACGATTTGCAGTAAACTAAATGGTCACATAATGCTACCCAACCAGCCTCTATTAAATGGAAGTATTTAAGTGAAGTAGGGATGGGCAAGGGTAATACATATATCGATATATATCGAATCGATATTTTTAAATAGTATCGATATATATCGCGTGATAAATATCGATATATCGTCATCATTTGCATGATGTAAAGAAAAGGTCCAAAATTTTATATTACTGCCGGGTGGACGACGAATAAACAAACGACAACCAACCACACATGAATACTTTTGTACCTAATTTTGTTGTTACATGTTTTGTGACATGGACTGGAAAGGATACGGTATTAACATCAATGGCGAGTACATCACTCACTTTCGATTTGCCGACGATATAGTCCTTATGGCAGAATTGCTGGAGGACCTAAGCACTATGCTCAATTACCTCAATAGTGTCTCCCATCGGATAGGTCTTAAGATGAACATGGACAAAACAAAGATTATGTTTAATGTCCATGTCACACCTATGCCGGTAGTTGTTGGGAACACTAAGCTCGAAGTCGTTGACGAGTATGTTTACCTGGGACAAATAGTCCGACTAGGTAAGTCCAACTTCGACCGAGAGGTCAATCGACGGATTCAACTCGGCTGGGCAGCGTTCAAGAAGCTACGACATATCTTCTCGTCGGACATACCTCAAAACCTTAAAACGAAATTGTTCAACCAGTGCGTGTTGCCAGTGATGACTTACGGAACTGAGACGTGGTCCTTCACTGCTGGCCGTATGAGGAAGCTTAAGGTCGCTCAGCGAGCTATGGAGAGGGCTATGCTCGGAGTTTCTCTGCGTGATAAACTTAGGAATAAGGATATCCGCAGTAGAACCAGAGTAACCGACATAGCCCAACGGATTAGTAAGCTGAAGTGGCAGTGGGCCGGCCATATAGCACGAAGAACCGACAACCGATGGGGAAGAAAGGCTCTTCAGTGGCAGCCTCGTACCGGTAGGCGAAGTGTAGGGCGTCCCCCCACGAGATGGAGTGACGACCTGGTAAGACATGCAGGAAGTCGATGGATGCAGGTGGCTCAGGACCGTGCTTTGTGGCATTCTTTGGGGGAGGCCTATGTTCAGCAGTGGACTTGTGAAGGGCTGTAATGATGATGATGATGTTTTGTGATTAATACAACATTTTAAAATATATCGAAATTGATACGAATTCGATACTCTAAAATAAATATCGGTATATATCGAAATATCGCGGTTTCAAATATCGACGATATATATCGATATTTTTATAAAAAAATAGATATTTCGATATATCGATATTTTTGCCCAAGCCTAAACTGAAGTTCGCTTCAAACGTTCTGACTCGATGGTCGCGTTAAGCTGCGTTGAGCCTATTCAACGCTAAGTGGCGGACGGCGTTTAGCCAATTTCGAGATCTAATTGGCAACTGGAAAGCTTTCAGAGACCATTAGGTATTGGATAAAACTAGCTGGAACATCACAAACTTCCATCTCTTTATATATATATATGTCCGTTAGTCTCGCAAACACTCAAAAACGGCTGGACCGATGTTGATGAAATTTTTCGTGTATGTTTGAGTGGGTCCCTGCGCAGTTTACACACATTTCAATTGGACCCGGTAGGTGGCGCTGTTTTCGAGATCCAGAAATAGCTAGTTGCAAATTAAAATATATAATATAAGGGTGACAAACGAGCATACAGTCCACCTGATGGTAAGTGGAGGCTATTGCACATTACATCTTCATCTATTCTCGATTAAGAAACAATAACGATGCGTTATCACTCCTGGGGACTAACATGAAATGGGGCATTCCACAAATACTAATCAATAAAATAAATCTATGCCGACGGCTCTGTGGCTTAGCAATGAGTTACTGCGCTAAGGGTCGTGGGTTTGGATCCCGCACGGAACAAGTATTTGTATGGCCTACAAATAATTGTCCCGGGTCTGGATGCTTGTCCTTGTGCAATTTACATATAAACTGCCTTTTTATAAAGAATAAGGGTGACAAACGAGCAAACAGTCCACCTGATGATAAGTGGATGCTGTGGTCTATAGACATCTACATTTATTCTCGATTAAGGATCAAAATGCCGATGCGTTCACATCCCTGAGGACTAAGATAGAATGCCTCGTTTCCAGTGAAAATGGTCTTCACGTGTCTACACTCACCATACGAAACACAGCAGCATTGAGCTGCTATTTTACGCTGGTATTCTGTGAGAGCGTGGTCCTTCCCCGGTCGAGCCGACACATTGGTGTACTATATTAATATATCTGCAGCATGGCTCTACCGCGTATAAAAGGCTCTACCAAGTAATTTTTGAGTTATCATTAAGAATGGGCATTTAATAGACTTCGACTACATGGATGATTTTATTTATATTGCAGTTGGTTATACCAAATGTTTAATTTTACCACTTGTTAACACTTTTTAATATACAAATTCATAAACATTGCTATGCGCAAATACACACAAATTTTGACACGTAACAGGAAGGTTAATATCCTGACCCGGAAATTATTCGTAGACATACGAATATATGTTCCGTGCAGGATTCAAACCCGCGAGCTGCAGTTACTTAGCCTCTCAAGCGACCAGCCCGCGCGATTGTTGCACCCTTGTACGTTCAGACTCCAGATATACGCGGTACTGATTCGGCTGCTACCGCGCTCGCATGTTCTAACAAAAAAACCTACATAGCTACTTAACTATAATGGATAGAATAAGAAAAAAACTACAAAAAATTGATAGAAGAATACAAATTAAACCTATGTAGGTTTTAAGATCTAAAAATTTAAGCCAGGACATACAACGCTACTATTATTTTGGATAGCGTGGTATCCATGGACGTTTCAGTGGTTATCTTAAATGCTGACATGGGCCCTCTTCTTAACCCCCGACGAAAACAGAGAGGTGTTATATGTTTGTAGAGTGTATCTGTGTATATGTGCCTGTATGTGGCATCATAGCTCCTGAACGGATGAACCGACTTTGGTTAAGTTTTTTTCGTTTGAAAGGTGTCTTAATCGAGTGTGTTCTTATCTACGTTTCAAGAAAATCTGTTCAGCCGTTTGAAGATCATCAGCTCTCTTTGTTTCGGGGGTTTTGAAATTATTGGAACGAAGTTCCTTATCGAACGGTATGAATTTAGCGGATGGGGGCTAGGCGAGGAACAGTGTAAGATTTTTCCGTAACGACGTAGTGTAGACGGCCTTGGCGGCTTTAGGGAAGCGAGATCGAATAATATCCATCTCCCTCGCACTTTTTCTTATCTTGCCATGAAAGAAATATTATTTTATATGACGCTTCATTTTAATAGACGCTAAAAATTCATTTATTTGTATTTGTTAATCAATAATATAATACGTTTATCAATAATAATATACTACGAAAGGAACTTCGTTCCAACCGAGTGTTTCACGATACTAGCGCATGTTTTTTTTATTTTAATTATTGTATTGCGATTTACCTTTATCGTTATACTTTCGTTTTTAAATTATACCTATTGGGTTATTTTTCAAAGAGTAGTCAAAATTTTAAACTTAAGTTCAATTATACTCGTATATGTCGGAGAATTCAACACAGGATCGCTCTTTTAATCTCGGAAATACATCAGGATAGCGTTAATTGTTAAAAAGAATAAAAGTGTGAGAGCGGATGTTCAACTTGCTCTCTTGCTTACGCAGTTTAATCATTATCAGTAATAAGACAACGTAACGCACTATACATTCAGTATAATGTAGTTACAGTTCGATCACCGTAACACGTCTCCGCCACAATCACACGCCAGTGTAACGTGAGGTACGTAATTACATGATAACACCAAAATATGTAAACCAACAGCAACACTACTTATCTCAATGTAACACAGGGCAGCCTCTCAACAACACTAGAAGAATTACAACAACGAACAGAACCACGACACTATCTTAGCACTAGTAGAGTGACCACACTCATTGAATGACTTAAGCGCAATCTCCCGCGCACGGCGCCTACAGTGAACTTTATACTGCACAAACAAGCGGGGGTTTCCCGATATACCCTCCATTCCACCTCGATCCAACCGGGTATTTTATTGACGCTCCGACATATAAATAATTATATACCGTTACTGCAGTTTTTGAAAATACGAGTAAATAAGGCTTCTACTTTTATTTGAAATTATCCCAAATTGAACGTGATTTATGGGCAACAACGTTTTTGCCTACCGATCGCCCCTTACGAATGTGTGAGTGCGCAGTAAAATCAGTTAAAATAATGCATTACCACGCATTTTGAGTTTAAGGCCGGCCATATACATACAGAATTTCGTTTCGGGATTCCGTTTCGATATTCCGATTCGGGATTCCGGGCGCAGCAAGTCCATATAAAATCTATGAACCGCCACGCACGTACGGTAATTCTCCGTACGGAATTTTCTCCGATTCGAGATTCCGTATGACCGCCTGTGCGTTTGGAATCCCTAACGGAAAAAAGCCGCTCCCAACGCAAATCTTCCATAGATTTTGTATGAGTCGCAACACACATATTCGCTGGCAGAATGTATAGACTCAATGACTAACGTCTCTCAACTGAACCTTGCTATTCCGAACGGAAATAAACGTATGTGTGTGATACATTCACGGAATCCCGAATCGGAATATCGAAACGGAATCCCGAAACGGAATTCCGTATGTATGTGGCTGACCTAAGAGATAAAAAGGACAGAACGTTTGAGGTTTTTTTTAATTAATTTTACTTCACTATTTGCCTATATTACTCATTGTGAACCTTCTCTGCAAATTTGGCTGGTTATTGTAAAATAACCCTGTATTACAAGCAAACGGAACTTAAAGAAATTTTAAGATAGGATCTATGAACAATATGTTTGTTTGAACTCAATTAGTCTAATTTATATAAATAAAATGATAGAGGTTTACAGTTGTGCGTGCACATCACGTAAAAACTACTGGATAGATTTCAATTACGTTCTTTAAGTTTTATTTCTTAGACACTTGGCCCTTTTCTAAAAAAAAATATTGCGGTATCTTCATTTAATAAAATTTTATTAAAATTCTAATAAACAACGATTTTTATACAGGGTTTTTCACACGGCCAACTGTATGTCGCTTGCTCGCGCGTCACTAACCCAGACAATTTATATATTTTGGCTACAAATGGAGCAACGAATAACATTTTTTGTAAAGAAATTTTGTAAGCAAAATATATTTTTGCTTGCGATCTTTTTGATGTTTTTTTTCTTCGCACATACGAAAACTTTGTTATTATACAAAACATATTAAACTTTGTTATTGTACAAGTAACGCGGACAAAGTCGCGGGTGTCAGCTAGTTTTATAATAGATGCAAAGTCTGCGAAGAATCAGCCACTTTACCCTAAGCCGCATCAATCCACAAAGGGCGAAAGGCGGAGTTGTTATGTTCATTTTGATTCACAAGACAATAGACTGAAGCCACTCAGTGATCTCTTTGTTAACTGTGTAAACACTGCTTTAAACGCGCTCAAGAGTTCTTTACACTGCAGCGAGTGAAGTGTCAGAATTTATATTTGTTGTCTTTTAAAAAAGGAATGTTTATTTTTTAAACTATTTGCAGTTTTATACAGATAAATAAAACAAATAAAAGGCAAGCGTCCGCAACACTTTTCGGCCTGTATCATTTTATGTGAATTAAATAGTTTAAATTTAAAAAGAAATATATTTTTTATAAAACTGAAGTGACAAAAACGTTAAGCGGCCACTGTTGACCATGGACACCTGCAGAGAATTTTAAACAAAGAAGGTAGCAAATGTGTTGTGGAATTATTTATTTGAATTTGACCTCTTAGGGCTAAGATAGAGAAAGCCTGCCAGCGTGTTTTAATTATACTGGATCTCTATGTCCTACAGAATTGAATACAACAGTGAAAATATTGAAAAGATTTTTAAAATTGAAAATATTGCCGCCACACTAGGATTTTCTCCTGTATCGTGGAGGCAGTTTACATACATAGATTTCACAAGGACAAACATCCAGACCCGGAACAATTATTTGTAGGGCATACAAATACTTGTTCCGTGCGGGATTCGAACCCGCGGCCCTTAGAGCAGCAACTCATTGCTAAGCCACTGCGCCACGGAGCCGTCAGCAGCCGTTTTTCAAGATATGGTGAACATCCTGAAAAATATTCCTATGAGGCAAACGTCATTCTATGTCGGAAACCTATGATTAGCAGAAGACTTTAGGTAGGCAGTAAAGAAAGAATTAGTAAAAAATTATATATAAATAAACAAAACCCTAATAAGATATATGCCCTAATAAAAATAAAAGTAAAACACTTAGAACCCGTTTCTAGAATGTTCTTTACATACCGACTACTTCCTTATTGTAAAAAAGTAACATCACAACTGAGGGTTATTGTAATATAAAGGAATTTATATATGATAATAATCCCGGGGAATGAGGTGATCGCTACCAGGCTATTTATAATTTGTTTTGTGTTGTTAATTGTGTTGGATACATGATTGTAAGCTGTTATTAAAGTTCCGCTGGGTTTCTTGCTGGTTCTTTCCGGAACAGAGGTTTCTTTCCGAACCAGTGGTAATTAAACATAACAGTGACTTTCATTAAGTATTATTTATAATATACATTGAATAAAAAAAATCTGTTTCTGTTTTTGATGATCGTACCTAAAAATTTAGTTACGTTAAAAATATGTCATAGATTTTTAGTTTTTTGTGTTTTATTTTATACTTAACTAAGTTTAAAATTAAATTTTAAAATAAAAAATGTAAATAAAGCTTGAGGGTGTGAATATATTAGCTAAAAGTTAGATTAGTTGTAGGTTATCCGAATGATTACTTGATAGCCTTAATTAAGTTAGTACTGCTATAGAATACGGGCAGATTGGTATAGGTTAAGAAATGTGACAGGCACAAAACACACAAATGCTTTTGCCCTATAAACGGACAATTAAAAATGTATAAATTAGTGATGTTCCACTTACATAAACTAATTAGATCAATTATCGACACTTCTTAATTGTCTGACATTAGCTTGGTTAATTAAAACGTGTCGCAAACATAAACAAAATCAAGACATCTAATAATAATAATGACATACCATTAATAAGCCTCCCCTTAGCCCCAGCAACATGGAATCATCAATTTTTTCTTGACTTGTACACTGTCATATTTGTTAGGCATAATCCGAACTATTCAAACCTCCATAGTTTACTAGAATGTAAGATTTACTGATATTTACACATCCTTTCACTTATGTCACACAATAGACACGCACAAACACAATTTTTAACAGACTGTACGTTATTCTTACAATTCACGAACCGTACTTCGCGCAACAAACATCTTGGCGCCCGAGAAGAAATCCTACTGATTATTTCATAGCAATACACAGACATGGTTATGTAAAATAATATAAATTTGACATAATCATGCGATCATGAGCTCTACTGAAGGACTGACTAAGTTGAAATTGCGATAAACATAATGGAGAGGGTGTAAAATCACCCTGTGTTCACCCCCATCCCCCGTATAAAACGGAGGGATGTCCGCTAGATACTTCAGCGCGTTTTTATTGAATCGAATATATAACACAGCTTATAATGTTCTAACAAAAACTAAGATATTATTAATGAAAATCGAAATAACATTAAATAAGAATATATGTGTACAATTTTACCTGTTATAAGTTTTTAATTATATTTTCTCTTATTTAACCAAATGCAACTAATAAAAATTTACATCTCGGCTTAGGTATTGGGAAGTGAGGAAGTATTTTTAAAAAAGTTTAAAAAAGAAGTAATTTTAAAAGAATATATTAACTATTTTCTACAGACTTCAAAAAGGAGACGGTACTCAATTCGACTGTATGTTTTTTTATGTGTGTTACCTCATAACTTTTTACTGAGTGAACCGATTTCGATAATTCCTTTTTATTTCAAAGCTGGTGCTTCACATGTGGTCCCATATGAATAATACTAATAGTTTTTGAGTTATTCTTAATAATTAATATTGAATTCGGTTGTACAAAATTTTAAATTTTAAATTATTAGTATCGCTTTTTCGTTTCATAGCGTTTCAAATCACAACGATTCTAAATAAGTTCTCACTTCAAGAAAACTGTGTGATCATCTGCGCAACAAATAAGTTTACCTTAGTCCCAACTAGCGACATCTGGTGAGCGTAAGATTATTAGCAACCAGATTAATCGGCTTCAGGCCTCCTATCTCCCAGTCTATTGGCCTCATGCTGAATGATTTATTCGAGAGTGATAATGAATATTAATTGCCGAAAGTTCTCTCTAAGTTGATCAAGGTCTGACTAATAGTTTTTGAGTTATACTTAATAATTTATATTGAAGTCGGTTTATAAAATATTTTATTTTAAATTATACTAAGTACTACTATTTTCCGCGAACATCATTGAATTTATTAATGTAATATTAAGTGTGATTTACTACTTTCTTGGAAAGGTAAACTGTAAGGAAAAGGTCAAGTAATGAGACATAATATGAATGTAACGATTTTACCTTGCCGGTGGTGATCGAACTCGGGTTGTTCGCGTACTATAAAATTTAGTGTTTATGGATGAGCTACCATGTCTCTTTTACGAATAATACTTACTAGGTTATATTATACTGTTTAAATAAAATTTAAATGACAAACGAACATCTATCCAAACCAAATATTCTGGCTATTGTGTGTTATGATCGCTATGTACCAGAAAAAACCAGGAGATGCGCAGCACCGTTTTCTTAATACACACAAACACTCACGCAGAGGAGTAGGCAAAACTACGGATTTCCATTTGGCACGTCCTGACACACCTCTCTCGCCTCCATTACATCCATATACACGTTCGTTGGTTAAGGGTACAAAGAGTGACGAAGCAAATTTATGTTGCAGAAGTGAACGGCAGAGTCGGTAAAGGACGCCGTAGACGAAGGTTTATCGACCAAATTGGCGATATATTGAAAATGGACCGGATTAGGAATACCCTTAACCGACGAACGTGTGTGTATTTTCTTAATAGCAACTAAAAAGAAAGAAACTTCCGTTGCCAACCCGTCTACCAAGCGTGGCAAGTATGGCAAATCTCCTCATATGAAGCAATCTACGGGGAGGCCCAGTTTAAGCAGTAAAGATATATAGATACATATATACATATATAGATAGATAGGCTATAACAGTAACGTTAAATGCTACGTTATTTTATTTCGCCGTTATTATTTTACTAGCGATATTTTGATAAAAGCTTCAAACGTCACATCCCTACAATTTCCTGTGTTGCCAAGTAATAAAACGAGTATTTAATTAAATTCAAGTAATTGTTTTTGTCTTGCATATTTTAATATAGTTATTTGAGATCAGGGCAAAATACAAGGGAATTAATAACCAGTCACATCTGATGAGGGGCGGATTGAGATTTAAGAAATTAATTACGGTTTGTCGACGTCGTTGCCATTTGAGAACAGACTCTTGACTTTTAGAGCCCGTTAAGATGAGGTTTAGGTTACGTTGGAATTAGTTTCTTATAATCGCCTTAACAGCAAGTGGTAGAGCCACGCTGCAGCTATGTTATGGTTGCAGCACTAATGGGTCGGCTAGACAGGGGCAGGACCACGCTCTTACAGAATACCAACGTAAAATAGCAACTTAATGCTGCTGTCTTTCGTATGGTTAGTGTAAACAACCGGTGACTTTAATGGAAACGAAGTATTCCATCTTGAGCCTTATTTCTTCCTCATTTTGATTCGTAATCGAAGATGAATGTAGATGATCTATGAGCCACAGCACCCACTTACCATCAGGTGGGCTGTGTGCTCTTTTTTCTCCCATATAGCATTAAAAAAGTTTCAAATTAATTGCTTCCACGCTGCGATAAACATTCATCTTGCCGTTTTAGTGGCGGCATGAAAGAATCCACTGACCCATATTCAAGCCTTCGGTGTCATAAGAGGCGGCAGAAGGAAATGAAACAGGAGATGGGCTGCAGCATCTTACTGACTACAACTCAAAATAATTAAAATCTGCCGTTATCAATACGCCTGGCTAGTGTGGCAACTTTGGCGAAATATCCCCCCAATGGGGCAGTCTACGGGGTAGGCCTTTGGCCGCGGAAGAAAAGGGGAAATCTTCCACCGGGCACGGTGATCGGCCCGGGGAGCCGCCAACGCATCTTGTGTGTTGTTTTTTTGCGCCCAGAAGCAATGAAAACCAGAAAGCGGGGAAGGAAGGTGGGGAATGCTCTAAGCATACCACAACAGCCGGCTGCCGTAGTTATGTGGGACTCACTGCGAAACCTAAGTGCCTACCCACTAAACACCACCTGTGAGACTGGCATTGGCTTGTGTGGCTTTTCTGCCGATTCGGAAGCGACCCTCTTTAGTGTGTAGTTCGCAAATCTTCTATATATACCGCAGTACGTTCGAAACTTTGATAGCGCGATTTAGGCTTCGGTGGCACGACAACAGCGCCACCACGGGTCTATCTTCAACAGTGGGCAATGAACTGGAGTTTTGATGAAGTATAATGAATGAAAAAATATTCGTTGTCATTATTATCACAAATTAAATTCCAATGGTTAGGCGTCTTCTGAATTCAAGGAGTTGGAACAATTGTATACTTTCTACCCGATTGTGGAGGAGCTCAAAAACAGGGTAATATTTTCGCTTGAATATTAAATAGAATAGAATAGAATAATTTTTTATTCAATATAGATCACATGTGTAATACTTATTGAAAGTCATTTTTTATGTATGTGTCCGCGCTTTACGTCCGCCCGTAACTAATAAACCTTTAAACTAGTTTCAGAATTCGACAAATAATATTCCAACTAATATATTTATCATAAATGCGCGGGAAACATAGACAGTATTAGTCTAACGTAATCATCTATACATATAAATTCATTAGAAGCTAAAGTGGCCATGGGCCGGCCATTTAGCTCGAAGAACCGACAACCGATGAGGAAGAAAGGTTCTCGACAGCCTCGTACCGGTAGGCGAAGTGTAGGGCGAAACCCCCCCCCCCCCCCCCCCCCCACTAAATAGAGTGACGACGTGGTAAGAGATGCACGTAGTCGATGAATGCAAGTGGCTCAGGACAGTGCTTTGTGGCATTTCTTGTGGGAGTCTATGGCCCGTATTAATAAACGTTACTCAACGACGAACTCAAGTGCGTAATCATTTGATACGCCCTCATTACGATATCATCTCAAGATCGTTGCTAATTAATAAACACATAAAAAGAGTATCTCAAAACGCTGTACTTACGAATACCGTTCTGTGAATTGCACTCAAGTACACACACTTGAGAGTCGAGTTTCGTTTATTAATCAGTGTGGAACTTGGCTGATATCGTATACGTAAACCGCATCTTAAGATGTTTATTAATAAGATCATAACCTCAATATTGTACTCAAGTGCGTGTACTTGAGCTGAGTAACGTTTATTAATCCGGGCCTAAGTTCAGCAGTGGACTTATGAAGGGCTGTAATGATGATGAAAAATAAAACTGATGCGTCTGTCTGTACTATTGAAATAACTGTCTTCTGTTAGTCTCAAGGGGTTATTTTCTATTAAGATATAAATAACCATTTTTAATATGTTTCTATGTCTGTCCGTCTGGGCTAATATTGGGAAGGGCTGAACCGATTGTGTTGAAATTTGCGAACAGTTATAGAGCAATGTTAGGATGGGCCAGCTCGAACCGGGGTGGTACCACGACCTCACAGAATACCAGCGTGAAGTAGAGGTTTACTTCTGCGTTGCGCTTGGTGAGTGCAGGTGGCCGGAGGCCCAATTCCCCCCCCCCCCCCCCATCAACATGGTAGTGGAATTAAATATAAGACTACCCCAGGAGGGTACCAGCACCCCTGGAGAATCCCTCGCTGAGCATCCACGACCAAACTACTCCACTCCTGGGCGTGGGTGCTCAGGCTGCCCCGCGTATTCTGGGGGGGGCGAAATTCCGCTCAAAACGAAACCTGCTCGGGGCAAGCGGAGCAAGAAGACAAAGGCAACCCCTGCCACGCTTACCGTGGATTTCTGCAATATCAGGGGACTTCATTCAAACCTTAACGCCGTCCACTACCATCTGGAGATAGCTAAGCCGGCCTTGCTCTTTCTTACCGAGACACAGGTGTCCTCTCCGGCTGATACTTCGTATCTCTCCTACCCGGGGTACAAATTAGAACACTCGTTTGTGCCCCGGGCTGGAGTTTGCGTGTATGTCAGAGAGGACATCTGTTTTCGACGCCTCGGCAGCCTTGAAGGTACGGACCTGTCCATCCTATGGCTGCGCGTAGACAGCGACGACCATCCCCGCGTCTACGGGTGCCTCTATAGGTCCCATAGCGGTAATGCCGACACAGACCGACTCATAGACCACGTCCAAATGGCTGCAGACTCCGTGCAACAATAGGTCCCATCCGCAGAGATCGTGATACTCGGTGATTTCAACGCCCACCACGCTGAATGGCTTGGTTCTCGTTTTACCGATCATGCGGGTAGATCTGTCTATGACTTTGCTTTGGCATATGGTCTAACACAACTGGTTACTTCGCCTACGCGGATCCCAGATGTGGAAGACCATGTACCTTCCCTGTTGGACCTTCTGCTGACCTCTCATCCGGACGGATATCAGGTCTCCGTCGATGCCCCTCTGGGCTCTTCGGACCATTGTCTGATCCGGAGTACGGTGCCACTCACGCTCCAATCGCAGTTGCGATCTACAGCTTGCCGCCGTGTTTGGCACTATAGGTCAGCTGATTGGGAAGGGATGCGGTCTTTTTTTGCATCCTACCCTTGGGGGCGGGTTTGCTTCTCGCCGGAAGATCCCAGCGTTGTTGCCGATTCTGTTGCTGATGTGGTACTTCAGGGTATGGAACTTTTTATTCCATTTTCTGTGGTGCCCATCGGAGGCAGATCCCAGCCATGGTTTGGTCGCTCCTGTAAAATAGTATCACGCTATAAGCAGGAGTGCTACCAGGCCTGGGCTGACGCATCAACGTCTCGGGATGTAAACACCAGCGCATTAAAAAAGAAGTATAATTCCGCCTCCAGGTCCTTCAAAAGCGTCATTGCCAAGGCAAGGTCTGAGCACATCGGCAGAATTGGCGAGAAGCTAGTTCGCCTTCCTTCGGGAACCCGTGCATTCTGGTCTCTCGCCAAGGCTGTCCAAGGGAACTTCTGTCAGCCATCTCTTCCATCTCTGCACAGAGAGGACGACTCACTGGCCCATGCCGCAAAGGAGAAAGCCGATCTGTTGAGCTCTCTTTTTGCGTCCAACTCGACTCTAGATGACGGGGGGAACACACCGCCGACCATCCCGCGATGTGAGTGCTCCATGCCGGATGTGCGATTTACACAGCGCTCGGTCCGCAAAGCACTCTTCTCCCTGGACGTCAACAAGTCGAGTGGGCCCGATGGAGTCCCTCCCATTGTGCTGAAGACGTGTGCTCCGGAGTTGGCACCGGTTTTAACGCGTCTTTTCCGGTACTCCTACTCCCAAGGCGTAGTCCCGAACTCATGGAAGACAGCTTTGGTGCACCCGATCCCTAAAAAAGGCGACCGCTCAGACCCGTCCAACTACAGGCCTATCGCCATCACCTCCTTGTTCTCCAAAATAATGGAAGCCATTATAAACTGCCAGCTCATGAGGTACCTTGAGGATCACCAGCTGATTAGTGACCGCCAGTACGGTTTTCGTCGGGGTCGATCAGCTGGTGATCTTCTAGTCTACTTAACTCATAGATGGGCGGAGGCAGTAGAGTCCAAGGGGGAGGCATTAGCCGTTAGTTTGGACGTAGCGAAGGCCTTTGATCGGGTCTGGCACAAAGCGCTTCTTTCGAAGCTTCCTTCCTATGGGCTTCCCGAGAAATTGTGCAAATGGATCACCAGTTTCCTTGCTGATCGGAGCATCAAGGTCGTAGTAGACGGTGAATGCTCTGACTTCAAGCCTATCAACGCTGGTGTTCCACAAGGCTGCGTGCTATCACCAACGCTGTTTCTCCTGCATATCAATGATATGTTGCTAACTGGCAGCATTCATTGCTATGCGGACGACAGCACTGGTGATGCCTTATATACCGGCCGTGCCAATATTTCTCGGGAAAACGTCGCCGAGTACCGGGACAAACTTGTGTCTGAAGTCGAGTCTTTGCTTAACAAAGTCTCGGATTGGGGGCGACTAAATCTAGTCCAGTTCAATCCCCAGAAGACACAAGTTTGCGCGTTTACCGCTAAAAAGAACCCCTTTGTCGTATCTCCTCAGTTTCAAGGCACTCCCCTTACTGCCTCAGCCAGTATCGGAATCCTTGGCGTCGACATATCGAATAGTGTGCAGTTTCGTGGTCACTTGGAAGTGAAGGCCAAATTGGCCTCTAAAAAGCTTGGCGTGCTCAGCAGAGCGAGACAGTATTTCATGCCGGCACATCGCTTGCAACTTTACAAAGCGCAAGTTCGGCCCCACATGGAATACTGTTCTCATCTCTGGGCCGGGGCACCCCAGTGCCAGCTCCTTCCACTTGACCGCATCCAGCGCAGAGCGGTTCGAATCGTCGACGACCGAGTTATTTCTGATCGGCTCGATACACTGGCACTGCGTAGAGATGTTGCATCTCTTTGCGTATTTTATCGCATTTATCACGGGGAGTGCTCTGAGGAATTGTTCGGACTAATTCCAGCCGCTCAATTTCACCATCGCACATCGCGACAAAACTCGCGTTACCATCCATACCATCTGGATGATTGGCGGTCCACGACTGTGCGATTTAGAAGAAGTTTTCTCCCTCGCACGACTTCCTTGTGTAATCAATTACCACCAGCGAATTTTCCGGACCGATACGACTTAGGAACCTTCAAGAAAAGAGCTTACACCTTTCTAAAAGGTCGGCAACGCATCTGCAATTCCCCTGGTGTTGCGGTTGTTCATGGGCGGCGGTAGTCACTTACCATCAGGTGAGCCGCATGCTCGTTTGCCCCCTATACTATAAAAAAAAAAAAATATTTTATTGGAAAAAATTGACACTAATAGATCCTATCCAAGCGAAGCCAAGGCGGTTCGCCAGGATTAAATATGGTGAACATGAACTGTCTAAACCTTGCGATCTTTAAAATTGTTGAATTAGTTTATGTGGTAGAGCCACGCTGCAGCTATGTTACGGTTATAGCACCACTAGATCGGCTCGACACAATCCACGCTCCCACAGAATACCAGCGTAAAATAGCAACTTAATGCAGCTGTGTTTCACATAGTGAGTGTAGAGAACCCGAGACATTTTTTACTGGAAACGAGGTATTCCATCTCAGTACTAAATGGTGACAACGCATCTGCATTCTGATTCTTAATCGAGGATTAATGTAGATGTCTATGGGCTACAGCATCCACTTACCAGTATGTGGAATACTTTTAAATACTTTTAATTAAAATTGATGTTAGCGTTACAGCCTATTACAGTCCACTGCTGAACATAGGCCTCCCCCATTGATTGCCTCTTGGTATTTGCCATAGTTGTAATGTTACTGTTGATTTGAAAATTTCACCTCTCAGTGGGTCATGTGCTCCTGGTAGATTATCTTCTATACATCCATACTTTACAGCTTATTAAAGTCCGCTGCTGAACATAGGACCTTAGATTGCTTCATAGATTGCTTCATTTGCCATAGTTGCCGCGCTTGGCAACCTCGGGTTGGCAACCACAGTTTTTTATATTTTTATGCGTTATTAGGAAGCCGCTGCTGCCCATCTTCTGATGTGTTTCACTCAGTCGCCTCTTACGACACCCACAGGATGATATGAGACAGTGATTATTCTTACACTGCCACTTCCAGCCCCAAAAGCTATCTCGGAAATTAATTTAAAAAATATTCACACTATACACTCACTGTTACGGCCCGCAGCTTCCCCTGCAAAGCCCGCTTTGGCTGGGGCCCATAGCAGCCTGTTCGACGGGCAGACGCGGGTTCGAGCCCGGATGGCTATGTGGAAGAATGTTCTATCCTACTACACTTTAATGGGAAGGGTAGTTGAATAGAGCGTACTTACCTGTATCTGAGGCGACGACTGTCTCAGGGCTCGGTCAGGCCGGAGGTGTGTATGTGTTGCGTGCAGTGGTGTTTTTGTGGTGTG
The DNA here is from genome assembly GCA_033319125.1 of Parnassius glacialis. Lineage (NCBI taxonomy): Eukaryota > Metazoa > Arthropoda > Insecta > Lepidoptera > Papilionidae > Parnassius > Parnassius glacialis. The sequence goes on along the minus strand of JAVANC010000004.1, from coordinate 68,500,240 downwards.
GGTTGTGATAAACCTGACTGGACCGTTGAAGTTGGCAAGCAGCCCGGACTTCGGCACCGCTCCAAATTGTGGTAATCTCCAGCGGCGTCACCCACAGTCACTTCTTTCTTCTTCACGATGTCAGTCTATTAACTTTATCCCTTTACTTATAAGCAAAAACGTAACACACCGCACGAATACGAATGTTCGGATCAAAAGTCACTTCAGTTTCGCGTGGCTACAAATTATTACTAGAACCTAACACGACCTTCTCTTGTGTCACAAAGTTCAGCGTTCAACCGACAACGGAAAATGTCTCCGAACTATATCAAATACCGCACGAGCAAATTAATATGGTCAAACGCTCTTATATTTTTAACAGTGGTAGAGCCACGCGGCAGCTTTTGCTGTCGTACGGATGGGCCGGCTCGAACCGGGGTGGTACCACGACCTCACAGAAAAGCAGCGTGAAGTAGAGGTTTACCTCTGCGTTTCGCTTGGTGAGTGCAGGTGGCCGGAGGCCCTTTTTACTGGAAATGAGGCATTCCATCTTAGTCCTCACGGATGACAACGCATCTACATTTTAATTTCTAATAGATGATAGATGTAGATGTCTATGGGCAGCAGCAACCACTTGCCATCAGGTGAACTGTGTGCTCGTTTGTCACCCTTATCCTATAAAAAAAAATATACGCTATCAAATTAGAATAATCAAATTCGCGGTAAATTAAGTGCGCACAATCCACAAATTCAGACGTTGGTCGCAATCAATATTAATTCTAAATAATTAATCAAACCGGTGTCTATTTGTCTAGACTTAACAAAAACCTCGTCGTGGCAGCAGTTTGCTAACAAAACTGACTCTAAAAAATGGAGGCTTCCCGGGCGACTTGGTAACGTGCTATCGACAGTACTGCATTCGAGCAACTCCCTTTCGGCGCTCGCGCCCTCTGCCAAAGTGACTCTGCTCGCCCGAACGTCAAAACCGGTATGGCACCGAGCCGAACGCCCTCCGGCGTCAAATCCCGAAACCAGCGTTTGGGCGTGAACACTCACTATATGAAAGACAGCAGCATTGAGCTATTTTACGCTGGTATTCTGTGAGAGCGTCGTCCTACCCCGGTCGAGCCGACCCATTCGCATAGCTGCAGCGTGGCTCTATCACGTATACAGTTTAGTTAGGTCACTACTAACGGCGGCATTGTTAATTGCAATTTTAAGTGCTGATTTACCACGTGCTCGGCGGTGAATGAAAACATCGTGAGGATACCTACATGTCTGAGAAATAAGAAACAAAAAATATTTCCAAGACATGTGGAGTTCACCAACACAAATTGGGGCAGCGCACACACTTCCTTGCCCTAAAACCCTCTCAGAAATGAGAGCAAGCCTGTGCCAAGCAGTGGGACATATACACAGTGGGCGTAGCTACCCAGGGGCAAGGCGGGGCAGTGCCCCGGGGGCCCCAAGTTAAAGGGGCCTCTCGGCCTCCAAGAACGACGTTCGAAAAATTATGTACTATCCTAGTTGTATAAAGAATTTTCGAGGTTTAAACTTTTTGGCCCCTGACCACGAACGGCTCGAACTGAAATCACAAAAATGACTCCCACATCCAAAAATAAATAAAACAATGTTAAAGATTTTTTTTATTTGATGAGAGATTGTTAATTAATTGTCTACTTTGTTTTATTGTCTTTTTTATATAGATGAGTGGGACAAACGAATCAATAAGAATTACACATGTGATCTATATTGAATATAAAATTATTCTATTATATTCTATTGTATTCTTTTTTTTATAGGTGCTGGTACCTTACTGTGATGGTTTCTTATTTAATTACACTACCATGATAAAGGGAAGAGGGGTAGAAGTAGAAAGAGTCTCGAAAAAGATGTAAACGCCTACTGCACGCTGGTTATCTGTAAAGTCGTGGGTCTCCTAGGTTCGAGCCGGTCCACCCATTCATTACATTCATTCATTACAACTCTTCATTTCATATCTTACCAGGTCGTCACTCCATCTAGTCTGGCTCACCCGTGCGACAGCAAAAGCTGTCGTGTGGCTCTTCCACTATTATGTTGTCTATCTATATGTTATGTTTATGCGTTACACATAATACTTAGTAGTGAGTAGCTTTTCTTTATTATGCCCTCCAGTGGGTGACAAGGAGCTGATAATGAAATAGTATTGCACCTTTAAAGTATTTAGTTTAGTTTAAATAGGGCCCCAATTTAATTTTTGCCCCGGGGCCCTTGGTTACATAGCTACGCCACTGCATATACAGGAGAACTGTTTTCAAACTAGGAACGTGGGGCACACTGAAATGATCGGGAATAAGAAAAACCACATGTACGGTATAGCTAAATTTTATTTTATTGTTTTTCGAAATATTCTCCGTTCAACTTAACGCACTTTTTCTGCCGACTTCCAAAAAGGAGACGGTACTCAATTCGAGTGTATGTTTTTTTTATGTGTGTTACCTCATAACTTTGTACTGGGCGAACCGATTTCGATGATTCTTTTTTTATATGAAAGCTGATAGTTTTCGTGTGGTCCCATATGAATTTGATCATGGTCGGACCAATGGTTATTGAGTTATTCTTAAATAACCTATATTGAAGTCGCTTATATTGAAGTCGGCTGTACAAAATTTTTAATTTTAAATTATCTATTCGTGCAAACCAATCATTAAAACAGTAATTCCAGTCTGAAGTTGATGTTGACAAAATGGCTGATTTGTACGCTTCCACAGCTGCTTCGGGGCCTTCAAACCGTTGACCGCGTAAGAAATCTTTCATGCTAGGAAATGTAAAGAAATCGTTTGAGCTCAGGTCAGGACTGTACGGAGGATGGCTCATCAACTCCACGTTTTCCTGCTTCAAAATATCATTTGTCTTCCGAGCCGTATGGGAGCTCGCATTATCGCGATGTAAGATGATGCGACGTTTCGGGTTATTTTTTCGGAGTTCGGCTATCATTTCTGGCAAACAAACCGTGATATACCACTCAGCGGTAACCGTTCTGCATTCCTGTAAAGGAATTGTAGCAACATGCCTCTTTTTCGAGACAAACGTAGCGACCATTTTCTTTGACATGCTGCGGGAGCGAACCACTTTCGTTGGTTTGACCTCGTCTTCGAAGACCCAAACTGCTGGCTGATGTTTTGTTTCAGGTTCGTATGAAAAAATCCATGATTCGTCACCTGAGACGATATTATAAACGGCATTTGACTTCCCTCCGTTGAAGCGTTGCAGAGTATTCCAGCACCAATCTACACGAGCCGCCTTTTGCTCTTCGGACAAATTGTGGGGAACCCGGCGGGAAACTAGCTTTCTTACACACAGCTCATTATGTTATATCGATTGAATTGCAGTCATTTCGATACTGATAACAGCCCGAATCTGCTCGTATATCACATGACGGTCATCTAATATAATAGTTAGCACAGCTGCGATGTTTTCAGGCGTGACCGTTGGTCTTGGTCGATCTGTAGAAGAAACAGTGCTGAGCGACACACGACCGCGTTGGAACTCGGCATACCAGCGGTATATTGTCGTTTGACTTGGTGCTTCAACATCATAAATCGAAACAAGTTCACTGGGACATTTATCTTGAGATAAGCCGCGACAAAAATCGTGATAAATTATGGCACGGAAATGTTCACGCGTGAGCTCCATTTCTCTTAATGACATGTCAACTTTAAACCAACACGTTTTTTGTTTTTAAACATTTTTTAATTGTTTGAATGTCATTAAGATTCTCTAAGAGGCCAGTATTCAAATTATAAAAAAGGATTTATTGTAACTCAATCCGAAATATTCTATTCCCGATCATTTCAGCGTGCCCCTCCGTAAAACACATCATTTATTTATTACGAGGACCTTAGCTAATTAATATAAATTTAACATCTATACTCGTAATTGTTTAGGCCTAATCTTAATATTTAAAACTTGCATTCAAAACGCTCGTTTCGGTCGCCGAACGGGTGGGCGAGAAACCGGTTTGACGGCTTGGGCCGGCCGGACTCGTTTTGCACGCGTCAGCCGCGCCCTCACGAACAGTCTGGAACAATCAATTATCCGCGACGGCCGGTCGGTTAGACGTCTGGAAGTCACTATTGAATCGTTAGGTCGCGTTAAGACCGCCTCGGATTGCGTTGCCTTATTTCTTTTTTCTTTTTTTTTATAGGATAAGGGTGAAAAACGAGCACACAGTCCACCTGATGGTGAGTAGTTGCTGCGGCCCATAGACATCTACATCTATCCTCTATTACAATTCAAAATGTAGATGCGTTGTCACCCGTGAGGACTAAGATTGAATGCCTCATTTCCAGTAAAAAGGGCCTCCGTCCACCTGCGCTCACCAAGCGAAACGCAGAGGTAAACCTCTACTTCACGCTGGTTTTCTGTGAGGTCGTGGTACCACCCCGGTTCGAGCCGGCCCATCCGTGCGACAGCAAAAGCTGCCGCGTGGCTCTACCACTGTTAAAACATGCGTGCGTTTTACGTGACAACGAGGCTACCTTGAATTTTGAAAGATTAACTTAACTTTAAAATTGTTTTTTTTTTCTGTTTTGTTAGCGTATCGGTGGTTAGAACCACGCCCGTTAGGCTGCGCAAGCAGAAGTGTAATTTAGGGTTAAGTACCTACTTGTCAGGTATTTCAGGTAGGTAGATTAAATTGCCGAAGGGTCGGTTGCCTGAGCGAGGCATCTTTGCCGACCGACTGTAGTGTGTACTTGCCGTGTAGTTTAATTTGTATTTAAGTTAATTTAATAGTAATTTGTATTCAGTAGTGATACCATCGCACAAGTCACCGACGCTTCGCCTGCAGGCGGAGCTGCGCTGGGCCACGAATGGGCATTCGTATTCACCCTATCAAAGTATGGGCATACTTTGATAGGGCGACCCGATCGGGTCTATAGTTTAGAGAAGCGGCTCGAGCAGGTCGCGGCCCGAAGGGCCGTAGTGGAGGAGGCTTACACTGAGCTCGTGGCCTCAGATGCGGAACAGGGAGTCCTAGACTCCTGCCTCGCGGACTACGAGCAATTCTTTTCGCTCATGGACGACTTGATCGAGGCGGGGGCCAAGTATGCTAATGAAACGCGTGAAGCTCGGCTGAGTGGCCTGCCAAAGTCCCCTCGGAAGCGGCTTACTCAGCCGGAGCTGTTGGGACGACTTCCAACTCTGGAGCTGCCTAGGTTTTCCGGGGTCTTCTCCGACTGGCTGACCTTTGTTGGTCTTTTTGATGGCCTAGTGGACGCCCGGAGGGACTTGACACCAAGCCAGAAGATGGCGATCTTCGGATCCATTTTGAGGAGAGGTACGGCGGGGACGGCGCCTCCTATATTCCGCCCTTCAGGGACCCGCTGCGGTTCTTGGAGGAGCAGTGCCGGCAAATTGAGAACGCAGCGGGCACCCTCGACGACCTACGGGTTGCCAACCAAGCCGTGCCCAGGGAGAGGCGGAATCCGCCGGGCAAGTCATCGTCAACCCCCCTAAGGCCGAGCGGAGCTCCCGCGGGAGGGCGCCGTCCCTACCATCTTATAGCAGCCTAGCGGCCAGGGAGGCGCCCCCCTGCTCCTATTGTCGAGCATCCGATCACCGGGTGACGTCGTGCCCGAAGTTATTGGGTAAGCCGGTCCCGGCGAGGTGAACCATCGCCAGGGAGCGCCGGTGGTGCTACTCGTGCTTGGAAAGGCACTTCCAACGAGACTGCCCGCACCAGCGGCCCTGTCCGCACTGCCAGGGCATCCACCATGCCGTTTTGTGCCTGGGTGCAAACGGCGCTTCCTCTCGGGGCTCTGCCGGGCCCTCAACTCCCACGGGCGGGGGCGCTCAGTCACGCCCTCTGTCGGGCGACGCTCCACGCTCGCCTGCCGGCCACCGTGCCCCTGGTTTTGAAGGGGGTCCCCCCCCCCCGATCAGTCGGGGGTCGTTCCCCCAGGGGCGGGTGGGTCGTCGCCCCCCCCCTCAGCGTGTTGAGAGGAACTTCACGGCCACTCAGTGGTCAGCTAGACCCTTCTCACCCCCGTTAGCTGAGTGGCCGTGATTGGAGTACCACCCTCCCCCCTTTGGTCGGTACCGGTACTACGGGGTTCCCGGGACCTAGAATCTGTCCCAGGCCTCAAGGCCGAGGTTCCCCGAAGCTCCCCAGGTCGGCCCTTTCGGTGATTTCCAACCACGGGTCATTGAGATGCCGCCGGAATGCCGCTTTCGGGAACCCGGTTCGAGTACCGGTCCGATGGAGGCAGCTCCAGCTAGGTAACTGCCGCCCTAGCTCCCACCACGGCCGCCTCCACTGATCCTTTGAGCCGTCAACAGTCCACTTGTCAAACTGTTCTATTGCCGACAGCCTCAGTGAAGGTGTACAACCCGAGTGGCGACTGTTTAACGGTTCGCGCTCTATTAGATTCGGGTTCACAACGCTGTGTGGCCTCGAATTGGTTGGTGGGAAGACTAGGGCTCCCCTGGAGCTCTGACTCACGTGCAATGGTAGGTATTGGAGGTGCCGAGCCTCCTGCTCCTAGGGAACAAGCGGAGTTGGTGTTTGGCCCTGCCAGCGAACACCTTCACATTCTAGTTAAAGTAAATGTCCTCGATGACATTGTAGGTTTTCTCCCTAACGTCCGTATAAATGACAGCGCGGTTCGTTGGGCGTTGGGTTTGAGACCGGCAGACCCTCAGTGGACCCAACCTGGGCCCATAGATTAGTTGCTGGGGGCCGACGCGCTGGGGTTCATCTTGTTAGGCGAGATACGAGCCCTACAGCCCGATGGTTTGTCAGCCATGTCCACTGTATTTGGGCACAGCTTCTTTGGACCGGTTCTATGGTCTCCCCCCCCCCTCAGACGGCCTACCGGCTCTCTGTTGTGGGCGTGTCCCTTTCGGACGTCGTCCAGCGGTTCTGGGAAATTGAGGAGCCCCCACACGCGACTCGAGTCAACCCTCTGGACCGTGAGTGCAAGTTGTTCTACCAGAACAATACCGTCCGTCGTAAGTATGTCGAGTTCATGTGCGAGTATCAAGAGCTGGGTCACATTTCACCGTCCAACTTCGACTGGCGGTCACAGGAGCACTACTTCCTCCCTCCCACCATGCGGTCTTGAGGAGCTCGGGGAGTAAGATTCGGGTAGTTTTTGACAGCTCCGCCCTCTCGTCAAATGGTGTGTATGCCTGAACCAGTGTCTCCACTCTGGTCCTAAATTGATCAAGGACATATCCGACATTTTGACCCACTTCCGTCGGCACCAAGTGGTTTTTGTAGCCGACATTCGGATGATGTTTCGACAATCAGTGGTCTCCATCGTGATGACCGTCGATATCAGCTGATATTGTGGCGGGAGAAGCCCAGCGATCCGAAACAGGTGTTTGAGTTGAACACCACCACCTATGGACTCCGGTCCAGCCCGTATATCGCCATGCTAACCCTCCTTGAACTCGCTGAGAGAGAGCGTCTAAAATACGCTCGCGAGGCTTCTATTTTGGAGACTTCGGTCTACATGGACGACATTTGCACGGGCGCCTCCACCGTCGAGGAGGCTCTTGTATTGCGAGACGAATTGATTGCCATCCTGAAGTCCGGAGGTTATGAGTTGCGCAAATGGTTGTCGAACTCCCCTCATATTTTGAAGGACCTCCCAGGAGAGGATCAACAAGACCTTCTTCTATTTGAGCACACTGAAAATCCTAATTTGTTGACTGTGCTGGGCATTCAATATCAGCCTGTTCATGATACTTTCACGTATCGAGTCAAACTCGATCCCTCTCCTAAAACATGGACCAAACGCTCCGTGCTGTCTACCGTAGCCCGCACCTTCGATCCTAGTGGATGGATCATTCCGGTCATTTTTTTGGCTAAGTGCTTTCTTCAAAAGATCTGGATATCCGGGTTGGGTTGTTGGCTCTCCATTGTGTCCTCCCTTTCGGACATCAATCAAGTCTCCATGCCAAGGTGTTTCCTCCCTCCAGGGAAATGCAGGGCTACCCTACATGGATTTTGCGACGCCTCTGAGAAAGGCTATGCTGCTGTCGTATATTTGCGGACTGTGAGCTCTTCTGGCCATACTTCCGTCCATCTCGTACTTGCTAAAAGCAAGGTTGCTCTCATTAGGTCCCGCTTAACTATCCCTAAATTGGAACTGTCCGGAGCCGCCCTTCTCACGCGACTCCTCAACCACGTTCACTCGTCTTTGAAGTCTGTAATCGACATTACGGACGTCTACGCTTGGTCGTACAGTGAGATAGTACTTTGTTAGCTCAGAGCTGCACCTCACAACCTTGAGGTCTGTGTGGCGAATCGCGTGTCTCAAATCCAGAATTCTGGGACGTCTCTAAACTGGAGACATGTCCCAGGGGAGTTGAATCCCGCAGACTGCGCGCCTCGCGGCTGTGAAGCCCCCTCTTTGGTTGACCACCCGCTGTGGTGGGGTCCCAGTTGGTTGACTGTGTCTCAGTCATTCTGGCCCCAGAATAAATACTCCAAACCGATTGAATTGCCTGGCCTACGAGCCCGAGTAGGAGTGGGCAAGGATAAGCCTCCTCGGGATTTTTCCCTACTAGAACGGTACAGCTCTCTCGATAAGCTCTTAGGAGTGACTGCTTGGTTGCGTCGATTTGTCCGCAATTCGAGAGACCCTAGCGAACGTCGCGAAGCTTTGATGCATTGGACCCGTATGGTCCAAGCGGAGCATTTTGAGCCCGTGATTGAAACCTTGAAGCGGAGCTCCGTAGTCAAGGGCGCTCTGGCCCGTCTGAACCTCTTCCTGAACGACTCTGGGATGCTGCGCGTTGGCGGACGTTTGAAAAATTCTCAACTGCCGTAAGGGGCTCGACACCCGTTACTGCTCCCTAAGGACGGCGCCTTTGTTCGGTTGCTGGTATCTCCCGATCATGTTAAGAATGCCCAAGCTGGGTGTAACGCTCTTTCGGCTATTTTGCAGCGGGAGTTTTGGATTTTGGCTGGCCGACGCACCATTCGGAGCGTCCTCTTTAAGTACATACCTTATTATAAACTGAAGGCCACCATATCGCAGCCTATGATGGGTGACTTACCACCCGACCGCATCAGGGCCATCCAACCGTTTGCTGGAGTCGGAACCGACTTTGCTGGCCCCTTCCTCGTCAAGTCCTCCAACCTTCGTAATGCGCGTTCACATAAGGCCTATTTGTGCGTTTTCGTATGCCTCTCCACTAAGGCCGTTCACTTAGAACTTGTAAGTGCCCTCAGCACTGAAGCCTTTGTGGCCACGCTGGGCCGTTTCGTATCGCGTCGCGGGTTGCCGGACCTGATCCAGTCTGCTTGCGGAACGAATTATAAGGGCACGGATAGATATTTGAAAGAGGTCGTCGAATTTCTGTCCAGTAACAGGACTTATTTAAGTACTGCGATGTCCAAAAAGGGCATCCAGGGGAAATTCGACCCTCCGGCTTACCCACACTGGGGCGGTATTTTTGAGACGGTGGCCAGCTGCTTAACTCCCTGCCCGAGTACCCCTTCAGGGAAATAAACTCTTCGCGGTTGAGCAGATTTGACCTGCTGCAACAGATGACTCAGAGTTTTTGGCGCCGATAGTCTCTGGAGTACCTACATCTTTTGCAGCAGCGCGTTAAGTGGTCTGACAAGACGGATCCACCTCGGGTTGAAGACCTCGTGTTGGTTAAAGAACCCAACGCTTTGCCTTTGTATTGGCGCCGTGGGCGCATTGTTAAGTTGTCGTATGGATCGGATGGGGTGCCTAGGGTGGCCGAGGTTTTGGTTGGAGATTCGGTCTTGCAACGTGCCGTCGCGACCCCATCCCGTTTGCCAATTTACTCGCGGACATAAGTCCTTATGCCCGGGACGGGGTTTGTTTAGGCCAAATCTTAATATTTAAAACATGCATTCAAAACGCTCGTTTCGGTCGCCGGACGTGTGGGCAAGAAACCGGTTTGACGGCTTGTTCTGGCCTGACTCGTTTTGCACGCGTCGGCTGCGCCCTCACGAACAGTCTGGAACAATCAATTGTCCGCGACGGCTGGTCGGTTAGACGTCTGGAAATCACTATTGAATCGTTAGGTCGCGTTAAGACCGCCTCGGATTGCGTTGTCTTATTTCGTGCATTTTACGTGACAACGAGGCTACCTTGAATTTTGAATGATTAACTTAACTTCGAATGCCGTTAATTTGCGTCGACGAGTTGCATGTGTGGCAATTTAATATCGTACGAAGGAATTTTGCTTTGTCGGGTGGAACGCTAAAACTTTGTGACCCGTGAGGAGACCGCGTTCCTCTTCGATTATAGTTTTGTGCTAAATGACGTTAGACTTGAGTTTAGATAAAAGTGAACACCCACGGGAGTGATCGAACATTGTGGAGAAGAGCAGCGCATGTGGGTCTGCTGGCCGATTACATCAGTGACGTCAGGTTACATTACACACCTATCTCACACCACTACCACACCCACCTACTTGCCCTGGACGGTACCTTGTGGTCGACCCTACCTCCGGAACTCGGTAAGTTTGTGTTTGCTTATTAGCCAGCCATTACATAATAACTATCCATAGGCCATTTGGGCCCGAACCCTCTGGTTGCCCGTCGAGTGAGCTACTGATGGTACATTTGGCTTCTGTCGGGGCAACTGAGGGCCGTAACAATAATTTAACCGCAAAGTAACACCCGATTCGATTAATGTAAAAAAAACATGCGTGAGTGTCGTGGAACACTCGGCTGGAAGGAAGTTCCATTCGTAGTATATTATTATTGATAAACCTATTATATTATTGATTAACAAATACAAATAAATTAATTACTAGCGTCATTTAAAATGAAGCGTTTTTTTAAATCATATTTCTTTCGTTGCAAGTGTTGTGGATAGTCTTAAAATGTTATATATTTCCTAATAATTTATATTATAATATAAAAATAAGTTCAAATTTTGAAAATAGATCTCTTTGCCAATATTATTGTGTATGTATTTTGTCTTTAACAAATGACAAATTACATTTGTCATTTGTTAAAGACAAATTGTCTGTGTCACGTCAGCATGAATTTAATGCGAGAAAATTTTCGTACAATGATTTTTTTATGACTTTTGATGTCATTTAAGTAGACAAGAAAGTTATGATATACTTCGATTTACCTTTCACTATGAAGCCCTATCTTGTACCACTATTTATAACTGGTTTAGTGAATTTAAACGATGAGGGATGGCCTTCTGCGGCGACGACTGAAGATAACATCAGTGTTATGCGGCGTATGATAGAGACTGACAAAAGAGTGACTTATCAGCAGCTTCGAACGAGTTTAGGCATCGGTATGAGTCAAGTGCAAAAAATCCTCCATGAACATTTAGCGGTCAGGAAGCTTTGTGCCCGATGGATACCTCATAATTTGACAGAGGCTCAAAAACTTCGTCGTGTTGATTGGTGTCGTGAAATGGTTCAAAGATTTAACGGAGGTGACTCAAATGCCGTCTTTGACATACTTACGGGTGACGAAAGCTGGATTTATTGTTATGATCCTGAAACTAAGAGACAGTCTGCTGTCTGCGTGTTCCTTCCCAGGAGTTGCCAACTAAAACTGAAAAGAGATTGAAGCGTGGGAAAAAAGATGGTAGTCTCGTTCTTCGGAAGGACAGGTTATTACGCAACAATTGTTTTAGAGGATCGAAAAACAGTTACTGCATAGTGCTACACTAACAATTGTTTGCCATTTGTCTTGGAAAAAGTTCGGGAGAAACGACCTCGCAGTAGGACCCCCCTTCACCCTCCCTTCACCCTCCTTCACCACGGCAACGCCTCGTCGCACACCGCAAGCAAATAATCGACTTTTTTATATAGGAGAGGGGCAAATGAGCATGCGGCTCACCTGATGGTAAGTGACTACCGCCGCCCATGAACAACTGCAACACCAGGGGCACCAGGGGCTACGCAGATGCGTTGCCGGCCTTTTAAAAAGAAGTAGACTCTTTTCTTGAAGGTCCCTAAGCCGTATCGGTCGGAAAAAATCGCTGGTGGTAATCGATTCCACAAGGAAGAGTCCATATGGTATGGATCGTATCGCGAGTTTAGTCTCGATGTGCGATGGTGAAATTTAATGGCTGGAATTAGTCCGAACAATTCCTCAGAGCACTCCCCGTGATAGACGTGATAAAATACGCAGAGAGGTGCAACATCCACGATCCAATCCAGTGAGTCAAGCCGATCGGAAAGAACTCCGTCGTCGCGCCGCATCTAGGGAGATGCACTACGTAGCCGTTATTCATAATGTATATTGAATAAAAAATATTCTTAAAATTAAAACAAGTTTAATTAAATTCTTCACCATACTACATAGCAGTTCCAAGAACGTTGTACATTCCTATAGACCCTATGCTATAAGCAACTGCTATGGAGCTAATCGCCGAGGTATTATTTTATTTAAGGAGTCGGGACTGAAGTCGACTGTATGTTTTTTTATATGAGTTACCTCATAAGTTTTTTCTGGGTAACCCAATTACGATGATTCTTTTTTATTTAAAAGCTGGTGCTTCTCATGTGGTCCCATATAAATTTGATCAAGGTCTCACCAATAGTTTTTGAGTTATTCTTAATAATTTATATTGAAGTCGGTTGTACAAAATTTCTATTTTTAAATTATCCACATTCTTTTGACAACCCCATAACTTAATTGTAACGAACTTGGCTCCCTTTTCATACTTTTATTTTGGTAGGTTATCTTTATTTTTTGAATAAAGCTTTATCATTTCAATAATCGAAACAACAACATTTAAGAAGGTTGGTACATTACATACAACATTTGGTAGAGCCATTCTTCAGCTATATTATTATGGTTGTAGCACGAATGGGTCGGCTCGACCGGGGTAGGATCACACTAACAGAATACCAAAGTAAAATAGCAGCCTCATGCTGCTGTGTTTTGTATGGTGAATGTAGAGAACGGGAGACCCTTTTCTGCCGACTTCCAAAAAGGAGACGGTACTCAATTCGACTGTATGTTTTTTTTTATGTGTGTTACCTCATAACTTTGTACTGGGTGAACCGATTTTGATGATTCTTTTTTTATATGAAGTTTGATACTTCTCGTGTGGTCCCATATGAATTTGATCAAGGTCAGACCAATAGATTTTGAGTTATTCTTAAATAACTTATATTGAAGTCGGCTGTACAAAATTTTTAATTTTTAACTATTACTAGAAACGAGGCAGTCCATCTTAGTCCTCACGGCTGACAACGCATCTACATTTTAATTCGCAAACGAGGATAGATGTTGATGTCTATGGGCCACAGCAACCACTTACCATCAGGTGTGGACTGTGTGTTCACTTATCACGCTTATCCTATAAAAAAATCCTTTACTGGTTTTTGTCACGCTTCACTGTATTATATTTAAAAAAAAAAACAACAAATTACAAGAACCGAATGTCGAAAAAGTTGGTGATGCGGCCAGATTTAACTACATTACTTGACTATTCGCAGTAATAACTTTGTCAACACCAAATATCGATAATTTGTAGAAAGTTATGAGATTTTATCCGTTGTATACACCTAATCTATTTTATGCCAAATTTCAAGCTTGATCTACGAGCTCCTGGTGTAGAATCCTGGCTATTAGGTTGTGTCTGTGCAAGTACACAGAGTTATAAAGCGCCGAACAACCGGAGATGACATGCCTAAGTGATTCACTGAGATGGCGACAAGCTCAACAGATATCGACGGTGCCATTCTCTTAAGATGTATCTCCGATAGTTGTTGGTCTTAATAACCTGATCCTGTATCGCACAGACAAAATCTTTAATTTCCTAATAATCTTCTAATAATCTTACGCTCACCAGATGTCGCTAGTTGGGACTAAGACGAACTTATTTGTTGCGCATATGAACACAGTTCTTTTGAAGAGAAAACTTCTTTAGAATCGTTGTGATTTGAAACTCGATGAAACGAAAAAGCGACCCTAAAAAGAGACAAAAATGTACCGAGAGAATGAGGTAGAATACAGTATACAGTGTTTCCTATTATGTATATATTTTGCATGTGCTCTATGAGTAGTAAGGATTAATATTAGTTAATAATTGTTGATTACAAAATACTTTTAAGTATAGACGTAACGTGTGTGTTGTTCGTGTGTGTGTGTGTGTGTGTGTGTGTGTGTGTGTGTGTGTGTGTGTGTGTGTGTGTGTATGTGTGTGTGTGTGTGGGCGTCTGTGTGTGTGTGTGTGTGTGCGTCTGTGCGTCTGTGTGCGTGTGTGTGCGTCTGTGTGTGTGTGTGTGTGTGTGTGTGTGTGTGTGTGTGTGTGTGTGTGTGTGTGTGTGTGTGTGCGCGTCTCTCTGTGTGTGTATGTGTGTGTGTCTGTGAGCGCGCGTGCGTGTGTGTGTGTGTGTGTGTGTGTGTGTGTGTGTGTGTGTGTGTGTGTGTTATGTGTGTGTAGTATAGTAGAATAAAATTTAAAATAATTTTAAAGTAAGTAACAATATTATAATGAATAAACCATAAAATTAAATCCTGTAAACTAAACTGAGAGAATGAGACGCATAACAGAAAGAGAGAAAAGAACAGAGTGCATTCGTCTCATTCTCTCAAAGTTTAGTTTTCTGAAGATTTCACTTCTACCGCGTATGAACTGCACTCATCTTTTTTACATGAAATAAGTGACAAACAAGCACACAGTTCACCTGATGGTTAGAGTATGCTGCCCATAGACAGCTACATCTATTCTCAACCTCAATAAATAATCAAAATGCAGATGCGTTGTCACCCCTGAAAACTACGATGGAATGCCTTATTTCCAGTAAAAATGGTCTCCGGTTCTTCAGCTCACAAACCAAAACACCTTTCTTATATCTCGCAAAAGAGTGCCTCGGTATGTGAGTAGCGTCGTGAGGTGATGCCGCGCGCTGATTCGTCGACGGCATCACGTGATATTCGGCCGGTGTGCGGGGTGCGCGGGGCGCAACGGGTTATGAAGGGGCGACGGGGCGGCGGCTCCCTTCGCCGTCCGTAACATCCTCCCCCCGGCGTAGCCTGCGAGCCTAAGCTTCCCTCGGGAGGACGGCGATCTTCCTTACTGGTTTTTTTCGGTTGCTTTCCAGCAACCGTGGTCACGGGGGACTGAGGTTGCTGGAAACGTCGGGAATATAAAATAACCTAATTAAATGCGATAAAATCCGTAAAAGTAGTTTTATTCAATGTGTAGTGTTCGCGTAAATATAAGATATCATTGTATAAATAAGTTTTATATTTAAATGTATTTTAGCGATTATACATATATGACGGGACCAGCACCATTGCACGTGCGGCGCGGTAGCCGTCGGTGCAGTTAGACAGAATTCTTGTAAATAACACGTGTCCCGCACACCTGCACCAATGCACCTGCAGTGGCGCTCGTTTTGCTTGTATAAAACGGACGGCGCGGCCGCCGTTAGGACAGTCTTGGCTCTGACGTGAAACGGTACGCTTGTCGTATTCCGTTACTAGTTTATCCTCGACTCGTTGGATAATTAATTCATGTAAAAATAATTAATTATTATTCCTAACTACAAAATTAGTCTCTGTACTATACTCAATTACCCTTTCTACATCAGAAGTGGGATAAAGTCCCCATCTTTGCCCACATTTAATCTTCGAATAGTATGAGGATTATTACATTTGTGGAAGACTGTAATGCATTGATGAATCTGTTTTAATGTTAAATACCGTAATGAAATTTGCTATGCTACTTACGATATTTTCGTATCAGTTTTAATGTTAAATACCGTAATGAAATGTGCTATGCTACTTACGATATTTTCGTATCATTGAAGTGTAGAGAAAAGATAAAGTGAACTTATCTAAGCCAATTTTTTTTAATTTGTTCGATTTGTATTAAAAGTACCCCGCAAGTATTTTCATTATTTCTTGATGTCGACAAATGTCGAAAGAAGTTAGAGGCTTTCTAATTAACTTATTCAAGTTATGTTGTTAGCTATATTTTGAAGTTCAAAACGTTTGAGGGATGTACCAAAATAAAGGATTAACTTTAACACGCTATGAATTGAAAATAATAAGTGACATTTTTGTGTTCTAATGTGTTGATCAGTGTTGCAGTTTGCTCCGAATATTGTGTCGTCGACAAGATTGGGGTTTGATGTCGAGGGATTCGTAGAAGTCTCTACAACAATGATCAATGAGGAAGATGTTGTGACGGCTAATCGAACATGGTCAGGTACGGCCAAGCGCTGGTAAGATTGAGCCTACACCGCTACAGACGGTAACTTATCGGCTGATCTTACGGCAGGGCAATTTAAGCGGCCGCCGAACAAATGGTGCTTTGGCGCTGTAAATGGACGTCTGAGGTCGGCTTTCGTAGATTTTGCGCAGTTACCTCCTTCCCTTTGAAATGTTGTGGTATTTGCCTCTACACATAGTTTCTGTTATTTTTTGCAATGTTTTCAAATGTCATACTGTTGCCGCTTCTTAAGAGAATATGTGATGAATTTTGGAAGCTCGAAATTCCATGGTTGGCAATACATTTAGCTCGATTTCTTTTAATTTTACAAAGCAGTGCAACGATTCGCTAGAGCTAGTACGGCTACGGTGCGACGGCTCGCTGGCGCGATTGTGGCACGAACGCAGCAGAACGAAAAGCTGGAGTGCGTTTGCCTGAATGTAGCCATATCGGCGAGTTCATGACTTAAATGAAGTCTGGGATGGTCGACCGTTGTAATATTTAACAAGAGTTAATATCTGTTAGCAGGTGGTGATAACTAATAGACCGTATGCTATTCACTGTCAACCGCACGAGGACGTGCGACAGTCAGAGGTAGCCGTGTCTGTGCATCTAGAAAATACTAAAGACGTTGCAACACTCTAGCGAAGTAATTATTCTTGTGCAGGAAAGGAACATGGAGTTGCAGGAAGGCTGGTCTGTGCTGCACTGGGATGTGTCTTGTTGCTGTTGGTTTACATACTTAGGTGTTACCATGTCACTACGTCCCTCACGATACACTTTTGTGTGATTGTGACAGGTACATGTTTGCGGTATGGTTGGTCTGTACCTGTTCTATATTGAATTGAAAAAAAAGAGAGTAAGAAAAAAAAGTGGTTCTTACTATCGTTGCAGGGCGTTTGCCGGTCCAATGATATAGCTACAGGGAATAGTGATTCCAGACTAGCAAATAGTACTTGAAAAAAAAAGGGAGTAAGAAAAAAAATAGTTCTTACTATCATTGCAGGGCTTTGTGCCGGTCCAATGATATGGCTATAGGGAATAGTGATTCCGGACTAGCGAAAACAGTACTTTAAAAAAAAAGGAGAAAATGGAAAAGCTACAGACTAATCATTCCGATCTCGCATAAAGTTGATTAAAGTTTTGTGGGGCTTACTGCCGGAACAAAACTGATTGTCACCCAAGTCTGAAGGGTCAATATAGACCGGACCAGACGCTGTTATGTCAGGATAGTCGAACGATATTTTTTTGTCTACAGATAACTAAAATTGTGATGGAGCGCGTGCGAGGACGCACGCATATCAGTATGGCCGTGACGGGACCAGCACTATTGCACGTGCGGCGCGGTAGCCGTCGGTGCAGTTAGACAGAATTCTTGTAAATAACACGTGTTCCGCACACCTGCACCATTGCACCTGCAGTGGCGCTCGTTTTGCTTGTATAAAACGGACGGCGCGGCCGCCGTTAGGACAGTCTTGGCTCTGACGTGAAACGGTACGCATGTCGTATTCCGTTACTAGTTTATCCTCGACTCGTTGGATAATTAATTCATGTAAAAATAATTAATTATTATTCCTAACTACAAAATTCGTCTCTGTACTATACTCAATTATCTTTCTACATCAGAAGTGGGATAAAGTCCCCATTTTTGCCCACATTTAATCTTCGAATAGTATGAGGATAATTACATTTGTGGAAAACTGTAATACATTCAGCATTGATGAATCAGTTTTTATGTTAAATACCGTAATGAAATTTGCTATGCTACTTACGATATTTTCGTATCATTGAAGTGTAGAAAAAAAAATAAAGTGAACTTATTTAAGCCAATTTTTTTTAATTTGTTCGATTTGTATTAAAAGTACCCCGCAAGTATTTTCATTATTTCTTGATGTACCTAAATATGTTAACAGATGTCGAAAGAAGTTGGAGGCTTTCTAATTAACTTATTCAAGTTATGTTGTAATTTGATAATTCACGCGAAACATGATTATCATTTGCTATATTTTGAAGTTCAAAACGTTTAAGGGATGTACCAAAATAAAGGATTAACTTAAACACGCTATGAATTGAAAATGATAAGTGACATTTTTGTGTTCTAATGTGTTGATCAGTGTTGCAGTTTGCATCGAATATTGTGTCGTCGACAAGATTGGGGTTTGATGTCGAGGGATTCGTAGAAGTCTCTACAACAATGATCAATGAGGAAGATGTTGTGACGGCTAATCGAACATGGTCAGGTACGGCCGAGCGCTGATAAGATTGAGCCTATACCGCTACAGAAGGTAACTTATCGGCTGATCTTACGGCAGGGCAATTTAAGCGGCCGCCGAACAAATGGTGCTTTGGTGCTGTAAATGGACGTCTGAGGTCGGCTTTCGTAGATTTTGCGCAGTTACCTCCTTCCCTTTGAAATGTTGTGGTATTTGCCTCTACACATAGTTTCTGTTATTTTTTTGCAATGTTTTCAAATGTCATACTGTTGCCGTTTCTTAAGAGAATATGTGATGAATTTAAGAAGCTCGGAATTCCATGGTTCGCAATACATTTATCTCGATTTCTTTTAATTTTACAAAGCAGTGCAATGATTCGCTAGCGCTAGTAGGGCTACGGCGCGACGGCTCGCTGGCGCGATTGTGGCACGAACGCAGCAGAACGAAAAGCTGGAGTGCGTTTGCCTGGAGGTAGCCATATCGGCGCGTTCATGGCTTAAATGAAGTCTGGGATGATCGACCGTTGAAATATTTAACAAGAGTTAATATCTGTTAGCAGGTGGTGATAACTGATAGACCGTATGCTGTTCACTGTGTGTGTAAAGGGTCATATACAAATACAGTCTCATTTTTTCAAAAAACAGACTTGTTATTTTCAAAACAATGTGAAGTACAGTTTAGATAGTTATAATTTAATTTAATTCTGGAATAATAAAAACGTACAAACCGGTGGAAGCTTACGAATTCCGAACCATGTTACGGGAAGAATGAGATTTGAATCCTATTATATAACATGCCATTTTTTATGTTATATTTTATTTTAGGGAGGATAGATGTACTTAGATGTCTATGGGCCACAGCAATCACTTACCATCAGGTGGACTGTACTCGCTTGTCACCCTCATCCTATAAAAAAGAATTAAATATAATGGTAACATTTTAGATTTTGGATTAAACTATCAAAAAAATAATGTTTAACCTAGCGCCTCCAGTACTCGTCGGCGAGACTCTGCGCCGCTCTCCACGCCCGACGATCGATAGTTGTGCACGGCGCGGTGACTGATAGGCTCGATGGTCCCAACAGGATGAAGTGGTTGGATGTCAACGCCTCTTCGTCGTTGATGTCGACCGGTACGTGCGTCAACGGTCGAGAGTTGCCTGTATTTTTTGCTTTTGTCAGGAGCGTCGCTAGCGTCTCCTCCCGTGGTCTCTTCTGATGTAGAGTGGCTTCGAGTGCGGTCTTCACTGAGCGCACGAGACGCTCCCATGCGCCTCCCTGGTTAGGCGCGCCCGGTGCGATGAATTTCCATTCTGTTGGCCGAGTCAGCGCGTAGTCCTTCAGATGCGGTGCCCACTCTTCCATCGCCTTTTGTAGCTCTGTATTTGCTCCATGAAAATTTGTGCCATTGTCGGAGTATATAACCCATGGCCACCCACGCCTAGCCGCCATGCGCCACAATGCTGATATCGCCGAGTCCGTTGTCAGGGAGTATACTAGCTCTAAATGAACCGCGCGCGTCGTTAAGCACGACAATAGTGCTACCCACCGCTTTTCATGTCGTCGTCCTATCGTAACTATCAGAGGCCCGAAATAGTTGACTCCGGTGTAAGTAAACGGTCGCGCAAACGCCCCTAACCGTTTGGGTGGTAGGTCTCTTGTTAGCGCTGGCCGTGGTGTTGCCTTGCGTAACCTGCATCGCAGACATCTCCTCTCCGCTTCTCGTACGGTCCGTCGTAGTCGGAGGATATGAAATCTGGTGCGTAGGTCGTTGACCACCCTCTCTCTGTTGGCGTGGCTTGCTTCCTGATGCGCCTTCTCTACAAGCAGCTTCACGAATTGGTGGCGTCCATTCAGTATGATAGATCTCTTCATCTGGCCGTCCACACAGTATGGGGTCGAGCTTCCTAAGTACGCTGCCTGTGGCCAGGTTCTTCCCTCGCTGAAGGCGGCTGATGTCTTCAGCGAAGCTGTCGAGTTGACTGCGTTCTATCCACATCCGCTCTGCCCTCTGGATGTGCTGCAATGTCAGTCCTTGTGCCCTTTCTCGTATGGCATCGACGATCTGCAGTACTCGTGCTGTGGCCCTGATCAATCTCTCGTAAGAAGAGAATCGTTCTATGTCTGGCAGGTGTGGAGCGTCCTTGGTGTCGCTCTGGTGTGCCACAATTTCCTCCAACTCTTCATCATCCCCTGCCTTGTCTTCCTTCCGTTGAGGCCATCTGTCTTCATCCTCGTAAAGAAATGACGGTCCTATGAACCATTGGTCGCTTTCTTCTTTGGTCACGAAGTTCATGCGCGTTGCCTGATCTGCTATGTTCTCCGCAGTCTGTATCCACCTCCATTGCTCGGATGATGTCTTTTCAGCTATCTCCCCTAACCGATGAGCCACGTATGGAGTGTAACGCGCCGTATCATATTATATCCAGTGGAGTGCCATAGTAGAGTCTGTCCAATATACGACCCTATCTGCTACCACTCTGTGTTCACCCTGCACGAATTCCGCGAGTCGCGCGCCTATCAAATTCGCCTGCAACTCTAGTCGCGGTATACTTTGCGCCTTAATCGGAGCGATTTTCACCTTGGCCGCCACTAACCGTACCCTAACCGTTCCGTCGCTGTATCGTATAAGCCAATATGCCGCGGATGCGTACGCACGTTCGCTTGGGTCGTTAAACACGTGAAGTTGACGCTCTACCACTCCCCCCGTAGGAGCATAGCACCTTGGCAGTCGCAGTCGTGACACCTCCTCGACGATTCGCAGCCACCTCTAGAACTCATCCGCTGCCTCATCGGGTAGTTCCATAGTTCAAGACCTGCTACAAGTAGCAGGATCTTGGCGGTGATGGTGGGGTAGCTGAGCAGTCCGAGCGGGTCAAACACCGACATGACTGCGCTTAATGCTTCCCTCTTGGTCGGTGGTCGCTGTAGCGCCTTTACTTCCTGCGGCACCCTATTCATCGATGTGTTGAAGATTAGGGCGTCTTCGTCGGCCATCCATAATAACCCTAGGGTTCTACCTGGGCTGTCTTGCCTTAAGCCTACTTCCTTAGGCTTGCGCGCCAGTAGTTCCTCCGGCTTGTCTTCCAATAAGGCTGCGTGATTAGAATTCCAGCCTGCCAAGGTGAAACCGGCCTTCTGATGCACTTCCGTAACCTGTCTCGCCGTGTTTACCGCTTCTTCTACCGTTGCATAACTGTGTAAATAGTCGTCCATATAATGACTACGTACGATAGCGTTAAGCGTCAACGGGTATGTCTCTGCGTGTGCGCGCGCGTTATCTATGTGCGAGAAACGGCGAGCTTCTCGTGCCGAAAATCATTGACGTCATAACGTACTCCCGCGGTGGGCTATGTCGCTCGTTTCCTCGCCAGAGAAACAATTGCGCGGGTTGGTCGCGACGGTCGATCTTTACACGTAAAAACATTTCCCTGATATCCGTGGACACGGTTATCTCGTTCTCTCTAAACCTAAACAGTATGGCCGGTAAGTTCCGTAAGTCTTAATATATAGCGCGCGCATCCGGTAGATGTTTTAATGATTAAGACATCTACCGGATGCGCGCGCTGCCGCGTCGAACACTACTCTCGTCTTCCCCAGCTTGTTCGGGTTCCGCACTACGAAGTGTGGCAGGTACCAGCTCTTGGGGTTCTCTCTCTCCGTCCCCTCGGCTTCTCTTGCGTATCCTTTCGCCAGGAGGTTGTCTATCTGGGCTGTGCAGGCGTCCCGAAACTCCGGCGACTGGTCCATCTTCCTTTCGATCGTCCGTAGTCTTCGAGCTGCCATTTCATAGCTAGATGGCATCCGCACGTTGTCGTCCTTCCATGGCAGTCCAACTTGGTATTGCTCGCCGACCTTCTTGACGGTGCGCTGGAATATGTCTACAGCGCGCTCCTCTTCCCGTCGCGGCCTACTCTTCAGCGAGATACCTATAGAATCTATCTCATACTGCCGTTTGAGGAGTCCCGTTAGCTCCTCGTCCTGACTGGCAAACGTTCGGATGTCCCTATCTGGCCGTCCGCTAGTGCTTGCTTCGTGTAATAAGGTCTCGCCGTTTTCCTTACACGTTAACCGCGGCACGGTTCCCTGAATTACCCATCCTAGTAACGTACGTGCACCTATGGGCTGCCTTCGGCGTCCTATTCTCAAATTACAGGTGATTATTAAGTGCCAGTTGTCGGCGCCTAATAATATTCTCGGCTTTGCGTCGTTGTAACATACCGAACTCGGTTAGTCGCGTAAGTGCTTCAACCGTAAGCACTCCCTACTCATAGACTGCGAGCCTATCTTTAAATCCGCTATTGTTCGCGCGCTTACATTATAAATTTCACTGCGCGTCTTGCCACGTATTCCTATATGTACCAATCTACTATTGTTTCGCGTTGAATATTATTCACGCCTCTAATATTGAGCGGCTTTACCGGTCCTTCCGCTCCTAACTTGCGAGCTAAGTCGTCATCGATTAACGATATGGTAGAGCCTTCGTCAAGTAGCGCATACTTATCAACTTCCTTACACGCGGTCCTCGCACGGTAATGGGACACACTTTCAATAACACAGACGCACTACTATTAAAATTCGACGCGACGAGCACGGTTTCATCCGGTTTTACCGACACTTCAGGCGTGCGGGCTTTGCGGGCGTGAAGGAGGGCGTGGTAGGGGGCGTTGCAGCCGTCGACGCCGCACTTCCTAGCCTTACAACGTAGACGTCGGTGTTTGCTGCTGAAACACCTAAAGCACACCCCATCTTCCCTTACCCACTTCCACCGGTCGTCCAAACCCATTTGTGCCAACTTCCTACATTTGGCGATTGGGTGTTCACCCCCATAACACATACACGAGGCACTACCGGTGTCCTCCTGGGCGGTGAACGTCTTTACGTCGCGGGCCCTATCCTCTACGCGGCGTGTCAACACTATCCTTTTCGACAGCGGTGCTACTCGTTTTACGGGCGATTCCTTAGTCGGCGTTACGGACGTATAAGCGTGACTTAACGCACGGTCAGCCTCTCTCATCATAAACCGGGATAGTGTGTGATGTCCGGTTCGTACGCACTTCCGTAGTGCTCCGCATAATCGCACCAACGCGACCGTAAGTGAGGGCTAAGCTTACTCGTAACCTCCCTAGTTAGCATCGGATTTTGTAAATATCCCTTGCCGTCGACGTTCTGCATAATACACACTATATTTTGCAACTTAATAGCGAACGAATTTAATTCCTGGGCGGTTTGACCCGGGCGCGGAAGGCGTTTCAAGTCATCTAACGAACGATCAATAATCACTTCCGGGCGGCCGAAACACTGCTCCAGTGTCCGCATAATGTCTGCTGGATCCTTCGCGGTAAACAGCAGCGCCGATACTACCTCCCTAGCCTCACCACGTAAACAGTTTGTTAACCTTGCCATATTTTCTGTATTGGTGAATCCATACAGACGCGTGGACTCCCTCATCGCGACTTTAAAGGATAACCATTCCGCGGCCGAGCCGTTGAAAATAAGCAACTCCTGTGTCTGCTTCGCGGCGCCAGGTCTATGTCTTATCATGCCTTCTAAGGCTTCCGCTAATCGTTCTATACCCCTATCTTTTCCTCGCGGGGTGAGCGACCTATCTCTATCCCTATTTCCCTCTAACCTACACTGTGGTGCTGGCGACCTATGTAAACCTACATCCTTGTAGCACAGCGACGGTATTCTACGGTCCGCGTGGCCATGTGGCGATGGCGATCTTTGTACACCTACATCCTTGTAACACGGCGACGGTAATCTGCGATCCGCGTGGCGATGTGGCGATGGTGATCTATGTATAGGCGACAGAGTGCGGCGTTGGAAGCGCGACGGCGACGTAACTCGTACACGGCGATCCACCTGGTTCATTTTTACGGCGACTTCATTGTACCTCTGTATCGTATCTACGTGATGTGGTTGATCGTTATTCGCAACCGACCTCCCCTGGGCATCTTCAGCGTACACGTAACCGTTTCCCCTATTCGGCTGGGCCTGCTCTATCTCGTTGCGGGGCGTGGGCTAAGACGGGCGGTGGGGCGGCTCCCTCCGCACAGTCTCCACGTTCTCTAACCACCTATCAACACGTACCCTATTTTCCGCTAAATCGTGTTCGTTCAAACTATCCCTATCCGTTTCTTCTTGCAGTTGAGTGACGTCCCTAGCGTATTTCTTTTGATGAGATCTTCTTCGATTTGCAATTGCTTCCTTCTAATTGCAGCTAGTTCCTCCGCGGTATTATACTCGATTTGTTTTAACTTTGCTATCGCGCTAGCTGTCGACCGGGCTGAACGAACTGAACGGACCGACGGGGCGCGGGGCGCGAGCCTATGTACAACGTCTGCTACAGGCGCAACGGTACGCACTATCGAACTAGTCTCTGTAACCGGAAGATCTTCTACTATAATCGCGGCGAGCGTATCTGTACGCGGCGCGGATGTGCTAACCTCTCCCAAGCGATCGGTTGTAGACACGGACATAGCGAAGCGCGGTGGCGCGGGCGCGTGCGCGGGCGCGGGCATAGATGCGGGCGCGAGCGGGGGCTGGGGCGCGGCGGAGGGCGCTTGTGCCAATGCGAGATAATCGGACGCGGACGCGAGTGCTTTCTCGAAAATCCGCATTCCTACCGGCGTTTCGTCGTCGTTCCGTGTCTTCTGGCTTCATGTCTTCCTCATGATGTCCCACGTTGCGGCTTCCGATCGTCTTCAAAAAGACGCACGTATTGGTTGCCGTTCCCGCCGCAAGGACGTTACCAGATGACCGCAGTTTGGCACCGTTAGGGAGCAATCACCTGGCCGCGTAAACGCGGTTAAGAAACAAGAAATTGTCTGGAAACAGACAATAGACGTATGTGTAGACGTAGTCGCAACAAGAAACGGGGAAGAAATTAGTACACCGACGATCTTCTCTCTTCGTCGACAAACTTCTTTCTTCTGGCTTCTATCCGGCGGCGATGGACCAAGAATATTAGGGACTGCAGTGGACTGTGTGATTTTACTATAAAACTGGTTGACTGACTAACTACACTAACTGACCGATGTTGTTTGAGGTAGACTACACTAGGGACTGTTCATAGAAAAGATGGTACTCTAGACGATTATATATTCAGACTATGTATAGCGCTTTCACTAATTAACTATACACATCGGCACAATTAGCGGGACAGAAAAAAAAGTGAGACTATGAGATAATAACGCATATATTTATCGGCGCAAGAGGTCAACCGCGACGAGAGCTGACGCGATGACGTCAGATCACGTGATGCGCTTGCTCTCCCGCCACACGACAGTATAAAATAGGCGTGCACTGCGTGTTGCGGGGGGGGGGGTGATTTTCTCCTCTTACAGGAAACCAATCTTAAACACAAAGACATTAAAGGCTTATCCATTAAAAATTATTCTCTTCTTCGTAATGATAGGCACGACCGCCGAGGCGGTGGCACGGCCATTTATTACAAGAAGACACTACATTGCTCTCTTATAGATACTCCGCAGCTTACCAATATGGAAGCTACGTTATGCAGGCTATCTATGACGGGACATCAGTCTTTAGTCATAGCCTCCTGTTACATTCCCCCTGGAATCCTCCCCCTCAAAGATGATTTTGAGGCAATCTTATCTCTAAGTAATTCAGTCATTATGTTTGGAGATTTTAACTCTAAACATACTGAATGGACATGCCGTACTATTAACCGTAGTGGTAGGATACTGCGTGATATAACGCAGTCTCTTGACATAACCGTTTACAGCCCGCTCGGTGCAACGCATTATCCCGATGCTACCGATTTTAACCCAGATGTACTAGATTTTGCGTTACTCAAAGGAGTTTCACTCAACCTTAGGTCTATAGAGACACTAGACGATATAGGATCCGATCACCGACCGGTCTCTCTTATTCTTGGCCATCAGCCACCACCTATTATAACTACGAAAACCTTCACTAACTGGAAGGGTTTCAAGGACTCCCTAGCAAAAGCTATGGACTCGCAGGACTCCCAAAATTACCTATCGCCGGACATAGAATTAGACAGTCCCTTAAAAATCGACACCGCGGTCGAATCACTTTCAACCCTAATTAAATCCTCCCTTAAGGAGAATGAAAGGGTCGTCCCGGTTGCTAATACTAATGGGCTTCCCCTATATATTAGTAACATATTAAAAGCTAAAAAAGCTGCTTTCCGGAGAGCAGCTAAATATCCCACCCCCGAATATAGGCATACGGCTAATCGTCTTCAACGAAAACTCCGTTTGCACCTTTATGAATTTCGAGAACTCCAAAGGAGTGAACTCATGGAGAATATATCTCCCTCACATACAGCGTACTATCAGATGGCTAGAGCCCTCCGTATAGACGCTACAACTCACACTCCCCCTCTCTCCCGCCCCGACGGTACGGTTGCCTTCGAGGACGACGAGAAGGCTGAGTGCTTTGCAGACAGCATTGCCGCACAATGCTCTCCTAGCTCTCAACCTGTCGACCCCTCACATATTCAGGAAGTGGAGGATGAGGTCCGCTGCCGGAACTCACCCCCCACAACCTCTGACCCTATCACTGTGTCCAATGATGAGATCTCATCCCTCATCAAAGGGCTTAAGCCCAAAAAGTCTCCGGGCGCGGATGGCATATCCAACCAAGCCCTTAAACACTTTCCAGAGCAGGTGTTAACCCTCTTATCTATTATCTTTAACGCCTGCTTCAATCTAAATTATTTTCCCACTACTTGGAAAGAGGCAACTGTCATTGGTATTCCCAAGCCAGGCAAGCCTCTTAACCTCCCCTCCAATCATCGTCCCATTAGCCTCCTAAAGGCCATGGGCAAACTCTTTGAAAGAGTCATTCTCAATCGAATGAGGCGCCATCTGTTTCCCACAGACGGTGACCCCCTTGTCATCCCACACCAATTTGGTTTCCGCGCGAAACATTCATGTCCACAGCAAGTACACCGCATTGTGGAATATATCCTCAGCGGTTTTTATCCACGTCGACTAAAGACAATCGCGGTCTTTTTCGACATTGCCAAAGCCTTCGACCGAGTCTGGCATGTAGGCCTTATTTACAAATTATATAGGATAGGACTCTCCGATCGTCTAGTACGTCTCGTAGCCTCTTACTTACAACATCGTACTTTTCGTTTTAGACACGAAGGCACGTTATCCTCTCAGCGCCCCATTAAAGCTGGTGTTCCTCAGGGATCAGTACTAGCTCCCCTCCTGTACATCTTGTACACCAACGACATTCCAATCCCGTCGAATGGTGTACAGCTCTCACTCTTCGCAGATGACACTGCTCTATACTTCAAAAGTCCTAGGATATCTTCCGCAAGGAACAAAATCCGAAAGTCAGTCGATGACCTAGGAGATTGGTTCCAAAAATGGCGTATCGATGTGAACCCGGAGAAGAGCTCTGCAGTTCAATTCGATATTAAAAGACGCCGTAATAAAAACAAGAAAAATACTCCACCTATACGAATGCTAGGGACTCCTGTCCCATGGCAAATGACAGCAAAATATTTAGGTGTCACCCTTGACTATAGGCTTACGTTTGAGCCTCATGTCAAAAGAGTGACACGTCTAGCTCGTTTCTATCTAGGCAGGCTTAACAGTATGTTAGGCAGACATAGTAAAATGTCATTAAGAAATAAGCGAACCCTTTATAAGGTTTGTATACGACCGGTAATGTCTTACGCGGCGCCTATTTTTGCACACGCTAACGATAAAATTATTAACGAACTCCAAGTAGTTCAAAACCATTTCTGTCGTCGAGCTACGAACGCACCTTGGTACGTCCGTAATGCCGACCTTCACCGGGATTTAGAAATCCCAACAATCCAGCAATTTCTTAAAAAACTCTCTGAAAACTTCTTTAAAGTATCAGAGTCGCATACTAACACACTTATTCGTGAGGCAGTTACTTATACCGCCCCACTCCCTTCCCGCTATAGCGTCCGCAGGCCGAGAAACACTCTCTCGGACCCGCCAAATAAGTTGTCAAACGACCTGAACTGCCTCCTGGCGGCTCAGGCCAATCCTAATTAAATTAAAAATTAGTTAAAATTAATAATATGCCTTCGTAGGCAGTCCCTAAACGGCACTTAGCCGTCTGCGCCCTCTTTTCCCAAAAGAGGGTCGCTTTAGATACGGCATATGAAGCTTTAATAAAGCTAGTTGCCAGTCCCCAAAGGCAGTTTTTAGGGGGTATCACTTAGGTTCCCCTTGTAGGCAGTGAGTCCCCCATAACCACTATAGACCGGCTATAGTGGTATGCGTAATGCATTTTCTGCCTCCCTCTGGGTAGCCCAATTCCAAATTGCTTCGGGCGCAAAAAAAAAAAAACGTGTTGCGGGCAGTCACTCTCTAGCGCCGGTCGCGTTAAAGTTGTGTCGCGTAAACGTTTTGAGTGTTCTAGTGAAGTAAAACATAATCAATTACTTAACAATAAACGTGATGTGATTATATTGTGAATGAACTAATTAATCTATGTACAAATAATTGTGTGAATTGTGTAATTAAGCTGTAAACAAATATTTGTGTAAACATTTTCTGAATTGTATAATTAAAATTGGTACAAATAAGTGTGTCATCTGTAATAAATTATCAGCATGTAAGGCAATAGTGGTTTTAACGACAACCAATTATACCCTCCTTCAACATCAGAAGTGGGATGTATCAACGCCAACAATCTTCGGTCACAACAAGCAATACAATGAGGTCAATTTTAGCAAATACACTCTCGGATGCATTGTGCGAGATTATGACACAGATGTCTCAGGAACACCCGACCGGATGATCAGCCTAAAGTTCGTATATCCAACGTGTATTTCTCGTCTTTTGATCCTGATAAAGGTCGAGCACAAACATGGGCTGATGGACTGCTTAGATCGAACCACTACCTGGGCTGAAATGAAAGATGATATGCTCCAGACTTTCAAGCCGGAAACAAGGTACTTTTCTAATGTTTTAAAGTTCGGCGATATATAACTGATGATGCTGAAAGTGTCTCTGAATACATATCAAATGTTTGGAGGATGTTTAGGAAAATAGTCAAACTAAATCCGACTAAACAAGATGCTGTCGAATTTGTCATTGGAAGCATTACCCATGAGACTCACGAGCTCTGAATCATAAGGTCGAATACCGTACTCGAACTGATTTCTATACCCAAAATTATGCGTAAACGTAACCATTCACCTGCTGAAACAGATGTGCCTATTAAAAGGATGAAAAGCGATCAAAGCGAAACTTGTTTTGTGTGTGGTCAGACAGGACACAGAGCTCGATGGTGTAACCAAAATGCTTTTGTTAAATCGCATAAAGAAAAGAATGAGGCTGCTTTAACAGAGGATACAAATAAAAATTATAAGGTAAAGTATAAGAAACAACGATCTTTTTACTCCATAACTTACATATGAAACTTTTTTTAAGCTGATCAACGCAGGGAAAAATATCAATAATACAAACAGCCTACACAAAATTCGTGGTACTACAATATGCTAAAAACAGATCCCTGGTAGGCGCATTAAAACAACTCCAAGGTATTGTCTTCCCCTTTGGCACACCAAAACGCATTGTAGTTTATTATGACGGTTCTTTCCTATCGCACCATAAAGGGTACTGACAAGAATATGGGATTGAATTACATCAGTGTGCCGGTTATATAAGTAGAGGAAATGGCCAAGTGGAAAGAGTAATAAGAATAATGAAGAATGGCCCGACAGTCAAAAGAATACTCAGAAAACTTATTGGCAAAAATCATTAAATACTTTTTAAATAGCCAAACACTAATCGAAATGCTTACTAACAAGAGGGAACAGGATGTGTTTCTCCTAAACCATGGCGACTTACTGATTCCCTCATTATATATTTATGAAACTAGCATTTTTGTACAACGTTATATTAACTTGTATAAATTTGTGGAAAGTCAACGTCCCTCATATAAGCTTCATTTAGTACCAAGTAGAACTGTTTTTTTTACAGAATAGCATATACGCAATGGCACCAAAAGTATATAACAAAATACCTAAGTGCATTAGAGATTGTGACAACATATCAACATTTATAAACTTAAACTTTTTGATCTACTAAATGATAAAGCATATTATTCTATAGATGAATTCCTTAATGATACATTTTGACATAAAAATATTATATTATTAAATTGCATTGACTACATAACCACCATGACATTTTCCAATTAAATGATAACAATGAGGGCATCCACGACTTTTCCTGCCACCAGGGCGGCGCCACTTTAAAGTGAGGTAAAATAGTTGACAGATTTCATAACGGGGACGATAATTTTACATTAGAAATGAATAAGCCAAACTATAAATATAAGTAAAAGATGATTTTTTTAAAAAAAAAATTATAATGTGCAAAAAATTAATAATCAAACCACTGACGCATTGTGTTGTGTATTAATTTAACTGACACTGTGTAACAAAAAACTTTACCTCAGTCGCAACTAGCGACATCTGGTGAGTGGAAGATTATTAACCCTCATTATTGTTTTTACACTATACCTTTTTTATCTTTAAATTATTCATAATTATTAATATATTATATAACGATTTCAATTAGTACGTGACATCAGAAGAGATTTTTTCTGCCGACTTCCAAAGGGGAGACTGTACTCAATTCGAGTGTATGTTTTTTTTATGTGTGTTACCTCATAACTTTGTACTGGGCGAACCGAATTGGATGATTCTTTTTTTATATGAAAGCTGATAGTTCTCGTGTGGTCCCATATGAATTTGATCAAGGTCAGACCTATGGTTATTGAGTTATTCTTAAATAACCTATATTGAAGTCGCTTATATTGAAGTCGGCTGTACAAAGTTTTTAATTTTAAATTATTATAAATGTTACTAATTAATGATGCACTTATTAATTTTATATTTTATATGCCTGCTGGCGATCTGTAATTTAACCTATGTTCACAAAAAAAAAACAAGGCAGGCACACCGACTGAATCACAGAAGAAAGTAGTTTGTGAAAGGATGACCGATCGGGTTGCGAAAGATCAACTTCGGTACAACGCAGGGAAGTCTAAAGTGATGAGGTTAAAGAAAAGGGTAATACGGCCGTACCGGCAATGAATAATGAAATTGGAGAAAATGATAGAGATATCGAGAGTGAGTTACCAGAGGTAGATACAGTTGCGGCGCACGAGTAAACAAAAGTTGAGTAAGATACTATTTTTATTTTTGTAAACGAGAGCCAAAATGAACGCTGAGGTTCTGAGGCTGAGGCCAAAATTAGCGCCGAGGCTATGAGGTCTAATACCATCTTTTTCTTGTAAACGAGAGCCAAAATGAACGCCGAGGTTCTGAGGCTGAGGCCAAAATTAGCGCTGAGGCTATGAGGTCTAATACTATCTTTGTCTTGTAAACGGAAGCCAAAATGAACGCCGAGGTTCTGAGGCTGAGGCCAAAATTAGCGCTGAGGCTATGAGGTCTAATGTGACGTTACTTACGTTGTTACGTTAATGTGATGTGGTCTTACGTGGTATGTGTTATGTTTTACGTGCTATATGTGTTATGTCTTAAGTTGTATGTGTTGTCTTACGTGGTATATGTGTTATATGTCTTACGTGGTATATGTGTTATGTGTCTGATGTGAATTTTTGAAACTGACACTGTCAAGCCGACGATGAGAGCTTAATTTCGTTTTATTCCACAGAGTGAAACAAGAAGTAAGGCGCAGGGACGCGCCTATTGCAGAATGGCCGTATCGGCGCAAGAGGTCAACCGCGACGAGAGCTGACGCGATGACGTCAGATCACGTGATGCGCTTGCTCTCCCGCCACACGACAGTATAAAATAGGCGTGCACTGCGTGTTGCGGGCAGTCACTCTCTAGCGCCGGTCGCGTTAAAGTTGTGTCGCGTAAACGTTTTGAGTGTTCTAGTGAAGTAAAACATAATCAATTACTTAACAATAAACGTGATGTGATTATATTGTGAATGAACTAATTAATCTATGTACAAATAATTGTGTGAATTGTGTAATTAAGCTGTAAACAAATATTTGTGTAAACATTTTCTGAATTGTATAATTAAAATTGGTACAAATAAGTGTGTCATCTGTAATAAATTATCAGCATGTAAGGCAATAGTGGTTTTAACGATAACCAATTATACCCTCCTTCAACATATTTGACGAAAATGTAATTAGACACAAAATAACAAATTGATTAACATCGTTTAACAACGACTTTGAAAAGTCTTCGTTATTTTTTATTGAAAAATAAAGAAATTTGAAATAAGTGAAATTTTTAGATGATTATGAACCATCACAAAAAATAAAAAAAAGTAAGCATTAAATGATTTAACAATAAAATTAAAGCAAAATTAATAACGAGTGTTTCCCCCTCTTGCTCTGATTACGGTTTCCATTCATCTGGGCATGCTACAGATTATGTTATCGATGATTTCTTGAGGCAACCGCTCCCACTCCTCAAGTAATGCGTTTCCAAGTTCATTCAGATTGTTGGGGGGTGGCATTCTGGATTTAACCCTTCTTTTTAGCAAGTCCCAGACATGCTCTATCGGATTCATATCGGGGAAATTTGCTGGCCACTGCATCACCGGTATACCTACGTGGCTCAGATATGCCTGTACCGATTGTGCACTATGAGCACGAGCATTATCTTGCATTAGAAAAAGTCGTCACCAATAAATGGGGCAAATGGTACAACATGTTCTTCTAAAATGTCTCTGATGTATCGATCTGCTGTCATGGTCCCTCCTGTGACTGTCACTAACTCCGTGCGAGCTCCCAAACATATCCCTCCCCAAACCATAATCGAGCCGCCACCATAAGCCACTGTGTGTTCAAAATTAGACTGTATGTGGCATTCTCCTTTGCGTCTCCATATTCGCTGTCTCCCATCGATCTGTTTTAAAATAACTCTGCACTCATCAGTAAAGAGAACCTGCTGCCATTCGTTCAAATCCCAATGACGATGTTCTCGCGCATAGCTTAATCGGTTTACGCGGTGACGTCTCTCAAGTTTTGGGCCTTTGGCAGGTAATACGACCCTAAACCAACTTCTTCAAATCTCCTGCGAACTGTACGCTCACTTACTCGTACTCCTCGAACGTCTTCCAGTTCATTTCGAGATTGTACAGCCGTTAATCGCGTATTCCTACGAACTCCAAGTTGTAAAAAACTGTCATCTCGCCTCGATGTACATCTTTTTCTACCTTGACCCCTCCTCCTCACAAGAGAATTAGACGATCTGTACCGCTGGATGCTGCGATAAATCGTTGATACTGGTCGACGAAGCCTTGAGGCAATCAATCTGTAGGTATGGCCATTTCTTCTCATTTCATCAGCCCGATTTCCAGTGATGTTAAGTCAGGCATAATAAAGAGCTTTTAATAAACGAAATTGCCTATAGAATAATAAATTTATAAAAAACCATTAAGTGCAATTTTTCAAAAAAATTACAATTACGTAGTTATTACTCGAGCAAGTTGACAAAACGTATTGTTCGGGAAAATAAAACAATTGAATGAAAAAAGTGTATGTCATCTAATTTTCTATTTTCAAATTTGACAATAAATTAAAAAAAATATCATAACTGGCCAGTTCCTCAAGCAAAAGATTTTAAAATCCTGCTTTTTTTTGTGTTCCGCTAATTGTGCCGGTGTCTATATATGACTATATATACAGAGGGGAGTCTTCAATCTTCAATGGAGTATAAATTCTTCTCTCTTGATTTCTCTTGAGGTTTCTTCTCTTGCTGTTGTCGTCGAGTGCCGCTTCCGAAATGAACAGCTCACAGACCAAAACACCCTTCTTATATCTCGCAAGAGAGTGCCTCGGTATGTGAGTAGCGTCGTGAGGTAATGCCTCGCGCTGATTCGTCGACGGCATTACGTGATATTCGGCCGGTGTGCGGGGTGCGCGGGGCGCAACGGGGTATGAAGGAGCGACGGGGCAGCGGCTTTCTTCGCCGTCCGTAACAACTTCGTTATATTGTATTTTTTATGGAAGAGCATGCGTGAAAGTGAAGTCGTGCGAAAACATGTGTATGCATAGTAGTGGCCCAACAAACATACCTATCACGAGGATGGTAATGTGCGTTTTGTCACAATGTGCGTTGGTAAAATTTGGCGGTTGCGGTCAAATGAAAGGAACTGGCCCTGGGGAGTCGCGGCCCAGAGATGAGAACATTATTTCATGTGAGGCAGAATCTGCGTCTTGTAAAGTTGTAAGCAGTGTATAGGCATTAAATACTGTCGATGATCGTCGACGGAGACCTGATATCTAGATGAAAGGTCAGCTGAAGACCCAACAGGGAAGGTGCATGATCCTCCACATCTGAAATCCATGTTGGTGAAGTAATCAGTTGTGTCAGACCATATGCTAAGGCAAAGTTATAAACAGATCTACCTGCATGATCGGTTAAACAGGTACCAAGCCATTCAGTGTTGTCGACGTTAAAATCACCGAGTATAACGATCTCTGCGGATGAACCTGTTGTAGCACAGAGTCTGCAGCCATTTGGACGTGGTCGATGATTCGGTCTATGTTGGCATTACCACTACGGGACCTATAGATGCCCTCGCAGATGCGGGAATGGTCGTCGCTGTCTACGCGCAACCAAAGGATGGACAGGTCCGTATCTTTAAGACTGCCGATGGGTCGAGAACGAGCTAAAGGCACAGAGAGGTATTCCAATTTGTAATCCGGGTAGGGAGATTAGAAGTACCAGCCAGAGAGGGCACCTGCGTATCAGTTAGAAAGAGCAAAACCGACTTCACCGTCTCCAGATGGTAGTGAACCACGTTAAAGTTCGAAAGAGGTCTCCTGATGTCGTTGTAATAATTCATGAATAGCTTGGAAGGGGTCTCTTTTGTCTTATTGATCTGCTTGCCCCGAGCAGTTTTAGTCTAGAGCGGAATTTCACCTTCGAAATTCAGGAAGAGTAGGGTAGCTTTGGTAGGTTGATAGGTTGGGTGGATGCTCAACAACGGATCGAGCCAGCCCACCTATGCGACAGCAAAAGCTGCCGCGTCGCTTTACCACTGCTATATTGTCTACCTATATTATTAACTGTGATCTTCTTCGATATTGTTTATTTTTACTAGCTTCCGCCCGCGACTTCGTTCGACTGGTATGGACTAATATTGAAAATTAACCCTCAGTAGGTTTTATGTGAAAAACGTAACATAAAAACTTTCACGTCTATAATATTATTAGGAAGTGTGATTAAATTAGTTGTGCTTTATTATGTCCTGCAGTGGACGATAAGGTGCTGAAGATGAAGTAGTTTTGCACTTTTAAAGTATTTAGTTCATTTTTGCCCCGGAGCCCTTGGTTACATAGCTACACCACTGTATACACTTTACAGTGTCATCAATTTTGCGATTCCTAGTGTAGGTATGTATAAACACAAAACAATGCTTCAGTGCTGTATTTTCATTCTCTTACTTTTCGGAATATCCGTAGTTTGGTTTATCCTTTTTTTTAATCTAATTAATATAAAATATAACTAATATTACAAAAAAACATTAATCTTTAGACTATTCTAACAAATTATCTTCCCCCGCTATGAAATATGTCAAATATTTCAGCTCATTCTAAGTGGCGGCGTCCTGTTGGTAATAAAAATCGAGAATGGCTTCATTAAAAGTAAATCAAAAATTTTAAAATTTAGATCATTTACAAATAAATACAAAAACTGTAATGACTGATATATAAACTTGTGAACTATAAGCTATAAGGAATTGACATAATCCTCAATGAGCACAAGCTTTGCCTTTTGCTTTTGTAGTTTTATGAAGAAAAATGTCAAATGTAATAAAATAAAAAATAAAAATAACCTAAAATTTGAAGCGAAAACTTAATTTTATTATTTAATAGTATAGTAAATGTGCATTTACGTAATTATTTGTGTAAATAAATAAAACCTAATAGCGTATTAAACACTAAATATTAAGTGTATAGCAAAATGAATTTAGCGCGTAAAATTTACACTTTACCATTTCAAAACGTTAACAAAAATTTATACAGAAAATTAAGAATTTCTGCTGCTCATTATGAATCTTCAACTTACTCACAGCCCCAAGTTCAAGAGGAGAAATTTGATTTTGAAGATTTAAAGATTATAGAGCGAACGGAACGCCGAAAAGCTCAAATTCCGCCGTTTATGAAAAATATTTTTGTGTCCGTTTTCGATCGAGATTTACTAGCTTATCCAGAGATTTTAAACAAAGAAGAGTCAGAAGCTTTGGACCAAAGAATTGCAGCACTTGACCGTGTATTCTTCGACCCAGAGAAAACAAAAGATGACCGTAAAGCTGTTTTAAATTGCACCAAAATGTATGCAGCTCCAGTTAACCTTACTAATGGAGGTTTAGCCATGAACCACACTGAAAGTTTACGGTTTCTCGATACTATAAGTTCGGATTTACAACTGGGACAGGAGTTGAGTGATCACTGGGTCAGCTTAAATGCCTTAAAACTAGGATTACCTGAGGACTCTTATCAAAAGATTGTGAATGATGTAACGTCGGGTGAAAAGACAATAGCATTATGTATAAAAGAGAGGGTAGCTGAGAGAGTTTTACAAGCAGACTTCAGGACTGTGGCTGAAATGGATGGGAGAAGTATGTGATTTTCATTTTCTAGGCTTTACAATATGTATTTAAAATAATAATAGTTTTTATAGATTTTATCCCATATATTAACTCATTTTAAATTCCCAACATTTCAAGCACTTTACAGCACCGATGGTCATGGGGTGGACTGAGGTGTTCGACGTCTCAATATCATAGTTGACCAGAGTTACCTCTAAATTAAAATTCATCAGTAATTAATTTATCTCAACAATTTCCCTATCCACAAAAGAGACAATAGTTAAAGAATTGAAATGTTCATATATGACTCTACTGACGACTATTTACAACCTAAAACCGAGAGTCTCTTAGAGATATATTTAAAGAAATAAATATATTAACTTTGGCCTCTCAGTATATTTACGAAAATTTAATGTATGTTCACAAAAACAAATGTAGTTTTAGTAAAAAAAGTTATGTGCATTCTGTAAACACTAGGAACAAACACAAGCTAGTGATACCAGTTTCTCGACTCCACAGAGTCAGTAATTCATTCTTGGTGCAATGTATTCGCTATTACAACAAGGTCCCGGAAAGTGTACAGGCTCCCTCTATTAGCAAGTTTAAATATTTGTTAAGTTGAAACTGTATAAAAAGGGTTATTATAGTATAAATTAATACATGGTTGATAATAACCCCTAGGAATGAGGTGATCGCTTCCAAGCTGTTTCTAAAATAAATTTTGTACTTATATAGTTTGTATAACCATTATTGTAAAATTTGCTTTAAAAAAAAAGTCCCGTTGGGTTTCTTGCTGGTTCTTCCCAGGACGGAGGTTCTTTTTCGAACCAGTGGTAAAGTAAAAAATGACTTTCAATAAGAATTACACATGTGATCTATATTGAATAAAAAATTATTCTATTCTATTCTATTCTACTCACGGAACTAGTGAAATGGTTAAGATTAAAATTTGTGTAGTGTTCATGTAAATAAGAAATCAGTTTTCATTATTTTATTTGAACCAGAAATATTACATCATTATCAATTCTTAAACACTCTACCACTGGGCAACAAATACCCCTATGAGCCCCAACATAGAGGTATTTGTTATAATTGCTACTGTCCGTAGATAGGCGATTGTTGCAGTACTAGATATTAAACACTCTACACTGTTTCCTATTACTTTTGTGTATACTCTAAAAATATTACCTAACTTTACTGTCTATCAAAAAGCCACTGCTAAAAATAGGCCTACCTATAGACTACCTAGCCAGGACTATATACCAGGTAGGTATACCTATATAGGTACATACATACGTACATATATAGGTATGCCTATATAGGTACATACATACGTACATATATAGGTACATACATACGGTACATACAGAAACAGAAACAGAAACTTTTTTATTCAATATAGATTATAAATAATACTTATTGAAAGTCACTCTTTTGTATAATTACCACTGGTTCGAAAAAAAACCTCTGTCCTGGGAAGAACCAGCAAGAAACCCAGCGGGACTTTTTTTTTAAATAACAGCTTACAATCATGTATGTTACACAAATTAACAACACAACAAATTAGAAATAGCTTGGTAGCGATCACCTCATTTCCAGGGGTTATTATCATCTATAAATTCTTTAATACTATAATAACCCTTTTTATACAAACTTAGTTTAATAAAGTTTTTGAACTTTGAGCAGGTCAAATTTTGTATATTTTCTGGAATTTTGTTGTGAAAGCGTATACATCGCCCCAAGAACGAATTACTGACTCGATGGAGTCAAGCAACCGGTACTACTAGCTTGTCTGTTCCTAGTATTTACAGAATGAATATCACTTATTTTTGTAAAATTACTTTTATTTTTGTGTACGTACATTACATTTTCATAAATGTATTGAGAGGCCAAAGTTAATATATTAATTTCCTTAAATTTTTGTCGCAGCGACTCTTTAGGCTTTAAATCATTAATTTTTCTTATGGCACTCTTCTGTAAAACAAATATAATTTCAGTGTCAGCTGCGTGTCCCCATAGCAAAATACCATACGACATTATGCTATGGAAATAGCTAAAGTAAACTAGTCTAGCTGTTTCAACACTATAGAAAAGAATAGAATAGAATAATTTTTTATTCAATATTGATTATTACATAATACTTATTGAAAGTCATTTTTATTTACCACTGGTTTGGAAAATACCTCAGTCCTGGGAAGAACCAGCAAGAAACCCAGTGGGACTTTTTTTTTATACATAATTTCACTTAACAATAATTTTGTTTATACAATTTTTAAATGATTTTTCATAGAACCAGCATGGTGGCGATCACCCTATTCCCAGGGGTTATTTTTTTCATGTATTCCTTGATATTATAATAACCCTTTTTGTACAGATTTTCTTTAATAAAACTAAAACTTGTTTATTGACAAACTTTGAATATGTTTTGGGATTTTGTTGTAAAAGCGTATACATTGCCCCATAAATTTTTTTTTTTAGTGATTTATCATGCAATCAGTCGATGGACTATGAGCAGATTGGTTGTAGGACAGATTGGCGTGCAGAGAAAACTTCCCCAGCGGGAAGCACTCCATAAGTCTCAGCTATACATTGTCAAGTATATGCCTAATTGCCCCATAAATGAATTACTGATTCTGTGGAGTCTAGTAACTGGCATTACAAGCTTATGTTTGGTCCTAGTATTTAAAGTATGCACATCCTTATTCTTATTAAAGCTATTTATGTTTTTATGCACATACATTACATTCTTATAAATCTATTGCGATGCCAAATTTAATATGTTTATTTCTTTAAATTTTTCTCTGAGGGACTCTTTACAATTTAGGTTATAAATCGCCCGTACGGCTCTCTTTTGCAAAACAAATATAGCTTCAATATCAGCCGCATTACCCCATAGCAAAATTCCATAAGACATTACGCTATGAAAGTAACTAAAATACACTAATCTAGCTGTCTCAACATCTGTGAGACTTTTAATTTTTCTTACAGCATATGCTGCAGAACTAAGTCTCCTTGCTAATTTAGATATATGGGGGCCCCATTGAAGTTTCGCGTCAATAGTAATACCAAGAAAAACAGTGGT
Source organism: Parnassius glacialis (assembly GCA_033319125.1). Taxonomy (NCBI): domain Eukaryota; kingdom Metazoa; phylum Arthropoda; class Insecta; order Lepidoptera; family Papilionidae; genus Parnassius; species Parnassius glacialis. The sequence continues at coordinate 68,460,197 of JAVANC010000004.1, read as the reverse complement.
ATCCACAAGACTCAACTCCTCCCCATTTAACAGCACATTGGTATTCGAATGTTTTACATTAGGTATTGTAAATTTAATACACTTTGTCTTATTGTCGTTTAAGAGCATATTGTTGGCGTTAAACCAATGTACCAATTTTGATAGAGCATTATTTACATCGTCATAATTAATTAATTGTCGTTTGAGTTTGAAAATTAAAGAGGTATCGTCAGCAAATAATACTATATCGTGATTGTCCCCTACAAGATAAGGTAAGTCATTAATATAAATTAAAAACAGGAATGGGCCAAGAATCGAGCCCTGAGGAACGCCCATTGACACTACCGATCCGGAGGAACCTTTACCATTAATCACTACTTTTTGAATTCTGTTACTTAAATATGAAGTAATAAGTCTAAGCGCTAAATTTTTTACACCGTAATGTTGTAGTTTCCTGATTAATGTCTCATGATGAACACAATCGAAAGCCTTGGAAAGATCACAGAAAATACCTAAGGCATCTTGTGAATTCTCCCAGGCATTAGAAATATATTTCATATGCTCAACACCGGCGTCAGACGTCGAGCGACCCCTTGTAAAACCAAATTGGTTTTTATGAAGTAATTTATTTGTATTAAAAAAAGTTAACAATTGATCCATAATTATTTTTTCAAAAATTTTACTGAGAGTTGGTAGTACAGAAATAGGTCTAAAATTAGCGGGGTCCAATGTACTACCAGACTTAAATAAAGGTGTTACTTTACTATACTTCATTAAATCAGGAAACATACCAGAATCGATACAAGTATTAAAAATAATAGCAAGATGAGGTGCAATTAAATCTATTATGAACGCAATAACTGTAACAGAAATCCCCCACAAATCTGCGGTCTTCTTTACATCAATGGTTTTGAAGTATTTTACAACATCTTGCGATAGTACTTTTTCAAATCTAAATTCTTTTAAACAGGTGTTAACATTCTGTTTGAGTAATGACTCGGCGACAGTTGGAGAAGTATTCAATGACTCGGTTGTCAAGATAGGAATATCAGTGAAATATTTCTCAAACACCGCTGCGACTTCTTGATTTGATTTAGTCAATTCATTGTTAATTTTTAATTGATAGTTTGAGTTACGAGGTTTGTCTTTACCGGTTTCATTGTTAATTATACTCCACGTCATTTTAATTTTATTCTTAGCCGTCTTAATTTTGTTGCTAATATGTAACGATTTGGCTGTGGAGCAAACTCTTTTAAACATTTTAGAATAATTTTTTACATATTCTTTAAAAGCATCGGAAAGATTATATGATCTTTCATGGTAAAGGTCATATAACCTTCGTCTGCTTTTATGAATTCCTACTGTCGCCCACTCATTAAGTGCCTTGCGACTGTTTCTGGAGAATGTTTTAGAAGTAAATGTTTTTTTTAAATTCATTGTTTATAAGGGTAAATAATTGTCCATATAAATAGTCTGCATTGTTCTTATAAGAAAGTGATGGAAGGTTTTTTACCATATTACTTCTAAATCTCTCCAGGCGTTTTGTATTAATAGGAACAAACACACTTTTCTCAATTACCTGTTTTTGTGCATATAAGGTAATGAAACCAGTTGTCCACAGTGATCTGAACTAAGTTTTTGAATTATTGATTTGTTGATTGGTACAACACCTGTAAAAATACTATCAATACAAGTTGCACTACACCCTGCAATACGTGTAGCTTCAAAGAATGAATTATCGAGATTATAGGATTTGAACAAAGAGCAAAAATTAATACTGATGGAAGAAGTATTCCAGGAGATTGATATTAAAGTCTCCACACACTACAAGAGATTTATTCTGTTTATTAAGCTTAACTAAAACTTCTTCCATAACCTTTTCAAATGTATCATAATTTGAACATTTGAACACTAGTTAGACTTCTAAATGCTGCAGAACTAAGTCTGCTTGCTAGTTTTGATATATGGGGGCTCCATTGAAGCTTCGCGTCTAGTGTGATTCCAAGAAAAATGGTGGTATCTACAAGACTCAGTTTCTCCCCATTTAAAATTACATTAGTATTTAATTGTTTGACATTTGGAGTCATACATTTCATACATTTCGTTTTAGTACCATTTAAATGCAAATTATTAACATTGAACCAATTTACTAATTTAGATATAGCATTATTTACTTCATCATATTTTAGCAATTGTCGACTTAATTTGAAAATTAAAGAAGTGTCATCTGCAAATAATACTATATCATGGTTATCTCCTACTATGTAAGGTAAGTCATTAATGTATACAAGAAACAGAAAGGGGCCGAGAATTGAGCCTTGAGGCACGCCCATCTGTACTATCGACCCGGAAGAACTCATACTGTTAATGACAACTTTTTGCGTTCTCTTACTTAAATACGAAATAATTAATTTAAGAGCATCACTTCTTACACCGTAGTGTTGAAGTTTCCTGATTAATGTTTCATGGTGAACACAATCGAAGGCTTTGGATAGGTCACAAAATATACCCAAAGCATCCTGTGAATTCTCCCATCCATTAAATATATATTTAATCAGCTCAACACTGGCATCAGTTGTCGAGCGACCCCTTGTGAAACCAAATTGATTTTTATGAAGTAAATTATTTATATGAAAGAAATTTAACATTTGATCAAGAATAATTTTTTCAAAAATCTTACTAAGTGTTGGTAGTACAGAAATAGGTCTAAAATTGGCGGGGTCTAATGTACTACCAGATTTAAATAAAGGTATTACTTTACTATACTTCATTAAATCAGGAAATACACCAGAATCGATACTAGTATTAAAAATAATAGCTAAATGAGGCGCGATTGTATCTATTATAGACGCATTAACTTTAACGGAAATCCCCCACAGATCCGCAGTTTTCTTAACATCAATAGTTTTAAAATATTTTACAATATCTTTTGATGATACTTTATGAAATGTGAAATTCTTTGTACACGCATTTACATTTTGTTTAAGTAATGATTCGGCGACCGCAGGAGAAGAATTCAGTGACTTAGTGGTTAATATCGGAATATCAGTAAAATATTTTTCAAAAACCATTGCAACGTCCTGTTCTGATTCGGTTAATTTGTTATTAACACTTAACTGGTAGTTTGAATTGCGAGAGTTGATCTTACCAGTTTCGCTATTAATTATACTCCATGTCATTTTAATTTTATTAGAAGCCGTCTTAATTTTGTTGCTAAAATGCAAAGACTTGGCTCTGGAGCACACTCTTTTAAATATTTTTGAATATTTTTTTACATATTCCCTAAATTCGACGCTATGATTATATGACCTTTCATGGTAAAGATCATATAACCTATGTCTGTACGGTACATACATACGTACATACATACGTACATATATAGGTATACCTATGTACGTACATATATAGCTATACCTTTATAGCCACACTTGGCATGTGGGTTGGCAAATGGAGTTTTTTATATTCTTTAGTTGTTATTACGTAGACACTGCTGCCCATCTCCTGATTTGTTTCCCTCTGTCAAAAAATAGTCATTAGACTATTTTTCCACAACAAGTAACAAATAATAACACTCATTGCGATCGCTCACAAACTCAAGTTGTAAATAAATTTCTGGAAAACAAGTCTTCTGTTAAAAAAAAACAATGCATTTGTCTTATTGTTTAATTTTGCTTAAATAGTTGAACTGTCGTCTTATTACTATCATATGGCCGAATAGACCTACGAAGTACCATGTGCTCTTGTGATATGGTATAAGGTTTATTTTTGCTTGAAACAGTTAGAAACCGTTCATGCATAAAAAAAAGTTCGCTAATAAATAGTCTTTTGTCAATCCCCCGCCCTATAGCGCTGGTGTTTGTTTCCTTTTGAAAATACTTGTTTTGCTATTCTTACTAATTAGACGTTTTCAAATTGACTTTCTTTTACATTTGTATAACATTAAATAATATTTAACATTTCTAAATATTAATGAATCATAAACTTATTTTTTTCCAAATTAAGGTACTTGATTGTTTGATATTTACAAATATTGTTATTTGGTGAAAATTTAATTTAATAAAAACCAAGGTTTTCCAGGGTGGTAGCTCAGATGGTTAGCGCTCGCTGTAAGCTTCATAGTACTCGAGCAACCCAGGTTCGATCCCCGCCGGCACCAATGAAATTGTTAATTGCAATTTTAAATGCTGATTTACCACGTGCTCGGCGGTGAAGGAAAAAATCGTGAGGAAACCTGCATGTCTAAGAAATAAGAAAAAAATATTTCGAAGACATGTGAAGTTCGCCAACACTTATTGGGGCAGCGCGGCGGACATTTCCTTGCCCTAAAACCCTCTCAGAAATGAGAGGAGGCCTGTGCCCAGCTGTGGGACGTAAATAGGTTGCAACTTTACTTTAATTTTACCTGTACCTACTTATATAAATGATTTTTTATAAAACAAAAAATAGTACAAAATGTTTGTAATCTCTGCATAAAAAAGGTCACTCTCAATTTCAAATAAAACATGTAGTTACCGACTAAAAACAAGTATCCTTCCGTTTGTAACTGATGTTTGATGTCAACTAAACTTAATTAGCTCTAAACAAGTGAAAAAAACATTAAAAAGATAATTATTTTTACACATGGCTGATGGCACAATAGGCATGTCATCAACTTCTGTTGGCGTGTATTTGTTCGCAGCCACAGCTAAAAGTTGTCGAAAATTGGTGCCGCAACAAATCGGTTAACATACATATATCGCTTATTTTATTCTGTAAGTCTTTAATTCTTTTTTCTTTTAGTTTAAATTTATATTATGTAAAATTTTAAAGTTCTCTGCTTACATAAGTTGACTGGTAGAGAACGCCTTATGGTGCAAGACCACTTTGTACTTTTGAAAAAAATACATACAACATGCAAATGATATATAATAACTTTCAAACTGCAGCTACTATAATTCTCCCTTATCCACTGCACCAAGCTATTACGAGGGCGGCACTGAAAATTTCGGGAATCAAGGAAGTGACACAACATTACTATTTAAAAATGTATTTATTGCTTTTCGAAGTATTCTCCGCGAAATTTGACGCATATTTCAATACGATGGAACCAATCATTGAAGCAACCATTCCATTCGGAAGTTGGGGTCTCCAAAATGGCCGTTTTGTAGGCGTCCACAGCTTCTTCAGGTGATGAAAATCTTTGCCCACGCAATTTATTCCTTATTTTAGGGAAAGTATATAAATCATTAGGGCTTAGGTCGGGGCTGTACGGCGGATGGTCTAATAATTCTGTTTTCTTGCTCTAAAAACTCTTTTGTTCTGTGTGCAGTGTGAGAACTCGCATTGTCGTGATGGAGGATGATGCGGCGGTTGCAGTTCTCTTTACGGTAGTTCAGAAACAACCTGTGGGAAACAAATGCTAGCATACCATTCTGCATTAACCGTTCTTTGTCCCTCAAGAGGAATAGTCGTAACATGGCCGGTTTTGGAGACAAACGTGGCCACCATTTTTTTTGCAACACTCCGTGAACGAACAATTTTTGTTGGCTTTAACTCATTTTCGAACACCCAAACTCGTGACTGTTTTTTTTGTTTCGGGTTCGTACGAGTATATCCAGGATTAGTCACCTGATACGATGTTGTATACAGCATTTGAGGATCCTGCGTGGAATCTTTCGAGAGTTCTGACGCACCAAGTAACGCGAGCCGCTTTTTGCTCTTCACAGAGCGAAAAAAAGTTGTTTCCCGATGGATACCGCATCCATCGGGAAACAATTTTTTACACCTAATTGTTCCTGCAACATTATTTGTATTTGACTCATGCTAATGTCCAAAGTTGCCTGGATTTCGCGGTATGTCACATGTCGATCTTCCTCAATCAGCTTACGCACAGCATCAACGTTTTCTTTGGTGACTGCAGTTTTTGGACGACCTTGACGGGGATCATCACTGAGTTTGACACGTTCACGTTGAAATTCAGCAAACCAGCGATAAATTATGGTTTTGGATGGGGCTTCATCACCAAATACGGAAATCATCCGGTCAACACACTGTTTTTGTGTTAAACCACTTCGAAAGTCATAATAAATCATCGCTCTTGAATTTTCTCGAGTCAATTCCATTTTTTCAACGACTAAACAAGTTTGACAAAACCTTGTGACAAGACCGAGAATCTTTTTTTAAATAAATAAATGGTATTCGATTTTTAAAACCAAGGACAGCATCTGTCATATTAAAAAGATTTTAATATGACAGGAACAGTGAAAATATTCCATTCCCGATACTTTTAGTGCAGCCCTCGTAGTAACATTCCAATTTCAATTAATTTGTTTTTTATACAGATGTATGGCGTATTTCTGGGGAGAAAGTATGCTCCCAGGTCTCTGGTTATTTGTTAGTGCTGTGCACAACACATGATACGGGACATCTCAAAATGTTCCTAGTGCATCCTGGAGCTGAAGGGATCAGTCATGATGATACATATGTATCCTTCCAGAAGACACCAGGTAAGATCTGCAATGCAATTGTGTAATTAGTGTATAGGGCAAATTCCTATCCCTTACCGTTACAGCCTATTAAAGTCCACTGCTGAACATAGGGCTCACCCTTAGATTGCCTCATTGGTATTTGCCATAGTTGTAATGTTACTGTTGATTTGAAAATTTCACCTCTCAGTGCGTCATGTGCTCCTGGTAGATTATCTTCTATACATCCGTCCATTACAGCCTATTAAAGTCCACTGCTGCTGAACATAGGCCTCCCCCATACATTGCCTCATAAGGGGGATGTTTGCGATGTAATGTTACAGTTGATTTGAAAATTTCACCTCTCAGTGGGTCATGTGCTCCTGGTAGATTATCTTCTATACATCCATCCATTAATTAGTCCACTACTGCTGAACATAGGCCTCCCCCATACATTGCCTAAGGGGGATGTTTGCGATGTAATGTTACTGTTGATTTGAAAATTTCACCTCTCAGTGGGTCATGTGCTCCTGGTAGATTATCTTCAATACAGCCATCCATTACTGCCTATTAAAGTCCATTACTGAAACATAGGGCTCACCCATAAATTGCCTCATAAGGGGAATGTTTGCCATAGTGGCTAAGCTTGGCAAACGAGTTGGCAACTGTTTTTGATTTTTAGTCGTTATTATGATGATGCTGCTGCCCATCTCCTGGTATGTTTCCATCTGTTCCCTCTTACGACACCCACAGAATGATATGGGGTAGTGGATATTCTTACACCGCCACTACACAGTAAATTGTGTGTTCTATTGTATTGCAATTTGTATTAATTATTATAAATTGATTCCCTAACACTTATAATAATAATTAATGCAAATTGATATGGAAGGTAAGTAAAATGCTATGATAATAAAAAAAAATGATTGCACTGATAATCAACCCAGTTTATTAGTTGATTTTATTGATGATTAATAAAATAGAATAGAATAATTTTTATTCATTATTGATTACAAGTAATTCTTATTGAAGGTCATTTTTTTACTTTACCACTGGTTTGAAAAAATCTTCTGTCCTTGGAAGAACCAGCAAGAAACCCAGCGGGACTTTTTTTAAATATAAATGATTACAAACTATTTACAAAATTTATTTTAGAAATAGCTTGGAAGTGACCACCTCATTCAAGGTTTATTATCAACCATGTATTCATTTATATTATAATAACATTTTTTATACAGTTTTTGTTTATTTAAATATTTAAGCTTGGTAACGGAGAGCACTTACCTTGTATATTTTCTAGGACTTTGTTGTAATAGTGTATACATTGCCCCAAGAATGAATTACTGACTCTGTGGTGTTTGTTCCTGGTGTTTACCGTGTATGTCACTTGTTTTACTAAAACTACCTTTTTTATTGTGAACACACATTAAATTTTCGTAAATATACTGAGAGGCTAAAGTTAATATACTTATTTCTTTAAATTTTTCTCTAAGAGACTCTCTCAGCTTAAGTTTGTAAATAGCTCTTATGGCCGTCTTCTGCAAAACAAAAATTGTTTCTAAATCAGTCACATTTCCCCATAGCAAAATCCCATAAGACATTATGCTATGGATATAACTGAAATAAACTAATCTAGCTGTCTCGACACTAGTGAAATCTCTAATCTTTTTTACAGCATAAGCTGCAGAGCTTAGTCTGCTTACTAGTTTGGATATATGGGGACCCCACTGAAGCTTTGCATCGAGAGTGATGCCAAGAAAAACAGAGGATTCAACAGGGTTCTTCCCCATTTAAAAACATACTTATATTCGTAGATTTTTAACATTAGTTGTTGTAAATTTAATACATTTAGTTTTACTGCCATTTAAATGTAGATTATTAACGTTAAACCAATGTACTAGTAATTTTGATATAGCATTATTCACTTCGTCACATTTAAATGATAGACATTTAAGTTTAAAAATCAAGGAAGTACCATCAGCAAATAATACTATATCATGATTATCTCCTACAAGGGAAGATAAGCCATTAATATATATTAAAAATAGGAATGGGCCCAGAATGGAGCCTTGAGGGACACCCATTTTTTACAGACGACCCGAAAGAACTTTTATCATTGATAAAAACTGCATTCTATTACTTAATTATAAAATAATAAGTTTAAGAGCAGTGTTCTTGACACCATGATTAGTAATGTATCATGGTGAACACAGTCGAAGGGCTTGGAAAGGTCACAAAATACACCCAAAGCATCCTCTGAATTCTCCCATGCACAAAAAATATGTTTTATAAGTTCGACTCCGGCATCGGTAGTCGAGCGACCCCTTGTAAAACCAAATTGATTTTTATGAAGCAATTTATTTATATATAAAAAAAAACAACATCTGATCCAAAACAATTTTTTCAAAAATTTTACTTAATGTTTACCTTTTATTAGTAATTTATTTTTATTAAAAAAACTGTTTAACTAACTACGTTTAAAGTTATTACTAATAATATTAGTATTTTTATTAATAACTTTAACCGAAATCCCCTAAACGTCTGCCGTTTTCTTAACATCAATAGTTTTAAAATATTTAACGATATCTTTTGGCAATACTCTATGGAATTTAAAAGTATCTGAACAAGTCTTTACGTTTTGTTTAAGCATATATTCGACGACAGTAGGAAAAAAAATTATGATTTTGTTGTCAAAAAAGGAACATCAGTAAAATGTTTCTCAAAAGCCATAGCAATTTCTTGATCAGATCGCGTTAATTTTTTTTACACGTTTACGTTAACGTTGCGTTAAATTATTGTTAATATTCAATTCAAAATCCGAGTTGCGTGGCTTGACCTTGCCCGTTGCAATGTTAATCTAAGTGTACACATGCAAAATATACAATAGCTCATACATAGTGAGCATTGTTTGCTGATAATAATATTTTGTATAATATATAGATGAGACATAAGAGGCGAGAGAGGGAAACTGAAATGAGAGAGGAAGCAGCATCACCTTGACAAGAGCTTAAAATAAGAAAAACTACGGTTGCCATCTTGCCTTCCAAGCATGTAAACTATTTTTGTTTGCAGAAGAGGGCTATAATAATTTAAAATTTTGTACAGCCGACTTCAATATAAGTTATTTAAGAATAAGTCAAAAACTATTGGTCTGACCTTGATCAAATTCATATGGGTCCACACGAGAACTATCAGCTTTCATACAAAAAGAGAATCATCGAAATCGGTTCACCCAGTACAAAGTTATGAGGTAATACATATAGAAAAACATACAGTCGTATTGAGTACGGTCTCCTTTTTGGAAGTTTTTTTTTTTTTATAGGAGAGGGGGCAAACGAGCATGCGGCTCACCTGATGGTAAGTGACTACCGCCGCCCATGAACAACTGCAACACCAGGGAGGGAATTGCAGATGCGTTGCCGGCCTTTTAAAAAGGAGTACGCTCTTTTCTTGAAGGTCCCTAAGTCGTATCAGTCCGGAAAAATCGCTGATGGTAATCGATTCCACAAGGAAGTCGTGCGAGGAAGAAAACATCTTCTAAATCGCACAGTGGTGGACCGCCAATCATCCAGATGGTGTGGATGGTATCGGGAGTTCTTCCGCGATGTGCGTTCGTGAAATTTGGCGGCTGGGATTAATCCGAACAATTCCTCAGAGCACTCCCCATGGTAGATGCGAAAGAAAATGCAAAGAGATGCAACATCTCTTCGCAGTGCCAATGAATCGAGCCGATCGGAAAGGGCTCGGTCGTTGACGATTCGAGCCGCTCTGCGCTGGATGCGGTCAAGTGGAAGGAGCTAGCACTGGGGAGCCCCTGCCCAGAGATGGGAACAGTATTCCATGTGAGGCCTAACCTGCGCCTTGTAAAGTTGCAGGCGGTGTGCCGGCATGAAATACTGTCCCGCTCTGCTGAGCACGCCAAGCTTTTTAGAGGCTAATTTGGCCTTCTCTTCCAAGTGACCACGAAACTGCACGTCACTCGATATGTCGACGCCAAGGATTCCGATACTGGCTGAGGCAACTAGGGGAGTGCCTTGAAACTGAGGAGATACGACAAAGGGGTTCTTTTTAGCGGTAAACGCGCAAACTTGTGTCTTCTGAGGATTAAACTGGACTAGATTTAGTCGCCCCCAGTCCGAGACTTTGTCCAGCAAAGACTCGACTTCAGACACAAGTTTATTCCGGTACTCGGAGACGTTTTCCCGAGAAATATTAGCACGGCCGGTGTATAGAGCATCACCAGTGCTGTCATCCGCATAGCAATGAATGTTACCAGTTAGCAACATATCATTGATATGCAGAAGAAACAGCGTTGGTGATAGCACACAGCCTTGTGGAACACCAGCGTTAATAGGCTTGCAGTCAGAACATGCACCGTCTACAACGACCTTGATGCTCCGATCTGCAAGGAAGCTGGTGATCCAATTGCACAATTTCTCGGGAAGCCCATAGGAAGGGAGCTTCGAAAGAAGCGCTTTGTGCCAAACCCGATCGAAGGCCTTCGCAATGTCCAAACTAACGGCCAACGCCTCCCCCTTGGACTCTACTGCCTCCGCCCATCTATGGGTCAGGTAGACCAGAAGATCACCAGCTGATCGACCCCGACGAAAACCGTACTGGCGGTCACTAATCAGCTGGTGATCCTCAAGGTAGCGGATGAGCTGGCAGTTAACAATGGATTCCATTAATTTGGAGAACAAGGAGGTGATCGCGATAGGCCTATAGTTGGACGGGTCTGAGCGGTCGCCTTTTTTAGGGATCGGGTGGACAAAAGCTGTCTTCCATGAATTCGGGACTACGCCTTGGGAGTAGGAGTACCGGAAAAGACGCGTTAGGACCGGTGCCAACTCCGGAGCACACGTCCTCAGCACAATTGGGGGGATTCCGTCAGGCCCACTCGACTTCTGGATGTGTAGGGAGAGAAGTGCTTTGCGAACCGAGCGCTGTGAGAACAGCACATCCGGCATGGAGCACTCACACCGCGGGATGGTCGGCGGTGTTTTCCCCCCGTCATCAAGAGTCGAGTTGGACGCAAAAAGGGAGCCTAAAAGGTCGGCTTTGCCAGAAAACCATTTATAATCTGAAAACCAAAACATTTAGAAAAAAATTTAAAGAATATATTAACTTAAGCCTCTTAGTATATTTTATGTGTTTAATATATGTTCACAAAAATAAAAGTTGTTTTAACGAAAAAGTGATATACATTGTGTAAATTGTGTTTGAACAGTGGTAGAGCCACGCGGCAGCTTTTGCTGTCGCACGGATGGGCCGGCTCGAACTGGGGTTGTTCCACGACCTCACAGAATACTAGCGTGAAGTAGAGGTTTACCTCTGCGTTTCGCTTGGTGAGTGCAGGTGGCTGGAGACCCTTTTTACTGGAAATGAGGCATTCCATCTTAGTCCTCACGGGTGACAACGCATCTGCATTTTGATTCGCAAACGATGATAGATGTAGATGTCTATGGGCCGCAGCAACCACTTACCATCAGGTGGACTGTGTGCTCGTTTGTCACCCTTATCCTATAAAAAAAACATAGAGAACAAACACAAGCTAGTAATACCAGTTACTAGACTCTACAGAGTCAGTAATTTCTTCATGTCTCTCACCAAGTATAAATATTTTACTAAACAAGAACTCTTTAAAATGGGTTTATTATAATATAAATAATTACATGGTTGATATGGGAATGAGGTGGTTGCTTCCAAGCTGTTTTTTAAATCAATTCTGTAAGTAGATTGTAAACCTATGTTTTTATTGTATAATTTTTTTTTAAAACGTTACCCCCACACTAGGATTTTCTCCTGTATCGCAGTGGCAGTTTACAAACACAAATTGCACAAGGACAAACATCCAGACCCGGAACAATTAGGCCATACAAATACTTGTTCCGTGCGGGATTCGAACCCGCGGCCCCCAGCGCAGCAACTCATTGCTAAGCCACTGCGCCACGGAGCCGTCAATTTTTCTTTGAAAAAAGTCCTTCTGGACTTTTTCGGAACCATTGGTAAAAGTAAGAAAATTACTCAGTAAGAATGACTATATGATAATCTTTATGTTGATCAACTCAACTCTTCATTCTCAACTTCTTGACATGCACACAGAAAGAGAAAAGGGATGTGTTCTTCCTTTTTTCCTACTTCACTTTCTTAACCACTCGTAAAGATCCACAGCTGGACGCACATTGCACCTAAAACCATGTTTGTTGCAGAGGATTGTCGATGCTTTCATAATATGTGTGCGTGAATGGGTGTTCTTAGTACCCACAGTTTCTTAGTAATGTTTGAGATGTACGCAGTGCTCCTTTTATCTTTCTTTGTTAGTCTGGGACGTACTGATGTAGGGTTTAATGGTGGCAGTGATAGTGCACATAATTTTGGTAGAGAAGGTGTGTTGGGGGGTAGTGGGATTTTTAAACAAAGTATCACATAGATCAGAAGAAAACAAAAAAAAGTAATGAATTTTCAAATCGTAAATACTTACTTACCTTTAACTATAATATGCTAATTTTGTATTGCATGTAAAATATTTATGTTTTTCTACCAGGTATACCCTTAGATATGGTGACCGAAGAGAATCTAGCGAAGACCCTTGGCGTGTCCAGGCTTCACACTGCTGCTCTCTGCCGTGCAAGTTTATTGCAGGCCATGGAAGCGGTTTCTGACTACATACGGCCTAGAATTTTTGCAGGTGGTTTTAAAGTTTTTAACTCCAGTTTTTAAAATGAATTAATAATAATAATAATAATATATAATGAAAACCTTTATTCAGACACCATATAGAGCCATGCTGCAGCTATATTACTGGTATAGTTGTAGCACGAATGGGTCGGTTCGACCGGGGTAGGACCACGCTCTCACAGAATACCAGCTTAAAATAACAGCTTAACACTGCTGTGTTTCGTATGGTGAGTGTAGAGAACCAGATACCCTTTTTACTGGAAACGAGGCATTCCATTGTAGTCCTCACGGGTGACAACTTATCTGTATTTTGATTTGTATCCAAGAATCTGGAAAGAAATTTGTAATCCTGATGGTAAGTGGATGCCCATAGACATCTACATTTATCCTCAATTGATGATTAAGATTCAGATGCGCTGTCACCCCTGATGACTAAGATGGAATGCCTCGTTTCAAGTAAAAATGGAAATGTCTCCGGTTCTCAACACTTACCATACGAAACACAGCAGCATCAAGCTGCTATTTAACACTGGTATTCTGTGAGAGCATGGTTCTACCATGGCTCTGATTGAACATGGTCAAGTTGACCCATTCGTGTTACGACCATAATATAGACTGTGTGGCATGAATTTTGTGAAAGTATTAACAATATCATATTTTAAGTAATAAATCATTATCATAAAAAAATATATAACGAGTTGCGGTGTGAGTTATATAATTGCTGATCTTCAAACTTCTCTACCTGCCAGGAAAACCACTGTCGGAAATATCATCGATACGGTCGGTGATAGGCGAAGCCTTGATTAACATATATGCCTCAGAGAGTGCGGAGTACTTCACGGCCGGTCTACTAGACGGGTATATGGAGCCTGATGCTGAACTGGAAATGGCTATGTGCAGGTTAGATGCACTTAAGTGTGATATGTTTTGTCTCGTGCAGGAAACGTCGGGAATTAAAAAAGATAAAATGTGTACTCTTACAGTCTATTTAAGTCTACTGATGAACATAGGCCACGCCCTTAGATAGCCTCATAGAGACGATATTTGTCATAGTTGTAATATTACTGTTGATTTGAAACTTTCACCTCTCAGTGGGTCATGTGCTCCTAGTAGATTATCTTCTATACATCCATCCATTACAGCCTATTAAAGTCCACTGCTGAACATAGGCCTCCCCCATAGATTGCCTCATAGGGGGGATATTTACCATAGTTGTAATGTTACTGTTGATTTGAAACTTTCACCTCTCAGTGGGTCATGTGCTCCTGGTAGATTATCTTCTATGCATCCATCCATTACAGCCTATTAAAGTCCACTGCTGAACATAGGCCTCCCCCATAGATTGCCTTATAGAAGGGATATTTACCATAGTTGTAATGTTACTGTTGATTTGAAACTTTCACCTCTCAGTGGGTCATGTGCTCCTGGTAGATTATCTTCTATACATCCATCCATTACAGCCTAGTCCACTGCTGAACATAGGCCTCCCCCATAGATTGCCTTATAGAAGGGATATTTACCATAGTTGTAATGTTACTGTTGATTTGAAAATTTCACCTCTCAGTGGGTCATGTGCTCCTGGTAGATTATCTTCTATACATCCATCCATTACAGCCTAGTCCACTGCTGAACATAGGCCTCCCCCATAGATTGCCTTATAGAAGGGATATTTACCATAGTTGTAATGTTACTGTTGATTTGAAAATTTCACCTCTCAGTGGGTCATGTGCTCCTGGTAGATTATCTTCTATACATCCATCCATTACAGCCTATTAAAGTCCACTGGTGAACATAGGCCTCCCCCATAGATTGCCTCATAGGGGGGATATTTGCCATAGTTATGTTACTGTTAATTTGAAAATTTCACCTCTCAGTGGGCCATGTGCTCCTGGTAGATTATCTTCTATACATCCATCCATTACAGCCTAGTCCACTGCTGAACATAGGCCTCCCCCATAGATTGCCTCATAGGGGGGATATTTACCATAGTTGTAATGTTACTGCTGATTTGAAACTTTCACCTCTCAGTGGGTCATGTGCTCCTGATTTTGAAGATTCTTTTTTTATTTCAAAACTGGTGTTTCTCGTGTGGTTCCATGTAAATTTGATCAAGATCTGACCGGTAGTTTGTGAGTTATCCTTAATAATGCGTATTTAATTTATTATTACGTAATCACATTGATGATGTTCTCATTTTATTTATATTGAAAGTCGGTTGTACAAACTTTTTAATTTTACCAATTTTTAGTCGTTATTAGGAAGACGCTGCTGCCGATCTCCTGATTTGTTTCCCTCTGTCGCCTCTTATGACACATCACTTAGGACTATAAATTACCGGCACAATGTTTTTAACCTTTAGTTAGTCGCGCCAATAAACAAAAACTGTTAGTCGCGCGGGGTCTGCAGTTACTCCAAATTGATAGGTATGAAATAAGAAACATTTTAATTAGTAATCAACTTTAATTAATTTTATTCTACTTATTTCATATTAAACTTTTAGAAAAAATACAAAAAAATCTAGAAAGATATTTAGAACAATATAAAAATATGTTTTTCGTAAGTACTATTACAATTCAACAATTATCACAAATTTTCGATATAAAACCAAAAAAAAAATACGTAGATAAATCGGATAGTGATTGGGATGAGGTCGATGTGGATGGTTCTTCAGTATCACTTAATTCTGAGTTCATGCTCTGGCTCCCAAAATGTATCTGCGTCTCCTTCTAGGCCCAACTCATCGTCAGTCTCATCGAAAGCTTCTTCTTCATCTTCAAGAATCTCACTTATTTGTTCAAGTCGAAGACTCTGCCTATTTTGGGCCATGTTGAAATAATTCTGTAAAAGATAAATAACTGTTAAAAAAAACTTGTTGAACTGAAAAAAGTCATCATAATTTATACGCATAGAGAAAAAGCAAAACGTAATAGCGTGTGTTTACCAAACAAAAACATAAAAAATTACACAATTTTGTATTTTACATGAATAAATATTTTCGAAATTGACCTGATAAAGTGAAAAAAATGTTTAAAATCATAATATATAAATATTTACTAATCTAAATTTGAACTACACTATTAGTCGCACGGGGTCGTCGCGACCCCAAGCCCCTCCGTGCAATGCGTGCGATCAACTCCGCGGCGCGGGCGACTTTGAATTGAGTGCAGACTAAAGAGTTAGGAAGCTAGCAAAAAATTCGGGTTGCCAGCTTCAATAGCTAAAAAAATAACTTAACTTGAAGATCACTTGGAGTCGCGGCGACCCCGCGCGCCTTGTTAAAGGTTAATGAAACGATAATTATTTTTGTGCACAATTCTTTCCATAAATTGGCTCTATGTTGTCGTTTGCATAGTATTTTTTTCCTATACTTTCATCACTTCGAAACAACATATGGATTTTTTGATTTATTATAAACCAGCACTCCCTTCACACCTTCCCGCCTGATGGTAGTTGGTGAAGCAGCCGAAGAACGTAAAGCGCTTACTTAGCTTAACGGTGTTATCAGACCAATTGATCGATCGTCAATAATGGCATCAATCGATGGTGGAATGAATAACGACGTCGATCGATAGTTTCTACCTCGCCGATCGACCGATGGCATCGATCGATGGTAGGATGGATTAGTCGACGTGGTTCGATAGTCTCTACCACTACCACACCGAGCGACCGATACCATCGATCGACGGCAGAATGGATTAGTAGACGGGGTTCGATAGTTTCTACCTCAACGAGCGATCGAGGACATTGATCGGTGGTAAAATGGATTAGTCGACGTCGATCGATAACCACACCGAGCGGCTGATGGCACCGATCGATGGCAGAATGGATTAGTCGACGTGGTTTGATAGTTTCTACCGCACCGATCGATCGATGGCATCGACCGATGGTAGAATGGATTAGTCGACGTGATTCGATAGTTTCTACCGCACCGATCGACTGATGGCATCGATCGATGGTAGAATGGATTAGTCGACGTGGTTCGATATTTTCTACCACTCCGTTCAATCGATAGCATCTATCGATGGTAGGATGGATTAGTCGACGTCGATCGATAGTTTCTTCCACACCGATCGACCGACGGCATCGATCGATGGTAGAATGGATTATTCGACGTCGATTGATATTTTCTACCACTCCGATCAATCGATGGCATCGATCGATGGTAGAATGGATTAGTCGTCGTCGATCAAGCTACTTAATTATTCAAGAAACCGCACTGCTCCATAGACCGCATTTCGAAAGATATTGATGATGAGCCAACAACCACATCGTTTGATTGTCGATCGATGATTGAACAACGTTTTATCGACCAGTATCCGTAGATAAGCTAAAGCTACCACATCAATCGATCGACATCGATCGACGTCCATCAATGGCATCGATCGACGGTGTAATCGCCATTTTTTACCATTGCACATTGTAATTGCCTGCTATCTGTGATTATTAATTACTATGGGCTAGTTGACGGAGATGAGCACTCATCTTTATAATCTCCTTCCAGGAATTTCATTGCACAGAACGGACTGGACACGTTACTAAAGTTGATTGCGATACCGAACGTCGAGATGAAAGCGGAGAGCAACCAACTTTTGGACAACATGAGGTCACTGACCCTGAGAGGGGAGACCATAGACAGTGTCAATATGTACATAGGTATTGTAACGCCATCTCCTGTATATTTTTGACCAATATTTCAAAGTCAAAATTTGAACATATTCAAAATGCACCAGCCATATATAATCACATGAATTTTTACAAATATTTGTCTATGAAATCGTTAGATCTGCTCTATTTCATGTGACAAAGCCATTGATCATAACAACTGACAACCATTATTCATCATGAAAATAGTTTTCTATAGTGATAAATATGTTAAATTAAGTTATTAAAATAATAAGGAAATTTTAGAGAAGTAATAATCATCATCAAAATCATTCATTTCCATTAAAAAACTAGCGAGTGTGAAAACAGGTGAAATCACTGTGACATTTTTTTATAGGATATGGTAACAAACGAGCACACAGTCCACCTGATGGTAAGTGATTGCTGTGACCCGTAGACACCCGTACCCGTACAGTGGTAGAGCCACGCGGCAGCTTTTGCTGTCGCACGGATGGGCCGGCTCGAACCGGGGTGGTACCACGACCTCACAGAATACCAGCGTGAAGTAGAGGTTTACCTCTGCGTTTCGCTTGGTGGGTGCAGGTGGCCGGAGGTCCTTTTTACTGGAAATGAGGCATTCCATCTTAGTCCTCACGGGTGACAACGCATCTACATTTTGAATTGTAATAGAGGATAGGTGTAGATGTCTATGGGCCGCAGCAACCACTTACCATCAGGTGGACTGTGTGCTCGTTTGTCACCCATATCCTATAAAAAAAAAAACATCCACATCTATCCTCAATAAAGAATCAAAATGCAGATGCGTTGTCACCCGTGAGGATTAATATGCCTCTTTTCCAGTAAAAATGGTCTCCGGTTCTCTACACTCACCACACGAAATACAGCAGCGTTAAGCTGCTATTTTACGCTCGCATTCTGTGAGAGCGTGGTCCTTCCCCGGTCGAGCCGACCCATTCGTGCTACAACTATACTACTAATATAGCTGCAGCATGACTCTACCACGTATAAATATAACAATTTCATTTGATGAAATTTAACGTTATATATAATGAATTAAAGGTAGCAATAATTACCATGCCTACATTTAGTCCGATTCTACGGTTTTGAAGAGGTGTCTGTGTGCTTGCGTATATCGTGTATCTCGTAAGGTAATTTAATTGAATATGCATATAATATGTACTTGACTAAGTTTTCATTTAAATATCTTATGTATTTAAAAAAAAAAGCTAAACAATGTCTCAGTGTTGTGTTCTTAAATGTTTTGCAAAACTCATCACCTTTTAGGAATATGTTGTTTGGTTTATCTATTTATAATAAAATAATTATATAATTGATAGTAAATATCAATAATATTTAAGAATAATTGCGACAGCCCAGTGGTAGGGTTTCGGACGGCAAACTTAGAATGTTGTATGTTCGAATCCGCCATTCGACCACTGTGGTTACTTACCGCCATCTGTGATCTGTGAAATATTTCACCTCATTCCATAGTGGTGTCGCCCTAATGGCGGAAAAAGTCGTGCACGTACTTAATAATGAGTGCATCCACAACTTCTTCTGCCACCAGGGCGACGCCACTTTACAATTAGGTAAAATATTTGACAGATTTCATAGCGGGGACGATAATTCCTTAGGAAAATGTAAACTTTAATGTTTACTTCCGTATTGTTAGTTATATTTTATAATAATTACATTAGAAATGTATAGGCTAATCTATAAATATAATTAAAATTATAAAAATTAAAAAAAGAGTTGTAAAGTGCAAAACATTAAAAATCTAACCACTGAGGCATTGAGTTGTATGTTAATATAACACTCCAGATAATGATAAACTATTATTTAAAACGAATTTTTCAATTAACTGACACTGTGTAACAAAAAACTTTACCTCAGTCACAACTAGCGACATCTGGTGAGTGGAAAATTATTAACCCTCATTATCTGTGTCTTCAGGCAAAGTTCGTGAAAAGTCGTATCTACATAATAAAAAAGTGTAATAAATACCACTTTTTATAAACTCGCTTTCGTGTATGTCAGTTCGGATCGAATTTAGTAAATGATTTTAAACTAACTTCCTGATATGCTAGAGACTTAAATTTTAAACATATTTTAGAATCGGATGACAATGTAAGAATATGGAAAAAAAAAGAAATCAAAAAAAATATTAAAGAAATTTATTCCGAATTTTTTCAAATTTCACTTGTTTAAATATTATCGGGTAAAACTATACAAAGTTCTTGTACATTCTAGCACTTAACGGAATACACCACGCCGGTAAAATGATGGCGGAAGAAATCAAACAGATCAGGAACCCGCTCTTCAATCCCGCATTCATCCTGAAGAAGATCCTGGCAGATAGACATCAGGTGCGTAAAGTCGCTTTGTTCCAGATGTTATATTTTAGTTAATAATAATAGAATAAGAATAGGTCGCGGCGTAGGACCACTCTCTCAGAAATTAAAAATGTTAAAATTAAACGCTATAAAATACGTAAATTTATTTCATTCCGTGTGTGGTATTCGCGTAAATATAAGAAACCATTATACTTAGAACATTCGCCATTAACTATATATTCAAAGGAGAAAAGACTTTGTTCCTGTTGGACATAAGTTTGCGTTTTGCGGAAACTTCCTCATGGAACATTACTTCGTGAGCCATACTGCAGCTATATTAGTAGTATAGTTGTAGCATGAATGGATCGGCTCGACCGGGGAAGGACCACGCTCTCGCAGATACCAGTGTAAAATAGCAGCTTAATGCTGCTGTGTTTCTTATGGTGAGTGTGGGGAACCGGAGACCCTTTTTCCTGGAAACGAGGCATTCCATCTTAATCCTCACGGGTGACAACGCATCTGCATTTTGATTCGTAATCGAGGATAGATATAGGTATCTATCGGCCACAGCATCCACTTACCGTCAGCTGGATTGTGTGCTTGTTCGTCTCCCTTATACTATATTAAAAAAAACATGATGCAACACGCAACTAAGAGTCTGGCAAACGAAAGTAGAGACTGGAAAAAGCACGGCAAATTTAAAAAATCTCAGCCTAGCAACCCCGAAATTTGTATGAAATACCTGGAATAACCTAACTTGATACTTTTAGAGTTGATTTTCGTGTAAAATAATATTTGTACATTACTGCTGACAGCTTGTGGGACAAGTCCAAAAATCGGAACCTGCGGTATCTGGTGTATGTAAAGTCGTATTTGTAATCAGACGAAGTAAACTGAAGTATCTACATGTAAAATCATGTCCACCATTATGATTCAAACGAAAGAGATATTTCGTGCGTGACATTTCGAAAATCAGTTTACTTTTACGACTAGATATTATGTGATATATCTGAATTTAACAAAAAAAAAAACAATATTCTACATTAATTTCGGAGTACCAATACCACATGCCAATTCTGCTTCAGAAGTTCATCACCTTCATATATTGGTTCTGGTGTGTTTCGTTTTACAAGACATAGCAACTCTACTTTTGTGTGATATTTTGAATAAAACTACTTTTACGGATTCTATCGCGTTTAATTAACTTATTGCATACCTTAAGCGAAAGCGCAAGGTAATGTTCTACTATCGCCTAAAAATTAAAAGTCCAACATTTTATCGAATAAAATCGTATCTAGCAATCATATTATACATATAAATGATATAAAAAGCACATTGTTAGAAAGATAAATGATTGTTGAACTTATTAATAATTTTTTTAAATCGATTAATTGCTATTTTTAAATAAAAAAAGGGTTTTAGTGGCTTATGGTGTGGATTTACTATGTCCCTGTGGCTTGTAAACACTATAACTTTTGAAAATATCAATTGTTTAACTCAATCTATTTTTTAATCTCTTCATCTATCATGTGGGAAGCCACTGAATGTAAATGGAAGTGTAATTTTGTTTCGTTTAGCTATAATTAATTTTTTTCGGCTCCAAAATGGCGAAATTTTCGTTGATTTGTTTGCCTCGTATATAAATTGTTTCTGTAAATGGGGATCTACCGCCACAGAGTAGTTTAGTTCACAGAGTACCTTTGTATTAAGTTTAGTTCGGCTTCAGTCGCCGTCGTGAGTGGACATTCTTTCGGTTGTGTTTCGGTCAGCGGCTCAAAAAGATCGCTGTACAAATACACAATATTCGAATAACCAAATTTCTTAAATACTTGATTATAATAATAATAAGAGATTTTTTTATTACAATATTTAAAAGCACAGACTAAATAATAGTAGTACGTACTAAAAGTAAGTAGTATAATTTTTTTGTCATGGGTGACATTTTCATGCTTTTCGAGGGTGTCGAAACCGATAGGGTTGTCGAAATGTAAATCCAAGATGGCGGCCGCAATAGGTATCAATTTTTTCATCATGGGTGTCATTTTCATTGTTTTCGAGGGTGTTGAAGCTGATAGTGCTGTCGAAATGTAAATCCAAGATGGCGGCTGAATTAGGTATCAATTTATTCATCATGGGTGTCATTTTCATGGTTTTCGAGGGTGTTGAAGCCGATAGTGCTGTCAAAATGTAAATCCAAGATGGCGGCTGCAAAATATATCAATTTTTTCATATTGGGTGTCATTTTCATGGTTTTCGAGGGTGTTGAAGCCGATAGTGCTGTTGAAATGTAAATCCAAGATGGCGGCTGAATTAGGTACCAATTTTTTCATCATGGGTGTCATTTTCATGGTTTTCGAGGGTGTTGAAGCCGATAGTGCTGTTGAAATGTAAATCCAAGATGGCGGCTGAATTAGGTACCAATTTTTTCATCATGGGTGTCATTTTCATGGTTTTCGAGGGTGTTGAAGCCGATAGTGCTGTCGAAATGTAAATCCAAGATGGCGGCTGCAAAAGATATAAATTTTTTCATCTTGGGTGTAATTTTCATGGTTTTCGAGGGTGCTGAAGCCGATAGTGCTGTTGAAATGTAAATCCAAGATGGCGGCTGAATTAGGTACCAATTTTTTCATCATTGGTATCATTTTCATGGTTTTCAAGGGTGTTGAAGCCGATAGTGCTGTCGAAATGTAAATCCAAGATGGCGGCTGCAATAGGTATAAATTTTTTCATCATGGGTGTCATTTTCATGGTTTTCGAGGGTGTTGAAGCCGATAGTGCTATTGAAATGTAAATCCAAGATGGCGGCCGAATTAGGTACCAATTTTTTCATCATGGGTGTCATTTTCATGGTTTTCGAGGGTGTTGAAGCCGATAGTGCTGTAGAAATGTAAATCCAAGATGGCGGCTGCAATAGATATCAATTTTTTCATCATGTGTCATTTTCATGGTTTTCGAGGGTGCTGAAGCCGATAGTGCTGTCGAAATGTAAATCCAAGATGGCGGCTGCAATAAATATCAATTTTTTCACCATGTGTCATTTTCATGGTTTTCGAGGGTGCTGAAGCCGATAGTGCTGTCGAAATGTAAATCCAAGATGGCGGCTGCAATAAATATCAATTTTTTCATCATGGGTGTCATTCTCATGGTTTTCGCGGGTGTTGAAGCCGATAGTGCTGTCGAAATGTAAATCCAAGGTGGCGGCTGCAATGGGTATCAATTTTTTCATCATGGGTGTCATTTTCATGGGTTTCGAGGGTGTTGAAGCCGATAGTGCTGTCGAAATGTATTTAAACTACTTTAAAAAATTCCGTATAATCATGTTATACGTATTTTTTTATGCGCTTAAGGTATGCTCAATTGGATTTACCAATTATTTTTATTAATTCCCGACGTGTTTTACACCCGAAACGTCGGCAATTAATAAAAATAAGTTTATTAAACGCGTGTGTGTAGTGTTCGCGTAAATATAAGAAATCAGTGTGTGATATTGGTCAAATGGAATATCATTCAAAGTAAGCCATTCTCTTATCTCATTTTTGCGACTTTGTGATGTAGGTGCTTTATTTACGATTATTGAATGGTAACTGGCATTATCCATGACTAATACACTCGGCTCATTTTAATTGGCTATGAGCTTTTCTCTTAGTCATTTATTAAAGTTAACGGCATTCATGTCGTGGCTATTTTAGACTTAGTGCTAAATACTAATAATGAGTTAGGCACAGGGCCTTTCTCCGATTCAGCATGTAAAATTGTATACCTTTTCCCTGTTGAAATAAATTTCAATCACACCAATTGTAGATGGACCTTGCCAAGACTCCTTGGCCCTGCAGTTTTTATGAATATAGATCGCATCTAAATAAATGATTGGCTTTCCTTCTCTATGTTTCAAGGCCATGGATCTTAAAAACCGATGTCTCCAGGCAGATATGTCATAACGTTCAATTAACAATGAACGCTCATTTTTATTTCTCTTAAATTCATAGCCATTGGACAATAATAAGTAGCGAAGGGAAAGAAGGGTTTTCGTCCATCCATTGAATTTTTTTTATAGG
Source organism: Parnassius glacialis (assembly GCA_033319125.1). Lineage (NCBI taxonomy): Eukaryota > Metazoa > Arthropoda > Insecta > Lepidoptera > Papilionidae > Parnassius > Parnassius glacialis. Next base: position 68,436,086 of record JAVANC010000004.1, on the reverse strand, counting down.
ATAAGGGTAACAAACGAGCACACAGTCCACCTGATGGTAAGTGGTTGCTGCGGCCCATAGACATCTACATCTATCCTCTATTACAAATCAAAATGCAGATGCGTTTTCACCCGTGAGGACTAGGATGGAATGCCTCATTTCCAGTAAAAAGGGCCTCCGGCCACCTGCACTCACCAAGCGAAACGCAGAGGTAAACCTCTACTTCACGCTGGTATTTTGTGAGGTCATGGTACCACCCCGGTTCGAGCCGGCCCATCCGTGCGACAGCAAGAGCTGCCGCCTGGCTCTACCACTGTTAAAAATCCAATCCAATGATTCCAATGTTTTCTCTTAATTCCACTAACAGAGTTCTCAACTTGGGAACTTGTTTTCTAACGATGTAAAATTTTGTTACGAATAGCATCTATATCGAAACTATCTAGGTTGGACACTGTGGGTTTATGTGGCCGTTTTTTCCCTGGGGTATTCTAGACACCTTCATTTACCCCACCTTCCTTTTTTATTATTTTTAATGTTGTAACCCTCACTTCTGTAAAGAATCATGCAACAGAATGATTAGCTGCTGCATTTTTAATAGCAAATCATGTACTTAGTAAATTATATCACTGTAAAACATAAGTATGTATTTAGTAAAAACTTGCCTGTGATTGAAGCTGTTTCATCCAACTACTGGTTCTGCGTTCTTATCATGTCTTTCCGCTCCAAATCAGTAAGTTTTTCAATAGTTTTCACTATATCATCAACCTCTGCTACATTCTCCAGATTTTCTGTAAAATAAAACAATTTCTCTATAAATTACAACGCAACACAATACATAATAATGCACTGTAATGCATAATAATGCACAACAACACATAATAATACATTATAATGATGGTGTTTAACGTAATTTAAACAGAATGTGAACCAAACACAGAAATAGTTTTTGTAAAATCATAAATAATAATTACGAATACAAACAACGTATCAAGATCAAGGCGTCATACTAACCTAAGAAATCCAATACCACACGTAAACAATCTTGTTTCTGATTGAATTGGCAGTCTTTTTCCTGTTGTTTTTCTTCAAACTTCGAAATCATGCGAAACAACGTCTCCCGCACTCCATTTTTAGTCGTTTTATTCGTTTTTAAGTTGAAAAAATTCTCTAAAAAGGTCACAATAATCAACAACAACACGCCATCTTGTTTGACAAATTGTGATTGAAATAAATAAAACATTGCCATATGAAAAGTTTGCAAATAATTCGAGTGTCATCATTATTTGCTAGACTATAGCTGTCTTTACAATATATTCTACTCTATATTTGTATTTTTTATTTTTCAAATAAAATAAAAATAAATAAAATGCAGGAAAAGGATCAACCAAAGCTGACTCTCTACCTAGCGGAGCACCTCCACCCATCTCTGCGGGTACCCTCGGAACAGTTGGAGTACTGTGTGTTGAGGATGAAGTTTGCGTGCGAGACCCTCATGGCCCGGCATGGTATGGAAATATCTAAAGCTTATACGTAAGTATAGGAATTTCTTAAAGATTTTATGTAATCACAGACCAACAAATAAACAGACAGAACATTATGTAAATTGTACTATATAATTAATAGAATCAGGCGTTACTTTGCGGAAATCCATTATATAAAAGCTTTTAGAAAAACTTACTTGGAAATATCCGCGTTATAAAATAAAATAATGTGTCTTACCTAGTATGAAGAGCACCTCCCGTATGTATATTGTACTATTGTACGTATGTATATTGTACAATATTTACAATTGTACTATATACAAAAATGGGACCTGCTGAAAATTCAAAACTTTATTAAAACTAAGTTTGTATATTGTATATGTATTTGTATGTAAAAGGGTTATTATAATATTAAGCAAGTTATGGATGATAACCCGTGGGAACGAGGTGATCGCTGCCAAGCCATTTCTACTTTGTTTTGTGTTGTTAATTGTATAACATATAAGATTGTAAGCAGTTATTTTATTAAAGTCCCGCTGGGTTTCTTGCTGGTTCTTCCCAGGACAGGTTTTTTCCGAACCAGTGGTAAATTAAACAAAAAAGGACATTACAATAAGTATTATTTATAATCTATCTATATAAATAAAATGATAGAGGTTTGCAGTTGTGCGCGCATCACAGAAAAACTACTGGATATATTTAAATTAGGTTTTCTAAGTTTTATTACTTAGACACTTGACCCCTTATCTAAAAAAAAATATTACGATATCTTCACTTAATATAAAGTTATTATAGTTTTGAGAAACAACGATTTTTATAAGCACTACGTGTTCAGTGATGTGTGTTTTCTTGATGTATCAAGCAACGCGGACGAAGTCGGGGTTATCAGTTAGTAGAAAATAAAAAAGTGTCTGTTTCTATTGTTTCATTATGCTTATTTCAATGCGACACATTTGTCGAGCCGACCCATTCGTGCTACAACCATAATATAGTTGCAGAATGGCTCTACTACGTTTAAAAATACTTACATATCATTATGTACATTATGTACTTGAAATATACATAATGTTTTGTCTATGTTCTTTGTTGGTCTAAGCCTGAAATGTATTTTGATGATACAGAAACAGAAACCGAAACTTTTTTATTCAATATAGATTATAAATAATACTTATTGAAAGTCACACTTTTGTTTGATTACCACTGGTTCGGAAAAAAACACTGTCCTGGGAGGAACTAACAAGAAATCCAGCGGGACTTTTTTTTAAATAACAGCTTACAATCATGTATGTTACACAAATTAACGACACAACAAATTAGAAATAGCTTGGTAGCGATCACCTCATTCCCAGGGGTTATTATCAGCCATAAATTTCTTAATATTATAATAACCTTTTTTATACAAACTTAGTTTAATAAAGTATTGAGTGATAATACAAAGATGATATCGATCCCCGCCTTTAGCTTTAGAATCAATTACAGTCCATTGTTGAACATATGCCTCCCCCATAGTTTGCTCATAGATTTGCCATAGTTGTAATGTTACTGTTGATTTGAAAATTTCACCTCTCAGTGGGTCATGTGCTCCTGGTAGATTATCTTCTATACATCCATCCATACAGTCCACTGCTGATTGAACATAGGCCTCCCTCCCCCATAGATTGTCTTATTGGTATTTGCCATAGTTGTAACGTTACTGTTGATTTGAAAATTTCAATCTCTTTTCGATCTTTGAAATCCAAAAAAAAATATAACTTTGTGGATTTCACAAAAAAAATCCAAGATTTTTTGCGTAAATTATTACCTAGATCAACTACTAGGAATGCTCTCTGTAAGTTCGTGAAGTAACAGACAGGCACGAAACTCAAAATTGCATGTCTTAGTGATATACAAATAAACCCCAGAGCTCAATAAAAGGCAATTATTTCAATATTACAAACAGACACTTAAATTTAATTTATATGTATTGATATTAGATACATATACAGGTTTATTTTTCGAACGGTATCCTAATTTTATATTTAAGCTCAAATACTTAATTTCAAATATATCCCAAACTGAATGTAATTTATAAACAACAACTTCGCGTACGCATGCTCCTCTGTTTGCAATACAATACAATACAATACAATACTCTTTATTGTACACCAAGAAAAGATAAAAATATCAAAGAAAAAAAATAAACAACTATTGCGGGATTTTTTTTATAGGAGAGGGGGCAAACGAGCATGCGGCTCACCTGATGGTAAGTGACTACCGCCGCCCATGAACAACCGCAACACCATATACAAAGGGCGGTCTTATTGCTACATAGCAATCTCTTCTGGACAACCCAGAAGAAGATATAAATAAAAACAAGAAAAATTTGCGATTCAATGAGGGCATCCACGACTTTTTCTGCCACCAGGGCGGCGCCACTTTAGAGTGAGGTAAAATATTTGACAGATTTCATAGCGGGGACAATAATTTCTTAGGAAAATGTAATATTTAAGGTTTCTTTCTGTGTATTAGTTATATTGTATATTAATTACGTTGGAAATGAATTAACCAAACTATAAATATAACTAAAAGACGACTTTAAAAAAAAAAGAGTTATAATGTGCAAAAAATTATAAATCAAACCACTGACACATTGTGTTGTGTATTAATATAATACTCTAGATAATGATAAACTATTATTTAAAACTAATTTCTCAATTAACTGACACTGTGTAAAAAAAAACTTTACCTCAGTCACACCTAGCGACATCTGGTGAGTGGAAAATTATTAGCCCTCATTCGCAACGTTTTTCCCGACCGAGCGACCCTTACGAGTGTGTGCGTGTGTAGTAGAGTAGTAATTAAAACAATGCATTAACACGCTGAATTTAAAAAAGGCCAGAATGTTGGATATTTTTAATAAAATTTTTTTGACCCTCCGCCTATATTACCTATTCTAAACCTTATTTGTAAATTTGGTCGTACGAGTATATTGCAAAATAAATCTGTATATACAACCATGAATATTTTTTGCAGGGAGTTGAATAGACTCGCCGAAGCAGCTACCGAGATATTAGTTATGACGGCCGTACTGGCGAGGGCCTCGAGGTATGGTTTACTTTATTCAGTTTTTTTTTTTTTATTTTCTGTATCTCGGTCGAATTGTATTTATCTCGGAGAGGTTATTTGATGGATCCAATTCAGCTGGGTGACCTTCGCGAGAAGACACGTTTTAAAATCACATCTTTTACGTGGTAGAGTCACGCTGGAGATATATTATAGTTGTAGCACGAATGGTTGGCTCGAAGGACCACATTAAGAATACCAGCGTGAAATAGAAGCTCAATGCTGCTGTGTTTCGTATGGTGAATGTAGAGAACCGGAGACCCTTTTTAGTTCTCAGGGATGACAACATGACATTTGCAATTAGATTCTTAATTGAGGATAGATGTAGATGTCTATGGGCCACAGCATCCACATACCATTAGGTGGACTGTTCCCGTTTGTCACACTTATTAAAAAGTTAACTATATACCTACGGGAAATATAATAAATATTTTATCCCACAGGGCCTATTGTATAGGCTTAAGGAACGCGGAAGTGGAAATGAAACTGGCTGCGTGCTTCGTGGAGACCTCCAAAGAACGAGTGAGGAAGTTGATACTGGAGATAGATGATGGGGAATTTCTCAATTTGGACCACTTCAAAGTGCAATTCGGCAGGAAAGTGTTGGATACGAAGTCTGTGCTCGTGGAAAAACCTACCGCGCGAGTGTTTTGGTAGTGTAGTCAAAATGCAGCTAATGTTGCCAGTTGTAATATTTCAGAGCGGTATGTTCCATGTAAGCATATAATTTTTAATTTAAGGAAATATTTTTCAAAATTATTTATTTTTGTTAATCGTTATAAAATCTTAAATGTGCTGTCTGTACTAGAAGGGCCCAACATATTATATAACCCTAGAACTGACAACTGTTTACAAAAGACTCCTCCAGTTGCAGCCTGGTTTTCTCTAACGCAGTGCTTGGCGACCCCTGGATGGAGTGGTGATCTAATAAAACATGAACAGTTGGTAGATGTAGGTGGCTCAGAACTGTACCTTGGAATGTCTATTATCAGCAGTGCTTGTGTATTTCTTTTTAAATAAACATTGAAATTAATTTACGTGCCGTGTAGTAACATATCATCCCGTGGATGCCGTAGGAGGAGACAGAGGGTATTGAAACGGCAGATGAGCGATAGCATCTTCCTGACAACTCAAAATAATAAATAATGCTGTTGCCAAACCGCCTGCCAAGCATGACAACTATGATAAATATCACCCCTATGGAGTATTCTATAGGCTTACGTTAAGCAGCGGATTTTTGATAGGCAATAATTAATTTATTTTACCACGTAATTTACCCAAACAACCGGGGAAATATTTTACAACTGGCAACATTTCATTTATGGTGATCGACATATTAGTCACACTGTCTGTGAATTTAGTACTGAAGAACATATTTAGTGTTACGTAATAAAATAAATGTTAAACAATTTTTTTTTAATTTCTTGCCTTTATTAAAATCTCTGTAATTTTATTAACAAACGAACACACAATCCACTCGATGGTAAGCGAATGCTGTGGCTCGTAGACATCTACATCTATACTCGGTTAAGAATCATAAAGTAGATGCGTGTTCCCTTGGCGACTGTAAGATGCCTATATATAAGATGCCTCTTTGCCTTAAGCTATTTATTGCTCTTTATTTTTCAATTACAAACTTTGTATAATACAAAAACAATAATACTAAACTAAATCTAGGTTACAACGAAAACACTAACTTTGTTTAAATATCTTAAACACTACTAGCACAGTAAACGTATAGAGCTAAACAGTAACTCAACTTCATACAAACGTTCAAATTAAATTAAAAGTGACAACCCTAATGATCTAATGGAGCATAGGTAACAAGGGTTTACAGTCTAACTCACTAGATGTCGCTACAAGTGGATGCCTTAGACCATAGACATCCACATATTTCCTCCGTTTAAAATTAATATACAGATAAAATATAAATAATATAAATTATTACGGATAACTCAAAAACTACTGGTCAAACCTTGATCAAATGTATATGGGACCACATGAGAAGCACCAGCTATCAAATAAAAAAAGAATCATCGAAATCAATTCACCGAGAAAGAAGTTATGAGATAAACACATAAAAAAGCATACAGTGGAATTGAATAACTCCTTCTTTTTGAAGTCAGTTAAAAACCAATCTTGTCAGCCTCGAGCACAGGCGCAGAGCAGCCAGCATCTCGGTATTCTATAGGATGCATTTCGGAAAGTGCATAGGACTTTTGTTGGCAGGTGGTCGACGGGTCGTCACTCCTTTGTTGTCGATATTCCACACAGAACCAAAGTGCTTGCTTCGTTTTTCAAAACGCGTACAGCAAAGGAGTGGAATAATTTGCCGGCGTCTGTCTTTCCGTCCGAATACAATCTGGGCGTCTTCAAAGCAACAGTGAATAGGCTTATGTTGCGCTAAGATACCACTTACCACCAGATAGGATTGCAACCAAGTGAAATGAACTCGCACATAATAACATTAAAATAAAAACACAGTGTTGCCATTTCAAAAATATATTTAAAGTATAAAAAATATTTTTTCATATACAAAAACATTGAACTTAAAACTAAATGACTTCCAACATAATTGAATTTGAAGAAAGAGACCTCGTGATTTAAGGCCACACAACGCTCTCTATCCAGGGCACGTAGGCCGACACCTTGGTGTATATCCCCGGCTCCCCGATGAACCCGCAAGCCCTGCCGAACGATGTGACCCCCACCACTGTGTACATGCAGTGGATCTTCTTGTTCTTCAGCTGCAGTGGACCGCCACTGTCACCCTGGAAGTGGAACGGACGGAGGTTTACAAAGAGAACTGTACAGGCATTTATAACTTAGAAACGTTACAAGATATAAATACACAATATATGTAAAGTGCAATGTATGTACATAACAACAATAATAGCTTTGACAAAAATAAAGATGTGCATACTTTAACGCTAGGAACAAATATAAGCTTGTAAATACCAGTTACTCTAAACTTCACAGAATTAGTAATTCATTTATGGGGCAATGTATACGCTTTTAAAACAAGTGTCTAGAAATTCTACCAAGTTTGACAATAAACAAGTTTAAACATTTTATTTAAAAAAAAAACTATACAAAAAAAGTTATTGTAATGTTACATAAATGAAAATAACTCCTTGGGAATGAAGTAATCGCCACCATGCTGGTTCTATTCTAGCCACGCTGCACCTATATCGTGGTTGAAACACAAATGGGTCGGCTCGACTGGGTAAGAACCATGCTCTCACAGATTACCAGCGTGAAATAGCAGTTTAATGCTGCTGTGTTTGGTATGGTGAGTGTAGAGAACCGGAGATAGTTTTTACTTAAGATTGGGCATTCCATCTTAGTTTTCAGGGGTGACAACACATCTGCATTTTGATTCTTGATCGAGGATAAATGTAGATGTTTATGGGCCACAGCATCCACTTTCCATCAGGTAAACTGTGTGTTGGTCTGTCACTATTACTCTATAAAAAAATATACATGCCTAAAAAATATAATCATGCTGACTTTTTTACTGATTGTTCCCAGAACATAGGTATTTTCGAACCTATATTAAATAAAAAATATTCTATTCTATTCTGTCCTATTCCGTCCTATCTTTTCCTTTCCTGTCCTATTCAGTCCTTCGAATCCGGTTGTATCCTGTCCTATCGTTTTCCATCCTATCTTGTTCTATTCTATTATATTTAGATAAGGCTTTTTGGAGTTTCATCATCATTACAGCCCTTCACAAGTTCACTGCTGAACATAGGTCTCCCCCAAGGTATGCCACAAAGCACAGTTCTGAGCCACCTGTATCCATAGACTTCCTGCATATCTTACCAGGTCGTCATTCCATTTAGTGGGGTGTCGAAGAACCGACAACCGATGAGGAAAAAGGTTCCGAGTGGAAGCCTCGTATCTGTAGGCAAAGTGTGGGACGATACACCACTAGATTAAAAGTGTAATTTGTAAATTAGCATGCTGGCGTTTTGGGCATACTGTAAGCCAGCAGCCAGCCTGGTAAGTTAACCAAGAAACGGAACGTTGGACCATTTAATGTTTGTCAAATTCATCATCATCATTCCACATTACACTCCTTACATGTCCATACAAAGCACAGTCCTGAGCTACCTGCATCCATCGAATTCCTGCATATCTTACCAGGTTCTCACTCCATTTAGTGGGGGGACGCTCTACATTTCGTCCGCCACAGTACGAGGCCGCCAATCGAGAACCTTTTTTCCCCATCGGTTGTCGGTTCTTCGAGCTATATGGCCGGCCTATTGCCATTTCAGTTTACTAATCCGTTGGACTGTGTCGGTCATCGCTCTCCAGCACCTTCAAAATGGCAAGGCCCCAGGAGAGGATGGAATTATAGCTGAGCTTCTGAAAGCGGGTGGGAAAGCGGTATTGAAGTCCTTCAGAAGCTCTTTAATTCCGTCCTCCATGGTGGCACTACACCGAAGGCGTGGAGCAGAAGTGCGGTGGTTTTGTTCTTCAAGAAAGGCGACAACGCTCTCTTGAAGAACTACAGACCGATTTCTCTTCTGAGCCGCGACTACGTGCTGTTTTCGAGAATCATTACGAATCGTCTCGCATGCAGACTCGAGGACTTCCAGCCTCCCGAACAAACCGAAGAGTACATTTTGCCACTATGTTTGGCGTATGTGGACTATGAGAAAGCCTTTGATTCCGTCGAAATTTGGGCGGTGCTGCATTCCCTCCAGCGGTGCCAAGTGGACTGTCGGTATATCAAAGTGCTGAAGTGCTTGTACAGTAGGGCTACGATGGCTAACCAAGTACAAAACCAGAGTACGAAACCTATTCAACTGCAGAGAGGTATAAGACAGGGTGATGTTATATCTAACCAGCTCTTCACCGCTGCACTGGAAGACGTTTTCAAGCTTCTGGACTGGAAAGGATACGGCAAGTACATCACTCACCTTCGATTTGCCGATTATATAGTCCTTATGGCAGAATCGCTGGAGGAGCTAAGCACTATGCTCAATGACCTCAATAGTGTCTCCCAACGGATAAGTCTTAAGTGAACATAGACAAAACAAAGATTATGTATAACGTCCATGTCACACCTTTGCCGGTAGTGGTAGGGAGCAGTAAGCTCGAAGTTATTGACGAGTATGTTTATAACCCGCGCCACACAAATTAGATGGAGGGCGAAATTGAGTGTTAACAAAAAGTGAAGTCCGTCAAGTATGCCCCTCCGCGCATCACATTCGCGCGTCTAACACTGATCGCGCATAAAATGGCCATAATGGCTGAATTTATTTAATAGAGAATGCCTGACGGCATTAATTACGCCCTTTATATTCTCTTGTAATAAAGAATGCAGGAAGAAATAAATAAATAAAACGTGTGCAGTTCACACGCGGTAGAGGTGAAACCTTTAGAGTAGGAGACCGAGATAATAGGAAACACTGTATACTGTATTCTATCTCATTCCCTCACTGGCTAAATCCTATAGGTATATATATATATGATAGAGCCACGCGGCATCTTTTGCTGACGCACGGATGAGCCGGCTCGAACCGGGGTGATATCACGACCTCACAGAATACCAGCGTGAAGTAGAGGTTTACCTCTGCGTTTCGCTAGGTGAGTGCAGGTGGCCGGAGGCCCTTTTTACTGGAAATGAGGCATTCCATCTTAGTCCTCGCGGGTGACAACGCATCTGCATTTTGATTTGTAATAGAGGATAGATGTAGATGTCTATGGGCCGCAGCAACCACTTATCATCAGGTGAACTGTGTGCTGGTTTGTCACCCTTATCCTATAAAATATATATATATGTTTGTCTCTTTTAGTGTCGTTTTTTTCTGCCGACTCAAAAAGGAGTCAGTCACTGAGTTATATGTACTACGTACTAGAGAAGCCATTCCAAACAAAAATTGTGTCCTACTCTATGTTTTATCAAATTAAAGTATTCTTACTTAGAATACTTTAATTTGATATAAAATAAATATAAGAATTTAATATAAAATATCTAATCGAATTTAATATAATAACGCCAAAAGGACATTTTACAGTAGAGCCATTTTAAGTTTTTTTTTTACAAAACCGTTCTTAACTTTTTTTCTAATTAAGATATTCTGCATATTTCTTGTAATTCAGAAGATAGCTGTCACTTTAGTACATTTGCTCTGTACACTTCGTAAGGAGAAACTACTTATCCCCATAATATATATTTTTTAAATACTAACAACTAACGTCCTTTCCAATGTATGAAAAAAAAAAGTACTAACACGCATTACGGGTTGATAACGGTCTCAGGATAATAATACTTAAACATTATAACATGTCACAAGACCGTACGGAAAAGCGATGTATAGTATTAAAAGTTGGTAACATTGTTATGCCAAAAAGACTTATGTAAAAGACATATAATTTAAATTTAAATGTTTTTTTTTTCTTAACGGACATAGACTGTACTAGCAGCAGCAAACAAAATAAATAAGAATACTATAATTCCTAATTCGAGTTAGATTGAATCTTTGTACTATATTGGTTGAAGAAAGAAAAAACAAAATATTCACTTGCTTAGTAATCACTTTTAATGAAAAATAAACCTAGCAAGCTAACAGCATAGCAAAGTGGCAATGCAATCAGCTTTGTAGCGGTTTCTAACGGAAAATAAATTCAAAATAGGAGGTTCAGATGCCTGGGTGATCAGTAATCGATTGCTGAAAACAGAATTTGAAAATTCGAAACCGTTCTCGAGATAATCGTGGGACAGACGGACAGACATCGTGAAATCAATAAGTGACTTCGCAAGCTTCGCCACTTAATAATAATAAAAAATTACAGGACAGTATTTTGACAGTTTTAAAACTTGGTTACTTGTAGCAAACATGTGTCAAAAGTCACGCAAAATAATTTTATTATTAATCCACAATAATAATTTTGTATTAAGTAACCTATTATTTGGCACAATTTTCGAAGAGATTAAATTGATAATATGCATAATAGATTTTGAATACCTTGTGAGAAAAAAGTTGTATCTAATCATGCGGTTTGGAAAATAATACTTAAATGGTGTTAAAAATCTACTAAACCTGAGTATAATTATTGTGTAAAATAAACTTTAAATTTATAATACTCTAAATTTTTTTAAATAAAACTTATTTTATATTCCCGACATTTCGAGCACTTTACAGCACCCATGGTCACGGCGGGGACTGAGGTGTATGACGTCCCAATGTCATAGTTAACCACGACTACCTCAAGATTCATTATCATCATCATCATTACAGCCTTTCATAAGTCCACTGCTGAACATAGGCCTCCCCCAAGGAATGCCACAAAGCACGGTCCTGAGCCACCTGCATCCACCGACTTCCTGCGTGTCTTACCAGGTCGTCACTCCATCTAGTGGGGGGTCGCCCTACACTTCGCCTACCGGTACGGGGCTGCCACTCAAGAACCTTTCTTCCCCATCGGTTGTCGGTTCTTCGAGCTATATGGCCGGCCCTTTGCCACTTCAGCTTACTAATCCGTTGGGCTGTGTCGGTTTCTCTGGTTCTACTGCGGATATCCTCATTTCTAAGTTTTTCACGCAGAGAAACTCCGAGCATAGCCCTCTCCATAGCTCGCTGAGCGACCTTGAGCTTCCTGATACCTCCAGATTAAAAATTATTAATTTTTGTTCCGATCTACGCAGTATGAACTTACAGTATCTTGAAGGGTACGGGGTAAGGGGTAAGAGATTGGGATTTAATTTTATTAATTATGGGATCCCAAGCAGATGGTAGCACCCAACCATCTTCTCTATTAAAATTAGGATGTTTTTTGATTTCAATAGCCTCGCGAATCATCCTTGGAAGGAATCGGTGTTCTTTAGCGAGGATTTGTGGTCTATCAAATCTAATGTAGTGACGGGGGCGATCCGGTACGTGTTCACAGACTGCAGACTTCCCGGAGCGTCGATTCTTCACATCAGCTATGTGTTCTTTAACGCGGTTTTTTATGGATTTTTCGGTTGGTCCTATATAAGAGAGACCGCATTCACAATCAAGCTTGTACACTCCTGCATCTTGCAGAGGGACATTACACCTGACTGATGGTAAAAACTGACAACAACTCAAGCATACAACTGCAAGCCTTCAAGATACTGTAAGTTCATACTACGTAGATCAGCACATAAATTAATAATTTTTAATCTGGAGGTAGCCGTGGTTAACTGTAGCATTTGGACGTCATACACCTCAGTCTCCCCGTGACCATGGGTGATGTAAAGTGCTCGTATTGTCGGGAATATAAAATAAGTTAATATACGCGATAAAATCCATAAAATTAGTTTTATTTAAATGTGTAGTGTTCTCGTAAATATAAGAAATCAATAATTTTTAAATTTTATAATTAGATAATGTCTTCTACATCCGTATCTTGAAGGGTGTCCTGAACATTAACGGCACATGGAAAATTTTCATATTCCTAGTCATTAATTTCAAGAATTATTATATTAATACGTGGTAGAGCCATGCTGCAGCTATATTAGTAGTATAGTTGTAGCACGAATGGGTCGGCTCGACCGCGGAAGAACCACGCTCTCACAGAATACCAGCGTAAAATGGCAACTTGATACTGCTGTGTTTCGTATGGTGAGTGTAGAGAACCGCAGACCCATTTTACTGGAAAAGAGGCATTCCATCTTAGTCCTCACGGGTGATGACGCATCTGCATTTTAATTCTTCATTGAGGGTAAATACATCTACCTATATGGGTCACAGCAACCACTTACCATCAGGTGGACTGTGTGCTTATTTGTTACCCTATCCTATAAAAAATATATCTTTGATGTACAAAGTTTCCACAAATTGAGATGATTCATTTGAATGCTCGCAATGGTCTTGTAATTTTGCAGATGAGTACGAATGCATGCAAGAAGAATTGTGTTTTTATTTTGTCCGGGACACGCATCGCTATAAAACAAAAGATGTCTGACTGAGCTACGATCGTCTCCATCTTGATATATTTTTCTAAGATGGTGCACACTTCGTTAGCTCCACGTCGTTGCCTTCTGTCTCAGTCTAAGAATAACAATAACTTCTCTAGTTCTGGACTTCTAAAAAGTAAGATTATATACAGCTAATTTGCGACTGTAGAACTGTAGTATAATAACATACTTTGACCATATGGCGTATTTAAAACTTTTTGTAAATCAAAATATAAATTGAACGTACGTCCTCAAAAAATCATAATCAAAACAAACTTTAATTTCAAAAGACTTAACTGAATATTTTTTAACGTTTTTCACACATCTAAATGCTAAACCAACTATTAATATTTTGTCGAGTAAAATAATCCATACTTAATAAAATAATTATTCGATTTCATTGAATGTAAAACATTCTAAATAGACACTCAATTACTTAGATATGTAAAGCAAAGTTACTAAGACCGTTCCCTCTAAGAAAACTGCAAAAAAGAAAATATACTAACGCGCCATGCTTATCAATTTCTACATAAGGCAAAGTTACTTATCTACATATCGCACGTTTAATCAAACATAGAAATAACTCAAAAATCGTGTTTTTTGGCTACGGCTGTTTAAAGTTTTGCACTTACGCAGGTCGAAGTTTGAAGATCTGTAAAAAAAAATTTTAAAGTATTTTATGTATTCGAATTGATTTAATTGAAAATTTAGTTCATTAAGATTTGCTGGCATATGCGAAAAATAACAATTTACTGATGATTGACTTATAAATAGTTGATAGAAAAAAAAGTTCCGACTTAATGCACTTTATGATTAAAGTAAATTATGTGATTCTTAGAACAAGTTCATCATAATACATAATAATCCTGTTTATCTCTAAGAAATAAATAAATCATATGGGCTTATTTGATTATATTACATTGTTTTATTAATGAAGTTGGATTATTATTGTAGGAATACCAACTATTTCCTTTTTATTTAAAATATCGAGAAAATTGTTGTAAATATTTTAAAAATAAAAAAGCATAAACATAATTAATTATCCTTTTATTTATTTAAAAATAAACCTCCAAAAATAATTAAAACTTCAAAACAAATTAATAAAAAACTATTAACTTATTCTTAATCTTGACACTCTCAAATCAGTCTTATAATTGTTAAGTAACTAAAATAACCTTGGCATCAATCTTAATCAAAGTCAGAAAATGTTTACATAAAAAATAACTTTTATAAAGGGTTTAATAGTTTATACCCATTTAAAATAAACAACAAAAACGTATTAACATATTATCAGGTTCTCTATTACCTTCCTTTTAAACTTGGTACAAAAAGGTAAATATTTTTTAACAAAATCTAAAAATTAAACTTATAAAAACTGAAAAAAAAACAAGTAATTAGAAACACAGAAAGGAGATCCATTAAGTTCAATTAATTATTGGATTATAGAAGTTGGAATAGAAAGGAGGAATTAATCCTTTATTAATAAGCTCTGCCAAGTCCTTTTTTTTGTTTGCACTTATATCTTGTCTTTGGTCGTAAGCTTTTTGAAGAGTAATTTCTTGGATATTCTTCATCTTTTTTCTTTTATTTCTTACATCAATTTCTTGGAAGCAATCATCTTTATAAGAGTTTTTGTAAAAAATACTAAACGGTTTCTCCTTTTTCATCATCAATACTTTTATATCGTTCCAATTAACTGAAACTCCATCCACATTTGTATTATAGTTATAACCCCATTCCTCCTGCAAAAGTTTTAGATCCAGGAAGGCTTCAAAAGTTAGTTCATGGACGTTTATGGCTGGTTTACTTTTCTTAGCATTTTTTATCAATGTCACATATTGATCTGGGGTGTAAATTGGTCCTGATTTCAAATTTTTCTTTATTTCCTTTTCAATCAAAGAATGAACGCTGTCAGCTTCGTTATGGGTGTGCCCACGAATTAAAAATTTGTGTGTTATGCTTCTTATATTTAACGTTTTCACAGCATATAGGTACAAAGTTGCTATATACTTATTTTTATTTTGCCCACAGCAATTGTCTGAGTAGAATGTTATGCTTTTCTCCTCAGTGCTTTCTTGAATGAATAATCTTTCAAGGTATTTCCATACACAGCTTCCTATCTCATTTGCTCCACGTTTAGCTTCTGCTTCCGTCCAAAAATAGCAGTGCACTTTATCATATGCTGTTTTTGAATTTAATTCAGTCAATTCAGTTATGGTAAGATTGTAACTGTTAAGCTTCGATTTATAGTAGAATGAGGAGGTGTCACCTCTAGGACATTGGAGTACTGCCTCTAAATCGTAAATTGCTACTATATTATTTTTAGTCACTTTTATGCGGTCTTCTTGTTTTTCAGTTCTACTTAAAGTCTTTTCTTCTATGTGTTTATTATATTTCTCTTCTAGTTCTTTTGCTTTCTCTTTGCTACTATTATTATATGCTAAACACAAATCACATTGATCCTTTTTTGGTTGGAAAAAGGACAAATTAAATTCTGTAGTAAATATCTTGTAATATGCTATATAATTTCCTATCTCCTTATTATTTTCTTTCTGCTGTACTACAAAATCGTTATACAAATCTTTTATATTTTTTCCTCCGTCTATATATTCTTTAGAAGTACTAGCTCTGAGGTAATGCGATTCGATTTTAGGAATAGACTGAATATGTTTCCTGATGTCGTCGACTAGTTTTGGATCAAGAGTTTTGTGGCTGTTGTGTTTTCCTCTTAAGTCTTCAAGCATGAAACCACCGTCACTGACCTTATTTTGTATTGTAAAAATCATGCGATCCGAAATATCTAATGTTGCTTTAAAAAAAGTTTTACATACTCTTATTTTGTTAGAATTAACGCAAAAATAATAAGCTTTATTAGGACGCCTTGGGTTTTTAGCATTTGTGTACTTATATTTTGGCACAATATCAACCATACAACCATTAATATAATTTCTTTGTTTGGCCACATCCCCTAAGTCCCAAAATTCTTTGAATATGTCATATCTTTGATTATTTGATATATTTTCTACACACTTTAATTTACACTTGTCTGTGCATGGAATTTTAAGACAGCGACTGGGAACAACTTTATGTGACCTTGTAGTAACATACGATTCACCAGTATTTCGTAGTTTTTTAGCTTTATTTTGTTTCCACTCCGCAGGATTTCTAGTTCGCTTTCGGCCTCTTTTATTAGCGATCTTTTTTTGAGTAGAACCATTTAAATCCGAAGAACTGGTATCACTGTCACTGTTGATAGAAGTAGTAGGAAAAAGGTAATTGGAGTTCCTTTTATGATTTTTTTCTGTCTCATATTTGAAAGTAGGGTCATCATCACTCAAATCTATACTATCACTTACATCAGTATAAACTGGTGAAATATTAATAGATTTATTAGAAGAGGGACATCTCTGAGGTCTCAACTGAACGTTGTCTGAGTCGCAACATTCACTGGCCATAACTGCTACTGTGTTGCGGTTTTCAGGTTCTTCTTCTGTTTTCGAAGATGAAGAATCATCTGAATCTGAGGAAGTTCCAGAAGAAGAAGAACTAGATGATGATAAACTTGTACTTGTTGAACTAGAGGATGATTGCAGTTGTGTTTTTTTGGTTATGTCTTGTTGAACTCCAATGCATTCCAAGTTATTGTAATCATCGCTGTCATAGTCTGGCACAAGGCTTTTTGGCAATCTCTTTTCATCAGTGTCACAAGATTTATGTTCTAAGTTTCTAGAACTAATCAACCGGGAATCAATTTTTTGGCTAAAATTCAGATGATTGTCTGCATTTTCTGATAATATTTCATCGCAGCTGCTAACTAACGATATTTCCAACTTTTTATGATCGTCAGATTGTACCTGTCCATCAGTAGATCGTAGATCGGTAAGATTTTTATTTGGTGGGAGATTTTCTATGTTCTCACTTGGTATATTGTTAAGGTCTTCTACAGTAGCGTTATGAGTTTCAGCTATTGGTTTAACTTCATGACTTTGCAAAGATAACGAAGAATTCGATGATACTAATTCTAGTATTTTATGTGCCCTCCGAGACGCCATTCTGTATAAAAAAATATATTCTAAATAAACACTTTAAATATTTTTAAACATTTTTTTAAATAAAGCCGTTTTACTGAACTGAGGAGTGACGGAACAAAACTTGATAATTCGACTTTTTGTAAAAAAAAAGTTAGTAATGATATTCGACAGAATACCATAAATTACATCACCTAACGGACTGGTGTGGTTGAAATCGTGCTTATTCCTGTAGTAAATAGCCCCTCAAGTTAAAAGTTAGAACCAAATCATGATATTTCCATGTTTAAAAATATAAATAAACAAAATCGGAACAAAACATGACACATTTCATACATTTTTGGTACGCAGATTGAAAGTTGGTACAAAATAGGATATTTCAATGTAAAAATATACTTATCGACTTTAGAACGCTTTATTTGCTTAAATCTTAGGGTGCTCAAAACATGATATTTCCAAACAATTTGGTACAAATCATGATATTTTCGTCAGATCTGATCAGAACATGATATTTCCATTTTTCATATGAGAATAGATGAACAATTTGAAATAAAAAATAATAATAAAGAACATACTTAATAAGCTTTTACAGCTATTTATTCATTAGAACCTATATTTTTTTAAATTGCACAAAGGCAAAGTAATTACCGGTTTTTCACCTTCTGTGAAAAATTAGACATCATGGAATTATCATGTTTTGTTCTGTCACTCCTCAACTAGCCTAAAGGACAGTGAATACGATTATAGGTCCACCCGCGTGGCATCCCTACAATAAAATACAGGATAGAACAATAATTAAAACGACCTTGTTATTTTGGTTGATCATCAAGAAATAAGAATATTAAAGTCGTTATGCATTTGTATTTAACTTAAATTAATTAAAAATATAATTAAATTATATTATTATTATTATCATTATAAAACTGATACGATACTGATATCATTACGACAATGGTTATTATACAATTAAATTTGTAATACCGTTGAACCTGATTAATAATAAGTTATAATTTTACTTTGAAAGAGAAATAACTTATAATGCAAAAATAATGTTGAGGACTTTTTTTAAATTAAACAGGAATAATTAAAATTGAATTTCATATTTAAAGCGTTATTTTATACTAAACTGGAGTAATTCTATTTGTTCTATAAATAAACTAAATATTTTAAAATGAAACTGAAATAGTATAGTATTCATTCATTCGATTTATTATTAGATTAAGAACTAAACTGTAATAACACGAAATAGGATCAGTGAAACTCAAACAAATTTTTGTGTGAAAAGTGAAATAAGTCCGAATAGTACCGCTATACGAATAAATAAAACCAGGAAAATTACTCACCTGTTAATAATGCATAGAATTATTTCGGCTTATTGCGTTATTCAATTGACTGAAACGGGATCCTAGTCTCTAGACCACTGACACAAGACTGAATATCTCTGTTTATTGGTTTCAACCTGTCAGGACGCGTTAATCAGAAAGAGACGGACGACCTTCCATTTCGCTCAGATTTTGTTCAATTCGAACGGCTGTTTGAGCGCGCGTGTTCTTTGCGTTGAGTTATTGCGTTTTGTGATTAAATCTCAGAATAACCGATTTTTGAGTTATTTCTATGTTTGATTAAACGTGCGATATATGCTAGTATTTACGACCGGCAAAAAATACTAAAGTTATACCAATGACTCAAACTACAGTACTTTGAGTTGCTGAACAAAATTGAAATGTCTGTTGTCAGTAAAGAAAAATACTAAACTGACAACGACTAAAAATTAATCATAATTTGTATTACGTAAGTCTTTGTCAAAACCATTGAGTTATATGTACTACGTACTAGAGAAGCCCTTCCGAACATTGACTATGTTCAACTGAACTGTAGTGCATGGTAGTGCAGTCCCTGCAGTCCATACAAACTAAATATTGTGTAAATTGAAGATTTGTGAATTCCATAAAATAATTATTATTACATTTTATTTAGAAATATGTTTGTTTAGATTAAATTAAGACATTTTATATTAAATTCTTATATTTATTTTATATCAATATCTTATTTTATATCAAATTAAAGTCTTCGCTCATGCGCGACGCGACTACTACTCCCGCGCATGCGCGAAGACATAGAGTAAGACACAATTTTTGTTTGGAATGGCTTCTCTAGTGCGTAGTACATATAACTCAATGGTCAAAACATGAAAATTATGATAAATACCATACTTTTGCAGTGCAAAGTGCTCAGATCATCACGAAATATAGACCAAAGGACGCAGAAAAAAAATCCAATCCAACGATATATATAACTCATTTTGGCCAAAATGGCGCTTAAGTAGTATTGGCTTTCCAGTGACGATATTATATTTCTAAATAAAATGTAATAATAATTATATTATGGCATCAATTTACGCAATATTTAGTCTATACGGATTGCAGTACAGTTCAGTTGAACATAGTCAATGTTCGGAATGGCTTCTCTAGTACGTAGTACATAAAACTCAATGGAGACGGTACTCAATTCGACTGTATGTTTTTTTTTATGTGTTACCTAATAACTTTTTACTGGGTGAACCGATTTCGATGACTGTTTTTTTATTTGAAAGGTACTTCTCGTGTGGTCCCATGTGAATTTGATCAAGGTCAGACCAATAGTTTTTGAGTTATTCTTAATAACTTATATTGACGTCGACTGTACAAAATTTTAAATTTTAAATTTAATCTTGTCGTTTCATCGAGTTTCAAATCACAACGATTCTAAAGGAGTTTTCATTCTTCCAAAATGGCAGTCATAGGGGACTGCCGACAGAAGTTAAAACCTAAAACCTAAACCTAAAACACGGTTATCTCATAAGACAACCGTGTTTATTTGGATTTTGAAATTAATTGTAGTTTACAGTTACCGTTACAGCCTATTAAAGTCCACTGATGAACATAGGCCTCCCCCATAGATTGCCTCATGAGGGGTATTTGCCATAGTTGTAATGTTACTGTTGATTTGAAAATTTCACCTCTCAGTGGGTCATATGCTCCTGGTAGATTATCTTCTATACATCCATCCATTACAGCCTATTAAAGTCCACTGCTGAACATAGGTCTCCCACATAGATTGCCTCATAGGGAAAATATTTGCCATTGTTGCCACGCTTGGGAAGCGGGTTGGCAACCGACGCTTTTTATTTTTGATCGTTATTATGTAGACGCTGCTGCCCGTCTCCTGATTTGTTTCCCTCTGTCGCCTCTTACAGCACCCACGGGATGATATGGGGTAGTGGATATGCTTACACCGCCACTACACGGTTTATTTTTTGAGGCGACAGAGGGAATCCAATTAGAAGATGGGCAGTAGCGTCTTTCTAATAACAATTAAAATAAAAAAGCAGCGGTTGCCAAACCGTTTGCCAGCGTGGCAACTATGGCAAAAATTATATAATATAATATATGCCAATATATAATATAATATAAAATATTATATAATATAATAAATATAATAATAATATACCAGTAAGCAATCTACGGGCGAGGTCAATGTTTAGCAGTCGACTTTAAAAGGCCGGAAGGGTAACGGTAAATAAATCTTACCTGGCAAGTGTCCTTGGACTTATCCTTGTCCCCGTAGCAGATTTGAGTTCTGGAGTCGAACCCGTTCTCCATGAGGCGGTTCGGCGGGAACAATTGCGCACACTCAGAGTCCGAGAATTTGTTCAGGACCACCTGGAACGGAATTTGAGGGTAAAACAAAACTGTTAAAAGTTTAAAATTTTTACTAAGCAAAAATTGTTAAGTACGGGTTGTCAAGAGTCGTGTAGCTCAGATGGTCGGACACTTCCTTGCCCTAAAACCCTCTCAGAAATAAGAGATGGCCTCTGCCCAGCAGTGGCACGTATATAGGCTGTAACGTTAACTTTTTAAGCGTTGTCATACTTTTATACGTGGTTGAGCCATGCTGCAGCTATATTAGTAGTATAGTTGTAGCACGAATGTGTCAGCTCGACCGGGATAGGACCGTAAAATAGCAGCTTAACGCTGCTGTGTTCCGTATGGTGAGTGTAGAGAACCGGAGACCCATTTTTTGTACCGGAAAAGAGGCATTTTTCACATTATTTTGATTCGCAAACGAGGATAGATGTAGATGTCTATGGGCCACAGCAACCGCTTACCATCAGGTGTGTGCTCGTTTGTCGCCTTTATTCTATAAAAATATGCTGTTTTTAAATATTTTTATAATTATTGTATAAAATAATATATTGTAAATAATTTTATTTAAAAAAAGTAAAATATAAAATGAATGGTCTTTAATTATCTTATATCTAAATAACGTTATATGAATAGATCCTATACAGGAAAACCCGGGGCGGGTGGCTAGTTGTGAAATATGATTCTAGCCTATTTTCTTCCCACCGTGTAGTGGCGGTGTAAGAATATCCACTACCCCATATCATCCCGCGGGTGTCGTAAAAGGCGACAGAAGCAAACAAATCAGGAGATGGGCAGCAGCGTCTTCCTAATAACGACTCAATTAAAAAATTGCGGCCGCCAATGCGCTTGCCAAGCGCAGCAACTATGGCTAATATCCCCCCTACGAAGCAATATATGGGGGAGGCTGTTCAGCAGTGGACTAAGGCTGTAATGAGTGAATGTATAGAAGATAATCTACCAGGAGCACATGACCCACTGAGAGGTGAAACTTTCAAATCAACAGTAACATTACAACTATGCCAAATGTCCCCCCTATGAAGCAATATATGGGGGAGGCTGTTCATGTATAGAAGATAATCTACCAGGATCACAAGACCCACTGCGAGGTGAAACTTTCGAATCAACAATAACATTACAGCTATGGCAAATATCTATGGGGCAAAGTATGGGGGAGGGCTATGTTTAGCAATGTGCTTATATAAGGCTGTAATAGATGGATGTATAGAAGATAATCTACCAGGAGCACATGACCCACTGAGAGGTGAAACTTTCAAATCAACAATAACATTACAACTATGGCAAATAGCTATGAGGCAATCTAAGGGGGAGGGCTATGTTCAGCAGTGGACTTTAATAGGCTGTAACGGTAACAGTAGACTATTTTCTTTATAACAGTACCGTGGACCGATGTAGGTAGCTAAGCACGCGCCTTAAATTTCACAGTAGGTACGCGATCAACTCTATGCTGCTGTGTTTCGTATGGTGAGTGTAGAGAACCGGAGACCCTGTTTACTGGAAACTATGTATTCCATCTCAGTCCTCAATGCATTTGCAATTTGATTCTTAATTGAGGATAGATGTAGATGTCTATGGGCCACAGCATCCACTTACCATCAGGTGGACTGTGTGCTCGTTTGTCACACTTATTCTATATAAAAAAGAAACAGTATTTATACACAGTATCAAACAAGTTCTATATACCTTCTGGAGGATATCCGCGCTGGAGCCTCTGTTCTGCGTCGCCCCCCATCCAGACGCCAGAGCGCGCCCGTCGGGAGCCGAGGTGTCGACGTGCAGACACGCCGGCACCGCATTCGCGTTCAAGTTCATACTGTAATGATTTTAATACGGGCTTCTAACTAGACTTGCAACGAATATTCGGCTATTATTCGGTATTCGGTACAATTGGGACGAATATCGAATACTTAAGTAAGAGGTTTTATTGTAGTGAGATAGTTGGTAAAATGAAAATATTTATCTATCTATTTTATAATTACTATTATTTTCTTGTAATCATCTAATTAGTCATAAGTACACAATCAACTCCAATATTTAAAAAAAAATAAAAAGAACAGTAAGTTCACTCTGCGTAAATCGGACCAAAATTAATAATTAAAAAAGCTGAAGGTACTCCGGGTTAACTCTGACATCGGGACGTCAATCATCTCAGTTTCCCGTGACCATGGGTGCTGGAAAGCACCCGAAACGTCGGGAATTAATAAAAATAAGAAAAATAAGTTAATTAAACGCGATAAAATCCGTAAAAGTAGTTTTATTCAAATAATTTAATATTAAAAATTTTGTACTGCCGACTTTAATATAATTAAGAATAACTCAAAAAAACTATTCGTCTGACCTTGATGCAATTCATATGGGACCACACGAAAAGTACCAGCTTTCAAATAAAAAAAGAATCATCGAAATCGGTGCACACAGTAAAGAATTATGAGGTAACACATAAAAAAAACATACAGTCGAATTGAGTAGAAAAAGAACTATCAGATAGTGTCTACGCACACGAATTATCGTCGTTAAAGCGCAAGATAATGTTGCAGAAAAACCGAGTTTTCTTTATTCTCAGGCAGTAGTTCACTCTTTTTCTTGTCGTAGACAATGCCAGCTTCAGAGAATAGACGCCCTGAATAAACACTAATTCCTTCTCGGCCGAATACTTTCGGCTATTCGGCCAGGAGATCCGCAGAATATTCGGTATTTGCGTCCGAGTGTCCGAATGTACTATTCGTTGAAAGTCTACTATCTAATCTTACGCTCACTTGTTGAGTTGGGTCTGCGGTGATTTTATTTATCACGCAAATGGTCACACAGTGTCTTCATCATTGAACCGAAAAAATTTAATTTGAATCGCAACTTTCAATTTTTTTTTTATAGGATAAGGGTAACAAACGAGCACACAGTCCACCTGATGGTAAGTGGTTGCTGCGGCCCATAGACATCTACATCTATCCTCTATTCCAAATCAAAATGTAGATGCGTTGTCACCCGTGAGGACTAAGATGGAATGCCTCATTTCCAGTAAAGAGGGCCTCCGGCCACCTGCACTCACCAAGCGAAACGCAGAGGTAAACCTCTACTTCACGCTGGTTTTCTGTGAGGTCGTGGTACCAACTCGGTTCGAGCCGGCCCATCCGAGCGACAGCAAAAGCTGCCGCGTGGTTCTACCACTGTTAAAGCTAATGAATCTAAAATGAAAAATGATCTAATTGATTCTTCCTGAATATAAACTAAAAAATGTCGAATCACGCACTACGTGCGCGTAATATTCAAATCAACAGTAATATTACAACTATAGCAAATATCCTCTCTATGAAGCAATATATGGGGGAGGCTGTTCAGCAGTGGACTTTAATAGGCTGTAACGGATGGATGTATAGAAGATAATCTACCAGGAGCACATGACCCACTGAGATGTGAAATTTTCAAATCAACAGTAACATTACAACTAAGGCAAAATCCCCCCTATGCGGCAATCTATGGGGCTGGCCGATGTTCAGCAGTGGACATTAATAGGCTGTATGGATGGATGTATAGAAGACAATCTACCAGGAGCGAATGACCCAATGAGAGGTGAAATTTTCAAATCAACAGTAACATTACAACTAAGGCAAAATCCCCCCTATGCGGCAATCTATGGGGCTGGCCGATGTTCAGCAGTGGACATTAATAGGTTGTATGGATGGATGTATAGAAGACAATCTACCAGGAGCGAATGACCCAATGAGAGGTGAAATTTTCAAATCAACAGTAACATTACAACTATGGCAAATACCAATGACGCAATCTATGGGGGAGGCCTATGTTCAGCAGCGGACTTTAATAGGTTGTAACGGATGGGTGTATAGATAATCTACCAGGAGCACATGACACACTGAGAGGTGAAATTTTCAAATTAACAGTAACATTACAACTAAGACAAAATATAAGACAATCTATGGGGGAAGCCTATGTTCAGCAGTGGACTTTAATAGGCTGTAATGGATGGATGTATAGAAGATAATCTACCAGGAGCACATGACCCACTGAGAGGTGAAATTTTTAAATCAACAGTAACATTACAACTAAGGCAAAATCCCCCCTATGCGGCAATCTATGGGGCTGGCCGATGTTCAGCAGTGGACATTAATAGGCTGTAATGGATGGGTGTATAGATAATCTACCAGGAGGACATGACCCACTGAGAGGTGAAATTTTCAAATTAACAGTAACATTACAACTAAGACAAAATGTGAGGCAATCTATGGGGGAGGTCTGTGTTCAGCAGTGGACTTTAATAGGCTGTAACGGTAACGGTACTAGTATATTTTCGAATACTTACTCAGCCTCCGTTTGCAGCAGGGCGATGTCGTTGTATTTCTTAGGCGGCTTGTAGTCGGGATGCTTGATGATCCTCTTGATCTTGTAGAGCTGGCTGCTGTCCACGTGTTCAGTCCTGCTCAGGATGCCCAGTAGTGCGTACGTAACTGGACCTCTGGAATGCTCTATCATTATCAACTTCTATACGTTTAGAAACTTTGACATTTTTAGAATCTGGTATTATCTTGTATTTAGTTCGTATTTTTATAGAATAAGGATGACAAAGGAGCACACGGTCCACCTGATGGTAAGTGGATGCTGTGGCCCATAGATTTTTACATCTATCCTCGATTAAGAATCAAAATGTAGATACGTTACCACTAAAATGGAATGCCTCGTTTCCAGTAAAAAAAAAGCTTCGGTTTTCTACACCCATCACCAAAGCCGTCTTAGACCCAGTGGGAGCCCTGGTACTTTAGGATTAATAGTTCCCCTATGTCTGTCATAGGGCTGTCTGTCATAGGACAATAGGCAATAGAAATGGGAGTAATAATTGGGGGGCTCCAGGATTCGCTGGGACCCGGGCACTTGCCCAATGTGCCCATGCGCAAAGATGAGCTTTTCTATCATACGAATCACAGCAGCATTGCACTGCTATTTCGCGCTGCTAAACGTTTGTATCGTATAGTGAGTGTAGAAAACCGGAGTCCCCTTTTTACTGTAAACGAGTTTTTTTTATAGAAGAGGGGGCAAACGAGCTTGCGGCTCACCTGATGGTAAGTGACTACCGCCGCCCATGAACAACCGCAACACCAGGGGAATTGCAGGTGCGTTGCCGGCCTTTTAGAAGGTGTAAGCTCTTTTCTTGAAGATTCCTAAGTCGTATCGGTCCAGAAAATTCGCTGGTGATAATTACTTCCACAAGAAAGTTGTGTGAGGCAGAAAACTTTTAAATCGCACAGTGGTGGACCGCCAATCATCCAGATGATATGGATGGTAACGCGAGTTTTGTCGCGATGTGCGATGGTGAAATTGAGCAACTGGAATGAGGGCTAATAATCTTCCACTCACCAGATATCGCTAGTTGAGACTGAGGTAAAGTTTTTTGTTACACAGTGTCAGTTAGTTGAGAAATTCATTTTAAATAATAGTTTATCATTATCTAGAATATTGTATTGATACACAACAGAATGCGTACCGGAAAAGACGCGTTAAAACCGGTGCCAACTCTGGAGCACACGTCTTCAGCACAATGGGAGGAACTCCATCGGGCCCACTCGACTTGCTGACGTCCAGGGATAAGAGTGCTTTGCGAACCGAGCGCTGTGTAAACCACACATCCTGCATGGAGCACTCACATCGCGGGATGTTCGGCGGTGTGTTCCCTCCGTCATCTAGAGTCGAGTTGGTTGCAAAGAGAGAGCTCAACAGATCGGCTTTCTCCTATGCGGCATGGACCAGTGAGTCGTCCTCTCTGTGCAGAGATTCCCTTGACAGAAGACAGAAGTTCCCTTGGACAGCCTTGGCGAAAGACCAGAATGCACGGGTTCCCGAAGGAAGGTGAACTAGCTTCTCGCCAATTCTGCCGATGTGCTCAGACCTTGCCTTGGCAATGACGCTTTTGAAGGACCTGGAGGCGGAATTATACTTCTTTTTAAGTGCGCTGGTGTTTACACCCCGAGACGTTGATGCGTCAGCCCAGGCCCGGTAGCACTCCTGCTTATATCGTGATGCTATTTTACAGGAGCGACCAAACCATGGCTGGGATCTGCCTCTGATGGGCACCACAGAGGATGGAATAAAAAGTTCCATACCTTGAAGTACTACATCAGCAACAGAATCGGCAACGACGCTGGGATCTTCCGGCGAGAAGCAAACCCGCCCCCAAGGGTAGGATGCAAAAAAAGACCGCATCCCGTCCTAATCAGCTGACCTATAGTGCCAAACACGGCGGCAAGCTGTAGATCGCAACTGCGATTGGAGCATGAGTGGCACCGTACTCCGGCATCAGCATCAGGCAATGGTCCGAAGAGCCCAGAGGGGCATCGACGGAGACCTGATATCCGTCCGGATGAGAGGTCAGCAGAAAGTCAAACAGGGAAGGTACATGGTCTTCCACATCTGGGATCCGCGTAGGCGAAGTGACCAGTTGTGTTAGGCCATATGCCAAAGCAAAGTCATAGACAGATCTCCCCGCATGATCGGTTAAACGAGAACCAAGCCATTCAGCGTGGTGGGCGTTGAAATCACCGAGTATCACGATCTCTGCGGATGGGACCTGTTGTAGCACGGAGTCTGCAGCCATCTGGACGTGGTCGACGAATCGGTCTGTGTTGGCATTACCACTATGGGACCTGTAGAGGCACCCGTAGACGCGGGGGCTTCGCTGTCTACGCTCAGCCATAGGATGGGCAGGTCCGTACCTTCAGGACTGCCGAGGCGTCGAAAACAGATGTCCTCTCTGACGTATATGCTAACTCCAGTCCGGGGCACAAAGGACTGTTCCAATTTGTACCCCGGGTAGGAGAGATATGAGGTATCAGCCGGAGAGGACATCTGAGTCTCGGTTAAAAAGAGCAAGGCCGACTTTGCCGTCTCTAGATGGTAATGGACAGTGTTAAGTTTGGAATGAAGTCCCCTTATGTTGCAAAAATTCACGGATAGCGTGACAGGGGTCGCCTTGGTTGTATTGCTCCGCTTGCCCCGAGCAGCATTAGTCGCGAGCGGAATTTTGCCCCCGCTCCCCCCCCCAGAATACGCAGGGCAGCCTGAGCATCCACGCTCAGGAGTGAAGTAGTTTGGTCGTGGATGCTCAGCGAGGGATACTCCAGGGGTGCTGGTACCCTCCTGGGGTAGTCTTTTATTTAATTCCACTACCATTTTGATGGGGGGGGGGGGGGAATTGGGCCTCCGGCCACCTGCACTCACCAAGCGCAATGCAGAGGTAAACCTCTACTTCACGCTGGTATTCTGTGAGGTCATGTCACCCCGGTTCGAGCTGTCCCATCCGTGCGACAGCAAAAGCTACCGCTTGGCTTTACCACTGTTAACTGTTAACTGGTACTCCATTTTAATCCTCAGCGGTGACAACGCATCTGAATTTTGATTCTTAATTGACGATTGATGTAGATGTCTATGGGCCACAGCATCCACTTACCATCAGGTGGATTGTGTGCTCGTTTATCACCCTTATTTTATAAAAAAAAGTTAGTATTCAGTGAGAGAGTGAATTTTCCCAGGTCGAGCCGACCCATTCGTGCTACTAACTCTCCCTGGAGTTATTCAAACGCGTGTTCTCCGTGAATCCGGATGAAACCCAAACCGGGACTCATCGGTGAACAGCACTAAAGACCATTGTTCGTCACTCCATTGTAAATGCTCCCGAGCACACGAAAGCCGCCGAACGCGATTGCCACCGACTTGGTCTTCGAGCATGAAGAACAACTTCATGCAACCTCCTTCGCACGGTTTGGTCGCTTACCAGCAGCTGGTGGTTCTCCTGGTAGTAATTGCATAGCTGTGATATTGGGTTCTTCTGGCCGTCATTTAGAGAAATCGATACTATCTCTGCGCAGTAACACGTATCTACCCGTGTGCCGTGCAGCCACATTCCCAGTACTGCGATAACGTGACCACAACCTTGATATCACGTTTTGGCTGGCGTGTAGGGTCTCAGCAACGACGCGTTGAATAACACCATTTTCTAATATACCCCCGGCTCGTAACATTTCGTCTCGACTTAAATGACGACGTGACATGACTCTTAAAGCTCACACGGCACGTTAAATTAATAAAGAAAAACAATCTAACCCCTTTTCATTAATTAATTCTAATCTATTCTACTCCATATTATATTATCCTATTCCATCCTATTCTATACATATGCATATTATTCTATTCTATTCTATTTCACTATAAAAGTTGCAGCGTATTTACGTCCCACTGCTGGGCACAGGCCTCCTTTCATTTGTGAGAGGGTTTTAGGGCAAGGAAAAGTCCGCCGCGCTGCCACAATGCGTGTTGGCGAACTTCACATGTCTTCGAAATATTTTTTTCTTATTTCTCAGCCATGCAGTTTAACAGTGGTAGAGCCACGCGGCAGAATTGCTGTCGCACGGATGGGCCGGCTCGAACCGGGGTGGTACCACGACCTCACAGAATACCAGCGTGATGTAGAGGTTTACCCCTGCGTTTCGCTTGGTGAGTGCAGGTGCCCGGAAGCCCTTTTTACTGGAAATGAGACATTCCATCTTAGTCCTCACGGGTGACAACGCATCTGCATTATGATTTGTAATAGAGGATAGATGTAGATGTCTATGGGCCGCAGCAACCACTTACCATCAGGTGGACTGTGTGGTCGTTTGTCACCCTTATCCTATAAAAAAAAATGCAGGTTTCCTCACGATATTTTGCTTCACCGCCGAGCACGTGGTAAATCATTTTCATTGGTGCCGGCGGGGATGGAACCCGGGTTGCTCGAGTACTGTGAAGCTTACAGCGAGCGCTAACCATCTGAGCTATCACGGTTCAGATATTATGTTCTCTATTCCATTATGTTACGTTCTAATTCATTCTATTCCATTTCATTTCATTCTACATTATATTCCATTAGATTCTACATTCTGTTCTATTCCAATATTTTATATTCTATTCTAAATCCATAGCCAAAAAGGTAACAATGTCGATGTATTACGTAATAAAGTATCTTACACTTCTCGGCTAGAGGTGCAGTGACCGGCCGTCAAAATGAACCGTTCGCTGATGATGGAGCCAGCGCACAGCCACTGGAGCGCGTTCACGTCACTGCCGAACCCGAGCAGAGCCTGGAAAGATAAATTCATCACAGCAAGCTAGTCATTGGATAGTTGTTAGCGGGAAAAGGAAATCCGTTACTCTATTTTTGAGGAGTGACGGTATTGCGAGACGCCCTCCGCAGCCGAATCTTGGCTGGAAGCGGATTCATAGACCAGATCCGTCGCTGAGGTCATGAAGGCTGGTGTTTCTGAGTGCTCGTTTTCCCTGACCCCATGATCTTCATGCATTGGACACGGGGACATTAAAAAAGTGTTCCCGTGGCTCTGCCAATTTGCGACGAAGGTGGAACACCATGGGTGTTTAGTCGGTGCGAGTCCGACATACCGCGTCATTGCCTCCGCGGATCGGGTATGCGTGCCTACGCATTTTCGCATTGTCCCATGTAAAACAAAAAATAAATTTGCTGTAATGGATGGATGAATGGAGTACATTACCATGTGTGGGAACTCCGCGCGAGCCGCGTTGACTCCGCCAACAATGAGGTCGTCTGCGTTGTGGTTGCAACGGTACGCACGAGCGTTCTCTCCGGACAGTGAGTTTCCCTTCACGCAGGGATACACCAACTTCTCCTGGTACTCGATGCATTCTATCAGGATACACAAACAAATGGTAAAATTATATTGTTATATATATATATATATATATATATATATATATATATATATATATATATAGAAAAGCTCCGAAATACCACACTTGCGCCCCCTTTTCCCTGAAGAGGGTCGCTTCCGATACGGCAGAAAGGCCAAAGCCAGTCCCACAGGTGGTGTTTAGTGGGTAGGCACTTTATAGTGTCCCACATAACCACGCAGCCGGCTGCGTGGTATGCTATGAGTATTCCCCACCTCCCTCCCCCCGAAAAAAAACTACCACACGGAGCATTGGCCGCTCCCCGGGCTGAATACTTTGCCCGGTGGGATCACCTTTTCCTTCCATGGCCAAACTCCGCAATCCGATCCGCTAACTTAAATTTCGTAGTGAATAAAAGGTTATTTGATATATGAAGAAAGAAAGAAAGAAAATAAGTTTATTTAGTAACACATTTTAGAAGTTTGCTGACCATAATAACATATTAAGATAAACGCTTACTAAAAAGGTACCCAACTCAGCATAGTCTTGGTACTGACAAAGTACTTCGACACTGATCTTCCGTGGGTGCCAATAACATTTAACAAAAACAAAACTTAACAATATTCATTATTATACAATGTTAAGTCAATATGCACATACAGTATATTCAAACCATATAGGTACACGATTACACTATAATATAAGTAATAAAACATACATAAGTACTTATAATAAATGAATATAATAAAAATAGCAATTACTTAAATAAGATTAAAAAGAAACGAATAAACGGAATAGAAAAGTATGTAAGACACAGTAAATAATTTTCAATAAATTGACTTTTAAATACTAAGTAAGTATTTTTTGTAGTTATATTTAAACAAACCGATTGAATATGATATGTGGCGTTGATATGTGGCGTGTTAGTTATACACATCAGACAAGTCGCCAAAGGCAACACCATATTTTTCTTCTTTGTTTTCAAGTCGATTGCAGATGTCCCGGTGCAGTAGGTACTTACCATCAGGAGAAAAATAAATTCATTTGCCACTGCATTCAAAAATATATATTCGTATGTTATAGTAAAATGGGTCGCAGAACACCAGTGTAAAATAGCAGCTTAATGCCGCTGTTTCGTGTGGTGAGTATAGAGAACCGGAGACGCTTTTTACTGGAAACGAGGCATTCCATCTTAGTCCTCACGAGTGACAACGCATCTGAATTTTGATTATTAATCAAGAATAGATGTAGACGTTTCTGGATCATAGCCACCACTTACCATCAGGTGGACTG
This sequence comes from Parnassius glacialis, assembly GCA_033319125.1. Classification (NCBI taxonomy): domain Eukaryota; kingdom Metazoa; phylum Arthropoda; class Insecta; order Lepidoptera; family Papilionidae; genus Parnassius; species Parnassius glacialis. The sequence continues at coordinate 68,403,886 of JAVANC010000004.1, read as the reverse complement.
TGTGTTTGTTTGTCACCCTATTCTATATATTATACAAATTTGTAAAATTATAGTGTCTATTGTAATGTTAAAATAACAGCTTTTTACTAGATGCATATAAAAGTATATACGGCGCTTACAACAACAAAAAAACAATTAATAACATTTCTGTCTGTCTGTTTGTTTGTTCCAGCTAATTTCCAAAAAGTCTGGACCGATTTTGACAGTACTTTCACTTGCAGATAGCTGATGTTGTAAAAAGTAACTAATGCTACTTTTATTTTAGAAAGAGAATTAGGGTTCTGCGCAATAAAAATAAAACCCATGAAATCCAATCGTACTTAATAAATTCGACACCTGTGAAGTCACGGGGAACAGCTATCTATGCAAATAAATAAAATTGAAGTGTCTGTTTGTAATGTCAAAATTACAGCTTTTTACTAAATGCATATAAATGTATATACGGTACTAAAAACAAAAATACAAATTTTAAATTTTTTGTCTGTCTGTTTGTTCCGGCTAATCTCCGAAACGGCTAAACCGCTTTTGACGGGATTTTCACTGGCAGATAGCTGATGTCACAAGGAGTAACTTAGGCTACTTTTATTTTAGAAAAAGAGTTAGGGCTCCGCCCAAAAAACAGCTAGTAAAAAATAAAATACAAAAACTTACTATCCCACGCCTTCTGACCAGTTCTGGGCGAGGTTAAATTTGCCGCAATAGGTTCACATCCACTAGGTTTCGCGTTGGGGTCGACGAACACGTAGTCATATACCATTGGCACGTATTCCGTCGTGGTCTTTGGCCTGGAATAAGATATAAAAAGTTAAAGTTACAGCCCCTATACGTCCCAAAGCTGGGCCTGTGCCCAATGTGAGGAGGTCTGTACCTGCTCACATTTCTGAAAAGGTCTTAGGTCTCAATGCACATTGGCGAACTTCACATGTCTTCGAAATATAATTGTCTCTTATTTCTCAGACATGCAATTATCCTCACGATGTTTGCGAAGAACGATAATATTTTATATGTTAAGAAAGTAATCAGCAGTGGCTTTGCCACTAAACTTTCATACTGCTAAGTATTAGCATATTAAAACTAGTATAGAAGATGCTATCATTGTTTCTATCCAGGTCTCCAAGCCAAATCCAAGTTTGCACCCCCTTACCCTATTTCTATTGACGGCTCCGTGACGCAGTGGCTTAGCAATGAGTTGCTGCGCTGGGGGCTGCCGGTTCGAATCCCGCACGGAACAAGTATTTGTATGGCCTACAAATAATTGTTCCGAGTCTGGATGTTTGTCCTTGTGCAATTTGTGTTTGTAAACTGCCTCCACGATACAGGAGAAAATCCTAGTATGGGGGTCACGTTTCAAATTTTAAAAAAATCTGCCATCTGTGAGTGTGTTCCTGTTTAAAGGGTACGGGACAATATAAAAAGCAAGTTTAATTTCAAACTCTGAGCCATTCTAATCCTCAGTGACAAAATAAAAAAAAGATAACAGCAACTAGTCCACCTGATGGTAAGTGGGTAGAGCCCATGGACACCTGCATCCATCGATATATATTGACTGCGCACTAGATTTCGAATTTCGAACATTAACTATGTTCAACTCAACTGTACTGCAATCCGTACACTGCGTAAATTGAAGATTTGTGAATTACATAAGATAATTAATATTACATTTTATTTAGAAATATGTTTGTTTAGATTAAAATAAGAGTGTTTTATATTCAATCCTTATATTTATTTTATATTATCTTATTTACATTAAATTAAAGTCTTCGTGCATGCGCGACTCTACTATCTCCCGTGCACGCGCGAAGACATAGAGTAGCGCACAATTTTTGTTTGGAATAGCTTCTCTAGTAAGTAGTACATATAACTACGAACTAGACACTCTTAGTTCTGCAGCATATGGTGTAAGAAAGATTAGAAGTCTTACAGATGTTGAGACAGCTAGAATAGTGTATTATAGTTACTTTCATAGCGTAATGTCTTATGGAATTTTGCTATGGGGTAATGCGGCTGATATTGAAGCTATATTTGTTTTGCAAAAGAGAGCCGTACGGGCGAATTTTTTTTTATTTTTTTTTTTATTTATTAGGATCAACAAACAATTTACACAATATTTCTTAATCTAGAATACATTTACTACAAAAATATAATATAATAGTGCAACCAACAACGTTGACCACCAATTACTATTAATAAAAGCTGAGATTGAGATTAGCGCATTTTTCATCTGATACAATGTTTGTGTCTTCATCTAATAAAATGATGAAATATAATTATTATTCCAAGAACCAATTACACAAACTCATTCTCCTCTGAGTACTGAAAGTAACTCCTTTTTATAAATACCTACCTTATGAGCAAAATATCAATGTTATTGAAATTATTATTATAACAATTTACCAACATATACATAGGGGATCTTTTACCTATGTTGGTTCGACATTTATTAGTACAAAATGTATGTTTGGTATGAACTCTGCGACACAATGGCCTATATGGTACTCTGTATTGTATCATATTAACTAGTTCCATACTATCGTACCTGTTATGACAGATATCATACAGCAACATAGCTTGAATCTGTTGACGTCTGGATTTTAATTTAAGTAAGTTATATTCGACCAGCAATTGACAGTAGGGTAATTTACGAGTAACTCGTCTGCACTTGTAAATTACACTACGTAAAAACTTTTTTGAATGAATTCGATTTTATCTATATATTTATTATAATACGGACACCAAATAGCTACTGCATATTCGAGTTGTGATCTTATTAAAGATTTATAGAGGTGCAAATAAGTGAGAGGTTTTTTAAATGAACGACCAATACGCATCACGAAACCATACATTTTAAGAGCCTTATTAATGACGCTTTCTACATGTGTATCAAGGATAAGTTTACTATCTAATATTATTCCTAAATCTCTAATTTTATGAACTTTTTCTAATGGGACTCCACATAAAGAATAATTAAAATTACTTGGCTGACGCTTACGGGTAAACGTTATGGCTTTACATTTATCACCACTCAAATCAAGCTTATTGCGTTTACAATAAGATGAAAAATTATCAAAATCTTTTTGAAAGTTCAACATTATCATGATCACCTTGATCATGATAATGTTGAATTTTGCGATAAATTTTAATATCATCAGCGTACAGAATAAAATTACAAAACTTGAAACAACTATTAACATCATTAATATACAGTATAAAAAGAAGAGGCCCTAAAATTGATCCTTGTGGCACACCAGAACTTATATGCACAATATCTGACTCAAAACCTCTAATGACTACTTTTTTGGGTACATATTAACTTTGGCATCGCAATATATTTATGAGAATGTAATGTATGTGCATAAAAACATAAATAGCTCTAATAAGAATAAAGATGTGCATACTTTAAATAGTAGGAACAAACATAAGCTTGTAATGCCAGTTACTAGACTCCACAGAATCAGTAATTCATTTATGGGGAAATGTATACGCTTTTACAACAAAATCCCAGAACATATTCAAAGTTTGTCAATAAACAAGTTTAAAAGTTTTATTAAAGAAAAACTGTACAAAAAGGGGTATTATAATATCAAGGAATACATGAATGAAAATAACCCCTGGGAGTAAGGTGATCGCCACCATTCTGGTACTATGAAAATTCATTTAAAAATTGTATAAAAGAAATTATTGTTAAGTGAAATATGTTTGAAAAAAAAGTCCCGCTGGGTTTCTTGCTGGTTCTTCCCAGGACAGAGGTATTTTCCGAACCAGTGGTAAATAAAAAATGACTTTCAATAAGTATTATGTAATAATCCATATTGAATAAAAAAATATTCTATTCTATTCTATTCAATGCCTGCAGCCAACTTCAAACATGGAAACCTACAGAGCCATCTCCGAGGACTAAGCTGCTTCCATTCGAAGCCTATCTTTTTCATTATTATTCAAATATCGTATACGCAATTCTGCCATATGCCTTCACTTCGACGACCTAAGTCAGATCGTCCGCTCCTTGGCATTTTAAAACAATAATAATAAAAAAATTCTCTCGCACTGACAAACTGATTATTTATTGATTATTTATCGTTTTGAAATCTTGAAATTTATTTATTTTAACAGAGCCAGAAATACAATATAAAGCATGTGGTACCTTCGAGTAGAAGTGGTGAGCACAGGTGGTCTGGGCGTGGTTCCCGGGGGTTTGGGTGGTGCAGAATCAACACAGCATACTATCGGGTCCATGCCTCGGAAGGAGCATATCTAGAAAATTAAAAGAATAATTACCAATAAGCTCATGGTGTTTAAAATGCTTTGGCTTTATATGTGGTAGAGCCACGTTGCAGCTATATTATAATTGTAGCACAAATTTGTCGGCTCGCGAAAGGAACTCGCTCTCACAGAATACCAGCGTAAAATAGCAGCTTAACGCTGCTGTGTTTCGTATGGTGAGTGTAGAGAACCGACGACCCTTTTTAACGGGATACGCAGCAATCGATCTTAGTCCTCTAGGGTGAAACGTATCTGCATTTCGATTCTTAATCGAGGGTAGATATACATTTCTATGATCCCCAGCATCCACTTACCATCACGTGGGCTGTGTGCTCGCTTGTCACTCTTATTCTGTAAAAAATATTTCTGTTTCCTTTCCATTATTTCGTTAGCAAATATCGAGACAATGTGCTTCTGTTGTTTTGTCTTTTAAACATTACCGCCTTACTTGGTTTTTCTCCTGTATCGTAGAGTTTACCATAAATTATACAAGGGCAAACATTCAGACCCGGAACACTTATTTGTGGGTCACACAAAACTTGTTCCGTGCGGGATTCGAATCCGCCGCCCTCATCGCCATATTGCAAAGTCACTGCACCACGAAGCCGCCAAAAGCTTACCTCGTGGTTTTATATGGTAGTTCATGGACATTTCCGACCAATTTCTAACAAAGGTAAAATGTCTCACAGCAGTAATCATCATTAGTTTTCTTAACATTCCAAATACATTGCAGTTTGACGGGTCACATATTATATACCATATATATAGTTACCAATCCAGATGGACTGCCAGACAGAAGAGAGGACTTGGAGATTTTCACATAAAATTGAACAATTTCTCGATTTGTTTATCAATTAAAATTGTTAAATGTTAAAATACCTCGTTCGAATTGATGTCTCCAATCATCCCTCAAGCATCGCTATAACGATTAAATGTTCCCTCCTTAAAATATATCATTATTGGTCATTGACATAATCTGATACAATAATACAAATTATAAAATAATAATAATGTATTCTAGACCGAATTTCGGTCACGGCCGCCAGTCTCAACGTAGACTAGCCATTTGCACAGGACAGGATTATAGTGTCGCTGTGTATGCGCAAGCACAGGTGCACTCTATTCACCCACTCTCATAATTCGGTGGGACGGTAAACTAACACGACCGGAGAGAGATCAGGCGCAGGGCTAAAGACTTTACGTGCTTTTTGAGGCATGGGTGTGAACACCGCCCACTACCTGACTCCTAACTGGTACTGAGAATTTCTCGACGGAAAATCCCAATTGTTGGCCTAATTACGGTTACGTGATTGAATTCCGGATCTAGTGACATATGGTTTACTACTAAACACAACTTTACCTGCGGCTGCCGTCTATTCTTGATGTCATTAATCGCTGCCTGGCAATTATTCAGGAGTAAACAGGTGCCACTTATACCATTTTTTAGGCAACCATCACCTGAAATGAGACATTGCTATTATATTTTTACAGGCGCATAATTTTATAATATTTTTTTCTTACTGGCTTTTTAGGTTATGGGCAGTGGCGGATTAAAGGAGGGGCTAGGGCTATAGCCCCGGGCCCCACCTTGGGGGGGTGGGGTGTCGCGGTCTCGAATCAAAAATATTTTTTTTAAACCTGTTTCAAAGAATTTTGAATAAAAGTAAAATGTTTTCCAAAGAAAATAAGTTAACCAAAATTACCTACGATTTTTAATTTGCCATCGGTTAACTATTTGTTGACCAACGACGGGTGTAAATCTGTGATGAAATAAGTGGTATTATTAGCGAATGGGTTGGGAAAAACTGCGGCTAACGCTGCAGCAGTTGGTCACGGTGGCGAACGGTTGGGGGAAATTTCTACCAGAGAATGTTAATGTTTATCGCGCAAAAATTTGAGTTATTCATTCGTGCCAAAGGTTGTGATTTTCTTTTTTAACTTATATAATTTAAATAAATTTATATGAAAGATTATTTAATAACAATTCTAAAGAAAACAAAAAGAGAAAAATGAAATCTGTTATACTATTTATTATTATTTTTTTCACTTGTTTATCGCTATAAATAACTTTGAAAATGCGGTTAAGAAGAAAACTATAAAAACATCGTATCAATGTTGTAAAGAGTACGAGGACCTCACCAGATCGACAGTAAACGAGGCAGGGACGACAAAGGGCTAGATAGTGTAATGACAGAGAAATAATATCTCAGATATCTAGGCGATGCGGGAACCAGTCTCCACGTCGCAAACTTTTTTGCGTTTTCTCGTCGATCCAAAATAAAATATATCGATCGGTTCACAGAAAAGGCGTCAGCTATCTACCGCGTATTTTAAGTCGCGGAAAAACAACTCCTCCGCGCGACTCTGCAGAATGAGGGGAGGCACTAGTGTTGTTTGTGGTTTTTACTTGCGAACTAAATAAAGAAAGGTTCTGTTTCTAAGATTGGTTTCGTGAATATCAAAGTATCTGTTTCTAATCATTCAAAATGCAGAAGAGAAAATATCCAAATAGGGCAGAAAAACGCAAAGTGAAAAAAGCTAGAGAAAAATCAGTGAACGAGCTGTCGTCTGTAAGTGATTTTTTTAAATCACAGCAGACTAGAGGAGACACCGATGTAGTGGAAGTTGAAAAAAAGTGTAATTCTGTTAGTGAAAGAAGTAGTATTGATACACCAAGTAACAGCAACACAGGTATTTTAAACTATGATAAATATTTTAACAACCATATCGACGCCTGAGTGCAAGAAAGCAGTATCTTAGCCGCGGCTTGAGGAATGCTGTATCTCAGAAGCGGCTTGAAGAAAGCCGAATCTCAGCGCGAGCTTATATTTCAGACTTTTCTATGTCAATTCTATCCCAAATGCGATTGATTTTCTGCAATTTTGTTATGGTAGTTTATCACGATTTTAAAAGTACGCAGGACGACCACAACCAAATTGCGGAAAATCAATCACACCTGGGCTAGAAATGACAGATATATATATATATATATATATATATATATATATATATATATATATATATATATATATATATATATATATATATATATATACTAGCTGACCAGGCAAACGTTGTTCTGCCCTTTCCGAACAACCATTTATTTCCCAAAAAAACTCCTGAAATTAGCAATAAAAAAATTGAGGGTCACTTATCGGGATAAAAACTGTCCTATCTCTCAAGTTGTACCAAACTGCACACAGTCTGCAATTTTTTTTTAAATCGGTTCTATCTGTTGAATACTTACAGCAACACGTGGTGGTTATACTACTAAATTGTAGCTTATATTAAACGTTTGTATTTTTAACATAGCGCCATCTATTAAATATTTACTCAATCCAGTCAACAGATATCGTCATCTGACAGAATCGTTTGGAGCTAACAGATAATTGTGACTGTCAAATAATAGACAAATAATTTTCAATAAAATAATATTGTATTGCGACTATAATTTGAGATGTAAGCTATCCTATCTTTTAAGTTGGACGAAACTGCACATTGACCAAAAATTTCATTGAAATCAGTTCAGTAGTTTAGGAGTCTATCGCGGACAAACAACGTGACACGTACTTTTTAGGGTGGGTGTACCAGTCCCAAACCAGGTACCAGTGGTTGACCATTCATATGTTCAATTGAATAAATTAAGAAATGGCGGGCATTTTTAAAGAATTCAATAGTTTTGTTATGTAGCCTAGACTATAACCAATCTTCTGAACATCATTTTTTGCGAGAGTAAACGAAAAATATCGATACCTAGATCTTTTTCTCAGACCATTGTCTCGTTTACTGCCTTTCGGCCGCCATTACAGTTAGACTTGCACATCGACATGATAAGTTCAATATTTTAATATTATCTATTATTTCCTAATTACTGTCATCAAGTTGTATTATTTTAAAAGGTTTGTGTTTATTTAAGTGCTATGCGGTGTTATTTTTATTAAATAATGACATTATCAAGTATTTTTAAAGGTGGTTAACTACTGGAACACACCTTGTACTGAGTTCCTATTGTTGACCAACTGGTTTGTAACTGGTTGCTTATGGTGTTTTTTTTTTCGTTCTTTTTTTTCATAGCGATACTTTTGTTTGACAATTTAGAGCCTAAAGCCAATTATTAAAATCGTTTTATGCGGTGTGCCCCAGTTGTTGACCACTGGTTTGCTATTGGTACACAGTAGTAAAAAAGTGTTCCTATGGATGACCACCAGATTATAGTTTTAACTTTTTTCGTTGTTTTAGATAGACCCAAAAAGACATTTTTTAAAAATACAGAGCTAACTTTGCTTAAGTATCTCGATGAAATTCATAAAGGCGCTAAAATAAGGCAAATATGTCGAAAATATCATATCTCTCACCCGACTGTTATAAACAAACTGAAAATGACACATTCTCAACGGAAAATGGGACCACCAACTATCTTGACCCTACAAGAAGACTTTGTATTATCTAGGTGGATTAACGCTAACGCTAAAAATTATTGTTTATTGGAAACAATTAGCCAAATAATAAGAGAGCACATCTTTAACTGATTTTGGACCTGGACTATCAATCCCACAGCCAGAACAAAAGGAAGTTACCCTACTCCCACAGGATTTTTTTATAGGATAAGGGTGATAAACGAGCACAGAGTCCAACTGATGGTATGTGGTTACTGTGGCCCATAGACATCTACATTTATCCTCGATTACGAATCAAAAATGCATATGCGTTGTCAACCGTGAGGACTAAGGTAGAATATCTCGTTTCCAGTAAAAAGGGTATCCGGTTCTCTACACTCTAAACAGAAGCGTTATGCTGATATTTTATGTTGGTATTCTGTGAGAGCGTAGTCCTGCCTCGGTCCAACTGACCCATTCGTGCTAAAACTATACTACTAATACAGCTGTAACATGGCTCCACGTAAAAATTTTGATCATCTGCGACTATTTTCAAATGGCTTGAAAAAGAAGATTGTATTGTATGACCGGGACAGCAGCATTGGAGGTATAAAAGCACCTGTTTCTATAAATACCAGAGGTTCCTACAAGGTTTACGACATGGCCAAATTTTTGGAATGAATCCTACTAATATCATAAATGTGAAAGCTTGTGAGGATGTATGGATGTTTGTTACTCTTTCACGCAAAAACTACTGAATGCATTATAATGAAACATTACAATAATATAGCTCATACATTAAAATAACACATAAAAATATTTACAATTACAGTTAGTCGATTTACACAATATTTTCATAAGAATATTATGTAAATTGACCAAAATATAACAATAAATGTGTTAGTCTGAAGAAAATCTGTCGTCTGCGAGCTATTTTGGCATGAACACGCATCACGCAAAAACCTGTGAGCCGATTTGGATGGGACTTTCACTGGCAGATAGCTGATGTTATAAGGAGTAACTTAGGCTATTTTTATTTTATGGTCCCGCGCAAAAAATTCCACGCGGGCGAAATCGCGGAGAACAACTAGTATGAGATAAAGCTTTCTAGTTAAAAAACATAAAACATAAACACTCACGCCTGTCACCCAGAGGGGTAGGCAGAGACTATGGAATTCCATTTGGCACGATCCTGACACACCTCTCTCGCTTCCTCCACATCCATATACCTACGCATACACGCTCGTCGGTTAAAGGTACTCTTAATTTGGCCCATTTTCAATATATCGCCTATTTGGTCGATAAACTTTCGCCTAGGGCGACCCTTCCCAACTCTGCCATTCACCTCTGCAACATAAATTTGCTTTGTCACTCTTTCCTCATTCATTCTTTCTACATGACCAAACCACCGAAGCATTCCTTTCTTAATCCTAGTCACAACATCATCTTGCAAACCACACATTTCTCTTATCACACTATTTCTCACCCTGTCATTCAGATTCAGCCCTAGCATACTACGTAATGACCGCATTTCTACAGCATTTATTCTACTCTCGTGCTTCTTCTGCCACACCCAACTTTCACTGCCATACATTAAAGTAGGCACTAACACAGCATTGTGAATTGCCAAACGTGCCTTTTTGGACACATTCTGACTTTTCACAATAGAGTGTAGAGCCCCATTCAATCTATTTCCTGCATTCACTCGTCGTTCTATATCCTTATCATATCTACCATCCCTGCTAAACACACATCCCAAATACACAAACTCATCTACTTGCTCTACCAACTCCCCTTCTATTCTTATTTCACATATCGTTTTACTTTCTTCTCTTTCAAAAACCATAACTTTCGTCTTACTTGCGTTCGCTTTCTAGTTCTTTTGGTAATTTTATGGTTTCTAGATAAGATTTTGTCCAAATTGCTTACCTCAATATGATGAGACTGATTTATTTAATTCAAAGTCTGTGATAGGTGATACTGATAATTTATGTGCAAAGCTATTTTTTATTGTAGTTTGCTAATAAGCCTTGTTAACGTTACGTTCTAATTTTCATGTTTGTCTTCTAATAGTTACCTTCGACTGTGCCATTAAAATTGGTTGTAAGTCTAGATAAACTTTCAGTCATCATATGAAAGTCAATTTGTGTAACAAAATAGTGTTTTATTTTCAATTAGCTACGTTTTCTTGATAAGTTTTTCAGTGGTCAACTATTGGCGCAAAAGTGGTCATTTATTGGAGCGCACTGGTCAAACTTAGGCACATTCCCGTTTTACGTATAATTAATGAAATCTATAAAAAACTTAAATATCTGGAATCAAATAGTTTATCTATATTGCAACATTAGTGATCAATAAGCAACTTTGTATATACATTTCTATGTTAAAATTAAATAGTACCAGTTCAGAGCATTTCGAAGTGAAAATGTGTCCTTAACTGGTTTGGGACTGGTACACCCACCCTATATATAAAGAAGAAGATATATATATATATACTAGTTGACCAGGCAGACGTTGTTCTGCCCTTTCCGAACGACCATTTGTTTTCCCAAAAAAACTCCTGAAATTAGCAATAAAAAAATTGAGGGTCACTTATCGGGATAAAAACTATCCTATCTCTCAAGTTGGACCAAACTGCACAAAGTCTGTAAATTTTTTTTGAAATCGGTTCCATCTGTTGAATACTTACAGCAACACGTGGTGGTTATACTACTAAATTGTAGCTTATATTAAACGTTTGTATTTTTAACATAATGCCATCTATTAAATATTTACTCAACCCAGTCAACAGATATCGTTATCTGACAGAATCGTTTGAAGCTAACAGATAATTGTGACTGTCAAATAATAATAATAATAATATCTTTTAAGTTGGACCAAACTCCACATTGACCAAAAATTTCATTTAAATCAGTTCAGTAGTTTAGGAGTCCATCGCGAACAAACAACGTGACACGTACTTTTTATATATAAAGATATATATATATATATATATATATATATATATATATATATATATATATATACTATATATATATTCTCGCACCGAGATACGGCTTTCGATCTTCAAGCCGCGTATTTGTGGCATAAACATTTATCGGACACGAAAATTGTGTTGCATACTCTGAGACATAATCCCATTATCTCAAAGCTCAATTTTTTCGTAAACTTTGCTTCTTTTGTTTGTATATTACTTTTTTTAAGATTTTTTTTCTCTTTTATAGACGTTTATAATACTCAAGTGGACGATAATTCGAATACTAACGAGAATAGCAATGCCAGCTGCTCCATAAACCCTGCGTTAGCGAGTGACATAACTGCAGGTAAGCATGTTCTTTTGAATTAGGTATATGAAAATCGAGATATTATTAAAGTATTAAATTTAAAAAATAACTTAAGCATTGATTATTAATAAAGTTTCTTTTTAAAATTTATTTGTCATGTATACTTTATTTTTATTATTTGTAGATATGCACAGAGATCCTGCGTTATGGCCTTTGAGATTGCAAGAGAGCCAAATACGTGAAAAATATTTACAAAAAGGCTAAGCTTTTTTTCAAAATAAGAATTCTTCTTCAAAACGTCTAAACGAGAATATACTAAGCAGAATAGATATTTTTCGGCTAATTATTTTCAGCGAATTTTACAGAATGGAGAGAAATGCGAAAGAAAGTGGCTTATGTTTTCTGAATCCACTGGATCGATTTTTTGCTATGTGTGCAAACTGTTCTCAAAAGGTCATGATAATCCATTTGTAAAAGAAGGATTTTCAAATTGGAAGAAGATAGACGAAGTCATTTGTTCCCACGAAAATAACAAAGATCATAACAGCTGTATGATGAATTATAATGATCATTTGCAAAAAGATTCCAATATAGAAAAAAGTTTCATAAACACGATGGAAAACGAAGTTCAATATTGGATTAAAGTTTTAAAAAGAGTAGTTGCAGGCATTCGATTATTAACCGAACGAGGACTTCCACTTCGAGGAAAAAATGAAGTAATAGCATCACCTAATAATGGGAATTTCCTTGGCGTCATGGAATTGATTGATCAGTTTGATCCTTTTCTGGAAGAGCACATTAAACGATATGCTCACAAAGGCAGTGGTACAGTCTCTTATTTGTCTAAAACTATATACGAAGAGTTTATAGAGTTAATGGTTGCAAAAGCATTAAAACGTATTATTGATGAAATACACAGTGCAAAATGTTAAGGACTCGTCGTAGATTCTACCCCAGATATATCCCACATCGATCAGTTGTCAGTCATTTTCCGATACTACTTAGATGGTCACGTTTATGAACGTTTTTTCTGTTTTTACAAATAAAAAGTCATAAAGGTAGGTCGCTTAGTAATGACGTATTAGATTTACTACAGGAGCACGGTATCGACATTAAAAATTGCAGAGCTCAGACCTATGACAACGCTTCCAATATGTCCGGTAAATATATTGGACTTCAAGCTTGTATTAGAGAAAAAAATTAATTAGCGTTTTACGTGCCTTGCGCTGGCCATTTTCTAAACTTAGTGGAAGAATGTTGTGTCGACGTATGTCTTGATGCTACATATTTCTTCGGAATTTTACAGCGACTATATGCATTTTTTAGTGCATCAACACATCGGTGGGACATCTTAATCACTGAGAATTCTAAAATAACGAGCGTATTGAAAACGAGATGGTCATGTCGCGGAGACGCCAAAAAAGTTGTAGTAAAGAGTCATGGAGGTATTTGTAGGGCTCTAGAAATTTTAGCGAATGACGAAGAACAAAAACGCAAAACTCAGAAAGAAGCTGAAGCTTTATTGAAACATATAAAAAAACTTGAAAATGTTTTTATGGCGATTCTATAGAATAATGTTTTAAGCGGCTTTAACGCGACTAGTCAATACTTTCAAAAAGTTGATACAGATTTAATTTCTGCAAATAACATGCTACTCTCATTAGTGGATTTTGTGGCAGATTTGCGAGATACATTTTCTAACATTGAAAATCAAGCCAAACAACTAAGTAATTTTGTGGATCAAGAATATTCTGATGCAAACAAACGAAAGGTCACAAGAATGCTGACCGACAAAGAATCACAAGCTAGTAGCTGAAGCCCGGCTGATAAATTCCGAGTAAACACATTTGATGTGATTATAGACAAATTAGTTGCCGAGTTGCAGAAACAGAGTGAAGCATATGATCGCATCATTCAACTATTTGGCTTTCTCACACAATGATTATTTATAGAGATAGATGTATTAGAAAAAAAAGTAGCAAATCTCGTAAAGGTTTAATCTGACGATTTAGAAAAAGATTTATCAGTTGAATTGAAACAATTTATACCATGTTTAAAACGGCAGCCTAAGGGCTTTTTTCCTATCGTACAGAAAAAAACACAAGTGCAAATGATGAAATCTTGAGTCCCTTAAAAGTTTTAAATTGGCTTGTAGATTTAGACATGATACAAGGTTTTCCGAATACCTACCTATATTGCTTACAGGCTACTACTTACACTTCCAATCGCAAATTGCGAATCAGAAAGATCATTTTCAGTTTTGAAAAGAATAGAAAACATATACCGAATAGATATCTTTAACAAAATTAAGCATCGAAGTCGACTTATTGAGATCAATTGACTTCGATGAATTAATTCATGATTTTGCTAGAGCAGAATCAAGAAAAAAATGTTTTTAATCGAATTTTAAAATAATTGTTTGTACTTCATTGTATCTATAAATAATAGTTTATAATAAATAATTTATAACAAATTAATAAAAGATTTTTTTTAATATTTGACAAATAGCCTTTTTCGCTGTCCTTAAGTGGGTCCCTTCTCAATTTTAGCCCCGGGCCCCATAAAGTTCAAATCCGCCCCTGGTTATGGGTGATAATAATTAAGCCCCCATTTAAAGTCGATTAAGAATATAAAGTCTTATCCGACACTATTCGGATGATATTCCGGACGTGTATTACTATTAATATTTATTCATTATTCAGATTATACTTATATAATAGGTACACCCATTTTTTTGGTACACGTAAACCTATAGAGGTTAGTAAACTAACAGAATTAACAGTTAGTAAACAAACTGGAACCCATGTGCATAGTATTCCAGTGCCTCTTCACAAGGCAATCTTGCCTTCCATATATGGAAGCTAGGAGACTGTTAGTACTGCATCGCACGGGAAGCATCAAGGAGAGCCATGCTGCAGCTATATTAATCGGTCGACACGATCGGGGAAGCACCCCGCTCTCACAGAATACCTGCGTAAAATAGCAACTTAACCCATTCAATGCGGATCGAAAAATCGCCTTTATTACGCAGGGGCGGGCGGTTCAAAGAGCTAACTCCGATAGGCGTCGGACGCATCTCATATTTAAACACTTTGACACCGATCGGCGTTTCCCGCACATGAAAATGATTCTTGCTTGTTTAGACAGAATTTTATTGACGCTTACCAGTCTACGCCATGTCAAGTGACTGCGTATTCAGTGGCCAAGTTACATTTGTATATGATTAAAACAGTGAAGTTTTATCAAAAATACTAGTGATTTCCTGTTTACCATAAATATGGCTGGAAATAGTGAGTGAATTTGTTTCTATTCTATTCAGTATAGTAAGGGATATTTTCCACATTATGTAAAGATTTCTAATTACACTTTGAATAACGAAATTGGTTTTTATATTAATATTTTTAATATTATTGAAATATGACCAGGGATTGCAAACTTTTTTTCTGATTTTTCAAAGTTAAAAATACTTTTAATCATAGTATTTAGTCTACTATTTTAAATGTATTAAGTATAATAAGTAGTGTTTTTAATTAATAGTTGAAAGGAAGAGAGGGGTTTTCAGTTACACATTATTTCTAGTGCATCGTAATTTGTTTCACTTAATAATTAATAATGACTTTCTCTTGAAGGTGAGGCTCGACCATCATAACCGAGTTTAATGAGTGACGGTGTGAGACAATTTGGTTCGCTAAAAAGAAAGCCATGTGATGATCAACATTATCATGCGAAAAAAGTCACATCTAGACAAAATAAAGAGACACAGGTATCGTTACAAGACATTCAGTATGCAAATTTATATAAACGCAACATTTTCGATTCTAATGAGTATAAATGTGACGTATCACAATTACCCGATTTTGAATTTTGAAAACGGGGAACCAACTGACCACCGAAACAAAGAATTTGCTGAACTGATCGCTTACGAATTAGATCTTGTTCCAATGAAAAAAAGATCTGTAACATATGTTAATATAATAAATCTTGTGAGGAAAGTACCTCACCAAAAGGATGTGAACGACATAAGTTTACCCGACTAAGAAAACTCAGAATAATGTTTGTGGCATAGGTACGCTGTGAGCCTACATGTTGTTTGATGATTGTTGATATTATTCAATAAGTATTATGAACACTTACGTAGTTGTAGTTTTGTTTAAGTACCTACTCTCACAAGTATGCGAAACAATGATTACCTATATGAACGGTTTTAACAACCCAAGATGTTGGATTTAATTAATAAGCCGTTTTCGTTTTTATTTTCTGGATGCTCTTTTTTTCCTTTTTACACTAGAGATGATGAAGAATATATAAAAAAAGAACTTGCGAATCATAATAACACAGCAAAATATTTAACTATCAGCTATGAAATGAAGATTGCTCATGCAACCTATTACTGTTTTCTAATTCTATAAAATAAAATACCTAGCTAAAATAAATAATATATAAATATTTAATCCAAATGTTTTCAATATTGATAACCTCTGAAAGACGCCGTTCGGCGTTTTCCGCGCTTGAGGATAGTTTTGTTGTTTTTCTAAAATCATTATTTACAGAACCGGAAATTATAATGATGTTGTATGTATGTAAAACATGCTCATATAAAAAGTATATCCCTTTAGAATAGAAATTGACCAAATTATGGCTATAATATAATTTACGCCGATCGGTGTCATCCGCCTATGAATGACAATTTAAATTACGCCGTTGTGCGTGCACCGCAACGAATGGGCTAACAGTGGCAGTCCAAACAACGTCCTGAATCCATTGTTGTATTGTATTACTGTGTGATTAAATATAAGTATTAAATTGTTTTTCACCTCTGCGGGACAAAAAAGAGAAGATAATAAAAATGGTGGGAACGACATAAGAAAAGCAGGCAGCATATTCTTAAGAATGTTAGTTTACGTTAATTACATTACTCATATTTCCGTTAACCTTTTCAAATATAAGCATTTTAATATTCATCATCATCATCATCATTACAGCCTTTCATAAGTCCACTGCTGAACATAGGCCTCCCCCAAGGAATGCCACAAAGCGCGGTCCTGAGCCACCTGCATCCATCGACTTCCTGCATGTCTTACCAGGTCGTCACTCCACCTCGTGGGGGGGTCGCCCTACACTTCGCCTACCGGTACGAGGCTGCCACTCAAGAACCTTTCTTCCCCATCGGTTGTCGGTTCTTCGAGCTATATGGCCAGCCCACTGCCACTTCAGCTTACTAATCCGTTGGTTTATGTCGGTTACTCTGGTTCTAATGCGGATATACACATTTCTAAGTTTATCACGCAGAGAAACCCCGAGCATAGCCCTCTCCATAGCTCGCTGAGCGACCTTGAGCTTCCTCATCCGGCCAGCAGTGAAGGACCACGTCTCAGTTCCGTATGTCATCACTGGCAACACGCACTGGGTGTACAGTCTCGTTTTCTCGAGAAAATGTGCCGTAATTTCCCGAACGCTGTCCAACCGAGTTGAATCCGTCGATTGACCTCTCGGTCGAAGTTGGACTTACCTAGTCGGACTATTTGTCCCAGGTAAACATACTCGTCAACAACTTCGAGCTTAGTGTTCCCAACAACTACCGGCATAGGTGTGACATGGACATTAAACATGATCTTTGTTTTGTCCATGTTCATCTTAAGACCTATCCGTTGGGAAACACTATTGAGATCATTGAGCATGGTGCTTAGGTCCTCCAGCGATTCTGCCATAAGGACTATATCGTCGGCAAATCGAAGGTGAGTGATGTACTCGCCATTGATGTTAATACCGTATCCTTTCCAGTCCAGAAGCTTGAAATCGTCTTCCAATGCAGCGGTGAAGAGTTTCGGAGATATGACGTCACCCTGTCTTACACCTCTCTGCAATTGGAAAGGCTTCGTACTCTGGTTCTGTACTCGAATAGCCATCGTAGCTCTACTGTACAAACACTTCAGCACTTCGACATCATCACACGGGCTCAAGGTCGCTCAGCGAGCTATGGAGAGGGCTATGCTCGGGGTTTCTCTGCGTGATAAACTTAGAAATGTGTATATCCGCAGTAGAACCAGAGTAACCGACATAAACCAATGGATTAGTAAGCTGAAGTGGCAATGGGCCAGCCATATAGCTCGAGGAACCGACAACCGTTGGGGAAGAAAGGTTCTTGAGTGGCAGCCTCGTACCGGTAGGCGAAGTGAAGGACGTCCCCCCACTAGATGGAGTGACGACCTGGTAAGATATGCAGGAGGTCGTTGGATGCAGGTGGCTCAGGACCGCGCTTTGTGGCATTCCTTGGGGGAGGCCTATGTTCAGCAGTGGACTTGTGAAGGGCTGTAATGATGATGATGATGATGATGTATGTGGTCTATGATGCTAAAGCCCTTTCGGAAACCGGCTTGTTCAGGAGGCTGGAAGTCGTCAAGTCTGCGCGCGAGACGATTCGTAATGACTCTCGAAAACAGCACGTAGACGGGAAGAAGGGAAATCGGTCTTTAGTTCTTCAAGAGAGCGTTGTCACCTTTCTTGAAGATCAAGACCATCGCACTTCTCCTCCACGCCTCCGGTGTAACGCCACCATGGAGGACGGAATTAAAGAGCTTCTGAAGGACTTCAAGTACCGGTCTCCCACTCGCTTTCAGAAACTCCGCTGTAATTCCATCCTCGCCTGGGGCCTTGCCGTTTTTAAGGTGCTGGAGAGCCATTCTAATCTCGCTCAGACTGACGTCCAGGATATCTTCGGAATAGTGTCGGATACGACTCGCTCTTGGATCGTTATTCACACTTGCGTACAGTTGTCCATAGAACCTCTCAATCTCACTCAAAATCTCATGTGCCCCGGAAACGATCCTGCCACATTCGGTCTTCAGCTTTGACAGTTGGCTCTTTCTGGCAGACAGATCTCTGGCAAAGACTTTGGGGCCTTGGTTCCGCTCGATCGCTTCTTCAATACAAGCTGTATTGAAGTTGCGTAAGTCCCGCCGCATGCATTTGGAGATCTGTCTGTTCAGTTGCCTGTATGCTGTCAAATCTGTTGAAGAATGTAGCCTCATCTCCCGTCTAACAGCCATGAGATTAAGAGTGTGATCGGAGAGTTTTTGTGTTCTTCTGCGGTGGGTCTTGAAGAACTTAGCTCCGACCGCATGGACAGTTTCCACGAGCTTGTCATTCATATCGTCCACTTCATTGCAGTCTTCTAGGCACTGAAAACGGTTTTGTAACTCGAGCTGAAAGGTTTCGGGACCTTGGATTAGAGCACGAGGGGGACGGAGCGTTGACTTCATCAGACGAGACCTCTCCAACTTAACTCATTACATTGTGATTGAAAAGTCCATAAAGCGATAAAAAAGTGAAGGTTTCATGTTTTAAAACAGTTTACGAATAATGATAACGTAAACAAAAGGAATTGTAAAAAAATACTACTATTTTGTAAAACAAAAACCAATTTTAAAAAATTTGGAAAAAATTTGAATATACGAAATAAAAGTATGAAAATAAATATAAGCCATATGTAAAATAATTAAAACTAGCCTGAGAGCTGGCGACGAATTTTGGGAAGGTCCTTTGGGCAAGTTGAAATTGTGAAAAAATATAATTTCGTCAACTGGCGAATCCAGTCCTGCGAGTCTGGCAAAGTGTTTGCAGTTATTTTGTTACTGCGCAGCATATAACTTTTGCAAAAAAAAAAATATAGATTACATAATAGAATCAGGCGTTACTTTGCTGAAATCCATTATAATGGGGTTGTTATCAACTAATTTGCTTAATTCCGCATAAAGAAAGAAAATGATGTGTCCTGCCTCTTAAAACTGGGCTAAAACTAAATATTAACTATATACATGTCCATATATGCGCATACATACACGCTAAATCCTAAAACAAGAATTTAATCTTAACATCTTCAAAAAAAAATATTTCTAAGTAATCAATCACAGCGCGAGGAGCTTAGGCCTCCATCCGCTGCTGGCATGCTTCGATAAGCTATCTTTCTCGCACTTATGGCTACGCAAAGACTTTTTTGTCGTATTAGTTGTTAAATTTTATTCGTCTGGGAATTGTTTCAAACCGCTAAATTCGTCTGGCGATTTGCAGGTGTTATTAAAAATTACTCAATAAATTGTTCAGTCATTACTCTTAACTTAAATCATTGCAGTCTTCTAGGCACTGAAAACAGTTTTGTAACTCGAGCTGAAAGGTTTCGGGACTTTGGAACAGAGCGCGAGGGGGACGGAGCGTTGACTACATTAGACGAGACCTCTCCAACTTATCGTTTAGGTTCAGTGTGCCTCTAACCATTCGGTGATCGCTACCAGTTTTCACCCTCGCGATCATGGATACATCACTGAACAGTTGTCGTCTGGTCGTCATAATGAAGTCAATCTCATTTTTTGTGGAACCGTCGGTGCTCGACCAGGTCCACTTCCTGTGGGGCCGCTTCTGGAAGAAAGAGTTCATCATAAAGTGTCCCTCTTTCTCCATGAAGTCGGCCAGCTGCTGGCCCCTTGGGTTCCGTTGCCCTATTCCGAATTTCCCTACTTTCAGCTCACCGTTCTCTCTTGTGCCTAGTTTTGCGTTGAAGTCTCCCATTAACACCGTATAGTGGGTTTTAGAGGAATGCATGGCTCTAGAGATATCCTCATACATTTCCTCCACCTCCTTATCGGGGTGTGCCGAGGTTGGTGCGTAAATCTGTATGACCTTCAGCGAATATCGTTTGGTGATTCTGAGTATAAGGTACGCAACCCTCGTCGACACACTCTCAATCTTTACAACGTTGTTAACGAGAGACTTGTGGACGATAAATCCGACACCTCCTTGGGACAGACGGTCGCCCACCCGGTGATAGAGCTATTTGCCGGATTTGAGAATTACCCTGTCCTCCCCCTCTTTTCGGACTTCGGATAATCCTATAATA
Source organism: Parnassius glacialis (assembly GCA_033319125.1). Lineage (NCBI taxonomy): Eukaryota > Metazoa > Arthropoda > Insecta > Lepidoptera > Papilionidae > Parnassius > Parnassius glacialis. The sequence goes on along the minus strand of JAVANC010000004.1, from coordinate 68,383,076 downwards.
TGCCAGCGTAACTTGTCCATCTCTTCTTCCAGCTCCACGATCTTCTCGTCAGTCCTCAGGGTGCGTACGTTGTATGTTGCCAGGTCGAGTCGTCTTAGGTGGCAACCGAACCTCCACCGGAGATTCTTAGCACCCCCTGCCCCGCCGTTACCATGGTCGCCACCGTAGCCAGGAATAGCGGGGCCGCCGGGGACTGGGGGCCGTCTCTTCGTAACTCTCATCATGGGGGGTATATTGCCATAGTTGCCACGCTTGGCGAGCGGGTTGGCAACCGAATTTTTTTATTCTAATTTTTGCTGTTATCAGGAAGATGCTGCTGCCCATCTCCTGCCTGTTTCCCTTCGTCGCCTTTTACGACACCCACGGAAAGATATGGGGTAGTGGATATTCTTAACCGCCACATTTTAATATTATAAAATGCTTATTTTAGAGTGCAGGATAGCAGTGAAATAGCGGATTCGAACCGATGTTTTACTAAGTTTGCAGTTCGTACTCTGAATTACTTAAGTGCGTGAGGGTAATATGGTCACCTAAGTTTTGCTGCCCTCTAAAATCAAAACTAGGAAGAGGTCAGAGACAAAAACACAAGTCGTATACTTAACTAATATATTAAGAAAAATAACAATAACAACCAAACTTTCTTTTTCTTTTTACTGCCAACGTAAAAAAGCGTTCGCAGGAAAAAGAATAAATAATTAGGAATACTTCGAAAAATTAACTTAAAAAAAACTAACTACACGACACAATACTAAAAGTAGCGCCCTTTTGACCCTTTATTATTAAATTGACTCGAATTGACTGATGAAGAGCTATCGTATCACAGAACCATCTATGCAAACAAGGCTGTAGTTTTTGAGTTATAAGAAAGTGAACATATTAACAGGATGACCATATTACCCTCACGTACCTCCTATCGTTTTGCACATGTAGGGTTACCATATCTCAGGATTTGTTTTTTGGACTTCTCAGGATTGCGGCTGGATTTTGCAAATCTCATGAAATCTCAGGATTTTTAGAATTTTCAATACAATACAGCTTCCGTTTCGAAGTTTACGATCTTCCGATCTCTTTCATAAAAAGTTAAACAAACTAAAAATAAACTTCCTTTAATAATAATTGCACAATTAAAATCAAAACTTATTTATCCAAGTAGGTGCTTAAACCATTTTATCATACTTAATATGTGAAGGTACCGTTTTAAGTAAGGTTCCCCCCCCCCCCCCCCCCCATTGAATGCGATGTGCAATGCGTGAACGAGATCCAAAGTGTATAAAAAATATAATATTATGACTTTTTTTAAATTGTTTTGGAGTTCTTGGAGATAAATTTCTCAAACTGTAATACTCGTAAATCTCAGGATTTTTCAATGGAAACCTGGCCTTTTCTTCGGACTTTCGATTTTTTCATCTGGTAACTCTATGTACATGTACCTTTTCGTCATCTTTTGTTATATCGTAATTTTCTAAACACTTTTATTTCGCTATTTAACGGTATAATGATGGTAATTAAACAGGTAACACTGCTTTGTATTGAAGCTGGTCTAAGTCCGGTTTGTTTTTTTCTTTCTTGTTTATTTATTCTGTGCCTCGGTCCTTATTCATAAAAATTTAATAAAATATATAAAGATTTAAGCTTATATGTTAGTTAATTAATATTACAGTTCTTTTTATCAGGTGAGCCGAATGCTTGTTTACCCCCTCTTCTTTTTTTATAGAATAGGGGGCAAACGAGCATGTGGCTCACCTGATGGTAAGTAACTACCGCCGCCCATGAACAACCGCAACACCAGGGGAATTGCAGATGCGTTGCCGACCTTTTAGAAAGGTGTAAGCTCTTTTCTTGAAGGTTCCTAAGTCGTATCGGTCCGGAAAATTCGCTGGTGATAATTGATTCCACAAGGAAGTCGTGCGAGGGAGAAAACTTCTTCTAAATCGCACAGTGGTGGACCGCCAATCATCCAGATGGTATGGATGATTACACGAGTTTTGTCGCGATGTGCGATGGTGAAATTGAGCGGCTGGAATTAGTCCGAACAAATCCTCAGAGCACTCCCCGTGATAGATGCGATAAAATACGCAAAGAGATGCAACATCTCTACGCAGTGCCAGTGTATCGAACCGATCACAAAGAATTCGGTCGTCGACGATTCAAACCGCTCTGCGCTGGATGCGGTCAAGTGGAAGGAGCTGGCATTGGATATGCCCCGGCCCAGAGATGAGAACAGTATTCCATGTGGGACCAAACTTGCGCTTTGTAAAGTTGCAAGCGATGTGCCGGCATGAAATACTGTCTCGTTCTGCTGAGCACGCCAAGCTTTTTAGAGGCCAATTTGGCCTTCCCTTCCAAGTGACCACGAAACTGCACACTATTCGATATGTCAACGCCAAGGATTCCGATACTGGCTGAGGCAGCAAGGGGAGTGCCTTGAAACTGAGGAGATGCGACAAAGGGGTTCTTTTTAGCGCTCAACGCGCAAACTTGTGTCTTCTGGGGATTGAACTGCACTAGATTTAGTCGGCCCCAATTCGAGACTTTGTTAAGCAAAGACTCGACTTCAGACACAAGTTTGTCCGGGTAATCAGCGACGTTTTCCCGAGAAATATTGGCACGGCCGGTATATAAGGCATTACCAGTGCTGTCGTCTGCATAGCAATGAATGCTACCAGTTAGCAACATATCATTGATATGAAGGAGAAACAGCGTTGGTGATAGCACGCAGCCTTGCGGAACACCAGCGTTGATAGGCTTGAAATCAGAGCATGCACCATCTACTACGACCTTGATGCTCTGATCAGCAAAGAAACTGGTGATCCATTTGCACAATTTCTTGGGAAGCCCATTGGAAGGTAGCTTCGAAAGAAGCGCTTTGTGCCTGACCCGATCAAAGGCCATCGCTACGTCCAAACTAACGGCTAATGCCTTCCCCTTGGACTCTACTGCCTCCGCCCATCTATGAGTTAAGTAGACTAGAAGATCACCAGCTAATCGGCCCCAACGAAAACCGTACTGGCGGTCACTAATCAGCTGATGATCCTCAAGGTACCTCATAAGCTGGCAGTTTATAATGGCTTCCATTATTTTGGAGAACAAGGAGGTGATGGCGATAGGCTTGTAGTTGGACGGGTCTGAGCGGTCGGCTTTTTTAGGGATCGGGTGCACCAAAGCTGTCTTCCATGAGTTCGGGACTACGCCTTTGGAGGAGGAGTACCGGAAAAAGACGCGTTAAAACCGGTGCCAACTCCGGAGCACACGTCTTCAGCACAATGGGAGGGACTCCATCGGGCCCACTCGACTTGCTGACGTCCAGGGAGAAGAGTGCTTTGCGGACCGAGCGCTGTGTAAATCGCACATCCGGCATGGAGCACTCACATCGCGGGATGGTCGGCGGTGTATTCCCCCCGTCATCTAGAGTCGAGTTGGACGCAAATAGAGAGCTCAACAGATCGACTTTCTCCTTTGCGGCATGGGCCAGTGAGTTGTCCTCTCTGTGCAGAGATGGAAGAGATGGCTGACAGAAGTTCCCTTGGACAGCCTTGGCGAGAGACCAGAATGCACGGGTTCCCGAAGGAAGGTGAACTAGCTTCTCGCCAATTCTGCCGATGTGCTCATATCTTGCCTTGGCAATGACGCTTTTGAAGGACCTGGAGGCGGAATTATACTTCTTTTTAAGTGCGCTGGTGTTCACATCCCGAGACGTTGATGCGTCAGCCCAGGACTGGTAGCACTCCTGCTTATAGCGTGATGCTATTTTACAGGAGTTACCAAAACATGACTGGGATCTGCCTCCGATGGGCACCACAGAGGATGGAATAAAAAGTTCCATACCCTGAAGTACCACATCAGCAACAGAATCGGCAACAACGCTGGGATTTTCCGGCGAGAAGCAAACCCGCCCCCAAGGGTAGGATGCAAAAAAGCCCGCATCCCGTCCCAATCAGCTGACCTATAGTGCCAAACACGGCGGCAAGCTGTAGATCGCAACTGCGATTGGGGCGTGAGTGGCACCGCACTCCGGATCAGACAATGGTCCGAAGAGCCCAGAGGGGCATCGACGGAGACCTGATATCTGTCCGGATGAGAGGTCAGCAGAAGGTCCAACAGGGAAGGTACATGGTCTTCCACATCTGGGATCCGCGTAGGCGAAGTAACCAGTTGTGTTAGACCATATGCCAAAGCAAAGTCATAGACAGATCTACCCGCATGATCGGTTAAACGAGAACCAAGCCATTCAGCGTGGTGGGCGTTGGAATCACCGAGTATCACGATCTTTGCGGATGGGACCTGTTGTAGCACGGAGTCTGCAGTCATTTGGACGTGGTCGATGAGTGGGTCTGTGTCGGCATTACTGCTATGGGACCTATCGAGGCACCCGTAGACGCGGAGATGGTCGTCGCTGTCTACACGCAGCCATAGGATGGGCAGGTCCGTACCTTCAGGACTGCCGAGGCGTCGAAAACAGATGTCCTCTCTGACGTATATGCTAACTCCAGCCCGGGGCACAAAGGACTGTTCTAATTTGTACCCCGGGTAGGAGAGATATGAAGTATCAGCCGGAGAGGACATCTGAGTCACGGTTAAAAAGAGCAAGGCCGACTTTGCCGTCTCTAGATGGTAATGGACAGTGTTAAGTTTGGAATGAAGTCCCCTTATGTTGCAAAAATTCACGGATAGCGTGACAGGGGTCGCCTTGGTTGTATTGCTCCGCTTGCCCCGAGCAGCATTAGTCGCGAGCGGAATTTTGCCCCCGCTCCCCCCCAGAATACGCAGGGCAGCCTGAGCATCCACGCTCAGGAGTGAAGTAGTTTGGTCGTGGATGCTCAGCGAGGGATACTCCAGGGGTGCTGGTACCCTCCTGGGGTAGTCTTTTATTTAATTCCACTACCATGTTGATGGGGGGGGGGGGAATTGGGCCTCCGGCCACCTGCACTCACCAAGCGCAACGCAGAGGTAAACCTCTACTTCACGCTGGTATTCTGTGAGGTCGTGGTACCACCCCGGTTCGAGCTGGCCCATCCGTGCGACAGCAAAAGCTACCGCTTGGCTCTACCGCTGTACAACTAACTTCAAGCAATTAACATTTTAATTGCAGTTTTAAGCGCTGATTTACCGCGTTCTCTGCTGTAACGGAATAAATCTTGAGGAAACCTGCATATCCGAGATAAAAAAAAATATTATATAACTTTATACGCGGTAGAGCCACGCTGCAGCTTTACAATAATTTGTAGCACTAATGTGTTGACACGACCGGGAACGAACCACGCTGCCACAGAATACCAACGTATAATTCGTATAACGTAAATAGCAGTTTAAGATTACTGTGTATATTCGTATGGTGAGTGACAGAACCGGAGATCCTTTTCACTCTAAAGAAGGTATTCCATCTTAGTCCTCAGGGGTGACAACGCATCAGCATTCTAGTTCTTAATCGAGGATAGATGTAGATGTCTATGGGCCACAGCAACCACTTACCATCAGGTGGACTGTATGCTTGTTTGTCACCCGTATCTAGGGTTACCAGATGAAAAAATTTAAAGTCCGGAGAAGAGGCCTGATTTCCATTTAAAAATCCTGAGATTTTTTACAGTTTGAGAAGAAAACCTTACTTAAAAAGGTATCTTCACATATAAAGTATAATAAAACTGTTTAAGTACCTACTTGGATAAATAAGTTTAGATTTTAATTGTGGAATTATTACCAAAGGAAAAGTATTTTTAGTTTGTTTAACTTTTTATTAAAGAGATCTTTAAAATGTAAGCTGTATTATATTGAAAGTTCTAAAAATCCTGAGATTTCATGAGATTTGCAAAATCCAGCCGCAATCCTGAGAAGAGTCTAAAAATCCTGAAATCTCAGGACAAATCCTGAGATATGGTAACCCTACCCGTATCCAACTCGCATTGTGGAACCGCGGTCGACACTTCCTTGCTCTAAAATATTCTCAGAAATGAGAAAAAACCTGTGCCCTGGTATGGGACGTATATAGGCACAGAACACTATAATAACTGTTACGTTACTTTATTTTTTATTTTTAACCCCCGATGAAAACAAAGGAGTGTTATTATTATTGTTTGTAGTGTGTAGTGTATCTGTATATCTGTGTATGTGTGTGTATGTCTGTGGCATCGCGGCTCCTGAACGGATGAATCGATTTTAATTAAGTTTTTTTTTCGTTTGAAAGGTGTCTTAATCGAGAGTGTTCTTAGCTATATTACAAGAAAATCTGTTCAGCCGTTTGAAAATCATCAGCTCTTTTTTTCTGTATTTTAAATTAACCTTCTTCCTTATAACCCCGTGAAAAATTTTTTTGGCATTTCCATAGCCGCCTCTTACGAAACGAATTGTGGTGATGAAATGTCTTACAACACCACATACCTAGTGGGCTCCACGTGTCAATTGTGAATGGCTTGTTAGTTTGACCCGGGTCGCACCAAAGTATTGATAATTGCAATAACATAATACAAAATTTGTCCTGCTCAAAGTTCAAAAACTTTATTAAACTAAGTTTGTATAAAAAGGGTTATTATAATATTAAAGAATTAATGGATGATAATAACCCCTAGAAATGAGCTGATCGCTACCAAGCTATTTCTAATTTGTTGTGTTGTTAATTTGTGTAACATACATGATTGTAAGCCGTTATTTAAAAATAAAGTCCCGCTGGGTTTCTTGCTGGTTCCTCCCAGGACAGAGTTTTTTTTCGAACCAGTGGTAATTAAACAAAAGAGTGACTTTCAATAATTATTATTTATAATCTATATTGAATAAAAAAGTTTCTGTTTCTACATTTTTGAATGTTCCGGATCAAACGATTGACGAGACCTACGACCAGAGTATACTAATCTCCGAAGGCCAACATTATCGAGCGGTTCTCACAAATCACAGAGTACTGGAACTCGAAATGATCCATTTGAATGTTCGATCCGAATGCCTGGGTACGTAAGAAAAATCAATACTTGAATGAACGGGTCACTAGAAATTAATAAATGACACCTGTCTACTCCACATGGAAACCTAACCTAAATTACATCGCTAATCTAAGTATCGCTAAGTATCGGCAATTATTACCAACATGTCGTTATGTCGATGTGAAAACTGTCATATAAAAATGGTGCTGTATGGTTAATCGATGCTTTTAATTTAGAAATCCTAGTGACCTTAGAATAATAACACCTAGATAGTTCCCTACAAAGCGGACGTCAAAAGTGGGACAAGAACAAAATCTACGTGTGCGTTATCAACTTGTGTTTACGCTAGACGAAACAACACAAGTGAAGAAATAATGTGGCCAATACATTAAATTTCCCCGAAAAGTAGGGAAGTTGAAACTATATTGGACTAAAAGTTACAACGTAACGTATGACTCACACAAATGTGAAAATAAGTTTGTTTGAATTCTATTATCGAAGTGTAGCCCCCTAAATTCAAAATATTTTTGAATAGGATATTTGCCTATCTAGCCAAGTGATAAATAAAAACAATGCGTTGCATTTTCTCAATGCTGGCAGCCCTGGTAGTAATAAGTTGTCAAGTTGCGTTACGCACTCTATTTAATGAGGGCTAATAATCTTCCACTCACCAGATGTCGCTAGTTGTGACTGAGGTAAAGTTTTTTGTAACATAGTGTCAGTTAATTGAGAAATTACTTTTAAATAATACTTTATCATTATCTAAAATATTATATTATTACACAACACAATGCGTCAGAGGTTTGATTTTTTAATTTTTTGCACTTTATAACTCTTTTTTCAAAAAATCGGCTTTTAGTTATATTTTATAGTTTGGTTTAATCATTTCTAATGTAATTAATATAAAATATAACTAATAATACAGAAAGAAACCTTAAACTTACGTTTTAACAGTGGTAGAGCCACGCGGCAGCTTTTGCTGTACACTTCGCCTGCCGGTACGAGGCTGCCACTCGAGAACCTTTCTTCCCCATCGGTTGTCGGTTCTGCGAGCTATATGGCCGACCCATTGCCACTTCAGCTTACTAATCCGTTGGGCTATGTCGGTCACTCTGGTTCTACTGCGGATATCCTCATTTCTGAGTTTATCACGCAGAGAAACTCCGAGCATAGCCCTCTCCATAGCTCGCTGAGCGACCTTGAGCTTCCTCATCCGGCCAGCAGTGAAGGACCACGTCTCAGTTCCGTATGTCATCACTGGCAACACGCACTGGGTGTACAGTCTCGTTTTCACGAGAAAATGTGCCGTAATTTCCCGAACGCTGTCCAACCGAGTTGAATCCGTCGATTGACCTCTCGGTCGAAGTTGGAGTTACCTAGTCGGACTATTTGTCCCAGGTAAACATACTCGTCAACAACTTCGAGCTTAGTGTTCCCAACAACTACCGGCATAGGTGTGACATGGACATTAAACATGATCTTTGTTTTGTCCATGTTCATCTTAAGACCTATCCGTTGGGAAACACTATTGAGATCATTGAGCATAGTGCTTAGGTCCTCCAGCGATTCTGCCATAAGGACTATATCGTCGGCAAATCGAAGGTGAGTGATGTACTCGCCATTGATGTTGTGTCGTGAAGCGACAATTAAAAGAGAAAGAACCTAACCTAAGAACAGCAAAACAACAAAAGCAGACCAAGAAAATAATATATTTAAGTTTTTTAAAAGAGTATTTACAATTTTATAAAAAAAAAATGAAATATGAAGATGATGGATGAAATGAGATTACAATTAGGTTTTAAAAAAAATAAAGATAGGAGAATAGGACAATATAGTTTTATAGTGGAGCCTGGAGCCTCGCTGCTTTTGTAGAAATAGGCACACGCAGCGTCCGGAGCCGGCTTACGTAGCGCCTGGGGTAGGTGCGCTCAGTACTTGGAGAAGTAGTCGCCGCGCCCAGAGGTAGCGCGGGCAATAGGTGCACTCGGCGCCTGGAGCAAGCAGTCGTAGCGTGCCCGAAGGTAGCGCGGGCAGTAGGTGCACTCGGCGCCTGGAGCAAGCAGTCGTAGCGCGCCCGAAGGTAGTGTGGCCCCGCGCTTGAAGCAGACTGCCGACGACTTCACGTGTAGATGGAGGCTTGCAGGATCCCGGGGCAAAGCGGCCCCGGGATAAGGCCTTTAGTAGATGTTTCTCGTTTGAGAACTGAAGCGAGACTGTCCTGTATTCTCCAATTGCTCGGCTTTTATACCTTTTTAGAGAGAACGAGAAATTATTTAAATTATAACGAAATTTATTGTAAATGACCTACAGCCAAAGAGTATTTATGTAGAAAGAACATCATACCAGAGACGAATTTGAATAAAAGTTACCATAACAACGACATAAATAATAGTTGTCATATTTAGCAATTTTTGGTTTTTGGACTATTATTAAGAAACTATTACATTTTAGTAAGAAATGAGATATTATTCACATAGGAAAAACTAATGCACGGCAGCGTGCACGAAGCCTGAAATTGTAGAGTTACAGAGAATTCAATAAAAGACCAAAAAAGGTAAGACTCCATTGACAGCTATTTTAAAAGTACTAAATAGTGTGAAAATACGCAGTAAAATGATATGTTATTGTGTAAAAACGTTACAGGATCCTATATAAATAAAGGTGATGCAAAATATACATGCAGAAAATCAAAAACAGAATGAAAAAAATTGCATAAAGTGATGCAAAACATGAATGCAGAATATAAAAACAGAATGGAGAATTAGTGTACAATGAAATGTAAGTAGTATAACACTACAGTTGATACCGTATCCTTTCCAGTCCACAAGCTTGAAAACGTCTTCCAATGCAGCGGTGAAGAGTTTCGGGGATATGACGTCACCCTGTCTTACACCTCTCTGCAATTGGATAGGTTTCGTACTCTGGTTCTGTACTCGAATAGCCATCGTAGCCCTACTGTACAAGCACTTCAACACTTCGATATACCGACAGTCAACTTGGCACCGCTGAAGGGACTGCAGCACCGCCCAAATTTCGACGGAATCAAAGGCTTTCTCATAGTCCGCATACCCCAGACATGGTGGCAAATTGTACTCCTCGGATTTCTGTACTATTTTCCGAAGGGTATGTATGTGGTCTATGGTGCTAAAGCCTTTTCGGAAACCGGCTTGTTCGGGAGGCTGGAAGTCGTCAAGTCTGCGCGCGAGGCGATTCGTAATGACTCTCGAAAACAGCACGTAGACGTGGCTCAGAAGGGAAATCTGTCTGTAGTTCTTCAAGAGAGCGTTGTCACCTTTCTTGAAGAACAAGACCACCGCACTTCTGCTCCACGCATCCGGTGTAATGCCACCATGGAGGACGGAATTAAAGAGCTTCTGAAGGACTTCAAGTACCGGTTTTCCACCCGCTTTCAGAAGCTCCGCTGTGATTCCATCTTCGCCTGGGGCCTTGCCGTTTTTAAGGTGCTGGAGAGCCATTCTAATCTCGCTCAGACTGACGTCCGGGATATCATAGGAATAATGTCGGATAAGACTCGCTCTTGGATCGTTACTCACACTTGCGTGGGGCTCCAACGATGACGTGTACAGCTGCCCATAGAACCTCTCAATCTCACTCAAAATATCAGGTGCCCCGGCAACGATGCTGCCACACTCGGTCTTCAGCCTTGACAATTGGCACTTTCTGGCAGACAGATCTCTGGCAAAGACTTTGGAGCCTTGGTTCCGCTCGATCGCTTCTTCAATACGAGCTGTATTGAAGTTGCGTAAGTCCCGCCCCATGCATTTGGAGATCTGTCTGTTCAGTTGCCTGTATGCTGTCAAATCTGTTGAAGGATGTAGCTTCATCTCCCGTCTAACAGCCATGAGATTAAGAGTGTGATCGGAGAGTTTTTGTGTTCTTCTGCGGCGGGTCTTGCAGAACTTAGCTCCGACCGCATGGACAGTTTCCACGAGCTTGTCATTCAAATCGTCCACTTCATTGCAGTCTTCTAGGCACTGAAAGGGGTTTTGTAACTCGAGCTGAAAGGTTTCGGGACTTTGGGTTAGAGCACGAGGGGGACGGAGCGTTGACTTCATTAGACGAGACCTTTCCAACTTAACGTTTAGGTTCAGTGTGCCTCTAACCATTCGGTGATCGCTGCCGGTTTTCACCCTCGCGATCACTGAGACATCACTGAACAGTTGTCGTCTGGTCGTCATAATGAAGTCAATCTCATTTTTTGTCGAACCGTCGGGGCTCGACCAGGTCTACTTCCTGTGGGGCCGCTTCTGGAAGAAAGAGTTCATCATAAAGAGTCCCTCTTTCTCCATGAAGTCGGTCAGCTGCTGGCCCCTTGGGTTCCGTTGCCCTATTCCGAATTTCCGTACTTTCAGCTCACCGTTCTCTCTTGTGCCTAGTTGTGCATTGAAGTCTCCCATTAACACCGTATATTGGGTTTTGGAGGAATGCATGGCTCTAGAGATATCCTCATACATTTCCTCCACTTCCTCATCGGGGTGTGCCGAGGATGGTGCGTAAACCTGTATGACCTTCAGCGAATACCGTTTGGTGATTCTGAGTATAAGGTACGCAACCCTCGTCGACACACTCTCAATCTTTACAACGTTGTTAACGAGAGATTTGTGGACGATAAATCCGACATTTCCTTGGGACAGATGGTCGCCCTCCCGATAATAGAGCAAGTTGCCGGATTCGAGGATTACCGTGTACTCCCCCTCTCTTCGGACTTCGGATAATCCTATAATATGCCAGCATAACTTGTCTATCTCTTCTTCCAGCTCCACAATCTTCTCGTCAGTCCTCAGGGTGCGTGCGTTGTATGTTGCCAGGTCGAGTCGTCGTAGGTGGCAACCGAACCTCCACCGGAGATTCTTAGCACCCCATGCCCCGCCGTTACCATGGTCGCCACCGTAGCCAGGAATAGCGGGGCCGCCGGGGACTGGGGGCCGTCTCTTCGTAACTTTCATAATGGGGGGTATATTGCCATAGTTGCCACGCTTGGCGAGCGGGTTGGCAACCGCAGTTTTTTTATTGTATTTTTGCCGTTACTAGGAAGATGCTGCTGCCCATCTCCTGCCTGTTTCCCTTTGTCGCCTTTTACGACACCCACGGGAAGATATGGAGTAGTGGATATTCTTAACCACCACTAAACGGCTATCTCCGCTATGAAATCCGTCAAATATTTTACCTCACTGTAAAGTAGCGCCGCCCTGGTAGCAGAAAAAGTCGTGGATGCCCTCATTCCTATTGTCGTGTTTTAGTTTTAAGTAAAAAAAGGTGGGAGAATTTTTCTTTCACTTTGGCAACATTTCCATATAATGTTATATGTCAGTTTTTAAAAATTTATATTTATTTTTGATGAATGTTTTACGTTAAAATATAAGTTCAAAAGCATTAGTTACTCGTGAAATGTAATGTTACTATGTTTCTTGTGTTTCTCTGATGTACTGACATCCGTTAACTGCATAAAACGTCATTTTTAATTAAAATTTCGGGAGCTGTTGTCAACACGACACGACTTTGAACACTAACGGGCCGAGTATTGAACTAAGCCATACTGGCTTAGTTTGAGTTGCCTCACATTACGGACGCGGACTCGGCTTCTAGGTGATATTATTAAGTGGCGAAGCTTGCGAAGACACTTATTGATTTCACGATGTCTGTCCGTCTGTCCGTCTGTCCCACGATTATCTCGAGAACGGTTTCGAATTTTCAAATTCTGTTTTCAGCAATCGATTACTGATCACCCAGGCATCTGAACCTCCTATTTTGAAACTGATTGCTCAACGGCAACCTTTAGAAACCGCTACAAAGCTGATTGCTTCGCCACTTTGCTATGCTGTTAGCTTGCTAGGTTTATTCTAAGCTAGTGACAGGAATCGATCAATTCTTTATTAAAAATGTTCTTCACCTTAAAGGCGGGAAAAGTTTTCTTTTCGCACCTAATAACGTGCTTTTGACATTCTTTGGTAATGGACTAGTAAGGTTGTTTTTTTTGCCAGTGTTAAGTCTTATGGAAAATTAACCTTTATAATAATTTGTTAACAAACTTCTTCCACAATATGTTGATGCGTTACATTGTGAAGTTTTTGGGATATTTTTACGGCAGCTTGATCTAGCAGACAGTCAATGACCTCAAGGCGCCTAAGCAGACAGAATAACTTGAGGTCAATATCACCATCGGATCACTTCTTTCCTAGTTTCTACTAGTAGTTCACATGCGCAGACATTTGATACACAAAATTGCACCATTTTTATTCAAAATAACTTCACGCCGGATGTCAAGTTCATGTTATTTTAAAAGTTAAGCATTAAGTAATATATAATTTAAATCTGGACTTCCAAGTCAAGTGCTAGATATTAGGTTCAAAGCCAGTCAGGAAAAGAAAAAGTAACTTCATTGGAAAGTAGGTATATATCTGACGATATATCGAAATAACTCGTATGAATCTAATATTAGATATGTTTTGACAATATATTTCTACAATTATATGTAATAATATACAAAAGCTCGTAGGTAAATAATAAATATATTTACCCTGCTATAAGGAGAGCTAAGCGTTAATTTAATAAAAAAAGAAAAAAATAATAAATTTTGAAAGAACTTGTTTAAAAACTTGAATATCTATATATACCGAGTTCTTTCTGAGCGGCCCGATATACTGTCGCTGCGTAGGGATATTGCATCTCTTTGCATTTTCTATCGAATTTACCACGGGGAGTGCTCTGAGGAATTGTTCGGATTAATACCAGCCGCCAAAATTCACGAACGCACATCGCGTCAAAATTCACGATACCATCCTCACCATCTGGATGCTTGGCGGTCCAACACTGTGCGTTTTACTAGGAGTTTTCTTCCTCGTACAACTTCTCTGTGGAATTGTTTACCACCGGGGATTTGTCCGGACCGATAAGATTTAGGGACCTTCAAGAAAAGAGCTTACACCTTTCTAAAAGGCCGGCAACGCATCTGCAATTCCCCTAGAGTGTTGCGGTTGTTCATGGGCGGCGGTAGTCACTTACAATCAGGTAAGCCGCATGCTCGTTTGCCCCCTCTTCTATATAAAAAAAAAACTAAAACACGTGAAAGTGTCATTCTGCAACTCAAAAAATTGGTGGTCATAACCACTCCCAGGGAAGTAACTCGTTCAATTAACATAAAGCAGAAAAAAATAATGTTCTTCATACCTAATTGCGGTCGCAGCGATCAGTTCAAAAGACTAACCATCTGCACAGGGCAGGATCATAGCGCACAAGTGTGTGCCCAAACACAGATGTTCTCCCTATCCCCTCACTCTCATAGTCCAATTGGACGGCAATCCGATACAACCGGACATAGATCAGGTCCAAGACGAACGGCTTAACGTGCTGTTAAGACACGAGGTGATACATCGTCAACTACCTGACTCCAGTCTGCTATTGAGAATTTCTTGATATAGATACAAGTGGTAAATTTAAAATTTTGCACAAACGACTTCAATGTGATTATAATTTATTTTTGATTTTTTATAAACCACTCGATCGATTTCGATTAAAGGAAAGTATACCCCTTGAAACATATTATATAAAAATATTATATCGGTGAACATATATTAATATATTCACGTGGTAGAGCCATGCTGCAGCTACATTAGTAGTATAGTTGTAGTACGAATGGGTCGGCTCGACCGGGGAAGGACCACACACTCACAGAATACCAGCGTAAAATAGTAGCTTAACACTGCTGTATTTCGTATGGTGAGTGTAGAGAACCGGAGACCCTTTTTACTGCAAAAGAGGCATTCCATCCTAGTCCTCACGGGTGACAACGCATCTGCATTTTGATTCGCAAACGAGAATAGATGTAGATGTCTATGGGCCACAGCAACCACTTACCATCAGGTGGACTGTGTGCTCGTTTGTCACCCTATCATATAAAAAAAAGAACAGGCGAATTGTAAACCTCTGCTCAGTTTATAAGTAGGTTGAAAATTAAAATAAACCATAAACAAAGTCTAAGTAGTAAGGTTTAACAGACTATATTATGAGCTGAAAACCTAAGTTAAAACCCGTATTAAGTTTAGTAGCAGGCGGGCCCCAAATGCAAATTATAAACGAAAAGAAAATTAATGGGTTCCGCTTGCTACTAAACATAATGTGGGTATTTACGTCTTTTTAGTGCATTACTTTTAAATTGTTTTTTTTTTGCAGTTTATTTTATTTTAGACTTTAGTGTAGGACCGGCATTCTCTTATAATCAAAATCACGAGATCCGACACAAACATGGACCATTGTTATAAGATGTTAAAAACATTTTATACCAATTTATTAGTCCTAATTTAATTTAAACACGTAAACGTATACATAAATTTTTTTATTGATTTTGATACCCTATTCGATAGGTTTGTTTTTTTACTATTTCGCGCCAAAACTCCGCCATTTTGATTTTTTTCAAACAGCTATCTAAGGGCATTTGGGTTTATAAGACGAATATTTTTTTTTATTAACGTTTGGAAGATACGAAGTAATAAAGAAATTTACAAACATACCTACAACATAAGACTGAAAAACATAACCTATCCTTGGCGGTCGGGTAAAAAAAATATTGTTAAGTAATTATTGTAGGTAAATATTTCTGACTCACCTTCGTACTGAGCCTTGGCGAGCACGGCATAACACATAATTAACAAAACAACTTTATTTCCTCTTGACATCGTTCACTATAACTGGTTAGCGGAATTAAAATATCAAAAAAAAAATATGTTTTCATAACATCATATTATGTACCGAAACTACTTTTAAGGTTATTTTAAAGGCTACTGTTATTATGCTATGACGTCGAAAATTAGTACGAAGTTATACTTTTTGCGTTATTAATGAGATCAATACGTCCCAGCGCGTCTGTATACACGCTCTAACTACCAAAGACTAAAGCACTATCTCACCACATTACAAGGTCATAATTTTATAATTTAACCTGTAGCCTGTAGCTACACTAGTGTCAATGACTACATAATACGAGAGATCCCATTAATGTAACTCGGTACGTTATTAATTATCATGAAGTAATAAATGCCCGCTGTGTGTCGTAAAAGATTACTTTTTTTATAGAATAAGGGTGACAAACGAGCACACGGTTCACCCGATGGTAACACTTAGGCGAGCTCTCATCTCAGAGGTACCTCGTTCAGGGCGGCATTAGAGATAGCTGAACTCAGTAGGTGACGCAAATATCAGTCTCTGAGAGATGACTACATATTTGTTCCATTTGCTGTAGAGACTATCGGTCCGTGGGGTCCAAGTGCGGTGAAGTTCCTAAAGGAACTGTATCCGCGACTGGTCGTTGCTGCCGGTGATAAGAGGGCTGGTTCTTTACTCGCTCAAAGGCTAAGTATGGCCATTCAGCGGGGAAACGCAGCCAGCGTTCTTGACACGATACCACGGGGAGTAGGACTGTATGATTAAGTTATTAGTGTTAGTTTATTTTTTAATATTGTATATATTAATAAATTATATAAAGAATAATGAAATTCCTAACCGGTATACAACTATGGACATCGAGATAAGTAATGCTTTTTAAGGTACTTTTTGTTATTTTTACATTTTATATTTTTTAACAGAATTTTAATAAACCCAATTATTTTATCAACATGATTTTCCCGCAAGCATTGTACCGTGTCACAAATTAACTGCTATTTTCCTGTTGGACTGACCACGAGGTGACGTCATCGACATCGTAAACGATAATTGATATACCTTTTTTATGTTGTTACAAATAAATGGACGTATCTTTAATGGAAACAGGTTAAACTAAATTTGCATACAAGTCTACTTAGATGGCCGTTTGATTTGAATAATGACAAATCTAATGCAGAAACCGTATAATGGCGGTGTGAGAATATTCACTACCCCATATCATCCCGTAAGAGGCGACAGAGGGAAACAAACCAGAAGATGGGCAGCAGCATCTTTTTATAGAATAAGGGTAAGAAACGAGCACACAGTCCACCTTATGGTAAATGGTTGCTGTGGCCCATAGATATCTACATCTATCGTCGGTGACGAATCAAAAAGCAGATGCGTTTACACCCATGAGGACTAATATTGAATGCCTCGTTTCCAGTAAAAAGAGTCTCCGGTTTTTTACACTCACCATACGAAACACAGCAGCATTAAGCTGCTATTTCGCGCTGGTATTCCCTGAGAGCGTGGTCTTACACCGGCCAAATACAGTTTGCAGCGTGACTCTACCACGTGTAAAAACAACTAAAAAGCTACTTCTTCTTAAAAACTAAATATAAAAACCGCGGTTGCCAACCTGGCAACTATGCGTGGCAACTGTTGCAAATACGAGGCAATCTATGGGGGAGGCCTATGTTTAGCTGGGCTTAAAATAGGCTGTAATGGTTAGATTGTATAGAAGATAATCTACCAGGAGCACATGGCCCACTGAGAGATGTTTTCAAATCAACAGTAACATTACGACTATGGCAAATATCCCCCTATGAGGCAATTTATGGGGGAGGCCCATCTATGTTCAGCAGTGGACATTAATAGACTGTAAAGGATGGATGTACAGAAGATAATCTACCAGGAGCACATGACCTACAGCGAGGTGAAATTTTTAAATCAACAGTAACATTACAACTATGGCAACATCATCATCATCATCAACATCATGTTCAGGAGTGGACTTTAATAGGTTGTAATGGATGAGAGGATAATCTACCAGGAGCACATGGCCCCCGAGAGGTGAAAACATTCAATCATTTATTGCATTACAATGCATCCATTATAAAAGTCTACTGGCGAACATAGACATCTATCATATTATATTGTTACAGTTTTTTTATTATTATAAAATATTATCAGCAAGATGTTGATGATATGGGATAGTGGTTCTTAAATTGTCACCACACGGTTAGCACACCTTCAGCCAACTTCAAACAAAAATGGCTGCAGATGCGTTGAGTACTAAGATCACAGAAATCTAAATAATAAGACATGTGTGCCTTATTATTTAGATTTCTGTGACTGAGATGGAATGCCTTACAGTTTGTAATTTTACTAGCTGTCTATACTCTTCAGATCGGAGCAGCAAAGCACTGATATTTGAAGGTACATTTTTTTATAGGATAAAGGTGACAAACGAGCACACAGTCCACCTGATGGTAAGTGGTTGCTGTGGCCCATAGACATCTACATCTGTCCTCGTTTGCGAATCAAAATGCAAATGCGTTGTCGCCCGTGAGGACTAAGATGAAATGCCTCGTTTCCAGTAAAAAGGGTCTCCGGTTCTCTACACTCACCATACGAAACACAGCAGTTTTAAGCTGCTATTTTACGCTGGTATTCTGTGAGAGCGTATACTAACTATACCAGTAATATAGCTACAGCGTGGCTCTACCAAGTAAGAAAATAAAAAATTAAAATTTATTACAATATCTTTATTTAAAATTAAACAGAAATTGGTTTTACAAACATTAAATATTAATTTAATTTATTAAGTAATAATAAGGCACAGTGAAAAGATTTTAGTTTTTATTATTATCACAAATATCAATCAGTCTCCGCAGGTTCAGATCCAAGGTTCCCAGTTGGATCGAGTGACGCCCAGGATTTGAGGATCTGTGCAGTGACGCAGCAAGTTTGAAACCTGCGGAACAATACAGATATTGATCGTCTTCTAGAAGACGTGTAGTGGCACTTTAAGAATTTCCACTTTCCCATATCATCCCGTGGGTGTCGTAAGAGGCGACAGGGGGAAACAAATCAGGAGATGGGCGACAGCGTCTTCCTAATAACAACTTAAAATAAAAAAAAAACTGCAGTTCCCAACCCACTTGTCAAACGTGGCAACTATGGCAAATAGAGGGGATCTCTATGAGGCAATCTATGGGGGAGGTCTGTGTTCAGCAGTGGGCTTTAATAGGCTGTAATGGATGGATATATAGAAGATAATCTACCAGGAGCACATGACACACTGAGAGGTGAAATTTTCAAATCAACAGTAACATTACAACTATGGCAAATATTCCCCTATGACGCAATCTATGGGGGAGGCCTATGTTCAGCAGTGGGCTTTAATAGGCTGTAATGGATGGATGTATAAAAGATAACCTACCAGGAGCACATGACACACTGAGACGTGAAATTTTCAAATCAACAGTAACATTACAACTATGGCAAATATCCCCCTATGACGCAATCTATGGGGGAGGCCTATGTTCAGCAGTGGGCTTTAATAGGCTGTAATGGATGGATGTATAAAAGATAACCTACCAGGAGCACATGACCCACTGAGAGGTGAAATTTTCAAACCAACAGTAACATTACAACTATGGCAAATATCCCCGCTATGAGGCAATCTATAGGGGAGGCCTATGTTCAGCAGTGGACTTTAACAGGCTGTAATAGTAACGGTAGAAGAACGAAGAAAAGATTCCACGCTAGCAGCCCGCCTAAAGCCCGCTCGTCGAGCACGAACAATTTCGTACAATAAACTTTATGTCTACTGCCAGTTGTAAACAACATTTTCATCTAAAGTGTGAATCTATAAAATATTGCAAATGACTAAAGACAGAAATTTAAATACATTTTTAAATTATATATGGGAATGGGTCTTCTAATAGACGTCGTTCTCACTCAATTTACTTATATTTTGAATATTAAGTATGTTAAACAATATACAGTACATCCTTAGTAAACGAACCTCAATATAACGATTTCCTCGATTTAACAAATTCTTAGGAATCCCTAGAGCTGTCCGTAAGAGTAAGAAAAAAGAGAAGAGACGTGGAAACGACGAAACAAGTGCTTCGATGTTGATATTAATCTCAAGGTTTTTGTTCGCTTAGGCGTCTTCAGAACTTGAGATATTATGTTCATGGACTCTCCGTTAAGTCACGTTGTCGTCAAAATCTCCCAAGAATTTCTCAATATGCCGCATAGATATTGTGAAGAATGCAATATGATATTGTGAAGAAATTTTTGAAACAAAATATTATAAAGTATCGTCTCTTTTTACTTAAAACTGATATAAGTATATCCTTAAGAGTTCATAATGAATGAAAGAATTAAAGTTAAAGATCTTAGAAATTTGTTTGCTTACATAAAACGATGTGTTACATAGTTTGAAGAGCACCAGCTGCCCTCCCTCAATTACGTGCAATATCCCCGTCACCACTAATCCCAGCACCACTACACCCAACACCACTACACTAGTAAAGACACATCGCAGTTGATAATACGACACGTGTTAGTCGTAACAAGGATAGTGCACGCAACTTTATATTTAAACACTGTAAAGTACTTAGTATTCATGATAAAGTCCAATATCAATTGTTAAAAGAACAATTCTTTAATTTAACTATACAACATACAGTCTCGAACAAAATTCAGACCTGCAAAGTAGCTCAAAAAAAAAAACAATACCATCCAAAAATAAATGTGGTGAGCGCACCAGCGCATAGATAATAACCTCGTTTAATAACTGGTCTGGATAGTAAATTTGGAAGTGAACTTACTGAGTTAACGTAAAGTATATATTAACATGTTATTTCCTTAACAAATATTAAATGTTACCCCCATTTCTGTAATACATAATATTATAATAATGAAGACGGAACGGCACGCACACAAACCTGCGTGGTTTTTCGCTGTGTCGCATAGAGCAATATTGTAACAATTTTTATCTGATAATAAAAAAATTGAGGGAACTGGCTAAAATATCATTATATTTCATTAGGCGGATGTAAGCAAATAAATTTCTAAGATCTTTAGTATAATGGATGTCCGCAAAGTAACGGCTGATTATATTAATTACCTTAAAGAAAGAAAGAACAAGCCTAATGTTTATGACTAAAAGATTTACAATCTCTGATTATCGCGGTCACGTGTGTGAGTGTGACAGTAATACATTTTAGCGCTAGCGACAGAAACAAGTGATAACAAGTTATTGTACGAAATTCTTCATGCTCGGCAATTTCCGATGATCATCATACCATCATCTTAGTGAACGTATTCACTAATCATTATGGATGCCACGAGAGACGCCACTAGTCCCCATCTCCCGTCCAAGAGGCCTGGCAGATCAGCATTGTGCCGATTGCTGTTGCATGGGTGGTCGCTGGATGACTGGGGAAACTGGCCTTTAATTGCCATCAAAGGCACATGGACGCGACCACCAAGGGGTCGGCAATTCTTCATGCTCGGCGACCTAAATCCCAGGTACCGCCTCTTGCTTATTTGCATGCGCTTACATCGCAAGCACCCACGTATACACATACAGAGAGGGGAGAGAGAGAGAAAGAGAGAGATATTTAAGTTCAATAACTGACCTGTTCTTCCACAGTATATTTGTCCCTCTGCGGGTAGTCCTCGAAGATGTGTTCAAGCAGCTGTGAGTACTTGTGCGAGTACTTGCGCGCAGAACGCAGTACAGCTCGCTGGCTGACCTGGTGCGGGAGAACTTCGCCCCGCAGCAAGTCGCTCACGTCCGCCAACTTGGAAATATACTTTACAGTTAAAAGAGAAATGACAGTTCTCAAACTCCCATGATAGATCCCATGGTATACACTTATCTTTATTGTTATGGTTAAAGAAACGTTATTTTTTTCAAAATACATTATTTCACTTGACGACTTAAAAGAAAATTGTTTAAAAATGTTGAAAAACATAAGTGATAAAATGATATACACAATAACAACTAAAACGAGGGTATACCATAGACGTAGACAGTGGACCGAGCGGTAGACTCACAAAGGTGAACATTCTCCAGAAAGAGATAAAGCGACTGTGCAGCCAATACCTATCTCTTGTACACGTCTTGCAAGCCAGTGACGTGGACCAATCAGAGTTCTAGAAAGAGACAACTACTGGCCGCACATTCGCTTTGTCTCTCTCGCAGTGTTCGGTCTGTATTCACTAAATACGGAACCCACAGTCCGTTCTCTCTATGTCTATGTATATGTATATTCTATACAATAAAACAACTAATGAAAAATTTAAAGGAAACTAGAAACAAAAAGTGAAAAAACAATGTGGGTTTATTTTTATTTCGTTTAATTTAATTTGGACTTCTCGTTTACGTCAAGCGTTGTTCAAGACCGAATCGGGAACCGGAGACCTTTTTTACTGGAAAACGCCATTCCATCTTAGTCTACTTAGTCATTAGGGGTGACAACGCATATGCATTTTAATTCTCGATCGAGGATAGATGTAGATGTATATGAGCTACAGCATTCATTTACCAACAGGACGGCGTGCTCATGTCACCTTGACTTCCCAACAAAGGGAGAAAAAACCCATATTCGGTGGACTCTCAGGCTGAAAAAGTACGAAATAAAAACGGTCAAAGATAGATTTTATAAGTTAACTTTCCAAGTTAACTTATAAAATCATCAAGATTTTTGTTTTTCCTACCTCGTTCTCAACCTCTTTCTCCATCCATCTGAAAGAGACCCGTAGGACTGGCAGTAAGAGTCGGTGGGAGTCTCGCGATGCAGCTATAAGCTTCTGTAATCGACTTTCCAGCACTGTACGACAAACAAAAACACATTAATATATTATTTTATAGAATAGGGGTAACAACGAGCACACAGTCCAGCTGATGGTAAGTGGATGCTGTGTTCCATAACATCTACATCTACCCTCGATTAAGAATCAAAATTCAAATGCGTTGTCACCCCTGAGGACTAAGATACGATACTACGTTTCCAGTTAAAAGGGTTTGCGGTTCTCTACACTCACCATATGAAATACAGCAGAATTAAGCCGCTATTTTTCACTGCTATTCTGTGAGAGTGTGGTCCTTCGAGCTGAGGCATTCTTGCTACAACCATAATATAAATGCAGCGTGGCTCTACCACGTAAAAAAATTGGGGGAAATTGATTATGGCCTGTTATCAGTCCACAGTTGACATGAAGCCTAATTACCTACTAGGTATTTGATACTCTTGTCAACGAGGGCTAATAATCTTTCCTTCACTAGATGTCGCTAGTTGAGACTGTGCTGAAGTTCTGATTGCCAGTGAATGTGTGTATAACAAAACAATGCCTCATATCGTTTTAAATCTTTTTAATTCTTTTACTTTTAGAAATATACGTAATTTGACTTATCCATTTCCAATGTAACTAATTATGTATAAAATTATGACTAATATTTCAGAAAGAAACATGTATCCTTTACATTTTTCCAACATTTTACTTCTCCGCCATGAAATATGTCGAATATGTTATCCTCATTCTAAAGAGGCGCCGCCCTGGTGGCAGAAAAAGTTATGGAAGTCCTCAATGAAATGAAATACTCTTTAAGAGTTGTCAAAACAAACAATTCTGTAGTCACTGTTTGAGCATACAGTGTTATGACGTCATAGATTTTATAGTCAAAGATTATTTCTTACCGTTACCGTCACCGTTACAGCCTATTAAGGTGACACTAGTCGACATTATTTCCATAGAAATTTCGGAGGGGTTTTACTCCGCTGTTTGAGAGTGTACATCCAAAGTTAAACATGATATCGTTTTGTCTCATTATTAAATTTGTCTGTACGGAAACAGAATAGTAAAATAAAATGTTATTAAAAAGTTACAAGCTACCAAAGATTCGTTTTTATTGCCAATTTTAACACAACTTTGGGCGTAAATTAGTAATAAAAGAAGTGTAAAATTTCCAAAACAAAATCGGTATCGACACAGCTCAATTATCGAAGAATTCAATAAATTTTATTTGTAATTGATTTATGCAGTGGTTTTATCATAAAACCCCTTCTTCCAAAGGCCTTTTCGTATTTTTTTACGCGCGCATTTTACTATGAATTATCGTGCATCTCACTGAATAATGTTTCCCCCGGTGCGGTGCGGGGGGACGACGCTTACACACACATGAACGGGCGGTGACGCGCGCTTATTCGAGTTTTATTCGAAACGAAAAGTTTTGCTATTTTGTAATTGGGACGCCAAAGACAAAAGACGGCAAGGAAATTGATATAATTGAAAGAAATGGTGCATTTTAGACGACAGACAATATTTTAAAATTTTCGTCTGTAATATAATATAATTATAAAAGTTAAAAAAAGTAAAGTCTATATACGATTACTATATAAAATTGCAACAATTTCATTGGTGCCGGCGGGGATCGAACCCGGGTTGCTCGCGTAATGTGATACTTACAGCGAGCGCTAACCATCTAAGCTACCACGGCTCTCAATGCAAGTGTTATAAATAAATAAAGAATTACAAAACAGTTTAATTATTTATTAGACGACTTTTGCGGCGGACAAACAAGGTATATTATGTGGGATTTTCATATGAGACTGACGTAGAGTGCCTAAAATCAGAAATATTATCTCTTACAAATTCCCTTCAAACTGTATCCAATAAATATAAATCAGCCCAAAACGAAATAAAAGAACACATACTGGCTATGGATAATCTGGTAAAGACATGTAAATACAATGAGGAGCGTTTTGACTCCTTAGTTCAACATCAATGTGAGTGTCAGCATTCAATACCAGCTTCTTCAGAGTCGGTGTGTGCTGATAATATTATACCACCACCAAAACTCTATGACAGTGCCATAGCAGAGGATCTTAAAATAAAAAATAACTTAAATATTAACAAAAATAATATAATTGTGTATAGCGATGACATAGGAAAAAATCTAGGCATAACTTTAAATTACTCTTTAAAGGGACAAAAAATTACAAATTGCTGCATGCCTGGAGCATCTTTTAGTGATATCCTAAATAAAATTATTGTTACTAAATTTTGCCCAAATAGTACAATAATAATTTTTGTTGGTAGAAGAGGCAGTGTAAACAACAAACAGTTATTAAGATATATTGAACAACTTAATAACTTAAATGTACTCAAAATTGTCTTGTTCACACTGCCTTATATACAGGGATTGCCACAGGAAAATAATTTAAGACATAAATTAAATATACAAATGCA
The DNA here is from genome assembly GCA_033319125.1 of Parnassius glacialis. Taxonomy (NCBI): domain Eukaryota; kingdom Metazoa; phylum Arthropoda; class Insecta; order Lepidoptera; family Papilionidae; genus Parnassius; species Parnassius glacialis. The sequence continues at coordinate 68,358,237 of JAVANC010000004.1, read as the reverse complement.
TAATTTAATATGTAATAATAATTTAAATTTGACATATAATTGTAATGATAATAATGACAAATTTCATGTAATTGACATAAATAATTTAATAAAAAAGTTTTGGACAAAAGATAGGTATTACCTATCCAAATATAATTTAAGACGTAAGTAAAAGTAAATAATAAGATAGCACATTTGCTATCAGCAAATGTGCTATCTTATTATTTACTTTTTAACTCAGCCAAGTTTTTGGCTACCAAGACTGCTTTTATTGGGCAGGATAATTATTTGACAATTAATTTGGAATCAGTTCCAACTAATTTAAATTAGTAAATGCGACAATAGAGGCAATCTCTAGCAATAATGAGAGTTTAATTAACTTTGAATGTAGCCCACAAATAAGTAATAAAAATTGTTTACACCTGGTGCATCAAAATATACAAGGCATGATGGGCAAAGAATTAGAAGTTGAATTGTTTTTAAATAGTAACAACATACATATCCTCTGTATTACTGAACATTGGCTAAAAGATTATAATTTCATGTTTAATTTCAGAAATCACCAGGTGGTCAGTTCCTTCAATAGAGAAAAAAGTTTACGTGGTGGCTCCTTAATACTAGCAGATAAATCATTATTATATAAAGAACGTAAGGATGTAGTGAGCCTCTCTGTTGAGCGAACTGTAGAAATGGCTTGTGTCGAGCTCGAGCACCTCATTGTTGTGAGTGTTTACAGACCCCCATGTGCTACTTATGACTATTTTGAAAGGATTGTGGAAGAAGTTTTGCTCAAACTTAGTAAACAGAACAAGTCTGTTGTAATATGTGGAGACTTTAACATCAATCTCCTTGAAACTTCTTCCATTAGTATTAAGTTTAGCTCATTGTTTAAATAGTATAATCTTGTTAATTTATTCTTACAACCAACACGTATTGCTGGGCCTAGTGCGACCTGTATAGATAATATTTTTACAGATGTTAAGCCCTTGCATAAATCAATTATTCAAAATTTAAGTTCAGATCACTGTGGGCAGTTGGTATCATTGCCTTACATACACAAGAAACAGAAAAATAAGAAAGTTGTGTTTGTTCCAATAAATGAACATCGCTTGGAGAGGTTTAGAAGTAATATAATAAAAAGACTTCCATCACTTTCATTTAAAAACAGTGCTAATTATTTGTATGGTACGTTATTTAAAATTATAACTTGTGAATTTAGTAGGATATTTACTTCTAAAACTTTCTCTTTTAACAGTCGCAAATCATTTAACGAATGGGCGACAGTAGGAATTTATAAGAGTAGGCGAAGGTTATACGAGCTTTATAATGAAATATCATTTAATAGTAGTGTTATATTTAGAGATTATGTAAAAACATATTCTAAAATATTTAAAAAAGTGTGCGCCACAGCTAAAGCTTTACATTTAAGCATTGAAGTATAATGTACTTACGTACTAGAACAGCTATTTCAAACAAAACATGTGCGCTACTCTATGTCGTTGCGCATCAGTCTTACCGCGCATGCGCGGTTTTTTATTATAATAGATTATGCGTAGGTAGAATGATAAGTAGGTATTTAATTATTGTTTATTTAGAGTACATAATATTATATTGTTAACTAATTTATTAAAACGAGTTCAATTTTGAATAATTTGTCTATTATTTTGCATGATATGATGTAAATTAATATGATAATATATAATATTATCACAATAGCATTTTAATTACAATTTTATATAAATATTTTATAAGGTAACTATATAAATTGGAAGGAATCGAATCTAATGAAATATATTTATTTAAATCTAGAACTGGGTCCCCCAAAAGCCTTAACCTAAGTTTGCGTGAGGCATGGATACAGAACTGATACTATTTATATTATTCCTTATGAATTACTGTGAGAAAACATAGTAAAACTTTAAAAACTTCTACCATTTCTGTTTACACATGAATTATATGTTTTTTTATAGGATAAGGGTGACAAACGAGCACACAGACCACCTGATGGTAAGTGGTTACTGCGGCCCATAGACATCTACATCTATCCTCTATTTCAATTCAAAATGTAGATGCGTTGTCACCTGTGAGGACTAAGATGGAATGCCTCATTTGCAGTAAAAAGGGCCTCCGGCCACCTGCAGTCACCATGCAAAATGCAGAGGTAAACCTCTACTTCACGCTGGTATTCTTTGAGGTCGTGGTACCACCCCGGTTCGAGTCGGCCCATCCGTGCGACATCAAAAGCTGCCGCGTGGCTCTACCACTGTTTATATGTATATACACTTATTTGTTGTTTTTTGCTGAAAACTAATTTCAATTAATAATATGTATAAATGTTATTGTAAAAAATATATATTAGGTATATAATTAAGTGCCTTTAAACAATACAAGTTTTGTTAATTTTTGAATTCTTCGTACTATATTTATCCTCTTCTTTAAAATGCAAGGAACAAATGTATGTATGATTTGTTGGTAACCACATCTCTACGATTATTTTGGACGAATTTAATCCACTTCTCTCGGTTTTCGTGGCTTGGACGTGGAAACCTAAAAATAAAATAAAAGAATAATCAGCAAATATAAACGTAAGAAATTTAACCTAATTATACTTAGGTATATTTATTTCTACAAAAAAAAATTGTACATAATATGATCGTCCTACACTTGCTCACAGAAATGTCGTATCTGAACAAATTAATTTCATAATCTATATTCCATGACACAAGTTGGCGCCAAAGAAATAACTTTTTAATTATTAATCTATAATGTTTTTTTTATTATTTAAGTATCTTACTTACCCATGAAAAGTGATTCCTTGGTTTTTACTAACATTTCGTGAATTTTTTGTGCAATATCTAAGAACACACCGTGGCATATTTTATCAAGAGATTTTTTTTAAATCAACACAACACGTGACAACTCTACAAGTGCCTAGCGAGCGACTGATTAAAGTGCGGTGACATTGCCGCAGTTGAATGGAACAGCGTAACATAGTGCAGTGTCGCCTCTAGTACGTAGTACATAATATCTCAATGCATTTAAGTAACAAAATTAAAACTGCATCAAACAAAATTAAAATGACCTGGAGAATAATAAATAGTGAAACGGGCAAGGTCAAACCGCGCAACTCGGATTTTCAATTGAATATTAACAATAATTTAACCCGATCTGATCAAGAAGTTGCTATGGCTTTTGAGAAACATTTTACTGATGTTCCTTTTTTGACAACTAAATCATTAAACTCTTTTCCTACTGTCGCCGAATCATTGCTTAAACAAAATGTAAAGGCTTGTTCAAATACTTTTAAATTCCATAGAGTACTGCCAAAAGATATCGTTAAATATTTTAAAACTATTGATGTTAAGAAAACGGCAGATTTATGGGGGATTTCCGTTAAAGTTATTTTATCTATAATAGATATAATAGCACCTTATCTAGCCACTATATTTAATACAAGCGTCGAATCTGGTGTGTTTCCTGATTTAATGAAACTTAGTAAAGTCATACCTTTATATAAATCTGGTAGTACATTAGACCCCGCCAATTTTAGACCAATTTCTGTACTACCAACATTTAGTAAAATTTTTGAAAAAATAATTTTAGATCAAATGTTCAGTTTCTTTAATATTAATAAATTGCTACATAGAAATCAATTCGGTTTTACAAGGGGTCGCTCAACAACTGACGCTGGAGTTGAGCTTATTAAACATATTTTTTGTGCATGGGAGAATTCAGAGGATGCTTTGGGTATATTTTGTGACCTTTCCAAGGCCTTCGACTGCGTTCACCATGAGACATTAATCAGGAAGCTACAGTACTATGGTGTCAAGAACACAGCGCTTAAACTTATAATTTCATATTTAAGTAATAGAATGCAGAAAGTTATTATTAATGGTAAAAGTTCTTCCGGCTCACCTGTACTAATGGGTGTCCCTCGGGGCTCAATTCTCGGCCCATTCCTGTTTCTAGTGTATATTAATGACTTACCTTCTATTGTAGAGGATAATCATGATATAGTATTATTTGCTGATGATACTTCTTTGATTCTTAAACTTAAACGTAAATCATTTAAATGTGACGAAGTGAATAATGCTATATCAAAATTAGTGCATTGGTTTAACGTTAATAATTTACATTTAAACGGAAATAAAACTAATTGTATTAAATTTACAACAACGAATGTTAGAAATCTGAGTACCAATGTGTTTTTAAATGGGGAAGAACTGAGCCCTGTTGAATCCACTGTTTTTCTTGGCATCACTCTCGACGCAAAGCTTCAGTGGGGCCCCCATTTATCCAAACTAGCAAGCAGACTAAGTTCTGCAGCCTATGCTGTAAAAAAGATTAGAGGTCTCACTAGTGTCGAGACAGCTAGATTAGTTTATTTCAGTTATTTCCATAGCATAATGTCTTATGGGATTTTGCTATGGGGACATGCGGCTGATTCAGAAACTATTTTTGTTTTACAGAAGAGGGCTATTAGAGCTATTTACGACCTAAAACTGAGAGAGTCTCTTAGAGATAAATTTAAAGAAATAAATATATTAACTTTGGCCTCTCAGTATATTTACGAAAATTTAATGTATGTTCACAAAAACAAAGGTAGTTTTAGTAAAAAAAGTGATGGGCATTCTGTAAACACTAGGAACAAACACAAGCTAGTGATACCAGTTTCTCGACTCCATAGAGTCAGTAATTCATTCTTGGGGCAATGTATACGCTATTACAACAAGGTCCCGGAAAGTGTACAGGCTCTCTCCATTAGCAAGTTTAAATGTTTTGTTAAGTTGAAACTGTATAAAAAGGGTTATTATAGTATAAATGAATACATGGTTGATAATAACCCCTGGGAATGAGGTGATCGCTTCCAAGCTGTTTCTAAAATAAATTTTGTACTTAAATAGTTAGTACAACCATTATTGTAAAATTTGCTTTAAAAAAAAAAGTCCCGCTGGGTTTCTTGCTGGTTCTTCCCAGGACAGAGGTTTTTTTTTCGAACCAGTGGTAAAGTAAAAAATGACTTTCAATAAGTATTACACATGTGATCTATATTGAATAAAAAATTATTCTATTCTATTCTATTCTATTCTATTCTATCTACTGTTATTACCTAGAAACCTGCAACCTACAATACAACAAAATGTCACAAAACGTCGTCGCGTCATAGCCACAAAATTCTAAACTTTAGGTAGGTACGTCGGTACAAGAAAACAATCTTGATGGGTCACTTGTCTTGAAAAAACCGGTGTTTACGTTTAGTGATATTGAGTATATTTTAAAAAAGTAAGAAGACAGGTAAGAAGAGGGTAAGAAGACAGTAAGTAAGTATTTTTGAAAACAATTTATAGGTAGGCAGAACTAATTACAATTATTATCTAAATATTATAAATGCGAAGGTTTGGATGTTTGGATGGACGGATGAATGGATGTATGTTACTCAATCACGCCAGAACGGCTGAAGGCTATTTTGCTCAGAGATTGGTTATAGTCTGGAATTTTATTATTATTTTTTAATTTTTTAAAAAAACGTTACCCCCACACTAGGATTTTCTCCTGTATCGTGGAGGCAGTTTACAAACATCCAGACCCGGAACAATTATTTGTAGGCCATACAAATACTTGTTCCGTGCGGAATTCGAACCCGCGTCTCCCAGTGCAACAGTTCATTGCTAAGCCACTGCGCCACGGAGCTGTCAAATAACATATATGATACCGTTTATTCAGGTATTTCGTTCCCGTGTGATAATTTTCGAGTTATACATGTTCTTAGCCGAACTCCTCAGTGATCGCTGCATGACCACTCGGGGAAAGCTAAACATAATAAAATAAGCACTCTTTATTAGGTATATAGAGCCACAGAGGTATAATATGAAGCGATAAAGCAGCGCCTAATAATTTTCGCTTTCATTCATGTCATCACGTGTCTGAGATGCGTGGCATGACATGACACCATTGAGTTATACAAAACCATATAAATCAATGCATGACACCTAGTTCAAGCATTTACAATTGTAATCAAATATTTTATTTGATAGTAATGTATGGAAAAATTGTCATAATTAATGGAGTACTTTTATTTTATCTGTCGGCATATTGTGCGCGGTTTTTTCCAGCTTTAAAGAAAAACGTACACGATACATGAAAAGTGTGAAGGCAAGAAATGACTCTTGATAAATTTGCTATCAACCTCTTATACTTATTAATCAATTAAACTTTCAAAATACCATAGCAACGTGAAATGAAAGAGTTCAGAAATAAAGATGTAACTAATCATTGTTACGCTCACCCGGGAAATAGATAAAAGTACTCAATTAAATTTGAATTTATTTTAGCTACTAGCTGTTCCCCGCGACGTCGTCCGCGTTTAGTTTAGGGCGTTAATTTTGTTGCACGGACACCTAATAATTTTTCTAAAATTTAAGCAGTCTAAGTTACTTCTTATAACATGAGCTATCTACTAGTGAATGTCCCGTCAAAATCGGTCTAGCTGTTTTAGAAATTAACCAGAACAAACAGACTGACAGACATACAAAAATGTTAAAAATTGTGTTAATGTTATAAGTACCGTATATAATTTCATATGCAATTAGTAAAAAGTTGTTATTTTGACATTACAAACAGACACTTCAATTTCATTTATTTGTGTAGATATAGATAATGATTGAACTAACGGCTAACCTAACCTCGCTCATAGAAGCTTTCAATACTGGCTTCTCAGTTCGCACCGGGCTAGGGGTTATGCGTTGTTTGCGCGTCAAGCCAAGTATTGAATTATTTTAATTTTACATTCTCTTAAACTATGTACTATATAAACATGGTATAAAGAACGAAGTTCATCATCATAAAATTGTCTTGATAATGAAGTAACTTTCGCTCGTAAGGATAAATATGCCATGCCTAATAATTAAATTTTCATTTTGTTTGTCACGAAATGCCTATACTATTCAACATGAATCTGGCTATAATGTACAAAAAGATTTTTCAAATCGGACTGGTAGTTCCAGGGAACAAACAAAAACACTCTTCTGCTTTATTATATTAGTATAGATGTTGCATTGTGTTCGTGTAACTTCGTTTTTGTTCTAACGGTTCGGAACACCGTACGAACAGACGTGCGTGAATACTAGTGTCGATATGCTCATCGCTGACACTATCTCTGTCGGGCACGATGCCAGGTGAGACAGCGTGCTTTTTGGCCGCGCTCACCGGCAAGTTCGAGCCCGCGACTTGTGCCACCTTAAAGTCGACTGCTGAACACAGGCCTCCCCTATAGATTGCCTCATAGCGAGGATATTTGGCATAGTTGTAATGTTACTGTTGATTTGAAAATTTCACCTCTCAGTCGGTCATGTGCTCCTGGTACATTATCTTCTATACATCCATCCATTACAGCCTATTAATGTCAACTGCTGAACCTATGTTCATAGATTGCCTAATAGGGGAGATATTTGCCATAGTTGCCACGCTTGACAAGCGGGTTAGCAACCACAATTTTTTATTTTTAGTCGTTATTGAAAAGGCACTGCTGCTCATCTCCTGATTTGTTTCTCTCCTTTACCTCTTACGACACCTACGGGATGATAATATAGGGTAGTGGATATTCTTACACCGCCACTACACGGTAGTACAGTCACTGTATGAAAATACAGTGTTATGACGTCATAGATTTTATAGTCAAACATTGTTTATGGATTTTTTTAATTTGCTTTAAGTTACATAAAAAAGGCTTTTGTACGCGGTGGAGCTACGCGGCAGCTATATTATGGTTGTAGCACGAATGGGTCGGCTCGATCGTGGTACGGCCACGCTCTCGCAGAATACCAGCGTAAAATAGCAGCTTAGCGCTGCTGTGTTTCGTATGGTGGTAGAGAAACGGAGAGTATTTTTTATTGGAAACGAGGCTTTCTATCGTAGTTCTCAGGGACGACAACGCATTTGCATTTTGATTCTTAATTCAGGATAAATGTTGATGTCTATCGGCAACAGTATTTATTTACCATCAGGTGGACTGTGTGCTCGTTTCTTACAATTATTTCATAAATAATAAACTTAAAAACTTCATCCACTATTTTCCCATCCTTAGGTTTTTTTTTATAGACAAGACTGCTCAACTTTTTTACAGTCGACCAAAACGGACGGTCAGACATTCACGGCGAGTCACTGACGGTAAGTTAATTTTAAGACTTATTTGTAAGTAAGCTGAAGTAGCAATGGGCCGGACAGATAGCTTGAAGAATCGACAACCGATGAGTAAGAGAGGTTCTCGAGTGGCAGCTTCGTACTGGTAGGCGAAGTGTAGCGCGTCCCCCCACTAGATGGAGTGACGACCTGGTGAGACATGCAGCAAGTCGATGGATGCAGGTGGCTTAGGACCGTGCTTTGTGGCGTTCCTTGGGGAATTCCTATATTCAGCAGTGGACTTGTGAAGGACTGTAATGATGATGAAGACCTGTGCAGTAAAAATCCAGTATGAAATTTAAGTGTTGTTTACTAAAATATAAAAACAAAGCATCTTAAAACAAAATCTTAATTAAATCTAAGGTGCAATGATGCAATCTTTGTGATTTCTTTCGGTCTAATCGGTCGGCACGTCCATCCATGAATTTAACCACGAGAGTGATAGTTATCTGTAGGTCGGCACGTCTGTCCATGAAGTTAACCACAAGGGTGATAGTTACATGTAAGTTGACACGCCTAACTATGAAGTTAACCACAAAGGTGATAGTTACCTGTAATTCAGCACGTCTAATTATGAAGTTAACCACGAGAGTGATAGTTACCTGTAGGTCGGCACGCCCTTCCATGAAGTTAACCACGAGAGTAATAGTTACCTGTAGGTCGGCACGTCTGTCCACGAAGTTAACCACGAGGATGATAGTTACATACATGTAAGTCGGCACGTCGAACTATGAAGTTAATCACGAGAGTGATAGTTACGTGTAAGTCGGTACGTATATCCATGAAGTTAACCACGATAGTGACATTTACCTATAGGTCGGTACGTGTATCCATGAAGTTAACCACAAGAGTGACATTTACCTATATGTCGGCACGTCCATGCATGAGGTTAACCACAAGAGCGATAGTAACCTCTAGTTCAGCACGTCCATCCATAAAGTTTATCACGAAAGTGATAGTTACCTATAAGTCACCACGTCCAGTGAAGTTAACCACGAGAGTAATAGTTACCTGTAGGTCGGCAGAGTGCCAGCTGATTACGCGTAAGTCTAGCGGGTGGCAGCTCAGCACGGCCGTGCCGCAGTGTGCAGTTCCAATCTACGGCGCGAACTGAACCGTTGCGCAAGCTCATCAGAATATTGTCGAGGTGACGGTCACCAACACCTGGACAGTAATCACAAATTTGGTATACACAATATATTATAGTTGTAGCACGAATGAGTAAGCTCGACCGTGAAAGGTCCACGCTCTCACGAATTACCAGCGTGAAATAGCAGCTTTGCTTGCTGTGTTTCGTATGGTGTTTATACAGAACCGGAGACCTGTACTGGAAACGAGGTATTCCATCTTAGTCTCAGGAATGACAACGCATCTGCATTTTGATTCTTAATTCAGGATAGATGTAGATAAACTTGGAGGCTGGTAAATCTTCAACAATTTTTAAATATAAAAATTACGTGTCACATTGTTTGTCCGCGATGAACTCCTAAGCTAATGAACTGATTGCAATGAAATTTTGCACACTGTGTTCAGTTTGGTCCAACTTGAGAGATGGGTTAGTTTTTATCCCTATAAGTGACCCTCAATATTTTTTATTACGAATTTAAGAATTTTTATAGGACACAGGGTCGTTGGAGAGGGCAGAACAACGTCTGCCTTGTCAGTTAGTAACTATTTATGATTTATTCTGTCCCGTGGGTGTCGTAAAAGGCAACTAAGGCATAACCGTCTTGAATAACACAAAAACGTGTTTATTCGTGGTTTGAACATAACATTATTACAGACTTCAAAATTATTATATTAATGTGTAGTGTCTAGGTAAAGGCCAAAGGTATATTTCTAGCAGATACCAAAACCGATTAATAGGCTATCGGCATAACTTTCGGCTGAAGCCGAAGCAGAGGGCTTAAAACCCCTAAGAAAATCCAGTTCCAGAATGGCTAAAATTGATAATAATGATTTTAAAACTTTTATAGGATTGACTTGACTTGACTTGACTGTAAACTTGACTATGTAAAAAGGTAACTTAGATCTCAAGAACTTGATCTAGAGATGATGAAAATTGCGTCGCCACGTGCAACGCGCTGTCGCTCATTCGTAACAGTTCGTTCAATTTTGGCGCTTCAAAACTTCAGCTCATATTGGCCAAAGCCGAAGGTGGTTTCATTGACTGAAGGTGGCCGAAGCTAAAGCAAAAACTTCAATCACACACTAATAATGTGAGAGAACAACAGAATTGAATAAACGACTGTATAATATTAATAAGATGGATATCTCACCTAACAACCAAGTAACGAATGTCATAACACTGAGGCTCTCCTCGAACTGCAGCTTCTTGCTGATGAAATCTTGGACACAAGAGCTTCTCATCTCTATCACCGACCTGGGCACAACAATTGATTTGATTTAACCAAAAAAATGCACCGACATAGCCAAGTTTTTTGACACTAATATAAGTACTAAATGGTTGGACTCTGTACTAATTAACAGGTTCACAGTTTGAATTTAGTTTTATAAAATTCGTCTAGGGTTTCTTGATGGTGACATTAAAGATGTGTTCTTTAATTTGAATTAAATCTTTATATATAAAAATTACGTGTCACTCATAACTCCGATTTCGATGATTCTTTTTTTATTTGAAAGCTGGTGCTTCTCACGTGGTCCCATATACAGGTCTGACCAATAGTTTATGAGTTATTCTTAATAATTTATATTGAAGCCGGTTGTACAAAATTTTTAATTTTTAATTATGTAAATGTGTATTTAATGATTTCTTATATTTACCCGAACACTACACATTTAAATAAAACTAATTTTACGGATTTTATTGCGTTTATTAACTTATTTTATAGATTCCTCCAGATTAACACGTTCACGCCGGCGCGGTCCACCGGTGACCCGAACTAAACCGTCTTATCGGGCGGCGTGGGCCACCGGTGACCCGCACTAAACCGCGGCGTGGGTCACAGGGTCACCGGGTGACCCACGCCGCCTGATAAGACGGTTTAGTGCGGGTCACCGGTGGCCCACGCCGCCCGATAAGACGGTTTAGTGCGGGTCACCGGTGGCCCGCGCCGGCGTGAACGTGTTAAAAACAAAAAAAGAAGAACAAAACTTAATAATTTTTAATCTGGAAGTAACCGTGGTTAACTATAACATTGGGACGTCATACACCTCAGTCCCCCTCGTGACGATGGGTGCTGTAAAGTACTCGAAACGTCGGGAATATAAAGTAAGTTAATATACGCGATAAAATCCGTAAAATTAGTTTTATTTAAATGTGTATTGCTTGATCCAACATGCGAGATAGTTTTTAACCCGATACAAACAATTGATTCGAGAATGGTTTAATTCACAATTGGATCCAGTAGATGGCGCTGTTGTCGAGATCCAAATATAATACGTGCCAATCCGGGGCAAATCGTTAGCAATATAATAACTTTTAACAGATAATTACAAGTAATTTCAAATTAGAATGGGTAACTTGCTAGCTACGCTATTGGCTAATGCTCACGTGATACAATACAGTCATTGGTCTATTATGACGTGATAAATTTACGTTTCAGTTTACTGAGAATACACAATTTACATTTATATAAATTATTAGCTTTATTGAAATTATCAAATGCTCTATTTCTGCCGCCAAATATCAGTGTTTGTTTTTCCATCTTAGGCCGGCCACATACATTCGGAATTCCGATTCGGGATTCCGTAAATACATCACACACATATGTTTATTTCCGTTCGGAATAACAAGGCTCAGTTTAGAGTCTTTGAGTCTAGACATTCTGGCAGCGAATAATGACGATGATTTTCTAATTGCGATTTCATTGTTGCTATATAATTGTTACTGGATGTATCCCCTTAACACCCTAATATCGCAATATTATGTAATAAAGATCTATCTATCCAGAGATTATTTTTTTAAATACGGATGTCTATAAAATCCTTTCGACGAGTTATTAAACAAAATAAGACAAAAGGTTACGAAAAGAGATACACATACGAGATTACATGTAAACATAAATACACTTACTCGCTTAGGTCCTGCGACGTACACTGGGCGCGTTCCGTACGGAATTTACGAAGATGTGGACTCATACAAAATCTATGGAAGACTTGCGTTTGGAACGGATTTCACGTGTGTGTACGTATGTGACGAATCTTTGATTTTATATGGACTTGCTGCGTTCGGAATCCCGAATCGGAATTACGAATCGGTATACCGAAACGGAATTCCGTACGTATGTGGCCGGCCTTAGTCGTCAGAGGTGACACCTCATCTGTAGCCTGCTTTGTATGGAGTTGCTGCTAGGTTTTTTTTTATAGGATAAGGGTGACAAACGAGCACACAGTCCAACTGATGGTAAGTGGTTGCTGCGGCCCATAGACATCTACATCTATCCTCTATTACAATTCAAAATGTAGATGCGTTGTCACCCGTGAGGACTAAGATGGAATGCCTCATTTCCAGTAAAAAGGGCCTCCGGCCACCTGCACTCACCAAGCGAAACGCAGAGGTAAACCTCTACTTCACGCTGGTATTCTGTGAGGTCGTGGTACCACCCCGGTTCGAGCCGGCCCATCCGTGCGACAGCAAAAGCTGCCACGTGGCTCTACCACTCTTCAAAAAAAGGTGTAGTAGTTCTGCACTGTTAGGTGGACTGTGAGTTCGGTTGTCACTTCATTTTTAAAAAAACAAAACTTTAAATTGAACAAAGTACAAAAATAGATAAATAAGGAGCATAGTATTACGTGCTTGGGGTTCGAAACAATTAAAAACTGCCGATTGAATTACCAAAATTGACACTATAATTATAAAACACTAATAACCACACTAATAATAAAACACAATTGTACTACTGATCACTTTAGTTCGCAGTTATTTTGCTTCGGAGTATTCGCTTGTGTCGCTAATTCAAAACTGACTCGGCCGTGGTCTATACCAGCCTTATATAGGGCCTCAGATAGTTTCCAGAAAATTCTACTGTAGAAACATCTAGAATGTTCGAGTACATATCGGTCCCGAAATTTCTAGAAGGATCTTGTCTCTCCTAGTACTGCTAATGAACACTAGAGGGCGCTAATGGCAACTAGTGTTGCCATGTACAAGACATTAATAGTGGCGCGCAACAATAGTGTTTAAACAAAGAATTATTTACCGTAGAGCGTGGGACGGTAACTTGGAGCAAATCTGCTCAAACTCCTCGATGCAGTCCTCTCTTGGCATGAGGATCAGCTCATCGTCAGCGGCTCTTGACCCGCTCGTTAGTATACCTGGCAATTGAATGATTATTGTATAATTACAATAACACGCATGGCGGTAGATCAGTAAGCTGAAATTAAATTATGCAATAAGAAAGATTGTACAAACTATTTACAAAATTTATTTTAGAAACAACTAGGAAGTGACCATCTCGTTCACATGGGTTATTCATCATTCATCATCATCATTACAGCCCTTCACAAGTCCACTGCTGAACATAAGCCTCCCCCAAAGAATGCCACAAAGCACGGTCCTGAGCCACCTGCATCCATCGACTTCCTGCATGTCTTACCAGGTCGTCACTCCATCTCGTGGGGGGACGCCCTACACTTCACCTACCGGTACGAGGCTGCCACTTGAGAACCTTTCTTCCCCATCGGTTGTCGGTTCTTCGAGCTATATGGCCGGCCCACTGCCACTTCAGCTTACTAATCCGTTGGGCTATGTCGGTTACTCTGGTTCTACTGCGGATATCCTTATTCCTAAGTTTATCACGCAGAGAAACTCCGAGCATAGCCTCCTCATACGGCCAGCAGTGAAGGACCACGTCTCAGTTCCGTAAGTCATCACTGGCAACACGCACTGGTTGTACAATTTCGTTTTAAGGTTTTGAGGTATGTCTGACGAGAAGATGTGTCGTAGCTTCCCGAACGCTGCCCAGCCGAGTTGAATCCGTCGATTGACCTCTCGGTCGAAGTTGGACTTACCTAGTCGGACTATTTGTCCCAGGTAAACATACTCGTCAACAACTTCGAGCTTAGTGCTCCCAACAACTACCGGTATAGGTGTGACATGGACATTAAACATAATCTTTGATTTGTCCATGTTCATCTTAAGACCTATCCGTTGGGAGACACTATTGAGGTCATTGAGCATAGTGCTTAAGTCCTCCAGCGATTCTGCCATAAGGACTATATCGTCGGCAAATCGAAGGTGAGTGATGTACTCGCCATTGATGTTAATACCGCATCCTTTCCAGTCCAGAAGCTTGAAAACGTCTTCCAATGCAGCGGTGAAGAGTTTCGGGGATATAACATCACCCTGTCTTACACCTCTCTGCAATTGGATGGGTTTCGTACTCTGGTTCTGTACTCGGATAGCCATCGTAGCCCTACTGTACAAACACTTCAGCACTTCGATATACCGACAGTCAACTTGGCACCGCTGAAGGGACTGCAGCACCGCCCAAATTTCGACGGAATCAAAGGCTTTCTCATAGTCCACATACGCCAGACATAGTGGCAAATTGTACTCTTCGGACTTCTGTACAATTTGCCGTAGGGTATGTATGTGGTCTATGGTGCTAAAGCCCTTTCGGAAACCGGCTTGTTCGGGAGGCTGGAAGTCGTCGAGTCTGCGCGCAAGACGATCGTAATGACTCTCGAAAACAGCATGTAGACGCGGCTCAGAAGGGAAATCGGTCTGTAGTTCTTCAAGAGAGCGTTGTCACCTTTTTTGAAGAACAAGACCACCGCACTTCTGCTCCACGCCTCTGGTGTAATGCCACCATGGAGGACGGAATTAAAGAGCTTCTGAAGGACTTCAAGTACCGGTCTTCCACCCGCTTTCAGAAGCTCCGCTGTAATTCCATCCTCGCCTGGGGCCTTGCCGTTTTTAAGGTGCTGGAGAGCCATTCTAATCTCGCTCAGACTGACGTCCGGGATATCTTCGGAATAGTGTCGGATAAGACTCGCTCTTGGATCGTTACTCACACTTGCGTGTGGCTCGAACGATGACGTGTACAGCTGCCCATAGAACCTCTCAATCTCACTCAAAATCTCAGTTGTCCCGGAAACGATGCTGCCACATTCGGTCTTCAGCTTTGACAGTTGGCTCTTTCTGGCAGACAGGTCTCTGGCAAAGACTTTGGAGCCTTGGTTCCGCTCGATCGATTCTTCAATACGAGTTGTATTGAAGTTGCGTAAGTCCCGCCCGCATGCATTTGGAGATCTGTCTGTTCAGTTGCCTGTATGCTGTCAAATCTGTTGAAGAATGTAGCCTCATCTCCCGTCTAACAGCCATGAGATTAAGAGTGTGATCGGAGAGTTTTTGTGTTCTTCTGCGGCGGGTCTTGCAGAACTTAGCTCCGACCGCATGGACAGTTTCCACGAGCTTGTCATTCATATCGTCCACTTCATTGCAGTCTTCTAGGCACTGAAAACGGTTTCGTAACTCGACCTGAAAGGTTTCGGGACTTTGGATTAGAGCACGAGGGGGACGGAGCGTTGACTTCATTAGACGAGACCTCTCCAACTTAACATTTAGGTTCAGTGTGCCTCTAACCATTCGGTGATCGCTGCCGGTTTTCATCCTCGCGATCACTAATGAAGTCAATCTCATTTTTTGTCGAACCGTCGGGGCTCGACCAGGTCCACTTCCTGTGGGGCCGCTTCTTGAAGAAAGAGTTCATCATAAAGAGTCCCTCTTTCTCCATGAAGTCGGCCATCTGCTGGCCCCTTGGGTAGTAGGTGTAGTGGCGGTCAAGAATATCCACTACCCCATATCCTCCCGTGGGTGTCGTAAAAGGCGACAAAGGGAAACAGGTGGGAGATGGGCAGCAGCATCTTCCTGATAATAGTCAATATTATAATAAAAAAAAAAACTGCGGTTGCCAACCCGCTCGCCAAGCGTGGCAACTATGGCAAATACGCCCAATGACGAGAGTAACAAAGATACGGCCCCCAGTCCCCGGCGGCCCCGCTATTCCTGGCTACGGTGGCGACCATGGTAACGGCGGGGCAGGGGGTGCTAAGAATCTCCGGTGGAGGTTCGGTTGCCACCTACGACGACTCGACCTGGCAACATACAACGCACGCACCCTGAGGACTGACGAGAAGATCGTAGAGCTGGAAGAAGAGATAGACAAGTTGCGCTGGCATATTATAGGATTATCCGAAGTCCGAAGAGAGGGGGAGGACACGGTAATCCTCGAATCCGGCAACTTGCTCTATCACCGGGAGGGCGAACATCTGTCCCAAGGAGGTGTCGGATTTATCGTCCACAAGTCTCTCGTTAACAACGTTGTAAAGATCGGGAGTGTGTCGACGAGGGTTGCGTACCTTATACTCAGAATCACCAAACGGTATTCGCTGAAGGTCATACAGGTTTACGCACCAACCTCGGCACACCCCGATGAGGAGGTGGAGGAAATGTATGAGGATATCTCTAGAGCCATGCATTCCTCCAAAACCCAATATACGGTGTTAATGGGAGACTTCAATGCAAAACTAGGCACAAGAGAGAACAGCATGGGTTATTACCAACCGTTAATTTATATAGTTTTGTCTACAGCTCTAGCGACATTTAATCCGCCCCTGACCATGATGCAGCTATGATTGTAGCACGGATTGGTCGGTTTGACCGGTGTAGGACCAGGCTTTCACAGAATACCAGCGTGAAATAGCAGTTTAATGCTGCTGTGTTTCGTATGGTGAGTGTAGAGAATCGGAGACACTTTTTACTGGATACGAGGCATTCTATCTTAGTCTTCACGGGTGACAACGCATCTGCATTTTAATTCGCAAACGAAGATAGATGTAGATGTCTATGGGCCACGGCAAGCACTTACAATCAGGTGGACTGTGTGCTCGTTTGTCACCATTATTCTATAAAAAAATACTGTAAATTCACTTTTTCATGCAATTTTCTATAAATCATATTATATCCTACCATCCACGTCGTACTTGCTGGATATCAAGACCCTGAGTCGTTCGTGATCTTCCAGATACTCGATCAGACCACAGTCCTCGCTTAGCGGCGTCACCTTTAATGAAGGATTGTCACAAATTAATACATTATTAATGATCTGGTGTTATAAATATTTATTAATTACTATAGTGTATATAATCTATTGCGCACTACAGAACTGTGGCTCAAACACTATGTATGCAGTTTAGTAATTTATAAAGCTGTGTGGTATAGTGTAGTATAGAGTAATGGAGTAGGTATTTGTTTTTTCATTAAGAATTTTGGCTTGAATGCTTGTACTTTAAGTCATGTCTTTATTTATCTCAGTATTAAGTGATAATAATCCTATAAAGTACACTGCTTCACAATATGATGATGCGTCACATTGCGTAGTTTTTGGGAAGTTTTGACGGTAACTTGAGCCAGCAGACAGTTGACGATAGTATCTCAAGGCGCTTAAGCAGACAGACACCTTATCTTGAGATTCACATCACCATCGGAGAACTAGTTTCACAGTTTCCACTAGCAATGGACTGTGAGATGTGCAGTGTAGCGTAGTGCACTTTAGAGATGTGTGGTGTAGAACGAATAGAAGAATGGTGTGTGGTATAGTACAGTGTGGTGCGGCACAGTACAGTCGGCAGCACAGTGGCAGCACCGACCTGGTAGTGCTGCTGGGCGGGCAGCGGCAAACCTCGCAGCAGTATAGAGCAGTCGAGTGTGTGGTGTAGTGCAGTGTGGTGCGCCACAGTACAGTCGGCAGCACAGTGGCAGCACCGACCTGGTAGTGCTGCTGGGCGGGCAGCGGCAAACCTCGCAGCAGTATAGAGCAGTGGAGTGTGTGGTGTAGTGCAGTGTGGTGCGCCACAGTACAGTCGGCAGCACAGTGGCAGCACCGACCTGGTAGTGCTGCTGGGCGGGCAGCGGCAAACCTCGCAGCAGTATAGAGCAGTGGAGTGTGTGGTGTAGTGCAGTGTGGTGCGCCACAGTACAGTCGGCAGCACAGTGGCAGCACCGACCTGGTAGTGCTGCTGGGCGGGCAGCGGCAAACCTCGCAGCAGTATAGAGCAGTAGTGTGTGGTGTAGTGCAGTGTGGTGCGCCACAGTACAGTCGGCAGCACAGTGGCAGCACCGACCTGGTAGTGCTGCTGGGCGGGCAGCGGCAAACCTCGCAGCAGTATAGAGCAGTGGAGTGTGTGGTGTAGTGCAGTGTGGTGCGCCACAGTACAGTCGGCAGCACAGTGGCAGCACCGACCTGGTAGTGCTGCTGGGCGGGCAGCGGCAAACCTCGCAGCAGTATAGAGCAGTAGGGTGTGTGGTGTAGTGCAGTGTGGTGCGCCACAGTACAGTCGGCAGCACAGTGGCAGCACCGACCTGGTAGTGCTGCTGGGCGGGCAGCGGCAAACCTCGCAGCAGTATAGAGCAGTGGAGTGTGTGGTGTAGTGCAGTGTGGTGCGCCACAGTACAGTCGGCAGCACAGTGGCAGCACCGACTTGGTAGTGCTGCTGGGCGGGCAGCGGCAAACCTCGCAGCAGTATAGAGCAGTAGAGTGTGTGGTGTAGTGCAGTGTGGTGCGCCACAGTACAGTCGGCAGCACAGTAGCAGCACCGACCTGGTAGTGCTGCTGGGCGGGCAGCGGCAAACCTCGCAGCAGTATAGAGCAGTGGAGTGTGTGGTGTAGTGCAGTGTGGTGCGCCACAGTACAGTCGGCAGCACAGTGGCAGCACCGACCTGGTAGTGCTGCTGGGCGGGCAGCGGCAAACCTCGCAGCAGTATAGAGCAGTAGAGTATGTGGTGTAGTGCAGTGTGGTGCGCCACAGTACAGTCGGCAGCACAGTGGCAGCACCGACCTGGTAGTGCTGCTGAGCGGGCAGCGGCAAACCTCGCAGCAGTATAGAGCAGTGGAGTGTGTGGTGTAGTGCAGTGTGGTGCGCCACAGTACAGTCGGCAGCACAGTGGCAGCACCGACCTGGTAGTGCTGCTGGGCGGGCAGCGGCAAACCTCGCAGCAGTATAGAGCAGTAGAGTGTGTGGTGTAGTGCAGTGTGGTGCGCCACAGTACAGTCGGCAGCACAGTGGCAGCACCGACCTGGTAGTGCTGCTGGGCGGGCAGCGGCAAACCTCGCAGCAGTATAGAGCAGTGGAGTGTGTGGTGTAGTGCAGTGTGGTGCGCCACAGTACAGTCGGCAGCACAGTGGCAGCACCGACCTGGTAGTGCTGCTGGGCGGGCAGCGGCAAACCTCGCAGCAGTATATAGCAGTGGAGTGTGTGGTGTAGTGCAGTGTGGTGCGCCACAGTGCAGTCGGCAGCACAGTGGCAGCACCGACCTGGTAGTGCTGCTGGGCGGGCAGCGGCAAACCTCGCAGCAGTATAGAGCAGTAGAGTGTGTGGTGTAGTGCAGTGTGGTGCGCCACAGTACAGTCGGCAGCACAGTGGCAGCACCGACCTGGTAGTGCTGCTGGGCGGGCAGCGGCAAACCTCGCAGCAGTATAGAGCAGTGGAGTGTGTGGTGTAGTGCAGTGTGGTGCGCCACAGTACAGTCGGCAGCACAGTGGCAGCACCGACCTGGTAGTGCTGCTGGGCGGGCAGCGGCAAACCTCGCAGCAGTATATAGCAGTGGAGTGTGTGGTGTAGTGCAGTGTGGTGCGCCACAGTGCAGTCGGCAGCACAGTGGCAGCACCGACCTGGTAGTGCTGCTGGGCGGGCAGCGGCAAACCTCGCAGCAGTATAGAGCAGTGGAGTGTGTGGTGTAGTGCAGTGTGGTGCGCCACAGTACAGTCGGCAGCACAGTGGCAGCACCGACCTGGTAGTGCTGCTGGGCGGGCAGCGGCAAACCTCGCAGCAGTATAGAGCAGTGGAGTGTGTGGTGTAGTGCAGTGTGGTGCGCCACAGTACAGTCGGCAGCACAGTGGCAGCACCGACCTGGTAGTGCTGCTGGGCGGGCAGCGGCAAACCTCGCAGCAGTATAGAGCAGTGGAGTGTGTGGTGTAGTGCAGTGTGGTGCGCCACAGTACAGTCGGCAGCACAGTGGCAGCACCGACCTGGTAGTGCTGCTGGGCGGGCAGCGGCAAACCTCGCAGCAGTATAGAGCAGTGGAGTGTGTGGTGTAGTGCAGTGTGGTGCGCCACAGTACAGTCGGCAGCACAGTGGCAGCACCGACCTGGTAGTGCTGCTGGGCGGGCAGCGGCAAACCTCGCAGCAGTATAGAGCAGTGGAGTGTGTGGTGTAGTGCAGTGTGGTGCGCCACAGTACAGTCGGCAGCACAGTGGCAGCACCGACCTGGTAGTGCTGCTGGGCGGGCAGCGGCAAACCTCGCAGCAGTATAGAGCAGTGGAGTGTGTGGTGTAGTGCAGTGTGGTGCGCCACAGTACAGTCGGCAGCACAGTGGCAGCACCGACCTGGTAGTGCTGCTGGGCGGGCAGCGGCAAACCTCGCAGCAGTATAGAGCAGTGGAGTGTGTGGTGTAGTGCAGTGTGGTGCGCCACAGTACAGTCGGCAGCACAGTGGCAGCACCGACCTGGTAGTGCTGCTGGGCGGGCAGCGGCAAACCTCGCAGCAGTATAGAGCAGTGGAGTGTGTGGTGTAGTGCAGTGTGGTGCGCCACAGTACAGTCGGCAGCACAGTGGCAGCACCGACCTGGTAGTGCTGCTGGGCGGGCAGCGGCAAACCTCGCAGCAGGCGCAGCGCGGCCGCGTCCAGGCGCAAGCGCTCGCCGCCCTTCACCAGCAGCGGACGAGCATTACCATCCGACAGCCGGACGGTCACCACCACCGGCCGCCGCACCGACTCCGTGAACACCGATACCTAGCCATACCAAACACTTCTATGTATATAGTAGATGTCAATTCTCCGTAACTCTTTTAGTCAACTGCGAGCGGGTGAGAACACTAGTTCTTTATTTTGTAAAACGCAATATTTTCGACACTTCAAAATGACTAAGAAAACCCTGTTATTATTTAAGTGCGCACTTTGACAATGTAATTTGAAGTTTATTTTTGATAAGTATGAAACTTTATTTAATATTTGCCTAAAGACAATAATTGTCCGTAAATGAAAACACGACTGCGTGTCATATTTACCGTGCCAGATACGGGCTCGCGAGATCTTTAATTGTGACACAGGCTTTTTTAAATACCTGGCTTTACGGCTCTGGGTTCTAGCCCTTCTGAGCCTGTAGTTAAAATGTATAATTATCCTTCATAGTATATGGCTTCACAATATGTTGATGCGTCACATTGTGCAGTCCTTGGGAGATTTTGACGGCAACTTGAGCCAGCAGACAGCGGACAGTTGGCGATGGTATCTCAAAGCGCCTAAGCCGACAGACATATTATCTTGAGAATCACATCACCATCAGAGCACTTCACATTTTTTGTTCACATTTTTTTTTTATAGGATAAGGGTGACAAACGAGCACACAGTCCACCGGATGTTAAGTGGTTGCTGCGGCCCATAGACATCTACATCTATCCTCTATTACAAATCAAAATGTAGATGCGTTGTCACCCGTGAGGACTAAGATGAAATGCCTCATTTCCAGTAAAAAGGGCCTCCGGCCACCTGCACTCACCAAGCGAAACGCAGAGGTAAACCTCTACTTCACGCTGGTTTTCTGTGAGGTCGTGGTACCACCCCGGTTCGAGCCGGCCCATCCGTGCGACAGCAAAAGCTGCCGCATGGCTCTACCACTGTTACATGCGTAGACACTTAATACACAAAATAGCACCACTCTTGCATGGTAATGCAAAATCCACTTCAAACCATTATTTAAACAATAATACAGGAGCAGCAAACCGCCGTCGGTCAAGTTCCCGCAAAAAACCCCAACAGGTTTTGTTAGCTAGCGGTATACATAAAGTCTTTGACTCATACACGCGTTTCGACTCCCAACCATCAATACTATGGTATATTGAAGGAACGAGTGACTTGCTTATGTAAAAAATACAGCTTCGTTCTACATGAGGCAAAAACTAAAGCTTGTGTGACTATTATCTTAGCGTTTGGTTAAAAAAAAGGCAATTAACAAAATATTAGCTACAACGGAGAGAAAAATACACACATTTACTACATATCGACAATGAAAATTACAAGAATTTCTTTCGGAATCGAAATATTTTCTTTCAATTGCTGTGGCGACGCGTAATTAATGCGATACCGCGGTTTATACTGGTGCTGTGATCTTATATATTGACGGATGTGTCAGTATTTATTACAAACTGTCAATTCCGGAATTGAGAAATCTAGAAATCCGTGATAAATACTGGCATCCGTCAATACACTAGATTATACGAACAGTAAATACCACGGTATTAGGTTCTTTCTGCCGACTTCCAAAAAGGAGATGGTACTCAATTCGACGCGTATGTTTTTTTTTTATGTTTGTTACCTCATAACTTTTTACTGGGTGGACCGATTTCGATGATTATTTTTTTATATGAAAGCTGATAGTTCTCGTGTGGTCCCATATGAATTTGATCAAGGTCATACCAATAGTTTTTGAGTTATTCTTAATAACTTATATTGAAGTCGGCTGTACAAAATTTTTAATTTTTAATTATTTTATTTAAATACTGATAGACCACAGTATTTACCTCTCTCTTCTTGGCGTATATTAATCGTCTTCCTAAGGCATTAACATCTAATACGGATGTGCTAATATTAGCTGACGACACGGCAATACTACTTCATCGTCAGAGTCGGAAACAAGCTCAAACCTTTGCAGAAACTTGTTTGGAGAATGGCTTAGCTTATTTAGAGAATAACTTGTTCACATTAAATATTTCAAAGACCAAATATAGATTCACGAGTTCTGCTGCTTCAGGTCGAGCTCAAGACTTTACTATCACATTACATTCTTTATTATGTATTGGTTTAACAGATTGGTTTAATGATATTATTATGTACCGAACGGGGACGTCCATGCGTTACTATCCGTTCGGGCCCACTGAAAACCAGCGCTGTTGTTTCGGCGACAGCATAAACTGAGTGAGGTCCGTTTGCCTAACGCGCCGCAACATACAAACATGAGGAACGTTTTTATTTTCTTTTTCTTTTTACTATAATAAGTATACATAATTTTAAATTGTTATATCCGTCAAATTGTTATTTTCATTATTATTATTATTATTTATTTTATTCTGTTATACTATTGTTAATTGATGTGTCTAAACTGTTAAAATTTAAGTACCTAATAATGATGTTTATGGCGTGTTGCAATAAATGTTTTTTTCTTTCTTTCTAATGGAAAGATTTTTAGTCAATGCAATTGTAGCACATTAACCAGAGCCTGATGCATATATGAGCTACTATTCCACGCCGATAATTTGCGAGGACTCAGACCTTCCCCGGCCCGGTTCATATTGCCATAACTGTCGCATGGCAGACGAGTCGGCAACCTTAGTTTTATTAGGACTTTCGTCTTCATCAACCAGTATAGTCCACAGAAGGACATGGACCTCACACGTTGTAAGGTAACGTTTGCTATAATCGTCAGGCTTGTCGGATTGACAGTCTCAGTATCAAACGTATGGAGTGTTGATTCTGACACGCATCCCCAATCTAGTTATGATACGTATAGCGTATACGAGGTGGTTTTGCCAACAATGAGGGATAATAATCTTTCACTCACAGATGTCGCTAGTTGACACTGAGGTAAAGTTTTTCTACCGACTTCAAAAAGGAGCCGGTACTCAATTCGACTGTATATTTTTTTTATGTGTGTTATCTCATAACTTTTTACTGGGTGAACCGATTTCGATAATTCTTTTTTTTAAGCTGGTGCTTCCCATGTGGTCCCATATAAATTTAATCAAGGTCTGACCAATAGTTTTTGAGTTATTCTTAATAATTTATATTGAAGTCGGTTGTAAAAAAAATAATTTTAAATTATTGTTACCGAATGTCATTTAATTGAGAAGTTAGTTTTAAATGAAAGTTCATCAGTTTCTAGAGTATTATATTAATACCAAAAACAATGCCTCAGTCGTTTGCTCTTTAATCTTTGGCATAATTAACTTTTTTTCAAACGACTTCAAAAAAAAAGGAGGAGGTTTATATATATGTTCACCGATTACTCAAAGACGCCAAAACTGATTTGGAATTTCTTCCCAGGTGGTCCCATTTAAATTTAATCGAAATCGATCGAGGCGTTTTAAAAAATCAAAAATAAATTATATTAATATTGAAGTCGTTAGTACAAAATTTTAAATTTACCACTTTTTAAATTTATACACTATTAGCTATATCCGTTAGTTTGTTTATTTCTAACCCTAACTAATCTATATCTATATAAATAAATAAAATTGAAGTGTCTGTTTGTAATGTTAAAATACAAGCATTTTACTAAATGAATATGAAATTATATATGGTACTTGTAACAAAAACACAATTTTTAAAATTTTTGTTTGTCTGTCTATCTGTTTGTTCGGGCTAATCTCCGAAACGGCTGGACCGATTTCGACGGGACTTTCACTGGCAGATAGCTGATGTTATAAGGAGTAACTTAGGCTACTTATATTTTAGAAAAATAATTAGGGTTCCGCGCAACGTAAAAAAAAAAACCCTAAATAACACGCGGGCGAAGTCGCGAAGAACAGCTAGTATATAATATAAACTCATATTACAGTACGAAACATTAACCTTTACATTTTCCTAACAAATTTGAATTTAGAAATGAAATCTGTCAAATATTTCACCTCAATATGAAGTAGCGCCGCCATTCAAAAATTACCAAAAGTCAGAGGTTACAACAAAACAACACGAAAACATTAAACTATGGTTACTGCATATACAGAGTGTTTCAAATAACAGTGTAGAAACCAGAAGACGTTATATATAGACAAGGAGCTGACTTAACAAATGACCGAACAAAGTGTATGGAATATGGAAGTGCCAAAGTTTGGTTATAAATTGAAGCTTGCAATTTCATAAGTTTTTTATATAGGACATGATGACAACGAGCACAGAGTCCACCGATGGTAAGTGGTTGCTGTGACCCATAGACATCTACGTTTATCCTCAATAAAGAATTAAAATGCAGATGCGTTGTCACCCTTGAGGACTAAGATGGAATGTCTCGTTTCCAGTTAAATGTGGCTCCGGTTCTCTACAGTCACCATACGAAACACAGCAGCATTGAGCTGCTATTTTACGCTGGTATTCTGTGAGAGCGTGGTCCTTCCCCGGTCGAGCCGACCCATTCGTGCTACAACTATACTTACTACTAATATAGCTGCAGTATGGCTCTACCACGTATAATAAGTAAATCAAAAATAAGAAGTAATCTGGTAATAAGGCATATCATCTTAGGTCTTCAATGCTAATCTGCATTATGATCTTAAACGAAGCCTCATGTAGGTATCAATGGACCACAGAATATATCCATCGATCAGGTGAACTATGTGCTCGTTTATGACCTTTAAATCTTTAAAAAAATTAGGTTCATTTACCATCTGATCTGTGTGCTCGAGTATCGCTGTCATTATATAAAATAATTGTATTGAACAATACATATAATATAATTATACATAAATATAAATTTAAAAACTTACTTGCTCTTCAAATTTAAGTACACGTACGCCACGCGGCAACATCAAAAGCCGCGACAGGCAGTCGTCCGTCTCGCTCCCACGTACAACGGTCACCTGCGCGAGAGTGGGACAGAGTTGCGACAGTTGCAAAGTTTGTCGATTGGATGACAGCTCGTTGGTCAAACGTTGGAGTGTTTGTTTCGCCGATGTTTTGTCCATGTGTTCTGTAAACAAAGTTGATAATAGCAAACTAAAGACATGTTTCAACAAAGGTTGGCCGATAGATACCTTAGCGTTATCTTTACAGTCTATAAAAGTCCATTGTTGAACATAGGCCTCCCCCATAGAATCCCTCGTAGGAGGGCATTTGCCATAGTTGCCACGCTTGGCAAGCGAGTTGGCAACTGCAGTTTTTTATTTTTAGTAGTTATTAGGAAGACGCTGCTGCCCATCTCTTGGTTTGTTTACCTCTGTCGCCTCTTACGACACCCACGGGATGATACGGGGTAGTGGATATTCTCACACCGCCACTACACGGTAAATAGATACCTTAATTTAACCGCGGTCACTTATCAAAATGATACGTTGTCACCCCTGAGGACTATGATGTAATGCCCCGCTACCTATGAATAAAGATTGCGTAAAGAAGTTAACTGAAAACGGAAATTTTATATACCATTGTCACATTTACAATTAAGAAGAATCAAACAACGTTTAGGTTACAGAACGTGCCAAAGAAATAGACATACATACATACATACACACACTTATATGTAAAAAAGGGTCTTCGGTTCTCTACACTCACCATACGAAATACAGCAGCATTGAGCTGCTATTTCAGAGCGTGGTCCTCCCCGGTCGAGGCAACCCATTCGTGCCAAAACCATAACAGCGTGGCTCTACTCTACCCATGTATAATGCAATGCACACTTACCAAAGTCGGAAATATTGTATAAAACAGTCTGATACTTGGACAGGACCTGGTAGTCTGCACCAGCGTATGGATTTTCAAAGATCTTCTCCTTCATTCTGTTAAATATTTGCAACCATTCAACGCCATCTGTTGGAGGGAGCAATTATTAAATTAAGTAAAATAATTTAAAATTAAAAATGTTGTACAACCAACTTCAATATAAATTATTAAGAAGAACTCAAAAACTATTGGTCAGACCTTGATCAAATTTATATGGAACCACATGTGAAGCACCAGCGTTCAAATAAGAAAAGAATCATGGAAATCGGTTCACCCAGTAAAAAGTTATGAGGTAACACATACATAAAAAAAGCATACAGTCGAATTGAATACCGTCTCTTTTTGAAGTCTGTAGATAATAAGCCTAAAACCAATGGCGAAGAAAGGTTCTCCAGTGGGGTTCCCGCACTGGAATATCGAACTGGTAAAGTCGATGGATGCAGGTAGCTCAGGACCGTGCTTTGTATGGACTTGTAGGGGCTGTAATGTGGAATGATGATGATGAATTTGACAAACATTAAAATGTCCAACGTTCCGTCGCTTGGTTAACTTACTAGGTCGTCACTCCATGTAGTGGGATGTCGCCCCACACTTCGCCTACCGATACGAGGCTTGCACTCGAGAACCTTTTTCCCCATCAGTTGTCAGAGACAGACTTGTACACACGAAATAAATTCACATAAGAAAAAAGGAGGTCATCTCATTTCCCATACCATTACGCTCCAGAGCCCCCCTCAGCCCCCGACAGTACTGCTTCAGAGCATACTCTGCATCAGCAACAAGTTGAAGACATTTCTTGAACTTGCTCGTCTCCACTTCCTCCCTATCCAACTTGGCGATCAGCTCAGACGATCGCTGCATGGAGAACTTGGATCTGTTCCTCTTGATTTCATCCTTGGCGAAGTCATCCAACTCGTGAATTAGTGTTTCCATCTGTAAAACCAAGTATCAATGTTTGGTAACTCGCTGGCATTTATTATTATTTATTATTAATTAGTCAATCGATTTCTCTTTCTCACATCCATGCAGACATAACTTGACGTCGTTCACCACTCAACTCGATACTGTTAAAACCAGGGCCCTATGTCATAAAACTTACAATTTACAACCTGTAATTACGAACGTGTATTGGCGATGTAAGAATATCCACCACCCCATATCGTTGTGATGGAGTCGTAAGACGCGACAGAGAGAAACAAATCAGATGGGCTGCAGCATCTTCTTTATAATAACTCAAAATAAAAAGCTGCGCTTGCGAACCCGCCTGCCAGGCGATTTATGGGGTAGGCCTATGTCCTGCAGTGGTCCTTTGGATAGGCTGTTACAGTAATTACGATTTACGTTTCACATTTCTACAAATTCTTATGCAATAAAAAAAAAACAATTATGCAGGTCACACGCGGTAGAAGTGCAACCTTCAGAAAATTAAACCTCAAGAGAATGAGACGAATGCAGAGTGTCTGGAGTAGGGTTTATTTAACATTATTTTTTATTTTAAACTTTTATTTATTTAGTATACTAGCTGGTACCCGGCGCGTTGCAGCCGCAAAAGAAACAATGAGGGCATCCACGACTTTTTTTGCCACCAGGGCGGCGCCACTTTAGAGTGAGGTAAAATATTTGACAGATTTCATAGCGGGGACGATAATTTCTTAGGAAAATGTAATTATTAAGGTTTCTTTCTGTATTGTTAGTTATATTTTATATTATTTACATTACAAATGAGCAAATCAAATTTTAAATATAACTAAAAGACGACTTTAAAAAAAACGAATGATAATGTGCAAAAAATTAAAAATCAAACCACTGACGCATTGTGTTGTGTATTAATATAATACTCTAGATAATGATAAACTATTATTTAAAACTAATTTCTCAATTAACTGACACTGTGTAACAAAAAACTTTACCTCAGTCACAACTAGCGACACCTGGTGAGTGGAAGATTATTAGCCCTCATTGTGGAAATATCGTTGTAAATTTGGAAGAGTTATATTGTTTAATTAGGAATGATAATACATTCATTGAAATTGAATGATATATAACTTTCAAATAAATTAGTCGGTACGATACTCGCGCCACCTACTTTAAGTTAATTGTACTATGCCTGTAACCTTCACGCAAGTACAAGCAATAAGTTGACAAAGTTTTAGCGCAACTTGATCAACGGTATGGCAGTACATAAAGTACGAATAAACAAATATTATTTTTTATAAATTAGATAAACCCTGTATACTGTACTCTATCTCATTCTCTTGCAGGCTAAATCCTATAGATGTATACGTTTGTCTCTTTTTGGTGTCAGTTTATCGTTTCATCGAGTTTCAAAGCACAACGTTTCTAAAGAAGTTTCCAATTAAAAAATACAAAGTCGTTATGGTTTAAACTTTACAGAATTGTAGAGTAGAGTTGTAGCTGCAATTTTACATATTTTTGTTGAATGAAGTTTTTGACTTGACGGACAAATCTTTACAAAATCGAAAAACTGATTTTTTAACATTAAGTTATAAAAGTAAACATACACACACAACAAATTCATCCTTTTGTTTATAGTCATGATACATCCGTTCCTCGCTAAGATCCGTTTTCTACCGACTTCAAAAAGGAGCCCATACTCAATTCGACTGCATGTTTTTTTATGTGTATCGATAATTCTTTTTTTATTTGAAAGCTGGTGCTTCACATGTAATTCCATATAAATTTGATCTAGGTCTGACTAATAGTGTTTGAGTTATTCTTAATAATTTATATTGAAGTCGGTTGTACAAAATTTTTAATTTTAAATTATACTATAAACGTTTTACTAAAAACTGCACGTCATAACAGTTTTATTTTTGAACTATTCGTTCGGTGACCACTAATATAACAAACTTAAGCCACTTGTTGTAAGTAGTTGAGTAAATATTTTTTTTTATAGAATAGGGTAACAAACGACCACACAGTCCACAAGAAGGTAAAAAAAGAATCAGAGGTGACAACGCAATTGCATTTTGCAATTGCGTTGTCACCTCTGAGGACTAAGATAGAACACCTCGTATCAAATAAAAAGGGTCTCCGGTTGCTGCTGTTTCGTACGGTGAGTGTAGAGCACTTACCGTACGAACCACACCAGCATTGAGCTGGTATTTCACGCTGGTATTCTGTGAGAGCGTGCTCCTTCGACGCATTCGTGCTACAACCATAATATAGCTGCATCGTAGCTCTACCACGTGATGAGACCGTGCATAAGATCACCATGTCCAGCGGTGGGCTTATTGTGGGTTGTTTATGATGATACGATAAACTTACCGTGCCAAGCACAGCAGTAATAGCCTCATCACTATATTTATCACCAGCGAAGTCACTGAGACGGTTGAGTATTACATCCAATAGATTACTGTATTTGAGGTTCAGGTTCAAGCTCCGGGCCACATCTATAGCGCTAGACATGTCAGTGAGAATTGTGTTTTGTTCATCAGAATCTGGAAAATGAAAATATATGTATGTTCCGGTAATGTGACAAACCAGCATACAGACTCACAGTTAGTAAGTGGATGCTGTGGCAAAGACTTCGTTTAATGTGACTAAAAATGCTGTCACTATTTGTGTGCGCACTCCGTCGACGTGATTTGAAGTTTATTTCAGATTTATATATCTTTATTTCAAAACTGTAAGATTCGTAAATGAAAATACAACTGCGTGACCGCCCGCTACCGACCCACAGCCGTGATACAGTTTTTATTTTGAATGGCCGGCCTAGTAGTATAACATGGAAAGTCTTTGGACGAAACATATTTCAAAATTAGTAAGAGCCTACTTGTCCGAAGAAGTTCGGCATCATCCCTTTGCACTAGGCCGACAGAAGCCAGTGAGGGCCTACTTAGATACTAGCCTAAATAGAATCCCCATCATCCACGTGCAGCAGGGCTACAGAAGCTAGTGACAGTATATTAGTCTAAATAGAATCTCTATCTTCCCTGTGTAGCAGGGTGACAGAAGCTAGTGAGAGCCTACTAGCCTAAATAGAATCCCCATCATCCATGTGCAGCAGGGCGAAAAATTTAGTGAGAGCCTACTAGCCTAAATAGAATCTCCATCTTCCCTGTGCACCAGGGCAACAAAAGCGAGTAAGAGCTTAATAGCCTAAATAGAATCGCCATCATCTCTGTGTACCAGGGCGACAAAAATTAATGAGAGCCTACTAGCCTAAATACAATGTCGATCTTCCCTGTGCACCGGGGCGACAGAAGCTAGTGAGAGCCTACTAGCCTAAATAGAATCCCCATCATCCATGTGCGGCAGGGCGACAGAAGCTAGTGAGAGCCTACTAGCCTAAATAGAACTACATCATCCATTTGCAGCAGAGCGACAGAAGCTAGTGAGAGCCTACTAGTCTAAATAAAATCTCCATCTTCCATGTGTAGCAGGGTGACAGAAGCTAGTGAGAGCCTACTAGCCTAAATAGAATCTCCATCATCCCTGTGCAGCAGGGAAAAAGTAGTTAGTGGAAGCCTACTACCCTAAATAGAATCCCCATAATCCATGTGCGGCAGGGCGACAGAAGCTAGTGAGAGCCTACTAGCCTAAATAGAACTACATCATCCATTTGCAGCAGAGCGACAGAAGCTAGTGAGAGCCTACTAGTCTAAATAGAATCCCCATCTTCCATGTGTAGCAGGGTGACAGAAGCTAGTGAGAGCCTACTAGCCTAAATAGAATCTCCATCATCCATTTGCAGCAGAGCGACAGAAGCTAGTGAAAGCCTACTAGTCTAAATAGAATCCCCATCACCCATGTGCGGCAGGGCGACAGAAGCTAGTGAGAGCCTACTAGCCTAAATAGAACTACATCATCCATTTGCAGCAGAGCGACAGAAGCTAGTGAGAGCCTACTAGTCTAAATAGAATCCCCATCTTCCATGTGTAGCAGGGTGACAGAAACTAGTGAGAGCCTACTAGCCTAAATAGAACTACATCATCCATTTGCAGCAGAGCGACAGAAGCTAGTGAGAGCCTACTAGTCTAAATAGAATCCCCATCTTCCATGTGTAGCAGGGTGACAGAAGCTAGTGAGAGCCTACTAGCCTAAATAGAATCTCCATCATCCCTGTGCAGCAGGGAAAAAGTAGTTAGTGGGAGCCTACTACCCTAAATAGAATCCCCATCATCCATGTGCGGCAGGGCGACAGAAGCTAGTGAGAGCCTACTAGCCTAAATAGAACTACATCATCCATTTGCAGCAGAGCGACAGAAGCTAGTGAGAGCCTACTAGTCTAAATAGAATCCCCATCTTCCATGTGTAGCAGGGTGACAGAAGCTAGTGAGAGCCTACTAGCCTAAATAGAATCTCAATCATCCCTGTGCAGCAGGGAAAAAGTAGTTAGTGGAAGCCTACTACCCTAAATAGAATCCCCATCATCCATGTGCAGCAGGGCGACATAAGTTAGTGAAAGCCTACTAGCCTAAATAGAATCTCCATCTTCCCTGTGCACCAGGGCAACAGAAGCGAGTGAGAGCTTACTAGCCTAAATAGAATCCCCATCATCCATGTGCAGCAGGGCGACATAAGTTAGTGAAAGCCTACTAGCCTAAATAGAATCTCCATCTTCCCTGTGCACCAGGGCAACAGAAGCGAGTGAGAGCTTACTAGCCTAAATAGAATCCCCATCATCTCTGTGTACCAGGGCGAAAAAAATTAGTGAAGACCTACTAGCCTAAATAGAATCCCCATCATCCATGTGCAGCAGGGCGAAAGAATTAGTGAGAGCCTACTAGCCTTAATAGAATCTCATCTTCCCTGTGCACCAGGGCAACAGAAGCGAGTGAGAGCTTACTAGCCTAAATAGCATCCCCATCATCTCTGTGTACCAGGGCGACAGAAGCTAGTGAGAGCCTACTAGCCTAAATAGAATCCCCATTATCCCTGTGCACCAGGGCGACTGCAGTTAGTAAGAAGGGGGCTCTGTATCATTAGATGATTTGTAGTTCATCATTTGGAATTATTTCGGGAACTTAGGGTTAGGTATAGTATGTTTCCAAGGGCAGGCGGAAAAACGTACATTGACCTAAAGTATTATGTTAGCATCGAAACAGAACGACAGGTATTGCTTTCATACATTTCATTATCGATTACGTATCGCTATGCGCTAAGCGTGTGTCATGGTACGGGGTGGGGTGAAGGAAGCGGTCATTCAGAGGTAACAAACCTGTTTCGACACGGTTCGCGGTCTCACGTCGTGCGAAAGCGAAAGCGGGCGGAGCAGGACTCATCATAATTTGAGATTTAAAATTTTCGGTTATAGTTCTTGTTTTCATTTTTATTAAGTTTGTTTTGTTTGTTGTATTGTTACATTTTATATTAAAGTTTTTGTTATTATTTTGTGACGTTTTGTTTATTATCCACCGTTATGTAATCAAGTCCATCGATACATACATAGCACAGAACACAATTACTCTTTATCAAGAGAAGAACGCCAACTTCATAATAAAAAACGGAAACACGTGTTTACGAAAACCGCTACGGTGGACGCCCATATAAAACTTTTTTAGCGGGAATTTCAAACCTTTGTATTCTGTAAACTTTTAACTTTAAACTTTTTATTTAAGGCTTATTCGAGTAATTTTGGCTCAATCCTCACAAACCTATGGGGTAAATTCCCATATATTTGAGAGGTTGCACCAAAATTACTCGAATATACTTTAGATTAGTATGTGGAATAAAATAAAACTATAAATATGTATTAACTTAACTTAACTTATCTTCACGCACAATCCCTGACGGGATAGCCAGAGAGAACATATCGCCAAGTGTCACGATCCTTACATACCTCTTTCGCTTCTTTCAGATTCATTATCTTCTTCATACATGCACGTCTAGGTATCCGAGTACTCTTGACCCTCCCCTCTTCGAGCAGTTTGCTCACATGGTCTTCTAAAGTTAGTCTCGGTCTACCTCGACACCTTTTAATATTAACTTTCGCGCTATATATTTTCTTCACCATTCGGTCTTCACTCATTCGCTCAACGTGCCCAAACCATCGAAGCACGCCCTTATCAATTTTTGTGATAAGGTCATCTTTCAAACCTGCCATATTGCGAATCTCTTCGTTTCGCTTTTGGTCGGCCATGGTAACGCCGCACATTTTACGAAGAGATCGCATCTCCACTGCATTCAACTTGCTTTTATGCTTCTTCTGGCATACCCAGGTTTCGCTGCCATATAACAAAGTCGGTACCAACACTGCGTTATGTATTGCAAGGCGCGCACTCTTCACTACGCCTTGCCTTTTGACTAACGCAGTCAGGGCACCATTGACTTTGTTGCCGGCAGCGACACGCCTGTCCACATCTAAATCACATCTTCCATCCCGGCTAAAAGCACTCCCCAAGTATACAATTTCATTTACCTGTTCTAGACATTCCTGATTTACCCATATTTCACACTTCGTTCTCTCTTCGTCCCTTTCAAATACCAGAACCTTAGTTTTATTAGCATTCAAACGGAGACCTTTAATTTCACATTCCTCTTTCATACACGTGACTAATGCCTGCAGTTCTGCCTCTGATGGTGCAATAAGCACTGCATCATCAACATACAGCAGACAATTTACTTTTATGTCACCCAATTTCACACCCAAACAGCTATCTTTCAGCTTCTGTAAACAGCTGTCGAGATACAGTATGAACAGCCAGGAAGACATGACACAACCCTGTTTTACGCCCGTTTGGACGCTAAACATGGGTGACAGGTCATGCCCTACCCGCACACAGGCTTTACAGTCACAGTAAAGTGACTGCACAGCCCTTAGCAATCGACCATCCACACCGTACCCCGGCAACAGTTCCCACATTTTCTTCCTTACAACCTTATCAAATGCTTTCTCAAGATCCACAAAATCACAGAAAATCTTCTGGCTAGCAGCCAGAAGCTTTTCCGTGATCATGCGTAGAGAAAACATTTGATCCGTGCATCCTCTTCCAGGTCTAAATCCGCATTGTGCCTCCCATAGAAATCTTTCCGATTTCTCTTGCATCCTACGTGTCAAAACCTTCGAGTATTCTTTACTTGCTAAACTGGTCAAGCTGATCGCCCGATAGCACCCGCAGTCAAAATGTGAACCTTTACCTTTATATAAAGGCACAATGATTGCGGATCGCCAATCATCCGGGACATCCCCCGTCCGCCAGCACAAATTGCACAGCAGATAAAAGCTGTCCCAGACGCGAGGCCCACCATACTTGACCATTTCAGCAGTAACTCTGTCTAGGCCCGCAGCCTTACCACATTTCAAACTTCGAATCGCACGTTCAATCTCTTTCATACTGATGACCTCAGTGTCATCGAGGTCCAGGTCTGGCGTACCAGTCACGGCGTCATCCCCGGATCCCTCACTAAGATCATCACACGCATACATTTCTCTATAGAATTCGCTCCATCGCTGCATGACGTCCGATTTTTCTGTGAGGACGTCATTAGTTCTCGAAAGCACTTTGTTCATTCTTAAGGCCGTCGCACCACTTCGGGTCCTTCCAACCTCTTTCCAGAAGAGTTTGGAGTTCTCCTTAAAGTTGTGCGACAACCTTTCGTCCGCTTCCATTCTACACCTTTCACGCATTTCCTCAATCAATGCTTTCGTGTGAACTTTCTGCAGCTTATATCTTTCTTTCATCTTCTCTCTCATATCCTTATCATTACTAGAGGCCAAGTAGTCTAACCATGCTTTCTTCTTCTTCTCTACAGCTTCTTTCACTTCATCATTCCACCATGCATCTCTTCTTTTACTACTGCCTCTTTTTATTGTTCCACACACTTCTTCCGCTGCACTTACCATTCCATCCCTAAGGTTCTGCCATGTTCTTTCCACACATTCATTTCTGCCATCGATGGTGTCAAGCTTTTAGGCTACCCTCGCATGATATTTGTCCCTAGTATCCGCTTCCTGAAGCTTCCAGCTTCGGATGCGACAGACCAACTGTGGTTCTGTTACCGCCGTCCGGTAGCGCCAACCCGCGAACAGACCCCTAAATCTAGTAATCACTAGATAGTGATCCGCTCCCAGGTCAGCACCCCTGAACACTCGTGTATCCATCACCTGTTTTCGCAGTCGGTCATCCACCAGAAACAAATCGATCATACTTCTCTCATTCTTTCTTTCTCTAGTATACATATGGATTTGGGGGATAAGTCGCTCGCGTCCGTAGGCTTCGACCACCTAACCCTAGGCCCACCCTACACGTGTCCCCCGGGTGGTGCTAAACGAGCGACAAAGCCGAAACGACAGACTCGGCTCCTCGCCGTGTGGTAGCGGCGTAAAATTTACCACCCCTTATGTCGCACCATGAGCCAACAACTCAAAGAAATGGCCCCGAGTTCCCGGCGCCCCTTTAATGGGGCAGGGGTGCGAAGAATCTCCGGGAGGAAAACCGGCGACGAGGTTCGCCACCCGTCACGTCCTGTCTCCTGGAGGGGCGAAAAGTGGATTGCGGAGGCCCGTCTGGCTACGCTGAATGTATGTGGAGCAATGAATGATAAGATGGATGAAATATGCGAAATGATGAATGATAGAGGAATAGATGTATTATGTGTGAATGAGACGAAACGAAAGGGAAGAGATGTCACTGCACATGGCATGTATACCGCTTACTGGTCTGGTGTAGACGAGACCGAGCGGGCATGCCAGGGAGTCGGTGTCATCCTTTCAGAAAGAATGGGTCAATATGTGAAAGAGTATGAATGTGTAAGCCCAAGGCTGCTGTGGATACGAATGAAAGTGGGCTTAAAGAAGTTGTTTGCGCTTGGGGTTTACGCCCCAGATATGTCTAAGCCCACTTATATCCGAGAGCAGTTTTGGGACATGGTAAGGCTGGTGTTGACGAAGAGCAAGGAAAATGAAAATATTATTATGTTAGGAGATTTTAATGGAAGGGTGGGAGTGAAGAGGTCTGGTTATGAAAGGATATTAGGAGCGTTTGGCGATGAAAGAATAAATGAAAATGGTGAAGACCTCCTCACCATATGTGTGGAAAAGAATCTTTTTGTGGCGAACACTTTCTTTCGCCATAAGAGGATTCACATGTATACATGGGAAAGAGGGGATGATAGAAGCATGATAGATTTCATAATTGTGGATGGAAGAATGAGGAGCGCAGTGGTAGATACAAGGGTTTACCGGGGGTCCAACGTAGGGACGGATCATTACTTGGTCTTATGCCGAATTAATGGTCTATTCAAGCGTTGGCGGCATCGGACATCTGTGTCTACCACTGCGTTACAGCGTATAAGAATAGAGAGGTTACAAGATGAAGGTATGAAAGAGAAGTATAAATGCAGACTGAGGGAAAATATAAGTGTGTTGAATGAATTTTGTATGAATGAGTTAGACTTGAAGAATGTATGGAATAATGTTAAGAAAGTTTTGGTGGATACAGCCACCGAAGTATGTGGTGTAAGTAAGAGAACGAATGAAAGGAAAAGTAATACTTTGTGGTGGGATGATGAGGTACGGATGGAAGTTAAAGCAAAGAAGAGGGCATGGCTAGATTTACTAGCAACCAAAGCTGGTAATTCTGGCGGTATGAATGATGAGATTGAAAGAAAAAAGGCAGACTTTAGACGTATAAATAAGAGAGTAAAAGAAGTTGTTGAAAGGAAAAAGCAAGAAAGAATAGATAAGAATGATAGAAGAATATCTGATAACTTCCAGGCAAATATTAAAATGTTCTGGAAGCTCGTAAGAAATGCCAGGGGAAATTCAAAACAGTCTAGAATGAATGCTATACGAGACGAGAATGGCTGCATGCTGAATGATGAAGTTTCGAATTTAATGAGATGGAAGGAATACTTTGAAAGCGTGTTTAAGAGTGAAGAGTCGTCTGAAGTAAGTGAAATGGAAATTCCGGAAGAAGTGGAGAGAGTTAGAGAAATAAGTGTAGATGAAATAGTGAAAGCAATGAAAAGCATGAAAGCAGGTAAGGCAGCCGGATATGATAGAGTATCACTCGAAATGCTAAGGGCTGGAGAGGGTGTGGTTGCAGGCCTGCTGTACACCTTGTTTAATTTGTTGGGAACTGAAGCGGGTACCGGAAGACTGGTGCAAAGCTGTTATAGTCCCAATATATAAGGGAAAGGGGTCGCAGCAGGACTGTAAAAACTACCGTGGTATCAGCTTGCTTAGCATTGTGGGTAAACTGTATGCTAAGGTGTTAATTGAAAGAGTTATGGAAGAAACTAATGAAAAAATTTGGGATGTGCAAGCTGGATTTAGAAAGGGGATGGGGTGTACAGATCAAGTCTTTTCCATGCGCATGATTGCTGAGAAATTTTTGGCCAAAAACCAGAAAGTTTTTTGTGCGTTCATGGACTTGGAAAGGGCTTATGACAGAGTGGACAGGAACGTGTTATGGCAAACACTGACCTCATTTGGGTTGAGCGCTGGTCTGATACAGGCATTGAAGTCTCTATATAGGGACTCTAGTGCTTGTGTCAGGATCAACGGGGCCTACTCGGACTGGTTTGGCATCCATAAGGGTGTCAGACAGGGCTGTGTAGCTTCCCCGTGGCTGTTCAACCTATTTATGGACAGTTGTTTGGAAAATTTGAAAGTAGAAGAATGCGGGTTAAGAATGGGTGAGTTAACCGTCAAATGCCTTTTGTACGCCGATGATCAAGTCATACTTGCGTCTTCGGCAGCCGAATTGCAAATGATGGTTACATTAATGAACAGGACATTAAAAGAAAAGGGAATGAAAGTGAACGCAAGTAAGACGAAAGTTATGGTTTTTGAAAGAGAAGAAAGTAAAACGATATGTGAAATAAGAATAGAAGGGGAGTTGGTAGAGCAAGTAGATGAGTTTGTGTATTTGGGATGTGTGTTTAGCAGGGATGGTAGATATGATAAGGATATAGAACGACGAGTGAATGCAGGAAATAGAGTGAATGGGGCTTTACACTCTATTGTGAAAAGTCAGAATGTGTCCAAAAAGGCACGTATGGCAATTCACAATGCTGTGTT
This sequence comes from Parnassius glacialis, assembly GCA_033319125.1. Lineage (NCBI taxonomy): Eukaryota > Metazoa > Arthropoda > Insecta > Lepidoptera > Papilionidae > Parnassius > Parnassius glacialis. The sequence goes on along the minus strand of JAVANC010000004.1, from coordinate 68,319,638 downwards.
AGTGCCTACTTTAATGTATGGTAGTGAAAGTTGGGTGTGGCAGAAGAAGCACGAGAGTAGAATAAATGCTGTAGAAATGCGATCCTTAAGGAGTATGTTAGGGATGAATCTGAATGACAGAGTGAGAAATTGTTTAATAAGAGAAGAGTGTGGTTTGCAAGATGATGTTGTGACCAGGATTAAGAAAGGAATGCTTCGGTGGTTTGGTCATGTGGAAAGAATGAATGAGGAAAGAGTGACAAAGCAAATTTATGTTGCAGAGGTGAACGGCAAAGTCGGAAAGGGTCGCCATAGGCGAAAGTTTATCGACCAAATTGGCGATATGTTGAAAATGGGCCAAATCAAGTGTACCTTTAACCGACGAGCGTGTATGCGTAGGTATATGGATGTGGAGGAAGCGAAAGAGGTCTGTCAGGATCGTGCCAAATGGAAGTCCATAGTCTCTGCCTACCCCTCTGGGTGACAGGCGTGAGTGTTTATAGATATTATAGATTATAGACATATGGATTTTCTTGTGATTAAACATAGTTTTTGTCACAAGAAGACCCTTTTCCTTGCATACCGCCAGTATAAGCTTGCCAGCATCATTAACCCTTTTATCGCCAAACTTTCCAAGCACCGACTCGTACCCTGGTCGAGCGGTACCAACCCATCCATTCAAATCACCACACACAACAATTCTTTCGTTTCCCCTAGCCAAATCTAGAACTTCTCTTACATTCTCCCAAAACTCCTCCAGCTCAGCCCTGGACGACGAAGCTACCGGCGCATAAACAGCCAAAAGGAATACTTCGTCAGTCCCAATTTAAAGCGAACGCAGAGAAGTCTTGAGTTCACAACCTTATATTCAGTCATAACATCGACCAACCGAAACGACAGCAGCACCCCCACTCCCTGGCGGGCGCTCTCGCTCTCCGGGACTCCGGACCATAGAGCTAACGCCCCGCCAGGGAGCTCTTCAGTACCACTGCCCTTCCGTTTGGTCTCCGATATACACACGACATCTAATTCTCTTTCTTTCATTATTTCAATCAACTCATTCGTCTTATCTTTCATGCCTCCTCTAACATTCCACGTGCCAACTCTGCACTCTGTCCTCCACCTTCCGCCGTTTCGGGCTGTGCGTGACGGGTGGCAGTCCCCATCGCCGCTTTGCGCGCTTGAATTCCACACCAACGGAGACTAGCTGATGTGCGTCGCCTTGGGGGGACGCCCTAACCCTCGTTGGCATGGGTGCGCAGCTGTGTAGAATTGCAGCCCTGAAAAGGGCTGGCAGGGGTCGCGACGAGCACGCTTCTACAATGACCCCCTAAATAAGTATAGTTATGTAATTTTATTTTCTGGAAGACATTGTTTCATAAACTGTGTAGTTTATAAATATTATTATTCATGTTTTTTTATTGCTTTTGCACATAATATTTCCACGCACGTTACTAATATATAACACATGTTATTATCAGAAAGTTATTCTTCTCAGAAAATTAATGTAAATTTAAATCAGCAAAATTCTCATGATGAAAACTTAACTCAGCCCAAATAAGTGATCTGAAACAGATACAATTCGAGTCAATATAGTAATAAACCCTACAAATAACTGCCAATAAATTCGAAATGTTTATAGCCTTACCACAATATTGTCATAAGTTTTTCTTTTCCTATCATAGGAAACTTGCAGAAAGTGATCAGATGATTTTGTGCTTTTTATTTGCACAACACTTAATTTACTTTCGATGATGATCACAAATCGTGCATAAAACTTTGAAATAATGAATTAATTTATAGTCAATACCTTATACAGAATTATTATCTCACAAAAAATCTTTACTGTATATATATATAGCGAATATACAGTCATAATATATTCACGACGATATTATGACTGTATATTCGCGTACATACGAAAATGAAGTCCATCTAACTGAATTTAAGCAAAAATGAATAATAAATATTGCCAACTAAACCTATGAAATAACTTTTAATAAATTTCAGAAAATATTTTCAATATGAAAGACGTTGACAAACAAATGTAATTTTTTCTTCTTCTATTAATTCATGGCTTCTTTTGATAGAATTCTGCTAATATTTAATAATTTAATTTAAATCAATTAATAGGTAGATTAATTCTGCGAATCTCAGAGTGTTATGTATGTAATTATACTGTTACGAGCTTGGGATTCGAGACAATTACAAACTGCTGATTGAATTACCAAAATTGACTATTTAATTACACAACACTACAACTTAAAATCACACTAATAATAAAACACAGATCGCCGATATTTCGCTTCGAAGTATTCTCTTGAATCGCCAATTCAATACTGCCCCGGTCGTGGTCTATACCGGCCTTATATAGGGCCTCAGATAGTTTCCAGAACCTTCTACTGTAGCGACATCTAGAATGTTCGAGTACATATCGGTCCCGATATTTCTGGAAGGATCTCGACTCTCCTAGTTCTGCTACTCGACACTAGAGGGCGCTAGTCTAACTAGTGTTGCCATGTACAAGACATTAATAGTGGCGCGTAACACTGCCCCCTCCTAAGACATGCTCGTCCCAAGCATTATTGGCCCCATAATAACGCGCCAGTCGATCCACATGGACGATCTTAGGAGTACCTCTGGCACCTTTCTGTATCCGGTAGGTTACGTCATTGATCCTTGTCACAATCCGGTACGGTCCGTCCCATTTAGCTTGAAGCTTAGGAGATTTCCCTTTGCTGCGAGCTGGATTGTGTAACCACACTAGTAAACCTTCGTCAAACCTTTTGTTGTTCGTTTTGCGGTCATACCGTGTTTTCATCTTCTCAGACGTTTGCTGGCCCGACTGTCTGACGTGCTCATAAATGTCATTCATTTTGTTCCGCAAGTCATTTGCATAATCGGTTATACTGCGTGGGGCATCAGGTGGTGTTCCGGTGATCAGGTCTGCAGGCAGCCGTAATTCTCTCCCAAAGTTTGCGAAAGCTGGCGTCACTGATGTACTTTCGTGAACAGCGCTTCGATATGACAACAAAAACGGTTGTATGTGCCTGTCTCAGTCTCTTTGCTGTTTTTCCACAACTTTTGCCAGGTACCTTCCAGTGTCTGATTAGATCGTTCTACCATTCCATCAGATTGTGGGTGGTAAGAAGTTGTTCGTGTTTTATGAGTACCCATAACTCTGCAAGTTTCCTGGAATATTTGAGACTCAAAATTCCTTCCTTGATCGCTGTGAATCTCTAAGGGTACTCCAAAACGACAGAAGACTTCATGAACTAGTTTATCTGCAACTGTTGAAGCTTCTTGATTTGGAATGGCGAAGACTTCTGGAAGACGTCTTAGTGAAGTAATCCATAACAACCATGAAATACTTGTTACCACTTTCACTTTCCGGCAACGGCCCCGCAACGTCAATGGCTATCCTCTCCCATGGTGCACCAACATTGTACAATTTCAATGCGCCCCTACTACGAATTTGAGGTCCCTTTACAGCCGCACAACTTGTACATTTGCGAAACCAGTCCTCGACATCGTCATGACAGTGGACCAAGTAAAATCGTTCTCGGATCTTCAGTAGAGTTCGTTTAACTCCCAGGTGGCCTCCTGAACAACCATTATGGTACAGCAGTAGAACATCCGGTACTTTAGCCTTAGGGACATCCATTTGCAAATGGCAACTGCCTCCCCGACCATTTTCCCATGTACGACACAGGACTCCATCCTGAATCAGCAAGCTGTCCCATTGGGCCCAATAGCTTTTCGTGGTCGAACTCAGTGCTGAGACGTCGCTCCACTTGGGCTTAGGAGCACTGGCCTGCATCCACTCCAGAATCGGCTTGATGTCCGAATCTTCCTGCTGTGCATGTTGTAGGCTGTCCTTCCACTCATTGCTGAGCTGGTCTGTCTTGAGCATCCTCACAGATACCACTTCTTTACCCTCTTGCCTAGTACAATGCTTGCAATCTTCAGGGCAAGGTCTTCTTGACAATGCATCTGCATTGCCATGAGATTTCCCGCTGCGATGTTCGATCACAAAGTCATATTCCTGCAGTAGTTCAATCCATCTCGCAACTTGTCCTTCCGGATTTTTGAACTGCAATAGCCATTTCAGTGCAGCATGGTCGGTTCGTAAGTGGAATTTCCGCCCCAGAAGATATTTGTTAAAATGCTGCAAGGACTTTACCACAGCAAGCCGTCTTGTGACACAATAGTTCCTTTCCGGCTTTGACAATGACTTGCTGAAGTACGCTATCACAATCTCTTGATCACCATTCCGTTGAGACAACACACCGCCAAGTCCTATATCACTTGCGTCTGTGTCAACTATGAATTCCTTGCCCGCATCAGGGTACCCCAAAATAGGTGTTTTGCACAGACGGTTCTTGAGCTCCTGGAACGCAATATTGCAACTTTCATCCCAGCAAAAATGTCGCTTCTCCTCGGTTAGCCTGTGCAGAGGTTTGGCTATATCTACAAAGTTCTTCACAAATCGCCGATAATAAGAGCACAAACCCAAAAATGCCCTAACCTGTGTCTTGTCTTTTGGAACCGGCCAATCTTTGACAGCGGCAATTTTCTCTGGATCCGTGCGGATACCTTCTTCCGACACTACATACCCCAAAAAGCTAACTTGCCGTTTGAATAGTGAGCACTTCTTCGGACTCAACTTGAGGTTGGCACTCTGGATCTTCATGAGCACGCGTTCCAGGTTTTGAAGGTGTTCCTCAAACGTACGGCCTACGATGATTATGTCATCCAAATAGACCAGACAGGCATCTCCAATTAGCCCGGTAAGTACAAGCTCCATCAACCTTTCAAACGTTGCTGGAGCATTGCACAATCCAAACGGCATGACTTTAAATTGCCACAGACCCTTTCCTGTGGAGAATGCAGTGTTCTCCTTGTCCTTAGGGTCAATTTTAACCTGCCAGTAGCCACTTTTCAGGTCCAGCGTACTAAACCACTTTACGCCTGTAAGCATGTCCAGCGTGTCATCAATTCTTGGCAAGGGATAGCTGTCCTTCTTCGTAACGTCGTTCAGACGGCGGTAGTCAACACAAAACCGCATGCTGCCGTCCTTCTTCTTTACCAGCACCACAGGTGAACACCATGGACTAGATGAAGGTTAAATAACACCATCCTTCACCATTCCCTCAATCATGGTTTCCACTTGCTTTTCACGTGCTACAGACAATTTTCTTAGCCGCTGACGAATAGGCAATTTTTGTCCTGTGTTTATTTTGTGTTGCACTAAGCCAGTCTTTCCTATGTCAGCTTCGTTTGACGAGAAAACATTGGCGTACTGGAGTAACAACTTCTTCGCCTTGACCATTTCATTCGGGGAGAGAACGCTGCGACAGTCTTCTAAAAATGTGGTCACTCTCGTTTGTCCATCCTTGCTGGGGGTCGCAGTTGATAGATATTGGCACCGACGCAACCAATCCACTTCCTCACTAGTACCAACCAATGTGCCTTTTTCTATAATCTGTTCCTGATCACAAGGGTTCAACACACGTACTCCTGAGATATCGGTGGTTCTGACCAAGGTTCGAGCCACTCTCCATGGAAGGTCATTGTCTACTCTTTCCACGAGTACACAACGATGAGCTTGCCCAGGATTCCGAGGAAGACTAACCGGCACAATCGTTTCCGATCTCGTCGGAAGAACAATCTTCTGAAGGCTGTACACATTCCCTGGTAACGCCCCTTCCACAAAAAGTTCCTCTTGTCCACATTTCAAAACACCTTGCTTTACGCCGATCTCACAACAATTCTTCCTCATAAAGTCTAGGCCCAGGATGCAGTCGTCCATTATATCAGCCACGATGACATTATGCCGGTAGATCATGTTGCCTAGCTTCAACTCCATCTCCTTCTCTCCACGGACGGGTTTGCGCTGACCGGTGGCTGTCACCAAATTAATGCGTTCGCGGTTGTGTGCGGAGTCCCCAAGGAACCGACTTATAAGTTGGGAACTGACAACCGCGCGAGAGGCTCCAGTGTCTATAGTCAGTTTACACGGCGTTCCGTTGACCTCGCCCTTGATGATTAGGCTGTTCCCATCATGGGTTTGTGAGATCGAAATCCTTGGGGCTTTTTTAACATCAGCCAGCACCCGCCAGTTTCCCTGCTGCTGCTGGGCGGTGCTATTAGCCACACTACCCTCTCGAGATCGATCACCTTCCCTTTCTACAGTTCGCTTAGGGCAGCTGGATCGAAAAAGGCCCCTTTCCCCACAGCCGTAGCACCTAGGGCTGTAGCCGTTATTGCGGTCCCGAACTGTAGCTGCTGCAACCTCCCTGGCGCGATGGGAACGATGATCCTGCCGCACGGCTTCCACCTCCAGTGCATGAGTCAAGGCGTCCTTAAGCGTCTCGTGGTGCCCGAGCCTCACAGCAGCTCTGACTTCATGGTCGCGGATGCCGTCGATGAATGTCTGCACCAGGTTCCCTACAATGAGCGCAGGTACAGACTGATATGCTTTTTAGAACCAGCTTCTCTACCTCAAGGGCCCATTGCTGCAGGTTTTCGTTACTGCGTTGCACGCGATCTTTGAGCTGCGCACGAAAGACGTGTTCCATGTGAACATCGCCGTATCTCGCCTCCAATGCCTCAAGGAGCTGCTCGTAAATCACTTCCTTACCGAGAGCTTCCAGAACAGTTAAGGCCTGGTCGCGCAGGCCTAGGGTGAGAGCAGTCATGGCCTGACTTTTATTCCAGCCGTTCGCCTTCATGACAGCCTCGAACTGGATTTTGTAGGCCGACCAAGAGGAAGTCCCGTCGGTGGCACTTTGAATCCACGTAGCGAAGGTGTTGTAGCTACCACGGGAGCTGTAACTCCATCCCCAAGTTTGAGGTCGCCCAGCGTTTTCTTCACGTCAGCCATCACGTTGTCAACCCGATTGTACACTTGGTCGATACGGGTTTCAGCTTCCGATAGGCGGTTGCCATGTTGAGCAACTCTATCCTTCACCTCCCTTATCTCCTTCCCGAAAGTAGCGTGAAGGTCCTGTGCTGCAGATGCAGGAGCTGCTGACGGGCCGGATTCCGAGGTCGGCAGCTGGCCCTCCGACGTCTGCGACGTTGTACCACCAAATCGTCTCTAGTCAGTCTCCAGCTGGCGTTGACTTCGGGTACGGATACCCTCAAGGTCATCCTTTGGTAAAATCGGCATGATTTGATCCCACTTCTGACACCAATTGTTACGAGCTTGGGGTTCGAGACAATTACAAACTGTCGATTGAATTACCAAAATAGACTATTTAATTACACAACACTACAACTTAAAATCACACTAATAATAAAACACAGTTCGCCGATATTTCGCTTCGAAGTATTCTCTTGTATCGCCAATAGGGTATTTTACACCATGTAAAAATAAGTCAAAGAATATATATTTATGATAGATTTTGTAAAAAGTAAACGAGAAATATTGATTTCTATTTATAAAAATGCATTATAAATTTTATATTTCAATTTAAAGAATATTTTTTTTTACCTGTGCCTCAAATCTGCAAAACAATGTCCGCCATATTAGATAGCGTCGTGACGTCACTAGGTCAAAGAAATAGGTTATGTGCTGTGTACTAACTAGTTAATTTCGAAATTTTTCAAGTTATCATTACGATTGTTGACTTTCATTCCAAATTTTATTGAAAAGGCATCATGGAAGACGGATTCGTAAAAGCGAGTTTATTACTTCGCTTTTAGCACTAATGTTATAGATATTATAATATAAGCTTAGGTGAGAAAAACTTTTTGTTACATTTTTTTTGTACAAACCCTCAGACGAAATAAAAAGTCACTTTTTTATTTGGTCTGAGTACAAACCATGTCTTTATTCCCATATAATAGAAAAAAAAAACAGGAATTAAGTAAAACACTGCACTGCACTTGCAAGGGCTATTAAAATGGCCCACAAAGGGCGGGACAGACGAGCGATGAACCTAATCTATTACAAAATTTGACTTGCAATAGGTACCTATCATGTCATGATGTTTTGTTTTGTTTTATCGATAGTTAAATATAAGTCATATTTATATCAGAGTGATCTTCACAGAAGTATAGTTTAAATTTTGTAGACAATGCCTTCGGGTCTCTTCTTGCCAGTTTTAACCAAGTATTTCTCATATTTAAATCAGTTGGCACTTTAATCCATAACTTCCCCGGCGTTCTTATGCTCGTCTTTATGCAATCAAGTACAACACAACAATAATGTAGATGATAACTCATTATTAAATATTCAAAAGTATCTTATTCTTTTGCATAATTGTCAAAATTCTAGGACAGTGACGTCATGACTTGAACAGTATGGCGGCTAGCGTTTGCACGCTAAAATTTAAAACGATAGATTAAAAGTAAATTTTTATGTCACTATTCGGTTTTAAAAAATTTATATAAAAATTATAGTGGTTCATTATCACTCTGGGATTCATTTAAAACACTTTTTGAAAATGAGTGTAATACCCTATTCAATACTGCCCCGGTCGTGGTCTATACCGGCCTTATATAGGGCCTCAGATAATTTCCAGAACCTTCTACTGTAGCGACATCTTCGAGTGAATGTTCGAGTACATATCGGTCCCGATATTTCTGGAAGGATCTCGACTCTCCTAGTTCTGCTACTCGACACTAGAGGACGCTAGTGTAACTAGTGTTGCCATGTACAAGGCGCGCAACACTTTCTTTTACTCGACACTAGAGGGCGCTAGTGTAACTAGTGTTGCCATGTACAAGACATTAATAGTAGCGCGTAACAATACTTTAAAGAGCAAACCAATAAAAGTTTAACACCGAATTAGTATTTTTATTTTCTTCCCATATAATTTGGATTTGTTTATCTGATTTTTAAAATGGCAATCTAAAACAACATTAAAGAAAGAGATAGCGATATTTTATCTCGCTTTATTTTTACAAACCCAACACGCATATTGACAAAATCATGATTGTGTGCAGATTTTTCAGCTTTCATACAAAGTTGCCTCACCCTAGTATTGCCGATCGACATCAAAATCTTATATAGATTTTACGTCACCACGAAAGAAGCGGAGTCACATATTTCGGAAACCGAAAAAAGAATGATTGTAAACGTCTATAAATATGTAAAAGAAACGTAGTCTAGTGACGTATATCCTATATAGTTTTATTACCAATATGGTGAACTCTTCTTTGAACGTCGTCATCATCAGAAAATGATTCTGAAATAGATGCAGAAGAATAGTCTGTCAAATGTCCCTGACAATCTATTATGAGAAGTTTTATGTATGCTACAAGGTTGACTGCTAAAGAATACTTAGCATTAAAAGTTCGCCTTTTTACCCGACTGCCAAGAAGTGGTTATGTTTTGTACAACTACCTACCTATCTACCGACTTATTAAACTACTTACCTACTATTAATGTGATAATGAAAATTGTAATAACTCCTATGATTTAAAAATAATAACCTTAATGTTAATTTCCTTTTTAATTCATATAAATACAGGATACTCTTCTTTCTTCATAATATAATAATATACACAGGGCCTGCCAAAAACTTCGCACTTGGCACTCTGATGATGTATGTAATGATACAAGGATAAAAAAATAAAAAGAAAAAAAAAAGGTGGGCTACCCGAATTTATTTTATTTTATTTATTTAACAAATTACAGATAATACAGAGAATATATTATGGTACAACATAAGCTTACTGAAAACTTTACCGTGTACCACAAGCCGCCGACTTAAAATTTGACAGATAAACTACATCTTAATCTACAAAATATGTATAACGCAACACTATTAAACAGCAACTGGCACAGTCAACACGCAGTAAATCGGCAATAGATAATTAACTAGTAGTGTTTTAAAAGACGTGTCTTGCCACCGCCCACTTCGCTGCGTCAAAAACCGGTCGTTCCTGCGCGGTGTATACAGAAGGTGATAAAAATATATTGATAATAATGGAGATAATATTTAATAGTAGACGAGTATAATAATTATTCTTTGTTTATATGTCATATAGGTTTATTTAGGGAATATAGTTAGTGGGGATTATAGTTTTTTTTTATCGTTTTGATATCGTCAAAGGTCAATGTACGTTTTTCCGCCTGCCCTAGAAACATACTATAACTAAACGTGATGTGATTTTGTGTATTAAGTGTCTGCGCATGTGAACTATTAGAGAAAACGACAAAACAAGTGCTTCGATGTTGATCTAAACGTCAAGTTTTTGTCCGCTTAGGTGCCTAAAGAACTTGAGATACTGTCGTCACTGACTAACCGTTGGGTTTAGTTGTCATCAAAATCTCCCAAGAACTCCTCAATATGCCGCATTGGCATATTGTGAAGGATTTAAAACAAAATATTTAGGATAATTTCTTATTATTGGACACTGACAAAAGTATAAACGTACGAGTCGATAACCAAAGAGAAAAAAAACTCACCATTCACTCCCTCCCATAAGCCATCGTAGTGCATTATCGCCAGCTCCAACATAGACTCCAGCACTTTTTTATTCCTCCCTTGAACTATCGCCCCCTCTGATGCCTTTAGATATTGCTGTTGAATATTGTTCAGTGTATATTGTAATTTCTCTTTGGTCAGTGCTGAAACAAAAAAAAAACACATGAGCAGTTCACACGCGGTAGAAGTGAAACGTTCAGATAATTGCGAGTGAAATTGCTTTGCAACAGCGCCATCTACTTCATTCTATAGGAAGTCATTTTATCCAACAAAAATTGATCAACTCTCAAGGTGGTACGTAAAATAGACGTAAACACGACAAATTTATTATGAATTGGTAATTTATGAAATCATGGATTGTAAATGGATTGGGTACGATAATTTTATTCAGTACGGTTAATTTCATTTATTAAATATATTTGTTAATATTTTAACTGTTTATTTTAACAGTTAAAAGTTACATTAACCTTCCTTAAAGCACCGCACAAAGAGGAGACCGAGATAATAGGAGACACTGTATTCTATCTCATTTTCTCGAAGCCTAATTCCTATAGATGTATATGTTTGGATCCTTTTTAGTATCGCTTTTTCTACAATAAATATATGCTCACATCTAAAACAATAATTAACTATTAATAGGTGAAAAAACTGATGCCTTAACTAGGAAAAGTCTTCAGTCACCAGGTCTCCGCCTGTAAATCTTCGTGATCAAAGTAATAAAGAATATGGAGTAATATTAATCTTTACAAATAAATAAAATTGAAGTGCCGTTTGTAATATGTATTAAAATAAAAGATTTTTTACTAAATGCGTATGAAAGTATATACGATACTTATAGCAAAAAAAAAACAATTTTTAAATTATTGTCTGTCTGTCTGTTTGTTCCGGTTAATTCCAAAAACGGCTGAATCGATTTTGACTTTACTTTTACTCGTATATACTTTAAAAAGCATTTAGTAAGAGCTGTTATTCTGACATTACAAACAGACAATTCAATTTTATTTATTTGTATGGACAATAATCGTTAGTGTTCGTGTAACTTCCGGATGACGTGAATAATTGAAGCCATTTCACACAATATCGAATAGATGGCACTGTAGTCCTTTTTTTTAACGAATCTGTATTTACTAATCCAAATGACTCATATTCGAGCGCCGAGAAAGATGATCATTATATCTGGGCCATATATATATATATATATATTTACACTGTAAGAATTAAGAAAGTGAAACTCAACACGCCACCTACCGAAAATGGCAGAAAAACGTCTGCCAGGCCAGCTGCTGGTAAATTATAAAATATATGAAAAACTTACAATTTAAATCACGATGAAGCAACAGTGTGAGATGATTAATTTCAATTATATCTTCCGGTGGAGCACCCTGACTAATAAGAGCGCTCTCTGTCTCTGAAATAAGAAAAGTATACATTCATCTTTGGCTTTGTCAACTGAAATCTACAGTTGTTTATTGTGCTTTGCGTTACATTTTTTTTTAAAGAATAAGGGCGACACAAACGAGCACACAGTCCACCTGATGGTAAGTGGATGCTGTGGCCCATAGACATCTATCATCGATTGAGAATCAAAACGCAGATTCGTTGTCACCCTGAGGAATGCCTTGTTTCCAGTAAAAAAGGGTCTCCGGTTCTCTACACTCACCGTCCGAAGCAGAGCAGCATTAAGCTGGAGCGTGGTCGTACCCCGGTTGAGCCGACCCGTTCGTGCTACAACCATAATACAGTTACAGCGAGGCTCTACCACGTATACTCTAGATATAGGATTGTTTCAAGCAACCCCGTAATTGGTCCTCCGAGCCGTCAGTAGAATATCCATCCTTTCATATATTAAAACCTAAAAAGTTCAATGCTCAATAAGGCCTAACCCATAGATTGTCTCATAGGGGAGATATTTGCCGTATTTGCCTCGCTTGGCAAGCGGATTGGCAACCGCAGTTTGTATTTTTAGTCGATATTAGGACGACGCTGCTGCCCGTCTCCTGATTTGTTTCCCCCTGTCGCCTCTTACGACACCCGCGGGATGATATGGGGTAGTGGATATTCCTACACCGCCACTTCACGTATTAGGAATACACTTTACAATTATTTATATAGTTCTGTCTGTTAAGTTTCCTTTCAGTAGAGACTCGTTGAAGCGATGGCGTGGCGTAGTTTTTGACTTACAAAATCTTGTCTGTAAAGGCCAATTTTGAATAAATTTAAATATAAATAATAGTCTATTTTTTTATTCAAAATACAATTCCTAAATATAAAAATAATGTTTAATTAAGAGATAAATAGAAATATAGACGTACCTGCTCTTTGCAATATTTTGGACAGATCGACCTTGTTATTACTTCTTAATGCCAACTTTCTCATTGCGATCAGTTCTTGACTCAGCCATGGAAGAGTTGTTGTCTCCTCTCTGCGTTCAACGAAATTTATATCTTTACAGGTTTCAAAAACTAATTTCCTAATACCCGCGTTACCAAACCAATATGATGTGTTACATACTTAGTTTGAAGAACACCTCCCGCCTTCCATCAATTGCGTGCACTATCCCCTTCAACACCACTTCCAAAACCACTACACTAGGAAAGACACACCACCGTCTATAATGCGAGACGTGTTTCGCCTTTGCACGAGGCATCCTTAGGTGAAGTAGACTCCGCAGTGGCTATCATCTTTGATGTTCTAATGCCTGATTTTAATTTCAGCGAGAACTTGCGGGTATTATTGGAAACTATCAACTGCGCAAGGCCACACGTTTGTAATGAAATTGATAAATAAACCTTTCATACGTAGGTATACGTATACGCTAAACATAGGCCTCCTCCATAGATTGCCTCATAGCGGGAATGTCTGCCATAGCTCATGGCGGGTACTAACAAACGCAGTGTTATAATTAGCAAGATGCTGCTACCCGTCGCTCGGTTCATTACTCACACAAAGAAATTTTTATAGAATAAGGGCGACAAACGAGCACACAGTCCGCCTTATGGTAACTGGTTGCTGTGGCCCATAGACAATTAAATTTATCCTCGATTAAGAATCAAAATGCAGATGCGTTGTTACACATTAGTACTAAGATGATATGCGTCGTTTCCAGTAAAAAGGGGTCTTCGGTTCTCTACACTCACCATACGAAACACAGCAGCATTGAGATGCTAATTTACGCTGGTATTATGTGATAACGTGGTCCCACACCGGTCGGCCCATTCGTGCTACAATAATAATATAGCTGCAGCGTGGCTCTACCGCGGATGAGATGGGATAGTAGTTTCTTTTACTCCGAGACTTCCCGGCACAATATTTGTAAACAAAACTGTAAGGGAAATTGAAACTTACTTGATAAAACTTCTGACGCAGCGCAGCACTTGGCTGGGTAGTTCCCTCCCGTTCGCACTCACGCACCACCGCAGAGCGTGCGAGAGGGATAATTTCTTTGAATCTGTTTCAATTTTCCTGTATTCTTCCATCCCTTTCTCAAAGTAGGCTGCCCTGTAGACCCATTGATTGTTGGCACAAACGGTATTTGACACTAAGTGAATTATAATACTTCTTTGCCAAACAAACACTCAGAAACTGGATGAAAATATAATGTAACAATGAACGTTTTATGCTTGGATAATTATTATTTAAAATGGAAAAAATAGAATAGGATATAAAAATTTTTCTTCAATAAGTTTACAAGTACAGTATTCGAGCAAACCGGGTTCGATCCCCACCGGCACCAATAAAATTGTTAATTGCAATTTTAAGTGCTGATTTATCACGTGCTCAGCGATGATACATCGTGAGGAAACCTGCACGTCTGAGAAATGAAAAAAAAATATTTCGCAGACATGTGAAGTTCGCCAACACGAATGAGGGCTAATAATCTTCCACTCACCAGATGTCGCTAGTTATGACTGAGGTAAAGTTTTTGTTACACAGTGTCACAGTGAGAAATTAGTTTTAAATAATAGTTTATTATTATTTAGAGTATTATATTAATACACAACACAATGTGTCAGTGGTTTGATTTTTAATTTTTTGCACATTATAATTCTCTTTTTTTTTAAAGTCGTCTTTTAGTTATATTTATAGTTTGGTTTATTCATTTCCAATGTAATTAATATAAAATATAACTAATATACAGAAAGAAACCTTAAATATTACATTTTCCTAAGAAATTATTGTTCCTGCTATGAAATCTGTCAAATATTTTATCTCACTCTAAAGTGGCGCCGCCTTGGTAGCAGAAAAAGTCGTGGATGCCCTCATTGGGGCAGCGCGGCGCACATTTCCTTGCCCTAAAACCTTTTCAAGGCTTGTACGGACTAACGCACATTAACCATTTTAAAACCTAGCAAGTCTTAGAGACTTGCTAGGTTTTGAAATGGTTAAAGCGACTTACTAGGTTTTTATGTGGTCACGAGGCAGTAAATGATACACTTACTAGCTATTGACGCTTTATAATATATCTGCTTTTTTGTGCGTTTTCAACGCTGGTGTCTTTGTATTGATTAAGGACTTACTAGGTTAGGAAGACTATGCAATAAAACGATTTTTGTAAAAAGTGTCCCTTACTAGGTTTTGAAATGGGACAGCAGTAGCGTTCGCGTGTACGCGTAACCGGCTACGCGTACATTGGAATGCTAAGTCCGTACAAAACTTTAGAAATGAGAGGAGGCCTGTGCCCAGCAGTTGGACGTATATAGGCTGTAACTTTAACGTTAAATTTACAAGAACACGTATTGAGTCAATTCATCTTTTTACCACTGGTATGGAATGATGTGAAATATTTGTCAGATTATATACGGAGGAAATTAATTTCTTAGGTAATGTAATCTTTAAATATTTCTTTCTGTAATGTTAGTCATCTTTCATATTAATTAGATAATAAATGAATAAACCAAACAACATACATTCATAACAATAGAAAAATTAAAAAAAAAGAGTTATAAATAGAAAAATTACTCGTGGTAGAGCCATGCTGCAGGTATGTTATAGTTGTAGCACGAAAAGCAGCATTTTGCTATTTTGAACTGGTATTTTGTGAGAGCGTGGTCTTTCGAGCCGTCCCATTCCCGCTACAACCATAATGTAGCTGCAGCGTGGCTCTACCACGTGTATTGTGTCGTAAATAATGAAATTAGTATATATATGGGACAAACTAACAGATCAATAAAAACTCGCGTTAAAAAACACATAGCTGATGTGAAGAATCGACGCTGCGGGAAGTCTGCAGTCTGTGAACACGTACCGGATCGCCCCCGTCACTACATTAAGATTTGATAGACCACAAATCCTCGCTAAAGAACACCGATTCCTTCCAAGGATGATTCGCGAGGCTATTGAAATCAAAAAACATCCTAATTTCAATAGAGAAGATGGCTGGGTGCTACCATCTGCTTGGGATCCCATAATTAATAAAATTAAATCCCAACCCATGCATACAACTGCAAGACTTCAAGATACTTTAAGTTCATACTGCGTAGATTGGAACAAAAATTAATAATTTTTAATCTGGAGGTAGCCGACTATCATAGTTAACCATGATAGTCGGACGAAAAACACCTCAGTCCCCCCCCCCCCCCCTCCGTGACCATGGGTGCTGTAAAGAGCTCGAAACGTCGGGAATATAAAATAAGTTAATATACGCGATAAAATCCGTAAAGGCTAGTTTTATTTAAATATGTAATGTGCGCGTAAATATAAGAAATCATTATGGAATTAGTTAGTATGTTGTAGGACATACCTAGTTAAGATCCTGGCTGCCCACTCCGCCAAACAGTCGGTGGGACGGATTTCACATCTCAAGTTTTCTAGAACACCGTCGAAGGAATCCTCTTGAATCTGCTCCAGCTGGATCGCTTCCACTGTCTGTGTGAGTATATTATATTATTTACTAGCGACGCACCCGACTTCGCTTGGATAAGGTTTATTAATGCGGCGTTATTTCGAATTTAGATAATTATCAAAGAGCATTTATTTTATCAAGTTTCCATTTCTTTTAATATGCAAACTTTTTAGGATAGAATAGAATAGAATAATTTTTATTCAATATACATTACATGTGTAATTCTTATTGAAAGTCATTTTTTACTTTACCACTGGTTCGAAAAAACCCTCTGTCCTGGAAAGAAACAGCAAGAAACCCAGCGGGACTTTTTTTTATATAAAAGATATTATATTTAGATAAAAAGACTATATCCCTTTTGGCATTGCTCTCTATGTGTCGTAAAGTTACAACACAATAGGTTCAATCAGTCCGATAATTATCCCGAACAGACGAACAGACAGATAGAAACAAAAATTAAAAATTATTATATATGCACATAACCCCCTGAGCTTAGTAGAAGCCAGTTATTTCAATACTACAGACAGACGCTCCAATTTTATTTATGCAACGTGCAGCAACATTTTTCTACGTTTTCCCATTTTCGCTTCATGAACAAATTATATTTCCATTAAACGTTATTATGTACGGATTTATTTAAAATTTTAGAAAATAGTATCTCAGAGCAACCTGTACTTAGAGATCTCTGTCGTATTGTTTTATTTATTAATTTTTGTGTAATTAGAATAGTAATTAGATTTTTTTTTATAGGATAAGGGTGAAAAGCGAGCACACACCTGATGGTAAGTGGTTGCTGCGGCCCATAGACATCTACATCTATCCTCGTTTGCGAATCAAAATGCAGATGCGTTGTCACCCGTGAGGACTAAGATGGAATGCCTCATTTCCAGTAAAAAGGGCCTCCGGCCACCTGCACTCACCAAGCGAAACGCAGAGGTAAACCTCTACTTCACGCTGGTATTCTGTGAGGTCGTGGTACCACCCCGGTTCGAGCCGGCCCATCCGTGCGACAGCAAAAGCTGCCGCGTGGCTCTACCACTGTTAAAAAAGATTATGGTACAGACAAAGACACTTTGTTTTGTTTTGATTTTCTAATCTAGTAGGTACGTTTACATCTCTGGCGATACGGACGTTTTTATTTGTGTTATTAGTGCTTGTGTAAACTTGTGATCGTAATGGCAAATACAACAAGGGTGATCCTAATTTTAGTTACTCTTTTTTATTATTACGTTTGTTTGAAAAAAAATTAAATTTACGAGTTATTTTAACCTATCTAAATTATTTATGATTAATGGGCTACCTGTGTATTACATTAAAGTCACCATTGAAGCGGCACGTTTAATGTATAGATTAAAAAAAAAAAACACATGCAGTTCACGCGCGGTAGAAGTGAAACATTCAGAAATGGAGGCCGAAATAATAGGTATAAAATATTCTATCTCGTTCCCTCGTATGCTAAAACCTATAGATGTATATGTTTGTCTCTTTATAGTATTGCATTTGTCTTTTATCGAGTTTCAAATCACAACGATTGAAAAACCAATGTAAAATAAAAACTAGGGTACCATTTGCTATTAAAATGTAAAGCACGAAAAAAGTTAAATCCGGCGCTGCCTAGCTGAGTATTTTTTAAAGATTTTATCTTACAGCAGACATGGAGAACAAACTCCTTGGCCAGCGACGTAACTCAGTCAACCACTTCATGCTCAGGTAACTCTCCTTACTGTACACAGACGCCATCTTGTCGAACCAGCTGTTTGATGACGTGGCTGAAATTAACAGAATAGAATACAATGGAATAAAATCACTTTTATTTAATATAAATTACAAGAAAATACAATAAAAGTTATCTATGCTTCACCACTGGTTCAGGTTTTTGGCTACATCACCACTTACCATCAGCTGAGGTGGTAGTGAAGCACTGGTTTTAAGAGTTAAAGAAGATCAGCGTATTTGTGTGTGGTCTTACTTAAGTAACGAAGTCAGTATAAGAAATCACATTACATGTAAAATTTACCTGACCATCCATCTAGCTCCACCTTGTACGTGTCAGTGTCCACCCAGAGGGGGGGCAGACTGGACTCCACAGATTTCCTTTGCTGCACTGTCAGATCCTCCCAATTTGACAGCATACCCAACGACGCGACCAGGTCTAAAAAAATGTTACCGTTACAGCCTGCTAAAAATTCCACTGCTGAACATAGGCTTCCATCATTGATTGCCTGGTAGGGGGCATATTTGCATAGTTGCTTCGCTTGGCAAGAGGCTTGGCGACCGCAGTTTTTTATATTTTGTCTTTATTAAAATGACACTGCTGCGTATCTCCTGATTTGTTTCTCTCAGTCGGCTCTTACGACACCCACTGGATGATATGGGGTAGTGGATATTCTTTCTTCGCCACTATACGGGACTTACGGCTATTACTGCTCAGCGTACTAATAATGTCCTTCAGACCGAGTTTCGGAGACTAACCATGTGCGCAGGACGGGGTTATAGTGTACGAGTGTGTGCGCAAACACAACTGTACTCTCTATTGCCTCACTCTCAGTCCGATGGGACGGTGAACCGACACGACCGCAAGGAGAATCGACGCAGGACCAACAGCTTTACAGATTACAGGAGGCACCTGAATGAGACACTGTTAACCTCCTGACCACGAGTGGTACTATTCCTATATAATCTCCGCTTTTTTTTTAAAAATCGCATATAAAATTTACAAACTTGATAACCAAATTGTAAAGTGTAAGAATATATCCACTACCCCATATCCTACCGTAGGTGACATGAGAGACGACAGAAGGAAACCAAACGAGAGATGGACAGCAGCATCTTGCTAACAACAACATTACCGTAATGTAAAATACCCCCTCTGTGGTTGTCTATGGGGGAGGCTCAGGTCCAGCAGTTGACTTTCGGTTTTTTTTATAAGATAGGGTGACAAACGAGCACACAGTCCACCTGATGGTAAGGAGGGCTAATAATCTTCCACTCACCAGATGTCGCTAGGTGTGACTGAGGTAAAGTTTTTTGTTACACAGTGTCATTTAATTGAGAAATTAGTTTTAAATAATAGTTTATCATTGTCTAGAGTATTATATTAATATATAACACAATGCGTCAGTGGTTTGATTTTTAATTTTTTGCACATTATAACTCTTTTTTTTTAAAAGTCGTCTTTTAGTTATATTTATAGTTTGGTTTATTCATTTCTAATGTAATTAATATAAAATATAACTAATAATACAGAAAGAAACCTTAAAGATTACATTTTCCTAAGAAATTATCGTCCCTGCTATGAAATCTGTCAAATATTTTACCTCACTCGAAAGTGGCGCCGCCCTGGTGGCAGAAAAAGTCGTGGATGCCCTCAGTGGTTGCTGTGACCCATAGACATCTACATTTATTCTCAATAAAGAATCAAAATGTAGATGCGTTATCATCCCTGAGGACTGAGATAGAATGCCTCGTTTCCAGTAAAATGGGTCTCCGGTTCTCTACACTCACCATACGAAATACAGCAGTATCAAGCTGCCATTTTACGCTGGTATTCTGCGAGAGCGTGGTCCTTCCCCGGTCGGGCCGACCCATTCGTGCTACAACTATACTACTAATATAGCTGCAGCATGGCTCCACCACGAATAATGATTGATGTAGTGATAATGATAAATTAATAAATATTCAAGTCGAAATAAATATCTTACCCTCCAACGAGAAAGACTTGGCTAAATCTGTCATATCCCAATCTTCGGACTCTTGATTCATTTTACTGCGAAAATAAAATGTGTTTAGTTACAAAAACATTAGTCAGGTTGGATAGAGCAACATGGGCCAGCGACGATCCGGAGGTTAATAGCCATACGCAGGCGAACACCCTCTATCAAAGTATAAGTCCATGTAATCCTATGCGAATAATGAAACTATAGTAAAATTATTTTGTCCGTGCAGTTGGGGTCATAAATCATAACTCGGCCTCAGCTCGGCTGGGGGCGGTGAGCATGTTGCGCGGGCGGAACGCCATTATCGATAACAAGAAATGAATCATCGAAGGTACCCGGCGGCGGTGCGGTATACAAAGGATGGGCGACATTGTCATGTCATTTGTTTTCCATTATTACCCCCGACTAATACCTGCAAATTAGTGCAATGATTATTTAGCACATATATCGAAGAGAAATTTGTTTTTGCGCATTCGCTCTCTGAATTTATTTAGTGACACAATGGCTACTCCTTTGTTTTGTACCAAAACGACAGTATTTATTCAAAATAATATTTTACCTGTTGGCACCAATATACCAGCACAAGCACGTGTTGTTATCGACAATGTTTTTAACATTTTTCACTGAAACCCGAAACGTTACAAAGTATTAATTTCTGCCGTTCTCGTGAACTTTTATTTTTTATTTTTATAGAATAGGGGCAAACGAGCATGCGGCTCACCTGATGGTAAGTGACTACCGCCGCCCATGAACAACCGCAACACCAGGGGAATTGCAGATGCGTTGCCGACCTTTTAGAAAGGTGTAAGCTCTTTTCTTGAAGGTTCCTAAGTCGTATCGGTCCGGAAAATTCGCTGGTGGTAATTGATTCCACAAGGAAGTCGTGCGAGGGAGAAAACTTCTTCTAAATCGCACAGTCGTGGACCGCCAATCATCCAGATGGTATGGATGGTAACGCGAGTTTTGTCGCGATGTGCGATGGTGAAATTGAGCGGCTGGAATTAGTCCGAACAATTCCTCAGAGCACTCCCCGTGATAAATGCGATAAAATACGCAAAGAGATGCAACATCTCTACGCAGTGCCAGTGTATCGAGCCGATCAGAAATAACTCGGTCGTCGACGATTCGAACCGCTCTGCGCTGGATGCGGTCAAGTGGAAGGAGCTGGCACTGGGGTGCCCCGGCCCAGAGATGAGAACAGTATTCCATGTGGGGCCGAACTTGCGCTTTGTAAAGTTGCAAGCGATGTGCCGGCATGAAATACTGTCTCGCTCTGCTGAGCACGCCAAGCTTTTTAGAGGCCAATTTGGCCTTCCCTTCCAAGTGACCACGAAACTGCACACTATTCGATATGTCGACGCCAAGGATTCCGATACTGGCTGAGGCAGTAAGGGGAGTGCCTTGAAACTGAGGAGATACGACAAAGGGGTTCTTTTTAGCGGTAAACGCGCAAACTTGTGTCTTCTGGGGATTGAACTGGACTAGATTTAGTCGCCCCCAATCCGAGACTTTGTTAAGCAAAGACTCGATTTCAGACACAAGTTTGTCCCGGTACTCGGCGACGTTTTCCCGAGAAATATTGGCACGGCCGGTATATAAGGCATCACCAGTGCTGTCGTCCGCATAGCAATGAATGCTGCCAGTTAGCAACATATCATTGATATGCAGGAGAAACAGCGTTGGTGATAGCACGCAGCCTTGTGGAACACCAACGTTGATAGGCTTGAAATCAGAGCATTCACCGTCTACTACGACCTTGATGCTCCGATCAGCAAGGAAACTGGTGATCCATTTGCACAATTTCTCGGGAAACCCATAGGAAGGAAGCTTCGAAAGAAGCGCTTTGTGCCAGACCCGATCAAAGGCCTTCGCTACGTCCAAACTAACGGCTAATGCCTCCCCCTTGGACTCTACTGCCTCCGCCCATCTATGAGTTAAGTAGACTAGAAGATCACCAGCTGATCGACCCCGACGAAAACCGTACTGGCGGTCACTAATCAGCTGGTGATCCTCAAGGTACCTCATGAGCTGGCAGTTTATAATGGCTTCCATTATTTTGGAGAACAAGGAGGTGATGGCGATAGGCCTGTAGTTGGACGGGTCTGAGCGGTCGCCTTTTTTAGGGATCGGGTGCACCAAAGCTGTCTTCCATGAGTTCGGGACTACGCCTTGGGAGTAGGAGTACCGGAAAAGACGCGTTAAAACCGGTGCCAACTCCGGAGCACACGTCTTCAGCACAATGGGAGGAACTCCATCGGGCCCACTCGACTTGTTGACGTCCAGGGAGAAGAGTGCTTTGCGGACCGAGCGCTGTGTAAATCGCACATCCGGCATGGAGCACTCACATCGCGGGATGGTCGGCGGTGTGTTCCCCCCGTCATCTAGAGTCGAGTTGGACGCAAAAAGAGAGCTCAACAGATCGGCTTTCTCCTTTGCGGCATGGGCCAGTGAGTCGTCCTCTCTGTGCAGAGATGGAAGAGATGGCTAACAGAAGTTCCCTTGGACAGCCTTGGCAAGAGACCAGAATGCACGGGTTCCCGAAGGAAGGCGAACTAGCTTCTCGCCAATTCTGCCGATGTGCTCAGACCTTGCCTTGCCAATGACGCTTTTGAAGGACCTGGAGGCGGAATTATACTTCTTTTTAAGTGCGCTGGTGTTTACATCCCGAGACGTTGATGCGTCAGCCCAGGCCTGGTAGCTGCTTGCTGGTTGCTGCAGCGATAAGTGGTGTGAGTGTTAGAGCGGTCGACAAAATTAAAAAAGAGTATATAAAGGGAGAAGTTAGATCTTCGCGAGAAAACATCTATCGGCCTTGTACAGTAACTGCGTTAGACGACTTTGACAAAAGTATAACTAAACAAATAGTGTCATAGTTTAATCGTAACGGTAAATATCCTTCCACCGCGACTAAATTTAATTCGAATCGACGTCCTACAAAAATGCCGAAATGTTCAAATTTAAAAAAAGATGACGATACCTCTCATATATAAGTAATTTTTAAACACATTATTACTATATACTTCTTTTAAAATTTAAATATTGCAATATAACGGTCATGATGTTTCGGATTTGTTTACCAAAACAGATTGACCTCATACAATATGCTGATCCCACGAGCGATTGATCAGAGTTGTCGCTGTCACTGAGTGATACTGTTCGAATATTAATTATATAAATTATTAATTAAATTGTTATGTGTGAGTTTCGTAGTGACAGGCGACTGTTTTCGTGTGCGCTAATTTCCCCCCGCAAAAAATGACAGACAGTTCTGTATCAGGCAATAACGCTATGGCTCTACTCCCCTCCAGTCCGCCGGTAGCTTATAGGTAGGTATATGTCGTTCTATCTTTCGTCGAAAATCGTTTCGAAAATATTTTTTTTATAGGATAAGGGTGACAAACGAGCACACAGTCCACCTGATGGTAAGTGGTTGCTGCGGGCCCATAGACATCTACATCTATCCTCGTTTGCGAATCAAAATGTAGATGCGTTGTCACCCGTGAGGACTAAGATGGAATGCCTCATTTCCAGTAAAAAAAGGCCTCCGGCCACCTGCACTCACCAAGCGAAACGGTTTACCTCTGAAACCTCTACTTCACGCTGGTATTCTGTGAGGTCGTGGTACCACCCCGGTTCGAGCCGGCCCATCCGTGCGACAACAAAAGCTGCCGCGTGGCTCTACCACTGTTAAATATCATATTTTCGAAACGATTTTCACACTAAGGAACTGATACTTCTTGAAATAGTACGAGTATATACTCAGAAAAATATATACGCATACATGTAATCTAATGGCTTTTAAAATACTACACATATTAAACGACTCAAAAAATTATACTTTAACTAGAGATCCGCCCCAGCTTCGCACGGGTGCTTTCTGGATTGTGACAACAACGCCACCTACCGGCTCCAATTGTGAATCTAACTCATTCTCGAATCAACAGAATCACACACACAAAATTTCATCGAAATCGGTCCAGCTGTTCAGTTCAGTCACATACACAGAACAAAAACATTATATTATTATTACATAAAGGTTGCCTGAAAAAAAACTTACACGATCGAATTCTTGTTTTTTAAAGCGATAGCCATATAATATTTTTTTGATTATATGAAAGAATTGTAATATATGAGAAAATTATTGAATAAGATTCTAATGGCCAAATACTCAAACGATTCTCAATTTTAAAACGTCACAAGTCTCGTTGTGTAAGAGGACCCATACACCTACGATAATATTGTGCAATGTTGATGATTGCACAATATTGTTGAACATATAGGGGTAGTATTGAGGATTGAGTAAAAGATTGAGGACTTTTAAATTTTATTGCACAATATTTATTTATTGTGTCTTGTGTATGGCATATTGCGCAATATTTTTTTAGTTTACAGTGCGCAGCGGTCGCGTACGCACGCGTGTATATTTGCAGCGAAAATCTTTCAGTTCAGTTAATGCTAAATCCTTTAACAGGCGTTCGTTATTGTAGATTGGCCTTTTCATCAACCAGCCCTTAGTCCACAGATTTGGCGTTTTCGTTTTTGCCGTTTCGCTACAATTAAAACACACGATAGCTGCAGCCAAATCTTTATCAGACATGCACTGAAGAAAGTATTGACGGAAATGCTTGGCCAATTTTGTCTCAATTTAATTGTACCGTGTGGGTTTCGGAGCTCATCAATAATATTGTGCAATCATCAACATTGCGCAATATTATTGTAGGTGTATGGGTCCTCTTACACTCACTTTGACTTAAAATGATAGAGACGGCACGACACTTAACGTCGTCTTAAAACTGAGTAGCTTTTGAGTATTTGGGTATAAGTTCCCTATTTCCTGAAAATTATCGCCTTTAATAACTCTCATCAAACTGATCGAGATATATATATATATATATATATATATATCGATTAAAATTTTTATTTACTAAAGACCTTTTGGGAATATATTGGTTGCATCATTACAAACAATTTTAGCGAAATCACTCTTTACAGAATATAATACATTTACAAAAACAAACTACTTTTAAGTTTTTATTGTCATTTCTAATTCCTTGTAAGTCTATATTTTGTAATACCTAAACAATTTCTGAAAAAATCGTCAAAGAAAATGCCTTTTTTATATCAGTACCACACATTGTGTTGAAATCATTACACATAATTAAATAAGATTTTAAAAAATCACAAATATTAAAATGTATAATAGGTAATTATAAACTATGATCTCTGAGACGCAAATTTTCGATGTTCGCAATATTAATCTCTCACAACGGAAGGACAAGCGTCGCGGGCGCATCAGAGGCGACTAACCTGACGACACAGGTGATTAGGTCAAGTTCAAATGAGTAAGCGCCGCCTACTATATACCCCTGCACCCCTACCCCGCCACGCGCTTTGCTAATACTATAGTTCGGCCGTTCAGAGAATGCGTTCCTGACACCTATCAGTTAGTCACGACTAGTGATGGGCACAACATAACACTGAGTTCGTTACCGTTCCTCCAAAATGAACCGCCGCGTTATTTTTAACATTATTTTCGTTTTAATTTGGCGGAATCATTTAAAATTTATATTTTAGTAATTTAAGTGAAACCAAAAAAAGGTAATATTAATTAATATAATAAAATTGTTTTATTTATTCTTTGTTACAAAGTTACAATCTGTATTTCTATGCAATAAAGTGCATTGAATTGAATGTGCGTACAGAATATTAATCAGACTCCGATTCGCTTGAGGAGGTGGTGTCTTCATCATCATCTTCGCCTACATGTATAATTATATTATTATCAATAACAGAATCAATCCAGATATCTCGATCAAAATGTTCCACAATCAGGTTTTTAGTCTTCTCAACAACCGCGGGCGGGCGGCATAACCTTTTATTTGAACCCCGATTAGCTCAATCGCGTTATATTGGCAATGATACGGTGGAATTCTAAGAACGCGATGACCGTACTCCAGAGTCAGTTCATCGATTTCGTATCGCACATTTGCCACTTTATTTTCTTTAACTAATTTAATTAGCTCTGGTTTTAGCATCTGCATATTTGCGTCAATGCCTTTTGCTTGTAACCAAGCCACCATTTCTTCTTTTTTATTAGCTTGGGTAGGTGGTTTCTGTATTTGAACCGAGTGATAGGAGGCATTATCCATGAATATTACAGAAGGCTCTGGTAGGCTGGGCAAAAGCACGTTCTGGATCCACTCTTTAAATGTAGTGGCATTCATTTCCTCGTGGTAGTCATTTGTGGTTTTTGATTGAAATGCCAGTAACGCGTTCTCCACAAAGCCGTATTTTGCAGAACCTGCGTGGTATATTATCAGACGGGCCACCTTACCCATTGGTACTTTCGACGTCGACGCTTGTGTATCATCAGTCCAAGAACGGGAAACCGTGTGATTGGAGTTTAGCCATGTCTCGTAAATGAACAGGACATTATCCCAGTTATCAATATTTTTTGCTTCTCTCAAAAAACTTATCCGTTTTAAAATTATGTCGTATCGTTCTAATAAAATTTTTCTTTTGTCTGTTTTTTTAAACGAAAAACCAATATCTTTTAAGATTTTGGTTAAAGCAGTTTTACCCCCGCTAAACAGTCCAGCTTCTCTTAACGATGCCAAAAGCTTCTTCCTGTTGAGATATTCATTTCTGGAATAGTAACCATATATATGATTTCTGATTGCATCGGCGTCAAAGGTGTCAATATCTGTCACGGGTTTAGTTCTACGTTTCTTCTTCGGAGTACGTAAAATATTATCTTCCGTGCCAGTAGAGCCGAACTTTTCTTTATTAATATTTGTTATCGTTCGTTTGCTAATTCCAAGCGCCTGAGAGACGCGTTCTTGTACTTGTTCGACAGGTAACAGGGGTCCGCCATTTTGCCGCTCCCGCTCAAAGTAATCTTGCAGCTTGATGATTAACTCACGGGCTCCACTTTTCAATGTTTGTTCACGTTTAGACATTATTATGCACGAAAAGTAAAAAGAACGCAATACAAAACACAATCGATGTCCGATTTAGCGCCGATGTCAGTTTGAAAAGCAGAAACAGTCCATTAAACGAAAGCCGGGTAATCAAATAAAAACAGATCGAAAACACTTGAAGAACGTGGTCTATGCGCACGAAACGACAACAGACGACTGGTTTAGCGTCACAAAATGGCGGCCCATAACGCCATTTGGGGTTACCATTTTCAACCTAAATATAAAAATGCTACTTTCTTGCGCGTTCTGTTTGGTCGTAGTTTTATTTTTATATTTAATAAAAGTTATCTTATAGTCCATTATTTTCAAATTCTTAAAATAAAAACATAACGTATTATTTTATAAAGTATAACTATATAAGAACAGATTACGATACTGTTATTGCCTGTTATTGTTAGCACAGCACTACAAATATAAAGCGCTGACATAACCTTGTAATAGCGCAGTATAGATTTAGAAAAATATTGTTTACCAAGTTATTTGACACTCAGTTTGGCACAAAATTATATCATTCATTGATTATTGATATAATAATGTTGTTTTAATACTCATCAATTGTTAAAACGGTAAACAACCAGCAAAAATATTTTTATCGTAACTGCAACGCCATTACAAAGTTACGTCGTCAGTTCAATCGCGACGTGTCAGGAACGCATTCTCTGAACGGCCGAACTATAGAACTATTACCGTTTAGAAGTTCCAATTAAAATACTTTAATTTTTGTATGAAAATAAAAATTTAAGAAATATATTTTATTTTTTTACAGATGTTGTTGTTATGGTGTAAATAATATATTCCCAAAAGGTCTTCAGTAAATTAAAAGTTATCCTGTATATAATAAAAACTGCAGCAAAATGCTCTTCCAAACGTCTTCCGAAATTCTCTTACAGCTTTTATAATATTCTATACAAATAAATAAAATTGGTGTCTGTTTGTAAAGTTACAATAACAGCTTTTTACTAAATGCATATGAAAGTATATACGATACTTATAAAAAAAAAAACAAATTAAAATTTTTGTCTGATTCTCTGTTTGTTCCGGCTAATCTCCGAAACGGCTGGACCGATTTTGACGGGATTTTCTGTGGTAGATAGCTAATGATACAAGAAATAACTTAGGATGCTTTTATTTAAGAAAAAGAATTAGGGTTCTGCGCAAAAAATTAAAACCTATGAAATTGTAAACAAAACCCAATTCAAACAGGGAAGTATAATTAATAACTAAAAATTATTCTATGCGAAGTCGCAACCACAGCTAGTAATAGTTTAAAAAGGTGCACTATGTAATACCTACGCACTATAAGTGGGCCCAGCGGTGGGACGTCTGTGAATTTCATATAGAAATCCTCGCTGCCTACATACCCCAAAATGAAGTAATCAAGTCCTGGACAGCGTATCAGTACATCCTCATTCAAGGCTTGCACCAAGTATTGGCCCTCCGTTCCCTTTGCAGTTTTCACCAAGGCCTGCACCGTTTCTTTGAATCTGAAATTGTTCATCTTTAGAGTTTCACTTATTTATTACAAATGTATCACCACCTGATGGTAAGTGGCTATTGCAGTCCATGGACACCTGCATGTGGTAGAGCCACGCTGCAGCTATATTATGGTTGTAGAACGAATGGGTCGGCTCGAAGGACCACGCTCTCACAGAATACCAGCGTGAAATAGCAGCTTAATGCTGGTGTATTTCGTATGGTGAGTGTAGAGAACCGGTGACCCGTTTTACTGGAAATGAGGCATTCTATCTTAGTCCTCACGGGTGACAAATTATCTGAATTTTGATTCTTTATTGAGGAGACGTCTATGGGTCACAGTAACAACTTACCATCAGGTGGACTGTGTGCTCGTTTGTCACCCATACTTCATAAATTAAAATGACCTATAAAATAAAGTTGTTGCGCTATAACTTTACATGCCTTTAGTTTAAGATGCGGGAATGTGCTGCGCGGAGGAACTACATAAAGAGTTCACTTTTAGATTTCGCTCCCAATCTTATTTGTGTTACCGTGACCGTTACAGCCTATTAAAGTCCACTGCTGAACACGGGCCTCCCCCATTGATTGCCTCGTAGGGGGGATATTTTCGACAGTTGCTACGCTTTGCAAGCGGGTTGGCAACCGCAGTTTTTATTTCTATTCAATATGGGCAAGACGCTGCTGCCCATCTCCTGATATGTTTCCCTCTGTCGCCTCTTACGACACCCACGGTACGGTACCCAGGATATTGGGTAGTAGATATTCTTCTACCGCCACTAAACGGTACCTGATCTGATTTGTGTAACGCGGTCTAAGCGGTTTTAGGAAGAAAACTCCAATTCCTGTAATTCCCTTACATTCATACACAGTGACTTGAAAACGAAATTAATTTCGTATCGTTGCACTAAATGTTATCTCATAACGTTCCAAAGCTTGTAACGATTCTAAAACCTAAAATCATCAATAACGTTATAAAAAATAACGTTAAAGTATATCATTTTCGTAGTACAATATTTTTCGTTACGTTATAGGTATCAGTAACGTTATGCCTATATCCGCTTATAATATCGTTACAAGTGAAACTTTACAGATTAATTCGGGAATAATCTAGTACGGACGCGCTGCGTGGCCGTAGCCCTCAAAGTCATAATACAGTAAAACTCGCTTAATACGATCACGTTTAATACGGTTTCTCGTTTATTACACCATTTTATGTCAGTCCCTGCAACTTGAGGCATGTTTTCATACATTTTTAACACGCTTAATACGATTTGTCATCCCGTCTAATACGCCATCTGGGTCGGAAAAGATACATTATTCCATTGATGACAATGTTGCACCCTACGAAACCGGTTCGATCGAAGATCTTATTCAAATGTGAATAACACCCAAAAGAGGCCCTAAGTGATGACAATGAAGATGAAGGAGAGTCAATTCCGATTTTGTATGGCGCATGTATCTTCTTTCGGGAAAAGTGAAGACGCAATACAAAAGTTAAATTATATTGAAAACCTTGTCATTAATAAGTCATCAAAATATTTTTGTCAAACTAAAATAAGTGATTATTTTAGGTAATATCATTACAAATAATAATTAACTATGATGTAACGTATTTAAATACATATACATTTGTACAACATTATACCTTTCTTACCAATTTATAAATAAGTATACCTATAATTCAATACCAACACAATATTTGTAAATGATGTATTATTTTCCCTATCCCGCATAATACGCTTTCCCGCTTAAGTCGCGATTTTGGCTGGGTCCCTTCAAAATCGTCTTAAGCGGGTTTTACTGTATTATGCAGTTTTTGTTCAAGGTGAAGAAGCTAGCTGGCAACGTTGCGTATCGAAGTAAACAGCGTTATGATATCGCCATATTAATAACGATATTATATCGTTATGTTAATAATGATGTAATATCGGTATATTAATAACGTTGTATGTTTAATATTGTTATTAAATATTTATAGAATTCGTTCCGTTTGTTAGTATCGTTGTACCCAAGGAATTAATTTTGTTACGATTCTAGTGAAACGGTATGAATTATCGTAACTGGAACTACGCGTAACGTTATTTTAAAAAGAGGGAAAACATAATGTGCACGCATACAGTTCTCACGCGGGGAGGGGATTTCCGGGTAAGACGAATTTAACACTTTCGTGGGAGCGAGTTCAACTTTACACACCCGTAGGACCATTTACATTACACAGGTCTGGATGTTTATCCTTGTGCAATTTATATTTGTAATCTGCATTCACGTTGCAGGAGAAAATCGTAGTGTTGGGGTAACGTTTAAAAAAATTAACCATACCCATTAATGTGGTAACATTCGTCCACAAACAGCCTACAGGCTTCCACCAGGAAGGGGGTCAGGTCGCTGATGCGGCCCAGCATCGGCACCAGCAACTCGGACATGGCGGCCGCGAAGTCGAACCCGCTACCCGTCCGTGATTTCAGCGCTGACATGACTTGGAGGCAGAGAGCAGACGCTGCTTCAGGTGAGCTCTGGATAGGGGAATAACAATAATAAACATAACTTTATTGTACATTATAACAACTTTTTTATAAAATGTGGGTGACAAGCGAGCACACTGTTCACCTGACGGTAAGTGGTTGCTGTGACCCATAGACATCTACATCTATCCTCGATTAAGAATCAAAATGCAAATGCGTTGGCACCCCCGAGGACTAATGGAAGGCCTCGTTTCCAAATAAAATGGTCTCCGGTTCTTTACACTCACCATATGAAACACAGCAGCATTAAGCTGCTATTCAGTGAGAGTGTAGTCCTTCCCCGGTCGAGCCTTCCCATTCGTGCTACTACCATAAAATAGCTGCAGCGTGGCTGTACTACGTTGAAAAATTGTCCCACAATACCATTGCAAGGAAGGTTGCTACCCGTATCTGCATTTTAATTCTTAATGATGTGAACTGTGTGCTCATTTGGCACACATATTCTATATAAAATGTTATGGTCTCTCATCCAACAGTAGACATTTGCAGGTTGATAATTAAGTTAATCATTTAGAATTTGCATGTTTTTAGGGTTCCGCACCTAAAGGGTAACCAACAGGATCCTACTACTAAGCTTCCGCTGTCCGTGCGTCTGTCTGTGTGACAGCAGGCTATATCTCATGTTCCGTAATAGGTAGACAGTTGAAATTTTCACAGAATGTGTATTTTTGTTGCCGCCATAACAACAAATAAATTAATTAATTAAAAATAAAAGGCGCTACCCCACTAGAAACGTTTATTACAATGGTACGGAACCCTTCATGCGCGAGTTCGACTCGCACTTGGCCGGATTTTTCTTGTTGTTGCTATGTTTTGTTTTGTTTAAAAAAATTATTTGGTTGATGCATCGGCGGAATATCAGCGCCGTGGCTATTAAGCGTGTCCCACACACAAGCGGCGTGCGGCGGCGGCTAACCGCGAGCCGCTCGCGTGCGGGCTGCAGCCGCCGCAACAACTCCACCGCGGCCGGAGTGGCGGCCTGAAAAGCGCCATTCGTGTGCTGTCTGTGCTACGATCGGACGTCACTAAACATGACAATCCGTGGCGAAATCTTATCATATTCATCAATATTATCATATACTTTGTTTTTTATCCTAATGCTTTTGTGATCACGACACGAATTATCATAAAGTACTAGATCATTTTGCATTGTTCTATTAAAATCTCTGAATTTAGCGCCATTTTGCATGCGGTACACACGGCCTGTTGTAAAAATTTGGCGCGTGACCGCGCTGCGGTAGAAACCGCACGTTGGCAACAGGCAGAGGGGGGGGGGGGGGGCATGGCCGCACGGCTTGCAGTCTCACTCCCACTGCAAGCGAATACAGCGCGCCGCCACCGCAGCCCGCTTGTGTGTGGGAGACGCTTTACACTGCATCTGGGGGGAAGGGGGGGGGGGGGGCGTAAAGGATCTTAATGTGCTAGAATCACGCTGCAGATATATTATAGTTGTAGCACGAATAGGTTGACTCGAAGGACCACGCTCTCACAGAATCATCTGCATATTGATTCTAAATTGAAGATAGATGTACCGTGTGCTCTCATGTAACCCTTAATTATAAAAATAGTGGGGGAACGAAAAGAGAATCTACATCACCTTAGCAAACTGCAAGAGAGCTCCCAGTACATCATCCACCGATTTTATTTCTTCTGTAGTTGATATATCTGGAACAGAGGTTAACATAAATTAAGCTGTATGTATGAATCTTCCTCAACATCATTAGCTTGTAAAAAATATATAAAATGTAACATCCCCGAAGTTCAAAAATTTTATTAAACAATGTTTGTATAAAAAGGGTTATTATAATATTAAAAAATTCACAAGCATCTCTTTGCTTAAAAGGTGATCTCCAAACCCTGTATCTTAAAGCTTTATGTAATTGAAATAAACATTTTTATTTATTTATTTATTATTAAAGAATTTATATAATATAAACCTAATACATATATAACGAGTTGATCGCTACCACGATATTTCTAATTTATTTTGTGTTGTTAATCGTGTAACATTGATTGTAAGCTGTTTTTCTTCGACTTCAAAAAGGAGGAGGTACTTAGTTCGACGGTTTTTTTTTAATGTGTGTCACCTCATAAATTTGTTCTACGTGAATCTATTTCGATGATTCTTTTTTATTCGAAAGCTGGCGCTTCTCATGTGGCCACATACAAAATTTGACCAAGACCTGACCAATAGTTTTTGAGTTATCGTTAATAATATATATTCAAGTCGGTCGTATAAATCTTTTAATTTTAAATTATTTTCAAGTCTCGCTGTGTTTCTTGCTTGTTCTTCCCAGGACATAGGTATTTGCCGAACCAGTGTTAAATTAAAAATAACATTATAAAATGATTTATAAGATAAGTATTACTTTCTATATTAAATAAAAAAGTGTTGTGTTCTTTTATTATAGGATAGGGTGACAAACGAGCACACAGTCCACCTGATGGTAAGTGGTTTCTGTGGCCCATAGACATCTACATCTATCCTCGATTACGAATCCAGATGCGTTGTCACCCGTGAGGACTAAGATAGAATGCCTCGTTTCCAGTAAAAAGGGTCTCCGGTTTTCTGCACTCACCATACGAAACACAGTAGCGTAAAGCCGCTATTTTACGCTGATATTCTGTGAGAGCGTGGTCCTTCCCTTAAACTATACCAGTAATATAGCTGCAGCATGACTCTACCGCGTATAAAATTATTTTCGTTCTGTTTCTGTTTCAAAGATCTATCACTGGACATGGTCCACGTACAGATGTGTCTCAATGACTGAGCCATCACGCTTGGCAAGTGGATTGACTATCTTACTACCAGACGTGAGCAGCTTTGATGCTGCCGCCCTTCGTAGGTGTATTGTATTCCCCCAGGCGTAAAATATTCAGATATGACGAGATGGTTATACCGCCATCTAGCGGAAACCACGAGTTCTGTCTGGCGTTTCCCACAGTCGCCTTTACCGACATCAGTGTTTCCGGACCGATACGACTTATGCCCAAATACTCGAACGCTGCTCAAGTTTTAGATGTCGTTAAGTCTCGTGCTGTCTCTATCACTTTAAGTCAATGTGACTGACCAGCACTATGCAGTATGTCGCACTTTGTATGACACTAAGCCATATTTATGACGGCTTACACTATGCCGTGTGCCGTGGTCGGTCACGTTTATCCTCAATATGGGCTATTAACCTTCCGCTCACCAGATGTCGCTAGTTGGAACCGAGGTGAAGATTTTAGGAAACTCCAGATCAACGAAGTAAGCTATTACGGCAGCTTCCTCTTACACTGGAAGAGATCCTTGCCCAGCATTGGGCCTTAACAGTAAAGTAAGGATACAAAACTAGTATATGTGTGTGAAATATATTTTATTTGGATATAGCGTGCGCTACATATTAACATATCACCTTGGTTATTCGCAAGCCGGTCTCCAGTAGTACTTGCTACAGTTCTAACTGTGGTCACCGACGACGTGCTGAAATTAATACAAACAAATATAATACGCTAAATTATTTGTCAATAGTTCCTTTTCGAAAACTTAAAGCTTTTTCCGGTTCGAATAGCTGCTGTAAATTTTATTTTTCGGCAATGAAATGTCCTATATTATATTAATCTCTGCGTGTTGTGGAGCCCACCATACAGCTCTACATCTCACGTTTGGACAAAAGTACGTCGAGAAAAGACGTCCTGCCTTTCGTGGAAGAACGAAACTGATGCCGCATAGAGGGTCAGATTTCTTTACATTTGCAGCGTCTGGAGTCCATTAGGTCAACGACCTTCAAATCCTACGTACTCCACGTTCTTGCAAAATACAAAGAGACATTCTTCGCTCCCGATTTCTGGCAACCTGGGGTAGTATTTCGCCGATACACGGACGCATCAATGAAGAAAGTTCCCTAAATAGTATGTTTATGTTATATATATAAATATATTCATAAATTCAATTCAAGGTCATAAATTCTGTCACATGTTTAATATAAAATAATTGAAACAAGTTTATTCATTATGTAACCATTTATATACCAAAATGAACTTAACAAAACATAGATTCTTATGACACTAAAGTTTATTCAAAATGACCTCCGTGATTTTGAATACAGGCCTTCAATCTGCGCGGCCAGTCGTCTATCGCAGCACGAACGAGGTCCATGTCAATATCGGCGGTTGCCATAATCAAGGATGTCTTGAGTGACTCCAAATTGGGATGAGGCTTTGAGCACACCTTTTCCTCCAAGTGTTGCCATATCTTGTAATCTAACGGATTCAAATCTGGATTGGAGGAGGGCCAGTCTTCGTGCCGGATGAAGTCAATTTCACGCGCCGCCAGCCAGTCTTGTGTGCTCTTCGCTCTATGAGCTGGCGCCGAATCTTGTTGGAATACCCAGTGCCTGTTATTGAACATGGTATGAGACACAGGTTCCACAAGGTTCGTCAGGACTGTATTTTGATACACAACTGCATTCGTTTTTACACCTTTCTCACAAAAATATACCTCTGTTAAGCCCCAATTAGAAACTCCCAACCATACCATGAGCGAGGATAGAAAATGACCTCGTTGGACACGCGGATTACGGTTGCCCGCTTCTTCACTACTGTGTGCGTACACCTTATCATTTTGTTTGTTGTAGCTCTCTTCTACGGTAAAAATTTTTTCATCCGAAAAAAGAATTTCCCGATATTTTTTTGCCGCGTACCGCTTCAACAAAGCGCGGCATCTCTTCAGTCTAGGTCCATTAGACGAGCATTCAAACGATGTCCTGTTTTTCTTCGATATGCCCGAAGCCTTAAGTCTTAGTCATTTAACATCCTTTTCACCGTGGTTCTGCTTAACCCCATCTGAAGAGCCAACAGTTTCTGCTTACGTTTGGGATTTCTTTAAATTCGCGCCTTCATAGCTTTTATCACTACTGGAGTCCTAACAGACCGAGGGCGACCACTTCTTGACCTGTCATCTACACTAGAGTCTTCATTGTAAAAGTTTGATGGTACGATAAACGAATCTTTTGGTTATATTAAAATTTTTCAGTATGTCAAAAATTTGAATTGGCGCGTAACCGCAACGATGCAACGCAATAACTGCAACACGGTCTTCTTTAAGCGTCCACTCCATATTTAAAAACGAGTAAAATTCTAAAAAGTATACAGTTTTATTTTCAGGAACAATTCGACATTCGAATTCAATAAACTTTTTTGTGACCACCATTCTAAAAGAAAAGTTTTTACTGTGTGACAATACTTATGACCTGACTGTGTATATATATTTTTACGTTAAGGTATATAAGGTTTATCTTGCTATAGGCCAATGCTGTTAATTTTTAAGTTCTTGATGCCTGAAATAAAGTTATTTTATTGTATAAATCGGCTCCGTGGCGCAGTGGCTTAGCAAGAAGTTATAGCGCGGTTTCAAATCCCGCACGTAATAAATATTTGGCCTACAAATAATTGTTCCGGGTCTGGATGTTTATCTTTGTGAAATGTATGTAATCTTATATAAACTGTCTTCAAAATACAGGAGAAAATCTAGTGTGGAGGTAACGTTTT
Organism: Parnassius glacialis; assembly: GCA_033319125.1. NCBI lineage: Eukaryota > Metazoa > Arthropoda > Insecta > Lepidoptera > Papilionidae > Parnassius > Parnassius glacialis. The sequence continues at coordinate 68,283,149 of JAVANC010000004.1, read as the reverse complement.
TATATAAAAAAAAAACCCCAAGGTAAGATCTACCTGTCTACCCAATTTTATCCAAATTCCTTTAGTCGTTTAAACAATACAATAACTTTATTTTAGGCATCAAGGACTTAAAAATTAAGGACATTGGCCCATAGCAATATACACCTTATATACCTTAATATAAACATAACACTATTTAGGAAACTCTCTTATTTGGCGCGTCCCTGTGTCGGCGAAACACTACCCCAGAGGGCCAGAAATTGAATGCCAGGAATGTCTCTTTGTGTTTTGCAGGAACCTGGAGTACGTAGGATTTGAAGTTCGTTGACTTATTAGACTTTTTATGACGGACGCCGTTGCGCAGTTATAGTCGGAGACCGTAGAGCAAGGCATGACTTGTGTTTTGGTGCACTTACAAGAGAAGGAGAAGGAGGAATTATCCTCTTCTAAGGAAGAGTCGCCATGAGGCCACAGATGAGTGCCGTGCCCCAGCCAATATGCGGTAAGAGTGAAACTCCATGGAATTAGAATGTGCGTAAGCATTTGACCGTGTTAAAAAAGCACGCAGATCTGCAAGTCGTAGTTTTGAGCTTGATAGGAAAGATTAAACTCACCTCTCCAACGGTTGATCTCTAAGCAGCGCCCGCTTGAAAGCCTCATTCTCCCTCAGATCCTTGAAGAATATATCAAGCAAGGTGGACACGCAGCCGGACAAGTGCTTCTCGTTGCACGCCGCATACAACACGGGCAGGTGAACGGTGATGATGAACGTCTCGCAGAATCTGTGAGGATATAGGTATCGCGGCATTTGAATTGATGAGAATGAGGGAATTGTTTGTTCGATTAAATGTATAATATAATAATTGATTGTAAGCTGTTCTTTTTCAAAAAAAGAAAATTTTACGCTGAGTTTTTTGCTGGTTCTTCCCAGGGCAAAGGTATTTTCCGGACCAAAGGTAAATTAAACATAAAAATCCTTTTTTTATAGGATAAGGGTGACAAGCGAGCACACAGTCCTCCTGATGGTAAGTGGTTGCTGTTGTGGCCCATAGACATCTACATCTATCCTCGTTTGGGAATCAAAATGCAGATGCGTTGTCAGCCGTGAGGACTACAATAGAATGCCTCGTTTACAGTAAAAAGGGTCTCCGGTTTTCTACACTCACCATACGAAACACACCAGCATTAAGCTGCTATTTCTGTGAAATCGTGGTCCTTCGGAATCAGCTCGAAGGACCACGCTTTCACAGAGTACTCCTTATTTGTGCTACAACGATAAAATAGCTGCAGCGGAGGTCTACTATGCATAATCTTACCAGCTTCCTTTCCCAAACAAACCATAACCTACTCTCATCTGACCTCTTCACTAGTCCAGCTGATGCCAAGTGGCGGCTCACTGCATCTTGCAGATCTCCAGCATCCGGCTCGCAGACCAGGCCAAGTCCGAACGCCGCCAGTGGTTTATTGAACCCGACATCTCGCAGCAACGGACTGTTCAACTTTGCTGGCCGTTTGGGATTCGATTCCTCTGTACTGGGTACAATTAGACCTGAAAGTTGTGGTATCAAATCAAATCAATTTTTTATTGTGATTGACAGTAAATTATAAAATGTAGTATGTATAGGTTATATTTGTATAGTTTATTTATTAGTAAAATATATATATTACGTAGTTAATAATAATTTTTATTTTCTTTTTTTTTAATTCAATTTTAGCAATATACGTCAAATTCTCACCACTCCAAGGGTCGACTGATAGAGAATGCCTCAAGGCATTAAGTGCGCTCTTTGCATAATTTTGTTTTAAGGAATGCAATAAAGCAAAACTAAATAAATAAAAATGGATAAGAAATTCAGTGATGCGGCGATCCACCATTTGTTATACAATATAAAATTGTATTTCATTCCCACATGCATGTATTAAAAACAAACGGTCTCTATTCAAGTAATGTAAAAGTTTCAGTACAAAGGTTAAATTCAATTGAATGAAATAATAAGATGAAAAGAAATGTCATTAATTTAGTCACATTTTAATTAGTAAATTGATGTCACTTAAATTTAAGTAAGTCTTGAAAAGAATAAAATACATTGTCAGTTCAGAGTCACAGAGTACTTTTTATATACTGAAAGTTCAGAGTCGACTCGTGACATCGTAGCGAAAGGTCGCGCTGTTTGCTAACGGAAATCCTAATTCTACCTACAATGGTGTTAAAAAAATGTTCCAAGTGTAAAAAAAAAATCACGAAGAAAGTCCCAGGCTTAGAGTGTAGCAGATGTGAGAAGATAGTTCACACTGATGCCACCTGCTCTTAACTATCTAACAAGCAGCTGAACACGCTATGCAACTCTCCGGGCATTGAGTGGAGCTGTGAAGACTGCTTAAAAATATTTCCAGAAGATCTTCATTCATGATTCCAGAAGAAGACGATGGAGATGATAAATCCGAAGTAGGGTCCAACCTACAGCCTATTGATACACGCAAGCTAGTACAAGATATTAGTCGCGAGACTAAAAAAACCTTTAAGGAAGAGATACGCAACCTCGAGTCCTCCCTGAAGTTCTTGAGTGATCAAATCTCTACTATGGAGCAGTCTATAAGAAAACAGGATGGTGCCATCAGGGATTTGGAGACCAAAAACCAAGACCTAGTTAACAAAAATAAAAATCTAGAACTGAGGGTATCTGCGATGGAACAAGAGATGAATAATTACGAACAAAAAAGTCTTGCATCTACTCTAGAAATAGCTGGTTTACCCGATACACCTCCAAAAGATATACCAGAAGTACTTGCAACAATAGCTCTTAAACTCGAATTAAACAAAGATGACATCCAATCTTCGTCACGCCTACCCGGATCAAAAAATAAAATTGGCCCGATTCTCGTCGAAATGAAGAGTAAAACTATCCGTAGCCGATGGATTGAAGTCAGCAAAAGAAGAACGCTCACAGCTGGAGCTCTAATACCCAACACCCCCCAGGATTCCGTCGAAAACCGAGTATACTTCAGGGAAGCACTTACGAAATTGAATAAAACACTATTGTATACAGCAAAATCCCAACTAGGTAAATCTTTTAAATTTATATGGTGCAAAGATGGAAAAGTGTGTGTTCGAAAAACAAGCAAGAGTAGAATATTCTATATCCGATCTATTTATGACATTGATCGCATACAAAAACAGCCGGAAGGCTCCGTGATTCTAAATTAGTCACTCACTTTCAAATCACAGCTCTCGTAATTAAAAACAGTTGTAATAGTATTTCAGAACAAATAAATCAATTAACAAATTGCTCTTCAATAAAGTCGTTTTTCAAACAGCTACCTAGCAATTGCCATTTAAATATTTCTTTATTTATTTACGTTAACATATCTTATGATAAAAAAACTTTACGAAATTACAATAAGTCATTCACAACTACACATTCCCTGTAGACATAATAGTGGTAACAGAGGCTGGTATTTCCAATAGCATTGTAAATCTATATAACTTGACGGGCTATAACATGTATTCACAACTACGGTCTAACAAAAGAGGGGGTGGCATTATTGTATACATTAAAAATTACCTTAAATTCACCTTGATACAACAGCAAACCAAAACATTTGAAAACATAACAGGTACTATTAAACTTAAATCAAGATATAGTTTTGTATGCAGTATATGGGCCGCCAAAAACAAATAGGTATATTTTTGTGAAGGAGTTGAGCAAATGCATCTTGTAAAAACACTTGTAGTTGCCCCTCTATAGATCTCGTCAATACCCAGACATATCTCGGAATGCAGATCGATAGTAAGTTTACTTGGCATAACCACATCGAGTATGTTTGTAACATGTTAAGACAATTCTTAGCTAATATTATAATACTGAAGAACAGCATTTCGTTCCCAGTTAAGATGATGTTATATAACTCTCTGGCAGAATCTTATATATAGTATGGTTTAGGTAGCTATGGTCGTACATTTAATACTTATTTAAACAAAATAAATAAACTCCAGATAAGAATCCTTAAAAACATTGTAACAGACAAAATTCGACGTCAATTTCATGATGACGATAGTATGCTCTTTAAGCACTGCAATATACTACAAGTTTATACACAAGTTAAATATTTACTTTTAAAAAAATACTTTTTTAATGAAGAGTTAAAATTAGAAATTAAGCACCCCGTGTGTACGCGCGCCGTAAGCAGCCGCAAGCTGCAGACTAGCCATGCAAACAATATGTACGGGGAACGAACGGCAAGTTACATTGTTCCACGACTTATAAACAACCTACCCCCAGATTTCCGCGATAACTTAAATATAAAAAACATTTAAAAAAAAAAACTTAAAATGTACTTTTAGGGTAATTTATTAAAAAAAAATGTTATTACTTAAAACAGCTTATATGCATTTGCTCAGGTCCTAATTAGGCTGTAATGTTTTCTTTTTACAAACTAAATTAATTATACTTAAGGTAACGTCGACTCAGGTCGCGTCAGCACAAACCTTAGTGGTTTTCTGTATGCGACTTTTTAGGATAGCTTTTTTTGTAATGCTTTGTAATATGGTAAATAAATTAAAAAAAAAAATTAAAAATTATTGTAGCTTACTTTTAAAACAATCCAGTGCTTGGTATTGACTTTTAACTAGATATTTTATTGTGCTGCGGCAGTGACGTTAGAGAACCCATCAACTCATTTCATCCAGCGGTTTTATATTTATTTTTAAAACTGAAGCGACAACCAAAGAGAATATAATCACTACGGCGACAACTACAAACAAAGATGGCTGCAGATACGTTGTCACCTCTGAGGACTAAGCTGGAATGCCTCACAGTGTGTAATTACACTGACTCCCTATATCCTTCACATCGGAGCACAGTAGTGCAAGCACTGATGTCTGGCGACAGAAAAAGGCAAGATGTCACCTATCCAAACGGACTCCCAGCCAGATAAGAACTCCTACCATCCAGTAAAATCATGTCATAAGAGATGACTACAGTAAATGCTGGAAAAATCTCAGGGAGATGGCGTTGTAACCATATCGTTTACCTTTACCGTTACAGCCTATTTAAGTCCACTGCTGAACATAGGCCTCCCCCATAGATTGCCTCATAGGAAGGATATTTGCCATAGTTGTAATGTTCCTGTTGATTTGAAAACACCTCTCAGTGGGTCATGTGCTCCTGGTAGATTATCTTCTATACATCCATCCATTATAGCCCAGTCCACTGCTGAACATAGGCCTCCTCCATAGATTGCCTCATATGAGAGATTTTGCCATAGTTGCCACGTTTGGCAAGCGGGTTGGCAGTTTTTTATTATTTTCAGTGGTTATCAGGAAGATGCCGCTGCCCATCTGCTAGTTGAATTTTCCTCTGTTGCCTCTAACGACACCCACGGAACGATATGGAGTAGTAGTTATTTTGACACCGCCACCACACGGTTAAGCCAATAACACTTAAATCTTAAATGAAAAACATCAATTCTAATAACTATTTACCTTCAAAAGCCTTCAATAGCACACCCAAAGCCGCTTTCCTAACCTTGCCGACGGAATGAGAGCAGTGCTCCACGCACTGCAAGATCACCCGCCTCTTCAACTGCTCTTCCATCACCGGCAGGCCATTCACGACCAAGTCCAACACGATCTCATCACCTCGCAACATCAACTCCGATATCTCTATCGTTTCAAACATGGCAGTTATCTCCTCATCACGTGACGCTTTAGAGATGTACATGGACAGAATTTCTAAGCACTTCGTTTTGTTCCGTCCGACCACTTTTCGAGCTAGGTCCGTCACTCTCCTGGAAACGTCAAAGAAATTTGATTCCTGTTATGTGAAGACCCGCAAAAACTAAGGGACGCATCCCACTACTGGGCGCAGATCATGACTTTTTCTGCCATCAGGGCGGTGCCACTTAGCGAATTCATTAGAAAAGTGTAGAGATATTTATTTCCGAAATATTAGTTACATTTTATGTTAATTAGATTAAAATGTATAAATCGAGTTTCGAAAGAAGCGCTTGGTACCAAAACCGATCGAAAACCTTCGCAATGTCCAAACTAACGGCCAATGCCTTCCCTTGGCCTCATCATATGCCTCCGTCCATCTATGAGTCATGTAGACCAGAAGCTTACCAGCTGACCGACTCCGGTGAAAGCCGTATTGGCGGTCACTAATTAGCTGGTGGTCCTCAAGATACCGCACGAGTTGGCAGTTTATAATGGATTCCATTATTTTGGAGAACAAGGTGATGGCGATAAGCATAGCTAGACGGATCTGAGCGGTCGCCTTTTTTAGCCAGCCTGCATAATGAAATCGCGATGTTAATATGAGTGGCACCACACTCCAGACTAGACAATGATATGAGGAGCCACGAGGGCAGTGGACGGAGACCTGATATTTATCTGAATGAGAGGTCAGCAGAAGGTCCAACAGGGAAAGTGCATAATCTTCTACATCTGGAATCCGCGTAGGCGAAGTTACCAGTTGTGTCAGACCATATGCCAAGGCAAAATCATGAACAGATCTCCCCGCATCGGTTAAACATGAACCGAGCCATTCGGCGTGGTGGGCGTTACAATCGCCGAGGATCACAATATTTGCGGATGGGATCTGCTGTAGCAAGGAATCTGTAGCCATTTGGACGTGGTCGATGAATCAGTCTGTTTCACTTGCGTCTCGGTCAGAAAGAGCAAGGCCAGCTTCGCCGTCTCGAGATGTTAGTGGACGGCGTTTCGATTCGAGTGAAGTCCCCTGATGTTACAGAAAGTCACATGGCAGGGGTCGCCTTGGCCTTGTTGCTCAACTTGCCCCGAGCAGTTATTGTCTTGAGCGGAATTTTGCCCCCCCAGAATACGAGGGGCAGCCTGAGCACCCAGGGGCGGTAGGTCTCTCCTCAGGAGTGGAGTAGCTAGATCGTGGATGCTCGGCAAGGGTTTTCTGGGATGCTAGTACCCTCCTGGGATAGTATTACATTTAATTCCGTTACCACCAGGGCTTGAGCCGGCCCATACGTGCAACAATCGAAGTTGCTGGCATTGTTAACACCACGCAACAATAGACGTTCACTCGGTGAAATATTCGAGTCGAGTGAGTGAGCGACGAGCGTGGCGAGGCGACAAGGCGAACTAATGCGGTCGGGCCGCGCGTGTGAGCGAGAAAGGAAGTTGCTCGCCGACGCGACGGCGACGCGCCGACATGAACTCACGGCGACGGCGCTCGTATCTAGTACGAAGTCTGTCGTGGGTCTCCAGTGCCTGTTGGCAGACTTTACATCCGTTACCGTTACAGCCTATTAAAGTCAACTGCTGAATATAGGACTCCCCCATAGATTGCCTCATAGGGGAGACATTTGCTATAGTTGCCATGCTTGGCAAACGGGTTGACAACCTCAGATTTTTAGTACCTAATAGAAGTGAAACCTTCAGAAAATTGCGGGTATTGCTTTGTAATAGCGCAGAATGCGTGGTAATGCATTATTTTAACTAGCTGTCATTCATAAATATCTAATTATACTATGCACATACACATTCGTAAGGGTCGCTCAGTTAAACAATTAGATACCTTGTCGCGCGTCTTAAGCGCCCTTGCCCTCTGTTAACTGTTGCAAAGCTAGGTACCTACGTCCGCCGAGCCAGCCGACAGCTAATAGTGTTGAACGTAACACAGACAGAACGAAAATATTCGAACCACGAATACTATGAAGCTATGAAATGGTGCGGTATTACATTTTAAGCAATAAAAGTTTTAACGGTGCGCAAAGATTATACAAAAACGAGTCTTTTCCGCGGCAAGAAATCGAACAAATTGAAGAGCAATTAACAGGTAATCAAACTATTCAAGTGTAGTGAGCAATAATTTAAATAGTGAATATGAAGATAGGTGGATTGCGCATGGAGGCCCTATACTATGGGTCTGCAAACTCGCCGGAACTTTCAACCGTTAGACTTTTGTCTGTGAGGTGAAATAAAGAGTTGTATTTACGCCAAAGATACCCAAAGTTATGTAAACCGTCACAATAAAATTATTGCTGCGTTCACAGAAGTTAAAAGTGCTCAAGCATAGAGTTTTAGGGCAAGGAAATGAGTGTAAAAAAAATATGCTCGTCTACGTAAAAACGTATTCCATTTTGAGGTATCAACAGTAATTATTGTGTCTGCCTGTGTAATTTAGTTGTAAATAGTTTTATCCAATTTTAGAAACACGCGATACTAAAGACAGTCATCTGTTACGTCATTGATAAAGTTAAAGTTACAGCCTATATACGTCCCACTGCTGGGCACATGCCTCCCCTCATTTCTGAGAGGGTTTTAGGGCAAGCAAATGTTGCCCCAATGCGTGTTAGCGAACTTCACATATCTTCGAATATTTCTCTGACATGCAGGTTTCCTCACGATGTTTTCCTTCATCGCCGATCACGTGGTAAATCAGCACTTAAAGCGCTAAGCATCCGAGCTACCACGGCTCCTCGTCATAAGCAAAAAAAGTTTTTTAGATTTATTTATTATCACGATAAAATTGGTATCATAATTCGCGTCGTGTAATTATTGGTAAGAAATACTAATAATTACACGACTAAATAAAACTTTGAGCGTGTCATTAACAAAGTAAACAGTAGGCAAAAACTTGAGAAACGAAAACGTCGATTGAATCGCACACAGAGGAGCGCGCGTACGCGTAGTTGTTGCACATAAATCACATTCAATTTGGGATAATTTCAAACAAAAGTAGAAGCCTTATTTACTCGCATTTTAAAAATTGTAATATCAGTATATCATTATTTATATATTTAAACTTAAATATTAAATTTAGCTACTCTTTGAAAAATAACCCTGTATATGTAGTCATTTTATCGAATAAAAATTTAGTGATTCTGAAGGTGGTACGTAAAATAGACGCTAGATAGGCTAAACACGACTAATTTAATATAATATTCTATCTCATCTTCCGCAGACTAGATCCTATAGATGTATATGTTTGTTTCTTTTTAGTATCGTTTTTTTGTTTCATCGAGTCTCAAATAACAACGATTCTAAAAAAGTTTTCACTACAAAAACTCACCTAAAATGAACTCCATCGCAAACCTCAGAGAACTCAACCTGCGCGTTATACAAAAGCTTGATATACTCCGAGACGTCGCTTTTGTTCTTCTCCAGGACATTCCGGTATCTCTTCAGCATCTCAAGCCTAGTGCTGACTGGAGCGGCTGTCAGCGCCCGGCCAAAGAGTTGAGCCAATTGACCCAAATCGACCTGGTTGGCCAAGTTGGCTAAGCGGCTGTTCCGGTCCTGCCTGGACTCCAGACTCTGCATAAGATTGGGCAGCAGCTCCGGTATGTAGATCTTTCTTTTGGTTATGTTCTTGAGGATTTGGAGATAGGTTTTCGGAGCGGATGTGTTTCGAGCTGTAAAAAAAATAGTTTATAGATGAGTCAATAGGCAATAATACTCCTTTTGCAAATGTTTTCAAGCAAATGTTTTCAAATATATGACGGGACCAGCACCATTGCACGTGCGGCGCGGTAGCCGTCGGTGCAGTTAGACAGAATTCTTGTAAATAACACGTGTTCCGCACACCTGCACCATTGCACCTGCAGTGGCGCTCGTTTTGCTTGTATAAAACGGACGGCGCGGCCGCCGTTAGGACAGTCTTAGCTCTGACGTGGAACGGTGCGCTTGTCGTATTCCGTTACTAGTTTATCCTCGACTCGTTGGACAATTAATTCGTGTAAACGAATTAATTTTTATTCATAACTACAAAATTAGTCTCTGTACTATACTCAATTACCCTTTCTACATATATATATATATATATATATATATATATATATATATATATATACAGGGTAATTTTTAATTTACTAAAGACCTTTTGAGAATATATTGGTTACATTTACGAAAAAAAACTACTTTTAAGGTTTTGTTGTCATGTCTGACTCCTTTGAAGTCTGTATTTTGTAGTACCTAAACAATGGCAGAATAAATCGTCAAAGAAAATGCCTTATTTATTTTACACTTGATATCAGTATCACACATTGTGTTGAAATCATTAAACATAATTAAATGAGCATATGACATTCAAAAAAAATCACAAATATTAAAATTTGTAATAAGTAAGTATGACCGCCGGGCCGGTCGACGCCCGCGCTCAGCTGATTGCGTTGCAAGTGCCTACTAAACCATTCATCACTGTGCCTATTGCACCAGGGCGCTACTTTAAATGACTTTACATTAACTTTTCATATACTTCTTTATTTTGCATAAAACCATTTGATGAACTATTTGATTCTTTTATTAATTTCTTTAAGAATTAATAGACATTCTTTAATAGACATTTAGGTAGTTTTTACGAATATTGTTTGCTAGCAACGCTGCCTGCATCCAATCCAAGAGGCAACGTCGCATCCAGCTGATCGAAGCAACTTCGCACATGCGGCGGCCCAAGGCCAAGCCAAAGGTATATTATGACGTCGACACAGGTGTCATCGTCATCAAAGGCGCCGCCTGCCCTTTTTGGTTTGCAGACATCGATTTCGTGATCGATGTTTGCAGATGTGCAAATTAAATGAGTATTATTAACAATTTTTTTATTTAATGTAAGTTGTATCTAAAAAATGGATGCAGGTTAAAATAATTACAAATATTACAATAAAATATTTATAATGATTAAATACAAATTAACAGTAATTGAATAAAGGTATTAAGGTATAATGGTTCAATAAAAATATTAAAATACAAATTTAAAAATTAGACTTACCTAGGTACCTATTTGTCCGCGGATGGCGGTGAGTATCGCGCACATAGCGTTCAAAATAATCACCTCCACATTCTATGCATAGGCGACACCTAAAACATAACTGTTCACCGACACGAGATAATACTTGATGATTCATTTTGATTTGATCGAATGCCCAAATTATTTTTTCTAAATTATTTTTTTTCAACATGTCGCGGGTTTCGAATGCGCGACCAGTATACACTAATGTCTTTACATGCCCCCACAAATAAAAATCCATTGGTGTGATATCTGACGATCTGGGAGGCCACGCACAAGGCCCGTCACGGCCGACCCAGCGACCAGGGTATTCTCTGTTTAAATAATCCTTAACTTGGCGAGTATAGTGCGCCGGCACCCCGTCATGTTGGTAATACATATTGCGTGAAGATGCAAGTGATATGTCCTCTAACAACTCTGGCAGCGTGTCGGTGAGAAAACTATGATAGCTTTCACCGTTTAATCTTTCTGTGAAGACCGGACCCAGTAACGTTGTATTAATAACGCCTGCCCACACATTGACACTAAACCGGTGTTGAAAGCTATGCCGTCTTGGTTCATGTGGATTTTCATAGCACCACAAGTGTTCATTGTGCGAATTAAATAGTCCTATTCTGCCAAATGTTGCTTCATCAGTCCATAAAATGTTAGCTCGTTCAGCAGCTAGTAACCAGTTACAAAATGTAACTCGCGCTGGTTTGTCAGCTTCGCTGAGTTCATGAACACGATGCAGGTGGAAAGGGTACTTCCCTTCATTGTGTATGACACTCCATGCCTAGTATTGTGACACATTGAACTGTCGGGCTGCCTCATAAGTCCTCGCTGCTGGATTTTGTTCAAAAAACTGTTGTATGTCTTCCTGCTCACGTACTGTGCGCCGCGGTGGACGACCACGATCGATTGATACAGGCTGGAATTTCCCGTAATCTCGCAATCGCTGTGTAGTACCTAGCATCGTAGCGTAGCTCGGTGCACGTGAGTTGGAAAATCGCCTTGAATATTCACGGCAGGCTTTACTAACGTTATCATTGCAAATTGCTAAAATTCGCACCATTTCGGTATACTCAACATTTGAGTATCGGTAAGCCATGGTAACCACGTAACGTTCGCGATATTAATCTCACAACGGAAGGAGAAAGGTCGCGGGCGCACCAAAGGCGACTGACGTCACACGTAATTAGGTCAAGTTCAAATGAGCAAGCGCCGCCTCTTACACCCCACCACCGCTACCCCGCCACGCGCTTTATTTTGCTATTTACTACTATTGCCGTTCAGAAGGTCCAATTAAAATATTTTTATTTTTGTATGAAAATAAAAATTTAAGAAATATATTTTTTTTTCTTACAGATGTTGTTATGATGTAAATAATATACTCCCAAAAGGTCTTCAGTAAATTAAAATTACTTTGTATATAGCACTTTTTAAAAGGTGTCAGTCCAGTTAGGTATGCAATGCGATTTAAATAAGAATAGGAACGTCAATGACCTCAAATGACCGCGATCTTTCAACTATCACTTGAAAAGTACAGCTTGCATAGAAAATTTATGTTCCACTTATATATTTATTTAACTGTTTAATCAAATCTATTGAAGACATAATTAGTATAAAAATTAATTAAAACTTTTTTTTTCTATTTCCATTGTTGGCATTTAAGTATTAATTATAAATGTTTGGTCCAATCCACGTACAATTAGCTTTTTTATAGTATAGGGCGACAAACGAGCACACAGTCCACCTGATGGCAAGTGGTTGCTGTGACCCTTAGACATCTACATCTATCCTCGTTTGCGAATCAAAATGCAGATGCGTTGTCACCCGTGAGGACTAAGATGGAATGCCACTTTTCCAGTAAAATGGGTCTCCGGTTCTCTACACTCACAATACGAAACAGCAGTTTTAAGGTGCTATTTTACGCTGGTATTCTGTGAGAGCGTGGTCCTTCCCCGATCGAGCCGACCCATTCGTGCTACAACTATACTACTAATATAGCTGCAGCATGTCTCTACCACGTATAAAAATAGCTTATAGAATATTTTTTTATTGCTATCCACCTTTTATTTACTTTTATCTTTTATCCTACAAAGATACGTCAGCCTTATTGTACCATACCTTGTTCCTGATACACAAATCATAAGTATGTAGAAAGGGGAAACGATGTGATAATAACGAATATAGAAATTAATGAATTTGGCTATCGCCGAGTATTCCTTCGCAATTATACTCAAAAATCAACCTGTTTCATCCAAATTAATATTAAATTTTGCACCAGATTCTCCCTTTCCCTTTGATATTTGACATATTTTGCTAGCATATGTTACTGAGTCTGCTTTTTGATCAAAAATACAAATATTTTATTGGGATAGTGCCCAGAATGTAACCTATGAGTAGTAATTATATAGTTTCTATTCATTTCAATATTATTATACCACGGTATCCGAAGAGGATGACTTTGAATTGTTTTATGCCATATTTCTTTTTCCCTGCTTCTTTCATCGAAATAGTCCCTGAATTTATCATAACAAAGGTGTTTGAATTTCATCAATGTTTCGCTGTAAACTGGTAAATTATTTAATTCGATTCCTTGGGTTATAACGGATTTTGCTAATATGTAACCTATATACGATGTAACCCATTGCAACATAATATTCATACAGGGTTATTTTGCAATAACCGGCCAAATTTGCAGAGAAGGTTCATAATAAGTAACATACGCAAATGGTGAAAAAAAATTGATAAAAAAATTGATAAAAAAATTTAAAAACATCTGACCTTTTCATCTTTTTAAAACAAAATGCATGGTTATGCATTATTTTAACTGATTGTCATTTATAAATATCTAACGCCTACTATTATATTATTTTACTGTCGACAAAAACGTTGTGAATTGAATCGCACACAGAGGAGCGCGCGTACGCGTAGTTGTTGCACATAAATCACATTCAATTTGAGATATTATCAAATAAAAGTAGAAGCCTTATTTACTCCTATTTCAAAAACTACAACAACGGTATATCATTATTTATATATATGTACATAAGTTTAAATATAATTAATAGAATCAGGCGTTACTTTGCGGAAATCCATTATATAAAAGCTTTTAGAAAAATTTATTTCGCAAATATCCGCGTTATAAAATAAAATCATGTGTCTTACCTAGTATAAAGAGCACCTCCCGCCCTCCCTCAACTGCGTGCACTATCCCCGTCACCACTAATCCCAGCACCGCTGCTCCCAACACCACTACACTAGGCAAGACACACCACTGACGATAATACGACACGTGTTTCACCTCTACACGAGGCATCCTCAGGTGATATAGACTCTACGGTGGCTAACCGCTAAGAGAGTTAAGAGTTATTTTATAACGCGGATATTTGCGAAGTAAATTTTTCTAAAAGCTTTTACTTAAGTTTAAAATTTGACTACTCTTTGAAAAATAACTCTGTATAGCGACTACTGTAATCACATAATTGGTTTAAAATCTCATAAGCTAACGGTGCGCCTCTGCTATAACTAGAGGCGCATCGAGCTAAGCGATTATAGAATCTTGAAGTCTTGCAGTTGTATGCTTGGGTTGGAATTCAATTTTATTAATTATGGAGTCTCAAGCAAATCGTAGCATCCAGGGATCTTCTCTATTGAAAATTAGGACGTTATTTTGATTTCAATAGCCTCGCGAATCATCATAGGTAGAAATCAGTGTTCTTTACCGAGGATTTGTGTTCTATTAAATCTTATGTAGTGACTTGGGCGATCCTGTACGTGTTCACAGACTGCAGACCTTTCGGAGCGTCTATTTTTAACATCGGTTAAAATATGCGATAAAATCCGCAAAACTTAGTTTCATTTTAATGTGTGGTGTTCGCGTAAAAATCAGAAACTATTAATTGTACTATGCGATTCAAATAAGAATAGAACTGGCCTGGCGCCATATTGTGACGTCCAAGCTGTCATTTCAAACCAAATAGGTAGGGTGAGCATAACAGAACAGATATTTTTTGGAAATAATATTAATTTACTAAAGAACCATGAACAAAAAAGTATTAACCTGAATCTAGCATTTTAATTTCACTCTATGCATCAATGTCTGAGTCACGGAGCAAATACAAAGAGGAGACGACCTAAGGTACTGTGTACTGTGATTCTAACAAGGTCCTAACGTCATCACAGTGGGCGTGGCTTTAGTTAGTATACTGTCAGGGTCAGGTCCTGTGCCCTTGTGTCGAAAATCGCATATCGGTATATTTTCGTAGTGTTAAGAAGAAAATGATGAAGTGTTGTGTTTTATCGTGTAATAACTACTCAGATAGACGCTCTGATACTATGGATGGCATCACATTTAATTTGTAACTAATTTTATACCTAATTTATTAAAATAGTTCTAGCAAAATCTCTGCGTCGGCTTTCAAATATAATTAAATATATTCGACTCTAGATGGCGACACTTTGTACCATGGGAACTAAAAATATAAAGGTACGCAGATCTCAGTATTGATAAAACAATCATACGAGGGGGCTAAAATTTTGCATTCAGCCCTAAAGAATTTATAATCGCCAAAATATTATTTTTACAGTTTTTATAATCATTTGTGTACAGGCCGCCATCTATCGTCAAGGTAGCTAAACTAAATTGCAACGTCGATATGTAACAATGCGAGTAGTTTTACTATTTATCGGTAGGTGGAAATAGTTAAGTGGGAGGGGCTTAACACCCCCTCACCCCGCAAATTATCGCGCGTTGTTGTGACATGAGTGAAATCTAATTACAACACCTCCTCTTTGTTTTTGCTCCGTGGTCTGAGTAGTCATCATAGTCAACATTATTATCACTGCAATTTTCCCTTATAAAAATAGAACATGGTTTATGTAGGTATTTTAAATATTCCACCGACTTCCGACGTTCAATAGATTTGGTAATACTATAATATACAGTTAAATGAATCGAAAAAAAAAAACGTTATTAATATGCAATTAATTTTCTTTGCAAGTCGTACTTTCAAGTGACAGTTAACAGATCGCGGTCATTCGAGGTCATTGAGGTTCCTATTTTCATTTGAATCGCATTGTAATCTTATGTGTAGATGTTAGTATTGGAATACATTTCTTTTTTCTCACTCCACCACCAAACTGTAAGCCTGTGTACCCACCTTCCATATAATCCTGAAAGCATGTCCATCCTATGTTCACGACCATCCCGTACATCTCCAGTAAGGAGTTCATCTTCTCTATGAGATTGTTTACGATTTCTTGTCGACGTGCGTTGCGGATGCAGGTCGCGATGAGCCGCTCTATGGTCACGTTCAGATTGTTTATGGCGTCGGACTCCAACTCGTTGGTCTCCCCTCGCCACTGTATGATTGTGTCCAGCTGACAAATGAATAAGTAATTTAAATGACTGATATCACGACTTTTTCTACAATCAGGGCGGCAACACTTTGAAATGAGAGAGAAATATTTAACAGATTTCACAGCGAGGAAGTTAATTGTTAGTGAAATATAAGAGTTAATGTTTCTTCCTATAGAGATTATTCCGATAGATGCCGCTACTAATGTTGTATATACCGTTACAGCCTATTAAAGTCCATCGCTAAACATATGTCTCCCCCATAGATTGCCTCATAGGGGAGATATTTACCATAGTTGTAATGTTACTGTTGATTTGAAAATTTCACCTCTCAGTGTGTCATGTGCTCCTGGTAGATTATCTTCTATACATCCATCCATTACAGCCTATTAAAGTCCACTGGTGAACATAGGCCTCCCCCATAGATTGCCTCATAGGGGGGATATTTGCCATAGTTGCCACACGTAGGAGAAGTGGGTTGAATACCTGAGTTTATTTTTTATTTTTAGTCGTTATTGAAATGACGCCCATCTCCTGGTTTGTTTCCCTCTGTCGCCTCTTACGACACCCATGGCTATGAATTTAGGCTAGTATTCTTTCAATACTCACAATTTGCACATGCAGACCGTTCAGCGTCCCTCCCGCCTCATCTTTGGACGTTTGGACGATCATCTCTAGCAACGCCGGCCGTAAAACGCTGGCGTGATCCTTCAAATCTTCACTACAATTGCAAATCACCTAAAAACATACATTATATTTGAAAAAAAAAGAGAGCGCTTCGCCCCTTATTTACGACGTGCTTTGCAAGGAAAACATCATGAGGAAACCAGCATGTCAGAGCCATAAACATAATATTCACCCGTGAGGAATAACATGGAATGCTTTGTTTCCAGTAATAAGTCTCCGGTTCTCTACACTCACCACACGAAACAGCAGAATTAAGCTGTTATTTAACGCTGGTATTCTATGAGAGCGTGGTCCTTTCCGGGTGGAACCGATGTGCCACAGTTAATAACTAGCATAGTTGCAGCGTAGTTCTACAACGTGAGATCCACGTAAGTTACAGTTAGTCATATTTATAGGATATGGTTGACAAACGAGCACTCAGCCCACCTGATGGTATCTGGTTTCTGCCTATAGACATCTACATCCATCCTCGATTAAGAATCAAATACAGATACGTTGTCATCCGTGAGGACTAAGATGGAAAGATGTATTTCTGACATATTTATACGTAGTAAAGCCATGCTGCAGCTATATTAGTAGTATAGTTGTAGCACGAACGGGTCGGCTCGACCGGGGAAGGACCACGCTCTCACAGAATACCAGCGTCAAATAGCGGCTTAACAGTGCTGTATTTCGTTTGGTGATTGTAGAGAACCGGAGACCATTTTTACTGGAAACGAGGTATTCCATTTTAGCCCTCACGAGTGACAACGCATCTGCATTTTGATTCTTTATTGAGGATAGATGTAGATGTCTATGTGTCACAGCAACCATTACCATCAGGGTGGACTGTGTGCTCGTTTGTCATCTTGTAAAAAAAAACATATACATAAACATGATGTTGAGTCACAATGCGATGATTTTGGGATTTTGACGGCAGTTTAAATCAGCAAAGTCATTGACGATATTCATTCTCTTTTCTTTTATTAAGAGAAACGTACCCTCAACATCTATACAATATCAGTAGTAAAATTGCTATACCTGTGCGAGGAGCCACTTGACGTTGTGGTGCAGGTGGGACCGCAAAGCAGCAGCGAGGCTGTTCCGCCACGAGCTGATGGGCAGGTGGCAGACGCGGCTGGTGGCAGCCGTCAGCGTGGCAGCGCACGCGTGCTCGTTCACTGAGCTCTCGTACACCGACAACTCGTGAGTCTCATCCTGATCATTTCCACACGTTTCATTTAAGTAACAACCAGAATGTCTTGAAGGTTTTAGAACTTAATTTGATCATTGCATCGTTATCTTGGTTGTGTGATTGGAGGGTAGGCAGATGTTTCACAGTGGTACTGTACTGATTGGTCGCATGACGCAGTCACTCGTTAATAAAGTGGGGAGCGGTTGGGATCAGTTGTATAAATAGCAGCATCAGTCCTCGGCTCGGTGACGCACTGAATAGTGTATACTGGACTCCAGTCGTCATCATCCACGTTTACTGTCTACCAAGGAGTGCATCTTTCTAATAATTACGATGAAGTGGCAAACGGCCTATAGCTATAAGCGACAACCGATGGGGGAAAACGGTTGTCCAGTGGCAGTCCCGTACCGGTAGACGAATTGCAGAACACGAATAGAATAGAATAATTTTTTATTCAATATTGATTATTACATAATACTTATTGAAAGTCATTTTTTATTTACCACTGGTTCGGAAAATACCTCAGTCCTGGGAAGAACCAGCAAGAAACCCAGCGGGACTTTTTTTTAAACATAATTTCACTTAACAATAATTTTGTTTATATAATTTTTAAATGATATTTTCATAGAACCAGCATGGTGGCGAACACCCTATTCCCAGGGGTTATTTTCATTCATGTATTCCTTGATATTATAATAACCCTTCTTGTACAGTTTTTCTTTAATAAAACTTTTAAACTTGTTTATTGACAAACTTTGAATATGTTCTGGGATTTTGTTGTAAAAGCGTATACATTGCCCCATAAATGAATTACTGATTCTGTGGAGTCTAGTAACTGGCATTACAAGCTTATGTTTGTTCCTAGTATTTAAAGTATGCACATCCTTATTCTTATTAAAGCTATTTATGTTTTTATGCACATACATTACATTCTCATAAATATATTGCGATGCAAAAGTTAATATGTTTATTTCTTTAAATTTTTCTCTGAGGGACTCTTTACAATTTAGGTTATAAATCGCCCGTACGGCTCTCTTTTGCAAAACAAATATAGCTTCAATATCAGTCGCATTACCCCATAGCAAAATTCCATAAGACATTACGCTATGAAAGTAACTAAAATACACTAATCTAGCTGTCTCAACATCTGTGAGACTTCTAATCTTTCTTACAGCATATGCTGCAGAACTAAGTCTGCTTGCTAATTTAGATATATGGGGGCCCCATTGAAGTTTCGCGTCAATAGTAATACCAAGAAAAACAGTGGTACCCACAAGACTCAACTCCTCCCCATTTAACAGCACATTGGTATTCGAATGTTTTACATTAGGTATTGTAAATTTAATACACTTTGTCTTATTGCCGTTTAAGAGCATATTGTTGGCGTTAAACCAATGTACCAATTTCGATAGAGCATTATTTACATCGTCATAACTAATTAACTGTCGTTTGAGTTTGAAAATCAAAGAGGTATCGTCAGCAAATAATACTATATCGTGATTGTCCCCTACAAGATAAGGTAAGTCATTAATATAGATTAAAAACAGGAATGGGCCAAGAATCGAGCCCTGAGGAACGCCCATTGATACTACCGATCTGGAGGAACCTTTACCATTAATCACTACTTTTTGAATTCTGTTACTTAAATATGAAGTAATAAGTCTAAGCGCTAAATTTTTTACACCGTAATGTTGTAGAAGAAGTAGAT
The DNA here is from genome assembly GCA_033319125.1 of Parnassius glacialis. Lineage (NCBI taxonomy): Eukaryota > Metazoa > Arthropoda > Insecta > Lepidoptera > Papilionidae > Parnassius > Parnassius glacialis. The sequence continues at coordinate 68,263,497 of JAVANC010000004.1, read as the reverse complement.
GGATGCAGTTAGCTTAGGTCCCAGCTTTGTGGCATTCTTTGGCAAGGTTTTTTTTCAACTTTGGGATTTTGGACAAGGACATGTGTAAAAAGTTATAACACAGAAGTTATAACATTCGAACCGAACGGTTTTCTTTGTCCTTCAATATGCGTTCAGCCAAGGAGTGAAATAATTTGAAAAAAGAAAAGAAAGAAACATTTATTCAACCAACACATAACATTAAGAAAAATAGAAATTCGTACATATTACAAATTAGTAATTATGCAATTGTGTGATGTCCATATCGCCTCGAGGGTGTCGTAAGAGAGGACAGAGGGAAACAAACCAAGAGATAAGCAGCTGCGTGTTCCTAATTGCCAACCAGCTTGCCAAGCGAGGCAACTTTGGAAAATATTTCCCCTATAAGGCAATCTATAGGCCTAACGTTTAACAGTGGACTTTAGGCTGTAACGGTAAAATAAATGTTTAGTGTACGCATAACCATAAGAAATCGTTAATTAAAGAACATTACCTGTTCATCGAGAGGCAGCTGAAGGTCGAAATCCAGCGGGTTCTCTGAGAGCGTGTGCAGGAAGGTGCGGGTTCTGGTGCTAGTACTGGTGCGAGTCAGCGAGCGGCCCAGCAGCGGGCTGTCGCTGGACAACTCCACGCCCGCGGTTTGCTTCACCGTTCGCTTCTGCTGCTGGGACACAGGCCAAAAATGTCAGCTTTAAAATGTCCAAAAGCTGAGAATAAGCTTTCTCTTGAAAGCAATCAACCATAAAATTAAACTAAATGTTGAATGACACTATTTTTCTTTTTAACTTCTTTTTCATTCCCAACGTTTCGGGTGCTTTACAGCACCCTCGGTCACGGGGGAAAGAGATGTTTGACGTCCTGACGTCATAGTTAACAAAGGCTACCTCCAACTTGAGGTAACACATCATTTTATGTTGTAGCGCAGAACTTAGCGGTACTTAGATATTACGCAGATCTATTACTAATTGATTTTAACATCTATAATATAATGGATTCCCACAAAGCAACGCCTAATTCTATTGATTATCTCCTTTCAAATGAAAGGCTGTGGGCCGCGGATTCAATTCCCATATCGATTGAACATGTGTTCGACTACGCTCAATTTATAAATGGAAGACGCCTCCACGACAAAGGAGCCGTATGGGCGTAGGGGAATTGTCTGGAAGGGTGAATTTAGTGTTCAAAGCTAAAAGTACATATCAAATCTATTAATGTAGTAATACCGTGTAGTGGCTGTGTGTATTATCCACTTCCCCTAACTGCTGCCACGCTGAGTACGTATGGGTCGGCTCGACCGGGGAAGAACCACGCTCTCACAGAATACCAGCGTAAAATTGCAGCTAAACGCTGCTGTGTTTTATATAATGAGTGTAGAGAACCGGAGAACCATTTCACTGGAAATGAGGCATTCCATCTTAGTCCTCACGGCTGACAACGCATCTGCATTTTGATTCGTAATAGAGGATAGATGTTGATGTCTATGGGCCACAGCAACCACTTACCATCAGGTGGACTGTGTGCTCGTTTGTCACCCTGACTGCTATAAACAAATCGGGAGCTGGGCAGCAGCGTCTTCTTAATAAAGACAAATATAAAAAAAACTGCGGTTGCCAACCCACCTGCCAAGCTTGCCATCTATGGCAAAATTATCCCTATGAGACAATCTATGGGATGGCCTATATTCAGTTGACTTTTATAAGCTGTAAAAGAATAACATACAGTTCTCTCAATTATAATGTTCTCTCACCCACTGCGCCCTTAGTGGTAGGTTGTACGTGATGCCCGGGTCCACAATTCGACTCCAGGCGGCTTCGTTGTAGATTAAGTCGTAGAACTTGGAGTCCTTCGGCTCGCGGCAGAAGATCGCCGCGGTCAGACAGTTGTAGTTTTCACAATGGAACAGGCTGGAAACAAGATTCAAGGTTTAATTTTTTTGCGCGGATCTCGAATTCTTTTTCTAAAATAAAATTAGGCTAATTTTAAGTTACTCCTTTTAACAACAGCTGTCTGCCAGTGAAAGCCCCTTTAAAATCGGTCCAGTAGTTTCAGTGATTGGCGGGAATAAATAGACAGGCAGGCAGACAGATATACAAAAATTTAAGAATTGTTTTCTTTTTTGTTATACATATCGTATATACTTTCATATGCATTTAGTAAAAAGCCGTTATTTTGACATTTTTTTATAGAACGACTATGCGGCTCACCTGATGGTAAGTGACTACCGCCGCCCATGAACAACCGCAACACCAGGGGAATTGCAGATGCGTTGCCGACCTTTTAGAAAGGTGTAAGCTCTTTTCTTGAAGGTTCCTAAGTCGTATCGGTCCGGACAAATCCCCGGTGGTAAACAATTCCACAGAGAAGTTGTACGAGGAAGAAAACTCCTTGTAAAACGCAGTCGTGGACCGCCAAGCATCCACATAATGAGTATGGTATCGTGAATATTGACGCGATGTGCGTTCGTGAATTTTGGCGGCTGGTATTAATCCGAACAATTCCTCAGAGCACTCCCCGTGGCAGATCGAAAGAAAATGCAAAGAGATGCAACATCTCTACGCAGTGCCAGTGTATCGAGCCGATCAGAAAGAACTCGGTCGTCGACGATTCGAACCGCTCTGCGCTGGATGCGGTCAAGTCAAGGAGCTGGCACTGGGGTGCCCCGGCCCAGAGATGAGAACAGTATTCCATGTGAGGCCGAACTCGCGCTTACACTGTCTCGCTCTGCTGAGCACGCCAAGCTTTTTAGAGACCAATTTGGCCTTCCCTTCCAAGTGACCACGAAACTGCACACTATTCGATATGTCGACGCAAAGGATTCCGATGCTACCTGATGCAGCAAGGGAACCTTGAACTGAGGAAATACGACAAAAGGGTTCTTTTAAGCGGTAAACAGGCAAACTTGTGTGTTCTGGGATCCGAGACTTTGTTCAGCAAAGACTCGACTTCAGACACAAGTTTGTCCTGGTACTCGGCGACGATTTCGCGAGAAATATTGGCACGGCCGGTATATATAAGACATCACCAGTTCTACTCACCAGTGCTATTATCCGCAAAGCAATGAATGCTGCCGGTTTGCAACATATCATTGATATGCAGAAGAAACAGCGTTGGTGATAGCACACAGCCTTGTGGAACACCAGCGTTAATAGGCTTGTACACGGAGCATGCACCGTCTACTACGACCATGATGCTCCGATCAGCAAGGAAACTGGTGATCCATTTGCACAATTTCTGGGGAAGGAAGCTTCAAATGAAGCGCTTTGTGCTAGACCCGATCTAAGGCCTTTGCTATGTCCGCCAATGCCTCTCCCTTGGACTTTACCGCCTCCGCCCATCTATGAGTCAGGTAGACCAGAAGATCGCCAGCTGATCGACCCCTACGAAAACCGTACAGGCGGTCACTAATCAGCTGGTGATCCTCAAAGTACCTCATGAGCTGGCAGTATATAATGGATTCCATTATTTTGGGATCGGGTGGACCAAAGCTGTCTTCCATGAATTTGGGACTACGCCTTGGGAGTAGGAGTATCAGAAAAGACGCGTTAAAACCGGTGCCAACTCCGGAGCACACGTCTTCAGCACAATGGGAGAGACTCCATCAGGCCCACTCGACTTGCTGACGCGTCCAGGAAGAAGAGTGCTTTGCGAACCGAACGCTGTGTAAACCGCACATCCGGCATGGAGCACTCACATTGCGGGATGGTTGGCGGTGTATTCTCCCCGTCATCTAGAGTCGAGTTGGACGCAAAGAGAGAGCTTAACAGATCAGCTGTCTCCTTTGCAGCATGGGCCAGTGAGTCGTCCTCTCTGTGCAGAAATGGAAGAGATGGCTGACAGAAGTTAACAGTGGTAGAGCCACGCGGCAGCTTTTGCTGTCGCACGGATGGTCCAGCTCGAACCGGGGTGGTACCACGACCTCACAGAATACCGGCGTGATGTAGAGGTTTACCTCTGCGTTCCGCTTGGTGAGTGCAGGTGACCGGAGGCCCAATTCCCCTTTCCCCCCCCCCCCCCTCCCATCAACATGGTAGTGGAATTGAACAGAAGACTACCCCAGGAGGGTACCAGCACCCTTGGAGAATCCCTCTCTGAGCATCCACAACCAAACCACTCCACTCCTGGGCGTGGGTGCTCAGGCTGCCCCGCGTATTCTCGGGAGGGGGGGGGGGGGCAAAATTCCGCTCGCGACTAATACTGCTCGGGGCAAGCTGAGCAATAAGACCAAGGCGACCCCTTTCACGCTATCCGTGAATTTTTGCAATATCAGGGGACTTCATTCCAACCTTAACGCTGTCCATTACCATCTAGAGACGGCGAAGCCGGCCTTGCTCTTTTTAACCGAGACTCAGGTGTCCTCTCCGGCTGATACTTCATATCTCTCTTACCCGGGGTACAAATTTGAACACTCCTTTGTGCCCCGGGCTGGAGTTTGCGTATACGTCAGGGAGGACATCTGTTTTCGACGCCTCGGCAGTCTTGAAGGTACGGACCTGTCCATCCTATGGCTGCGCGTAGACAGCGATGACCATCCCCGTCTCTACGGGTGCCTCTACAGGTCCCATAGTGGTAATGCCGACACAGACCGACTCATCGACCACGTCCAAGGCACTGGCTGCAGACTCCGTGCTACAACAGGTCCCATCCGCAGAGATCGTGATACTCGGTGATTTTAACGCCCACCACGCTGAATGGCTTGGTTCTCGTTTAACCGATCATGCGGGTAGATTTGTCTATGACTTTGCTTTGGCATATGGTCTAACACAACTGGTTACTTCGCCTACGCGGATCCCAGATGTGGAGGATCATGTACCTTCCCTGTTGGACCTTCTGCTGACCTCTCATCCGGACGGATATCATGTCTCCGTCGATGCCCCACTGGGCTCTTCGGACCATTGTCTGATCCGGAGTACGGTGCCACTCACGCTCCCATCGCAGTTGCGATCTGCAGCTTGCCGCCGTGTTTGGCACTATAGGTCGGCCGATTGGGACGGGATGCGGTCTTTTTTTGCATCCTACCCTTAGGGGCGGGTTTGCTTCTCGCCGGAAGATCTCAGCGTTGTTGCCGATTCTGTTGCTGATGTGGTACTTCAGGGTATGGAACTTTTTATTCCATCCTCTGTGGTGCCCATCGGAGGCAGATCCCAGCCATGGTTTGGTCGCTCCTGTAAACTAGCATCACGCTATAAGCAGGAGTGCTACCAGGCCTGGGCTGACGCATCAACGTCCCGGGATGTAAACACCAGCGCTCTTAAAAAGAAGTACAATTCCGCCTCCAGGTCCTTCAAAAGTGTCATTGCCAAGGTAAAGTCAGAGCAAATCGGCAGAATTGGCGAGAAACTAGTTCGCCTCCCTTCGGGAACACGTGCATTCTGGTCTCTCGCCAAGGCTGTCCAAGGGAACTTCTGTCAGCCATCTCTGCCATCTCTGCACAGGGTGGACGACTCACCGGCCCATGACGCAAAGGAGAAAGCCGATCTGCTAGGCTCTCTTTTTGCTTCCAACTCGACTCTAGATGACGGGGAGAACACACCGCCGAACATCCCACGGTGTGAGTGCTCCATGCGGGAAGTGCTGTTTACACAGCGCTTGGTGAGTAAAGCACTCCTCTCCCTGGACGTCAACAAGTCGAGTGGGCCTGATGGAGTCCCACCTATTGTGCTGAAGACGTGTGCTCCGGAGTTGGCACCGGTTTTAACGCGTCTTTTTCGGTACTCCTACTCCCTAGGCGTAGTCCCGGACTCATGGAAGACAGCTTTGGTGCACCCGATCCCTAAAAAAGGCGACCGCTCAATCCGTCCAACTACAGGCCTATCGCCATCACCTCCTTGTTCTCCAAAGTATTGGAAATGATTATTAACAGCCAGCTCATGCGGTACCTTGAGGATCACCAGCTGATTAGTGACCGCCAGTACGGTTTCAGTCGGGGGCGCTCAGCTGGTGATCTTCTGGTCTACCTGACCCATAGATGGGCGGAGGCAGTGGAGTCCAAGGGGGAGGCGTTGGCCGTTAGTTTAGACATAGCAAAGGCTTTCGATCGGGTTTGGCATAAAGCGCTTCTTTCGAAGCTGGCTTCCTATGGGCTTTCCGAGAAATTGTGCAATTGGATCACCAGCTTTCTTGCAGATCGGAGCATCAAGGTCGTAGTAGACGGTGCATGCTCCGATTACAAACCCATTAACGCTGGTGTTCCACAAGTCTGCGTGCTATCACCAACGCTGTTTCTTCTGCATATCAATGATATGTTGCAAACCAGTAACATTCATTGCTATGCGGACGACAGCACTGGTGATGCTTTATACACCGGCCGTGCCAATATTTCTCGGGAAAACGTCGCCGAGTACCGGAACAAACTTGTGTCTGAAGTCGAGACTTTGTTGAACAAAGTCTCAGACTGGGGGCGACTAAATCTAGTCCAGTTCAATCCCCAGAAGACACAAGTTTGCGCGTTTACCGCTAAGAAGATTCCCTTTGTCGTATCTCCTCAGTTTCAAGGCACTCCCCTTGTTGCCTCAGCCAGTATCGGAACCCTCGGTGTCGAAATATCGAGTGACGTGCAGTTTCGTGGTCACTTGGAAGAGAAGGCCAAATTGGCCTCTAAAAAGCTTGGCGTGCTCAGCAGAGCGGGACAGTATTTCATGCCGGCACACCGCTTGCAACTTTACAAGGCGCAGGTTCGGCCTCACATGGAATACTGTTCCCATCTCTGGGCAGGGGCCCCCCAGTGCCAGCTCCTTCCACTTGACCGCATCCAGCGCAGAGCGGTTCGAATCGTCGACAACCGAGTTCTTTCCGATCGGCTTGACTCCCTGGCACTGCGTAGAGAGGTTGCATCTCTTTGCGTATTTTATCTGCTCTGAGGAATTGTTTAGACTAATTCCAGCCGCTCAATTTCACTATAGCACATCGCGACAGAACTTGCGATACCATCCATATCATCTAGATGATTGGCGGTCCACCACTGTGCGATTCAGAAGAAGTTTTCTCCCTCGCACAACTTCCTTGTGGAATCGATTACCACCAGCGATTTTTCCGGACCGATACGACTTAGGGACCTTCAAGAAAAGAGCCTACTCCTTTTTAAAAGGCCGGCAACGCATCTGCGAATCCCCTGGTGTTGCAGTTGTTCATGGGCGGCGGTAGTCACTTACCATCAGGAGAGCCGCATGCTCGTTTGCCCACTCTCCTATAAAAAAAAAAGAAGTTCCCTTGGACAGCCTTGGCGAGAGACCATAATGAACGGGTTCCCGAAGGAAGGCGACCTAGCTTCTCACCAATTCTGCCGATGTGCTCAGACCTTCTCTTATCAATGACGCTTTTGAAGGACCTGGAGGCGGAATTATACTTCTATTAAGTGCGTTGGTGTTTACATCACTAGACGTTGATGCGTCAGCCCAGGCCGGGTAGCACTCCTGCTTATAGCGTGATGCTATTTTACCGGAGCGACTAAACCATGGCTGGGATCTGCCTCCGATGGGCACCACAGAGGATGAAATAAAAAGTTCCATACCCTGAAGTACCACATCAGCAACAGAATCGGCAACAACGCTGGGATCTTCCGGCGAGAAGCAAACCCGAGCAAACCCCCCCAAGGGTAGGATGCAAAAAAAGACCGCATCCCGTCTCAACCGGCCGATCTATATATAGTGCAAAGCACGGCGGCAAGCTGCAGATCGCAACTGCGATGGAAGCGTGAGTGGCACCGTACTCCGGATCAGACAATGGTCCGAAGAGCCCAGAGGGCCAACGACGGAGACCTAATATCCGTCCGGATAAGAGGTCAGCAGAAGGTCTAACAGGGAAGGAACATGATCCTCCACATCTGGGATCCGCGTAGGCGAAGTAACCAGTTGTGTTAGACCATATGCCAAAGCAAAGTCATAGACAGATCTACCCGCATGATCGGTTAAACGAGAACCAAGCCATACAGCGTCCCCGACTGGAGGGGCTCCTAAGCGCATGCTTGGAGAGAGGCCAATTCCCGCTTCGTTGGAAGACGGGGAAGCTAGTCCTCATTCGGAAGCCGGGGCGCCCTGCGGACTCTCCGTCCGCATACCGGCCTGTGGTGCTGCTCGACGAGGTGGGCAAGGTCTTTGAAAGAGTCATTACAAACCGCCTCGCCAAGCACCTTGCGGGGACGGGGCCGGATCTTGCGGAACACCAGTTTGGTTTCCGCAAGAGGCGCTCTACGGTGGACGCCATCATGCACGTGAGAGCCCTCACGACGGGGGACGCAGTGGCCAGGGGAGGGGGGGTTGTCTTCGACATCGCCAACGCCTTCAACTCCATGCCCTGGAGCTGCATTAGGGAGGCACCCCGGTATCACCGGGTGCCGACTTATCTCCGTCGTGTAGTCGGGGACTATCTGACGGACAGGGCCGTCATCTACCCCGGTCGCAACGGTGAGTGGAACCGGCGAGAGATGTCGTGCGGTGTCCCACAGGGTTCGGTTCTGGGGCCGCCCCTGTGGAACATCGGTTACGACTGGGTGCTGCGCGCCGACCTCCCTACCGGCGTCAGCGTAGTTTGCTACGCTGACGACATGCTGGTACTGGCACAGGCGGGGTCGTACGAGGCGGCGGCGGAAACCATGACACGCGGGGTGGCGATAGTCGTTGAGAGGATCCGGCAACTGGGTCTGCAGGTGGCTCTGCACAAGTCCGAGGCCATAAACTTCCATGGTCCTCGGAACAGGCCACCACCGGGATCCTCAGTGATAGTAGGAGGGGTATCCATCGGCGTCGAGTCGACGTTGAAGTACCTAGGACTCGTCCTCGACGGCCGATGGAACTTCGTTGAGCACTTCCGACGTTTGGCTCCCAAACTGGAACGGACCGGGGCTGCCTTCAGGCGGCTCCTGCCAAACCTGGGGGGGGGGGGGCCAAACGCCTCCTGCCAGAGGCTCTACGCGGGGATCGTGCGGTCCATGGCCCTTTACGGGGCCCCGGTGTGGGCGCGTGGTTTGGCGCGGCTTGCCGTCCACCACCTGAACGCGCCCCAAAGGGTGGTTGCCGTGAAAATGGTTCGCGGCTACCGCACGATCTCCGAGGCGGCGAGCCTCCTTGCCGGATTGCCGCCATGGGATCTGGAGGCGATAGTCCTCGCGCGCCTGCACGAATGGCGCGCGGAGGCACTATGCCGGGGGGGAACCCCGCTGCCGCGGCAAGTTGTCGCGCAGCGGACAGACTTCCGGCACGATCTCATGGCGACATGGAGAGAGCGACTGTCGCAACCCCGTGCCGGGCACGCCACTATAGAGGCGATAAGACCCCTCTTTGAGGAGTGGCTTGAGAGACGCCACGGCGTCCTCACCTTCCGCCTGACGCAGGTCCTCACCGGACACGGTGTGTTCGGGAGGTTCTTGCACCGAATCGGGCGGGAGAAAACGCCCGGGTGCTCCCACTGCGAGGATCGACCGGAGGACACGGTGGAGCACACCGTGGAGGTGTGCCCTGCTTGGGCGGAGCACCGCCGTGTCCTCGTAGCGGCGATAGGCGGCGGCGACCTCTCGCGTCCGGCCCTGGTCGAAGCCATGGTCCGGAGCGAGACGGAATGGGATGCCGTCACCACCTTCTGCGAAGCAGTGATGCTAGCGAAGGAGGTGGCGGAGCGGGAGAAGGAGAGAGCAGCAGCTTTCCTTCCCGGCCGCCGCGGGAGACGCCCCGGGCGTCGGGGGCTACGTCGTGGCCCCCGGCCACCGTAGGCACGGGCCTGTGGACGGCGAGCAATGGGTAGCTCGCCGTCCGTCCGTCTAACGACGACAGGCCGTGTCGAAGGCGCGTTTTGTTCCACGCGCGCCTCAAAGAGCTGTCAGCAGCGTGAAGGGGCCCGCAAGGGCCGACGCCTGCCGGGGCTGCGGGCTGTTCGAAAGAGATACCGCGGCTCCGGAACGTAAGGGCACTGAAGGAACACGGATGGTTTTTAGTCAGTAAAAGTCTGACACTCCCTTCCGCTCCACCCAGAGCGAAAGGCGTCATTAGATGACTTTCCATCCGCAAAAAAAAAAGCCATACAGCGTGGTGGGCGTTAAAATCACCGAGTATCACGATCTCTGCGAATGGGACCTGTTGTAGCACGGAGTCTGCAGCCATTTGGACGTGGTCGATGAGTCGGTCTGTGTCAGCATTACCACTATGGGACCTGTAGACACACCCGTAGATGCGGGGATGGTCGTCGCTGTCTACGCGGAGCCATGGGGATGGGCAGGTCCGTACCTTCGAGACTGCCGAGGCGTCGAAAACAGATATCCTCTCTGACGTATACGCTAACTCCAGCTCGGGGCTCAAACGAGTGTTCTATTTTGTACCTCGGTTAGGAGAGATATGAAGTATCAGCCGGAGAGGACACCTGAGTCTCTGTTAAAAAGAGCAAGGCCGACTTCGCCGTCTCTAGATGGTAATGGACAGCGTTAAGGTTAGAATGAAGTCCCCTGATGTTGCAAAATTCACGGATAGCGTGACAAGGGTCGCCTTCGTCTTATTGCTCCGCTTGTCCCGAGCCGTATTAGTAGCGAGCGGAATTCCCCCCCCCCCCCCCCCAGAATACAAGGGGCAGCCTGAGTACCCACGCTCAAGAGCGGAGTAGGTTGGTCGTGGATGCTCAGCGAGGGATTCTCCAGGGCTGCTGGTATCCTCCGGGGGTAGTCTTTTCTTTAATTCCGCTACCATGTTGATGGGGGGGGGTTTGAGCCTCCGGCCACCAGCACTCACCAGGGGCAACTCAGACGTAAACCTCTACTTCACGCTAGTATTCTGTGAGGTCGTGGTACCACCCCGGTTCGAGCCGGCCCATCCGTGCGACAGCAAAAGCTGCCGCGTGGCTCTACCACTGTTAAAAACAGACACTACAATTTTATTTATTTGTATAGATAAACATACAGACAGTTGTTCTTCAGTTTCTGGTCAGCTCCAGCGGGGCAGACTACCACCTTCTCCAGCTGCACGCAGTACATCGCGACAGTCTTCGCCAGGTAGAACATGTTGTCTCGCACTTCTGCAGATATCCGGTTGTACAGGACCGAATTTGGGGACTCGATGTGGGTTCTTGGTATCTGTAATGAACATTATATTATTGTTTTGTCCGTTTGTACGGACCGTCACGTTGATCTAGTTAGTAGTCGTAAATACGGTTGATGATCACGAGGTCCTGGATTCGATTCCTGGATCGGCCCAAAATCAGTACTAGGGTTTTCCGTCAAAAAATTCTCAGTAACAGCCCGGAGTTAGGAAGTTGGCGGTGTCCCACCCCCGGCTCGACCAGGGAGGGCACACACTCTCACATAATACCAGCGTAAAATAGCCGTTTAACACTGCTGTGTTTCGTATGGTGAGTGTAGGGAACCCGAGACCCTTTTTACTGAAAAAGATGCATTCCATCTTTGACCTTGGGGTTGGTAAAAAAAAAACAGAAATTTTAAACTTGGTAGTCAAAATTTTAGCAACCTAAAGGCAACACAATAATAATATATAATTTACCTTCTCAAAAGCAACTTTTAGCAGAATCAACGCCCGCATATAGTCGACGACAGCTTTGTGGTAGATATAGTGCGCGGTCGCTCCTCTAGGTTTCTTTTTCAGCATCGCTAGAAGATCCTTTAGAATGCTGGAGAAGAACTCTTCGCAGACTGACGCATTGGAACACCTATAAAAAGAGACAAACATATACATATATAATAATAATAATAATAATTGTAATAAATATATTATACGGGTAGAGCCATGCTGCAGCTATATTAATAGTATAGTTGTAGCACGAATGGGTCGGCTCGACCGGGGAAGGACCACGCTCTCACAGAATACCAGCGTAAAATAGCAGCTTGATACTGCTGTGTTTTGTATGGTTATTGTAGAGAACCGGAGACCCTTTTTACTGGAAGAGACAATCCATCTTAGTCCTCACGGATGACATCGCATCTGCATTTTAATTCGCAAACGAAGATGTAGATGTAGATGTCTATGGGCCACAGCAAACACATACCATCAGTTGTGCTGTGTGCTCGTTTGTTACCCTTATTCTAAAAAAAAATATTATACTATAGGACTTAGCCCACGAAGGAATGAGATAGAGAACAGTATACAGTGTTTCCTATTATCTCAGTCTCCTTTTCTTAAGGTTTCACGTCTACAGCGTGTGAGGTGCACACTGGTTCATTCAGATGTTATCAGGAAGATACCTACTACGCTGCCCATTTCCTGATTCAAGTTACCTTCACCTCCTACGACACCCACGGAATGATATGGGGTAGTCGATTTTCTTACACCATCACTATACGATTAAATAATAGCTTATGTTTATTATTAATTAAATTACTACATGGTAGACACTTTTTCTGCACTATAGTAAACAGCAGGGATTCCCCAAACCATTTTGGGCAAGAGACCCCTTTTTTTCAAAATGAACTGTTTCTTTCTGTCTCTAGTTTTTTTTCCTATTGATACAAAATACTTACCAATTCAAAAATTTTGCGGGTGGTTTAGTGAGCATACTTGACATCATTTTCTCATCAAAATTTAACAAAATAAATAGACATAAAACTCAGTAAATATCATGTGTAATTAATAAAAATTAATACAAATTTGACGGCTCCGTGGTGCAGTGGCTTAGCAATAAGTTGCAGCACCAAGGGCCGCGGGTTCGAATCCCGCACGGAACAAGTATTTGTATGGCCTACAAATAATTATTCTGGATCTGGATGTTTGTCTTTGTGAAATTTATGTATGTAAACTGCCCCCACGAAACAGGACAAAATCCTAGTGTGAAGGTAACGTTTTAAAAAAATAATAATAAAAGAAACGTATCTCAAAGCAAAGATAAAAAAATTAAAAACTCAGTGTGATTGATGATCATTAATAGAATAGAATAGAATAGAATAATTTTTTATTCAATATAGATCACATGTGTAATTCTTATTGAAAGTCATTTTTTACTTTACCACTGGTTCGAAAAAAAAACCTCCGTCCTGGGAAGAACCAGCAAGAAACCCAGCGGGACTTTTTTTTTAAAGCAAATTTTACAATAATGGTTATACAACTATATAAGTACAAAATTTATTTTAGAAACAGCTTGGAAGCGATCACCTCATTCCCAGGGGTTATTATCAACCATGTATTCATTTATACTATAATAACCCTTTTTATACAGTTTCAACTTAACAAAACATTTAAACTTGCTAATAGAGAGAGCCTGTACACTTTCCGGGACCTTGTTGTAATAGCGTATACATTGCCCCAAGAATGAATTACTGACTCTGTGGAGTCGAGAAACTGGTATCACTAGCTTGTGTTTGTTCCTAGTGTTTACAGAATGCACATCACTTTTTTTTACTAAAACTACCTTTGTTTTTGTGAACATACATTAAATTTTCGTAAATATACTGAAAGGCCAAAGTTAATATATTTATTTCTTTAAATTTATCTCTAAGAGACTCTCTCAGTTTTAGGTTGTAAATAGCTCTAATGGCCCTCTTCTGTAAAACAAAAATAGTTTCTGAATCAGCCGCATTTCCCCATAGCAAAATCCCATAAGACATTATGCTATGGAAATAACTGAAATAAACTAATCTAGCTGTCTCGACACTAGTGAGACCTCTTATCTTTTTTACAGCATAGGCTGCAGAACTTAGTCTGCTTGCTAGTTTGGATATATGGGGGCCCCACTGAAGCTTTGCGTCGAGAGTGATGCCAAGAAAAACAGTGGATTCAACAGGGCTCAGTTCTTCCCCATTTAAAAACACATTGGTTCTCAGATTTTTAACATTCGTTGTTGTAAATTTAATACATTTAGTTTTATTTCCGTTTAAATGTAAATTATTAACGTTAAACCAATGCACTAATTTTGATATAGCATTATTCACTTCGTCACATTTAAATGATTGATGTTTAAGTTTAAAAATCAAAGAAGTATCATCAGCAAATAATACTATATCATGATTATCCTCTACAATAGAAGGTAAGTCATTAATATACACTAGAAATAGGAATGGGCCGAGAATTGAGCCCTGAGGGACACCCATTAGTACAGGTGAGCCGGAAGAACTCTTACCATTGATAATAACTTTCTGCATTCTATTACTTAAATATGAAATTATAAGTTTAAGCGCTGTGTTCTAATAATGCCGTGTGTGTCGATCCCTGGGAAACCGATTACGACCCCAAGGGGGTTATATCGACCACTTTGGAAAGGCCTTGGTTTAGAGGCCCAGTTTAATTACAGGCTGCGAGGCATTACATCTCAGTCCTCAGATGACAACGCATATGTAGCCTTTTTTGTTTGACGTTGGCTGTGGATACCTGCAGTCTGCAGTGGTCTCTTACCATCAGGTGCCTGTAAGCTCTCTTAACATTTCAATTTTATAAAAATACGTTCACGTTTATTGCAATAAAATGAAATTAGTTATCAAAAATTGACTTTCAATTTAAAACATAATTTACATCAATATTTTGCGTATATAGTAAGTTTTCATTTCATTATGCCAGCAAAGTCCACTACTAATCTCATTATCCCATAAGGGATATGTTCACTATAATTAGCAGGCACGTTTGCAACCGCAGCTTTCGAAGCGAACATTTCTTTAAATCGTTGCGATTTGAAACTCGATGATTCGAAAAAACGACACTAAAAAGAGACGAACATATCACATCTATAGCATTTAGTCTGCGAGAGAATGAGATAGAATACAGCACAAAGTGTTTCCTTTTATCTATTGTGTACTTTAGTCACCGTATGCTATTCGTGTCATTTGTTAAAATTGGAAACTTAGAATTAGGGTGAGAAACGAGCACACAGTCCACCTGATTGTAAATGGTTGCTGTGGCCCATAGACATCTACATCTATCTTCGTTTGCGAATTAAAATGCAGATGCGTTGTCATCCGTGAGGACTAAGATGAAATGTCTCTTTTCCAGTAAAAAGGGTCTCCGGTTCTCTACGCTCATCATACGAAACACAACAGTGTTAAGCTGCTATTTCACGCTGGTATTATGTGAGAGCGTGGTCCCTCCCCGCTCGAGGCGTGCTACAACTATATCATTAATATAGATAGCTACAGCATGACTCTACCACGTATAAAATTCGTCTCCTTCTCCCCTGATATCACTTCTACCGCGTGTGAACTGCGCACATGTGTTTTTTTTTTAAATCTTTTGACTTGTTATTAAAAACATGCCGTTGCCTATCTCCCGTTGCATTTCTTTCTGCCGCCTCTTAAGAACCCAAGTGATGATATGGGTTACTGGTTAATTATCATAGCACTAATTTCAACACTAAAAAATTGATTGATTTTTGTCATTACAGTTTAATAATATATTTTTCAAGAAAATCAATATGCCATAAAATTAAAACTTAGCAAAATCGCCACCTCAGTAAAGGCACCATGAGTCGATTGCAGACGCCCATTGACAGCCCGTCCCAGCACTGCTTGCACACGGTCTCGTATATGGTGATGTCGTTTCTTGATGCCAGAGTGACCACACAGGCGTCTATCGCATCGTCCCACCATCCCTTCTCCGTGTCACCTGTGGAGGGTTGTTATATATCATGCTTATTATATGATATTTTGCAGTTGATGGTGTTCGTGACGATATAAGTGATTAAAACGACAATATTAAATTAAATTAAAAACATTATTCCGTGACGATATTAAGTACAAAGTGCTAAACGTTATACCGGGTAACTTTTAATTTACTGAAGACCTTTTGGGAATATATTATTTACATCATAACAACAACATCTGTAAGAAAAAAATATATATCTTCAATTTTTTTTCATACAAAAATAAAAATATTTTAATTGGACCTTCTAAACGGTAATAGTCCTAAATAGCAAAATAAAGCGCGTGGCGGGGTAAGAGGCGGAGCTTGCTCATTTGAACTTGACCTAATTACGTGTGTCGTCAGTCGCCTTTGATGCGACCGCGACGTTTCTCCTTCCGTTGTGAGATTAATATTGCGAACGTTACCTTGTTACCGATGGCTTACCGATACTCAAATGTTGAGAATACCGAAATGGTGCGAATTTTAGCAATTTGCAATGATAACGTTAGTAAAGCCTGCCGTGAATATTCAAGGCGACTTCCCAACTAACGTGCACCGAGCTACGCTAAGATGATAGGCGCTACACAGCGATTGCGAGATTACAGGCAACTCCAGCCTGTATCAATCGATCGTGGTCGTCCACCGCGGCGCACAGTACGTGAGCAGGAAGACATACAACAGTTTTTTGAACAAAATCCAGCAGCGAGGCCCTATGAGGCAGCCCGACAGTTCAATGTGTCACAATACTAGGCATGGAGTGTCATACACAATGAAGGGAAGTACCCTTTCCACCTGCATCGTGTTCATGAACTCAGCGAAGCTGACAAACCAGCGCGAGTTACATTTTGTAACTGGTTACTAGCTGCTGAACGAGCTAACATTTTATTGACTGATGAAGCAACATTTGGCAGAACAGGACTATTTAATTCGCACAATGAACACTTGTGGTGCTATGAAAATCCACATGAACCAAGACCGCATAGCTTTCAACACCGGTTTAGTGTGGGCAGGCCTTATTAATATATATATATAAAAAATGAGTTGCTGCGCTGGGGACCGCAAGTTCTAATCCCGCATGGAACAAGTATTTGTATGGCCTACAAATATTTGTTCCGGGTGTGGATGTTTGTCCTCGTGCAATTTATATCTGTAAACTGCCTCCACGATACAGGAGAAATTCCTAGTGTAGTGCTAACATTTTTTTTAATCAAAAAATAAATAATATAACGTTACTGGGCCCTGTCTTCATAGAAAGATTATACGGTGAAAGCTATCATAGTTTTCTCACCGACACGCTGCCAGAATTGTTAGAGGACATACCACTTGCATCTCTACGCCATATGTATTACCAACATAACGGGGCGCCGGCGCACTATGCTCGCCAAGTTAAGGATTATTTAAACAATACCCTGGTCGCTGGATCGGACGTGGCGGGCCTTGTGCATGGCCTCCCAGATCGCCAGATATCACACCAACGGATTTTTGTATGTGGGGGCATGTAAAAACATTAGTGTATACTGGTCGCGCATTCGAAACCCGCGACATGTTGAAAAAAAATAATTTAGAAAAAATAATTTGGGCATTCGATCAAATCAAAATGAATCATCAAGTATTATCTCGTGTCGGTGAACAGTTAAGTTTTAGGTGTCACCTATGCATAGAATGTGCAGGTGACTATTTTGAACGCTATGTGCGCGATACTCACCGCCATCCGAGTACCTAATTCTGATTTTTAAATTTGTATTTAATATTTTTATTGAACCATTATACCTAAATATTTTTATTCAATTACTGTTAATATCTGTATTTAATCATTATAAATATTTTAATGTAATATTTGTAATTATTTTAACCTGGATCAATTTTTTAAATACAACTTGCAAAAAATAGTTAATAATACTCAACATTTAATTCGCACGTGCTGCAAACCGAAAAGGGCAGGCGGCGCCTTTGATAACACCTGTGTCGACGACTCTTGGATGAAGGCAGCGTTGCTAGCAAGCAGTGTTCGAAACAAACTACCAAAATGTCTATTAATACGTAAATAAATTAATAAAAGAATCAAATTGCTCTATCCAAAATAAAGAAGTATTTGAAAAGTTAACGTGAAGTCATTTAAAGTGGCGCCCTGGTGCAATAGGCACAGTGGTGAATGGTTTAGTAGGCACTCGCAACGCAATCAACGCGTCGCAGAGTTCATACTTTATAATTACCTATTATAAATTTTAATACTTGTGATTTTTAATGTTATTTGCAAATTTAATTATGTTTAATGATTTCAATACAATGTATAATCCTGATATCAAGTGTAAAATAAAAAAGGCATTTTCTTTGACGATTTATTCTGAAATTGTTTAAGGACTACAAAATACAGACTTAAAATGAGTCAGATAAAAGTTGTTTATTCGTAAATGTATTATATCCTGTTAAGAGTGATCTCGCAAAAAATTGTTGTAATGATGCAACCAATATATTCCCAAAAGGTCTTTAGTAAATTAAAACTAACCCTGTATTTACAATCATTAGTGTATTGTTTAGAGAATTATATGTAATCATTTGTATAGTGTTAAGACAACAATATGATAGAACATCTTAAGAAAACCTTTGTAAGCGGCCATTCAGAGCGCGGCATACGGTAGAACAATCGGGCGTTGTGTGTCGTAAGACCCGAAAATAATGAAAATAATTTTTATGCTTTAAAATAAATGTAAACATTTAATTAGATTGAGGTTAAAAGTCTAAGAAAATAAAGGAATATTTCGCGTGGTGTACTTCATTTCCCACAAATAGTTAAGTTAAATAATCAATGCTCCCAAAATAGTATAATATTTGAAATATTTTCGAATTTCGATTCCAATGGGCCTCCCCTCTCAGATCGATAACCCACAACGTCGATCTGGGAGGGGAGGCCCATCGGACAGTGCCACCGCCATCCACCACCAGATACCGCCACGCTCGTGGTCGACAATCAATATTCCCCTCGCGAGCGCCGGGGGTTCTCCTGCCCGCGCCGACCACTACCTACAGCCCAGCCTATAATCAGGGGGACTGTAATCGTATAGAAGACACCGAGGACTCCAGTATCCGCCGTGAATCATAGTCGACCGCCCGAGAAGACACACGCGCAGAAGAGCCACCGAGAGGGGCCACACCACTAACATTCCGAAGTCACAGAAGATCCAATAGAAAACATTTTAAGGCTCGTGAACAACTATTGAAGATCAAGCTAGAATTCGCTCAGATCTCCTTATGGAAAGCTGAATAAGAAACGGACGACTATGATGAAGATGGTGACTCCAAAAATGAGTACGTCCGATCCTGACTGGAAGATTCCTCAGCTAAACAGCAGCTAACTCAAGAGGCAACCACCGGAGGTGAGGCCCCACCTATCAAAACCGTACCAAAGACTCTCCCTCACTCGCCCTCGCCGACAAACCGAAACCAGAGAGTGCATAACTATGGTCGAATAACTTCGCAGCTTCGAAAGCCATAATAACACTCCCAAGCTTCAGCGGAGTACACACCGAGTGGCTTTCATTCCGTGCCATCTACGAGACAACCCGAGGCTACCTCAATGATAAAGAGAATACAGCCAGACTAAGAAGAAGTCTACGAGGAAGAGCCTAAGAAACCGTCAGCTCAGAACTCATCGGGCATGCCAAACCAGATGAGATTACGTGAGAACTAGAGATGCAATTTGGACGCCCGGATTCAATTGCACATACAGAGACCGAGAAGTTACGAGGACTGGCACGCTGTACAGAAACACCTAGAGACATCTGCACGTTCGCAAGCAAAGTGAGGGTAGGTGTCGTCACAGTTCGAGCACTAAAATAACATTACCTCATCAACGCAGAGCTACTGCGACATCTCACCGACAAGCTGCCGAACTCTCTACTCGCCTAGTGGTACAGAATCTACACCGAAGACTCCAGATCAGACCTCGGTTGCTTCAGCGATTTCATCACGGAACAAGCTCGTTTCTGCAATGCATTTGCACCACCGGAAATATTTAACGAAGCACAGAGCAACCGCCGTCCCGTACACAGAACACACGCTGCCATTACCAAATCGTCTCCAAGATGCAGTATATGTGAAATAGAAGGTCACTACGGATCCGACTGCAACAAATTTACAGAAGCAGATATCAACAAAAGATGGAAACTCGTTTGTGTTATGGATGTTTCCGCTGCCTACGCTCAAGAAACAAAACACACAGATGCAAGACCATCAAGTGTGGAATGGAAGGATGCACCGCGACATATCGACTTCTCCACTATGAAAGAAAGGAGAAGACAAAAGTTACAGAAAAGGAACCACAAGAAACCGTGACCAACTCATTCGCTATATCGAAGTCTCAAAATAATTCCAATGCGAGTAATTGGACCGGCGGGAGAAGTAGACACGCACGCCCTGCTGGACGATGGGTCAACAGTTTCGCTAATGGATGAAGATTGCCGAACATAATGGAGCCACAGGGCGATAGGTCCCTTCAAGATCACCGCTATCGGGAACACTACTCTCGACTCACCGGGGTCCCGAATAATCACAGTAACACTGAAGAGTCTCCACAGCGGAAAGCGTGACCTAGCGTTCACAGCACGCTAGGTCACAAACCAGTGCAATCACCTGGAAGACCTAAAGGAGCAGCTGACATATGACTCCGGCAACCTGAAGATCCCGATAGGACAGGACAATTGGATACTTCTGCTAGCCACCCAAGTCCGCAGATGTCCACCGCACCAGCCAATCGCCTCGCTCACCGAATTAGAACTGGTGCTACACGGGACACATACTAAAGCCCGTCCAACGCGTCCATACGGCCAATGAGCTGACCACGAACGATTAGAAGATAGAAGAATAACTCCGAGAATATTTCGCACTAGAATCTCTCATCATCAACCCAAAAAGACCAAACTCCGATCAAGAGAAGAAAGCTGAAGATATACTCAACTGCAGCACCCGTCAGTTAGAAGACGGGCACATAGAGACAGCACTTCTTTGGAAGAAAAGGGATGTTGAGATGCCTGGCAAATATGAAACAGCAATCAAGAGGCTCGTTTCCATCGAAGAGAAATTAGATCGAGACAAAGAAAAATATAGTGAACAGATGGACTCCCCCGTACAAAAAGGTTACGCCGAGATAGCGCCGAAAACAAACACACCAGGAAGGACACGGTACTTGCCTAGGGATGAAAGGTGTACATAAATATCGATATATCGATATCGATAAATATCGGTCTTAAATGCTTTGAATATGTCATCGATATTTATTCTTCTTTTTTTAAAGCCTATGTAAAGAACAATGGCAGACTTTCATACATAAAATTTGTTGAGAATGAATGGTAGCGTCTATATATCAAAATATCTTAAAATGTTAAGCGTCACTCCCTTAATAACTCTGTCAAAGAATTTTGTCCTGAGAAGGCGTCAAAAAAAAGATATTTAAATTTGAACCTTTTTGGGTTATGTCTTATATGTGGTTGTTTGGTTGTTTGATTGAGCTTAATACATTCTCAACATAATGTGCCCTACCTACATAATTAAGAGTTTTTAGATTATTGTATCTGTATTATACATTTGCATACTATAAATGTTTATTTCTGGCAATGCTCCAGGGCCATTGTGTCATTCAGTGACATTCTCAGAAGGGCTAGAGAACCCAGAGTCGTACAATCAATAAAAAAAACACATTGACATTTTGTTTTAGCTATTTTTGCCATAACATTAAATGGAATTGTTACATATTACTATGATTGAGATAATGTATTATTGTAGGAAGTTCTTTGTGAGAGACTTCTTTCAACCATATCACTTTTATTATTATTATTACTGATAGTATAGTTATTACTAATAATATAATAACTTAATATAAAAATATTTTGTTTGTGTGTTTTTTTTTATAGGATAAGGGTGACAAACGAGCACACAGTCCACCTGATGGTAAGTGGTTGCTGCGGCCCATAGACATCTACATCTATCCTCTAAAATGTAGATGCGTTGTCACCCGTGAGGACTAAGATGGAATGTCTCATTTCCAATAAAAAGGGCCTCCGGCCACCTGCACTCACCAAGCGAAACGCAGAGGTAAACCTCTACTTCACGCTAGTATTCTGTGAGGTCGTGGTACCACCCCGGTTCGAGCCGGTCCATCCGTGCGTCAGCAAAAGCTGCCGCGTGGCTCTACCACTGTTAAACACAACACTGTGTTGTGTTGGTAGTCTTACAAAGTGCATACGAAAGTAGTATGAATATTATTATAATGACACAACACTTGAATAGAGTAAAATTATTTAAGTAATTTGATATTCCCAAAATGTTTGCATTTTTTCGGTGGCTTTAATTAAAATACATTTTTGTTTGAAAAATCATAGAAAAATAATAAAACTCATTTTATATATAACTTATTTCTAGACGCAATAACTTTTGTCAACTATTTTTCTGCCATTGTTCTTTAAAACGTCCTTTTAGTTGTATCAAACGTTCATAGATTATAACTTCTTATCTGTGAAAAGTCAATAAATAAAATTATGAAATATAAATTACTTTTTTTTATTGTTATATCATAAATTTATTAAAAAAAACTTTAAACCCCGTACTTTGTACCCGCCATTGAAATTAAACTAAACTCTACTTCCATGTAGCCGGTTTCGGCTTTGAGTTATTGTGGCTCCTGCCTTTGAAAAAAGGCGTTCAGAAGGCACGCTTGTTGCCACAATTGGTAAGTGACTCACTGCCACTTTAAACAGATTGGAATATACACCTTGCGTTTCTCACTAAGTTTTGAGAACGTTTACTTTTAGTATGCTTACAGAAGCAGCAAGGTATAACGTAAGGTCGTCGTCGCCATCGGATTTTTTCTTTTTATTTGTGTTTGAGCCAGAGATTTATGGTGCTTCCAGAAGTAAAATTCACCTTTATCTTCATCCTCTGAAGATGTGCGTATTCAACTATGGGCGGGTTCTTTCGATATTTTGTTTCGATATATTAAGTTTATTCGACATCGATATATCGATATTTGCGAATCTTCCATATCGATAAATATCAAAATTTTTGGGCGTCAATATATCGATATTTATCGAATTTCCGATATATTTTTTCATCCATATACCTGCCCCACTTCGACGTCCACTACACTACAGGGAAGTTCCGTATAGCGCAAGATGCCGCAGCCAAAACGAAGGGGATGGCATTGAATGACTTCCTGCTAACGGGTCCAGATCTTTTGCAGTCACTACCATGCGTGATGCGTTTTCGCCGCTACAGAATCGCCGTCTCCGCGGACATAGCAGATATGTGCATACAAGTGAAAGTCAAATCCGAAGACAGAGACGCCTTAAGATATCTCTGGAGAGGGGATCGACGCGATGGAGCTCCACAAGAATATCTTCGGTGCAGCTAGTTCACCCTGCACAGCTATATTCGCCAAGAACTGGAACGCTGAGAAACGTATAGAAGAGCATCCAGAAGCCATAGAAGCCATCGTCCAAAACCACTATATGGACGACTATCTGGACATTTTCCAGTCCTTAAAAGAGGTGACACGAATATCAAAATAAGTACACGACATACACAAAAAAGCGTCTTTCAATTTAAGAAAATGGGTTTCCAACGCAACAGAAGTTGTAGAAGAATTGGAACCAGACCGCGATCCAACTGATTCAGTTAACCTGGGCAAAAAGGGAACCAAAGAGAAGATACTGCGGTTAATTTGGAAATCGAGTACCGACCGATCTCCTGCACCAAACAAGAGGGAAGCGCCCAAGATAGTGATGTCGCTGTAGACCCGCTCGGCCTCGTCTCCCTAGTTACAATTCGCGCAAAGCAGATACTGCAGGAAGCATGGAGACGAAGAACCGCCAGGGACCAGAAGTTAGACGAAGACCTGTATTAACATTCTGTTTGAGTAATGACTCGGCAACAGTTGGAGAAGTATTCAATTACTCTGTTCTCAAGATAGGAATATCAGTGAAATATTGCTCAAACACCGCTGCGACTTCTTGATTTGATCTTAATCAATTCATTGTTAATTTTCAATTGATGGTTTGTGTTTAGTACGAGGTTTGTAGCGTGACTTTCTCGCGTAAATTCTTGTTTTTTATTCTCTGTAAAAAAAGTATAAGTAAGGCTGCCAAAACACAATCAGTCAAGTATGTCAATGTTTCCAAAGTTCTACAGTTCACTGGTACTCACCTGAGACAAGCTGGCAGAGGCGGTCCAGAAGCGAGCAGTCGGCAGCCAGCAGAGAATCCAGCAGAGCGCGCAGCATCAGGCCCGCATCTCCGCGCGCATCTCCCAGCCGCGCCGGCACCAGCCCCAGGAACCACTGCCACGTGTCGCTACACAACACAACCATTTCACCCTCACACTCCAACAAGCTAGATGGATCTACTGGATGGTAGGAGTCCGTCTGAGTAGACACCACTACCTCACCACTACACCCTCACAGTCCATCTCGTGCTAAGTGAACCTCTTACCACATAAGAAGGGCTTCTTTTTGCCTTGGAGTCAGTCTGGATTGGTACCACTCTCTTAAATATTTCAGATGCCAAGAACCGCACTGCCGTGTAACGCTCTGACGGGTATAAGACAACAAGTATAATTTAAGGTTGTTAGAAAGGTTTCTCTGTTTGAATTTTGTTGCAGATTTAGTACTTTGTACATCCACGCTGCAACTACAGTTATAACACGAATCAGTCTGCTCGACCGGGGAAGGACCACGTTCTCACAGAATACCAGCGTGAAATAGCAGCTTCGTTCGTGTGCTGGGTGTGCATAACTGTAATGTTTTACTAGAAACAAGGCGTTCCATCTTGGTCCTCAAGGGTGATAATACATCTACATTTTGATGTAGATGTCTATGGGGCATAGCAATCAACTACATTCAGGTGGAATTTGAACGCGCTTTTCACTCCTATTCTATAAAAAATAAACGAGCGAGCGAGCAGTAGTCGCATATGATGTGTAACATCTGACATCTCACCTTGGTAATAAGCAACATTTTATATCCTCAAAAAAACTATTATTTTTTTTTTCAAAATTAAAACTATCTATTGAGTAGCGACAGAAATTTAACTCAAAAATTTATAAAGCTAAATACTGAAATATTCATTCGAATTTTTCATTATTACTCACTTGCATTTTTTATCAATGGTCTGCACTTTATTATCAACAGTAAATACATTTATTAACATAGTCCAAACATGTAAATTAAGTCCGTAAGCATGTGAAAAAATTGTTGCAAGTTTGAACTAACACAGCCTTTATTTTCATACACATATGTATATTTCATTTGTTCTGATATATATAATATTTATATGTATTGTATATATATATAGCGTATGCATGTATATGTGTATGTATGTATTTATATGTGTATATATTGTATGTATTTAAGTATTTATGTCTATGTATTTGTGTGTATATGTATATTTATATGTATATACAATTTTTTTTGCTCTCTATTTTAATTACTGCTGCACTGCCTCTTATTTGTATATCTCTGTTTAGCCTAATGGTTGACTGGGAGAGAATGCCCTATGGCATTAAGTCCGCCATATGTACAACTTTGTGCATGAAAGATTAAATAAATAAATAAAAAACAAAATAAATTAGTTAATATACATCACACTTTATTACCACTGCGCATGCTCATTGGTCAAATCAAATAGCGCGCGTTTACCCGGCTTCCTGTTACACACTTCCGTCCCTTTCCACGAGATCACTGGGAAAGCGAGAGGAAAGATGTTACACATCAATAAAACCCACTAATAATAGCATATTTCAGCAGTACCAGAAAATGTTTCTAAAAAATTTTAAGCTCAAAGGTTTATAATAACAGGTCATTCATTCTTCACTGACCTGTAAACCTCGCTAGCCGGCAGGACACCAATAAATTTAGCTTTAATGTCGCAGCCGTACTCGTCCGATCGTATCGCGTCCACGAGCCAGCGCATCGGTTTCGACTCCGGCCCGAGCTTCCTCGGCAAGCTCAACATGTCCACAAGCAGGGAATGCTTCTGCTTGAAATTGCATACGCTTTCGTATGTCGGCCATAACTGAAATATAGGACAGCGCAAGTCGTACTTAAACCATATTGATTTAATGACAATAAACTAGTGTTTTACATTTTTAGTGCAGGTGTCGGAATATCTATCCACTACCCCATATCATCCCGTAGGTGTAAGAGGCAACAGAGGGATACAAATCACGAGATGGGCAGCAGCGTCTCCCTAATAACGACAAAAAAGAACTGCGGTTGCCAACCTGCATGGCAAGTGTGGCAACTATGGCAAATATACCTCCAGTGAGGTAATCAGGTCTACGTTCAGCAGTGAACTTTAATAGGCTGTAACCATCGATCACTAATAAGAAACTAGATACACAACCACTGAAAAAAAATTTCCTTACAGAATGAGCGAATTGTACATACTTTTTTTTATATGAGAGGGGGCAAACGAGTAAGCGGCTCACCTGATGGTGACTACCGCCGCCCACGAACAACTGCAACACCAGGGGAATTGCAGATGCGTTGCCGGCCTTTTAAAAAGGAGTAGGCTCGTTTCTTGAAGGTCCCTAAGTCGTATCGGTCCGGAAAAATCGCTGGTGGTAATCGATTCCACAAGGAAGACGTGCGAGGAAGAAAACATCTTCTAAATCGCACAGTAGTGGACCGCCAATCATCCAGATGGTGTGAATGGTATCGGGAGTTCTGTCGCGATTTGCGTTCGTGAAATTTGGCGGCTGGGATTAAATTCCTCAGAGCACTCACCGTGGTAGATGCGAAAGAAAATGCAAAGGGATGCAACATCTCTTCGCAGTGCCAATGAATCGAGACTATCGGAAAGTACTCGGTCGTCGACGATTCGAACCGCTCTGCGCTGGATACTGTCAAGTGGAAGGAGCTGGCACTGGGGAGCCCCTGCCCAGAGATGGGAACAGTATTCCATGTGAGGCCGAACCTGCGCCTTGTAAAGTTGCAGACGATGTGCCGACATGAAATAGTGTCCCCGCTCTGTTGAGCACGCCAAGCTTTTTAGAGGCCAATTTGGCCTTCTCTTCCAAGTGACCACGAAACTAAAACTAAAACTTTGTGAATACAACTTTAGACCATGAATTTAAGGTTGAATTTACATTAATGTATATTTATTTCAACTAGGATTACGTCAAAAGCAATTGGCGACAGTTTTTAGAGAACTTTTGCATAGGAATGTTTTCTAGTTTTTTTATTAGTGATCGATGGCTGTACCGGTAGATGAGGGTGTAACCATCTCCTTTACGGCTGACGTAAAATAATTGGAACGGAGACGGGCAGCAGCTTCGAAGGTGCTCACGTCTAGAACTCCGATCTATAATCTTTCCGCCAAATATGATAATGAGGAAATCCGCGACATTTTTAGCTACCAGGGCAGCGCTACTTTTTTTTCATAGAATGAGGGTTCCAAACGAGCACACAGTCCACCTGATGGTAAGTGGTTGCTGTAGCCCATAAACATCTACATTTATCTTTGTTTGCGAATTAAAATGCAGATGCGTTGTCAGCCGTAATGACTAAGATAGAATGCCTCTTTTCCAGTAAAAGGGGTATCGGGTTGTCTACACTCATCATACGAAACACAGCAGTGTTAAGCTGCTATTTGACGCTGGTATTCTGTGAGAGCGTGGTCCTTCCCCGGTCGAGCCGACCCATTCGTGCTACGACTATACTATTAATATAGATGTAGCATGGTTCTACCACGTATAAAATATACATATAGTATACTTAGGAATGAGCTGTAATATGACATTCATTAAGGGAAGCTAAATTATTTAGAAAATATAAATGTTTCTTTTATAGAATAACGGTGACAAACGATCACGCAGTCCACCTGATGGTTAGTGGATGCTGTGGCCCATAGACTTCTGCATTTATCCTCGATTAAGAAAACAAAGTGCAGACGCGTTGTCACCCCTGAGGACTGTGATGGAATGCCTCGTTTTTAGGCATTCCATCTCAGTCTCAGTTTGAGGCTAAAACTATGCAATAAAGTGAAATGCAATCACCGAGGCATTGTTTTATATTTGGAAATGCAACTTTTCACTTATGGTGACGCTGTAACAAATAAATTCACCTGAGTCCTAACTAGCGACAAAGGAGGATGGTGAGCGGAAAATTGTTAGGTCTTATTCATGCAATTGTTATAACCGGAGAAGCACATTTAGTTTAATGGTTTATCGTATTTAGCCGTGGTAGCTCAGCGGCTAAACGCTCGCTCTAAGTTTCGCAGTGCGCGAGCAACCTGGGTTCGATGCCCGCCGACACAAATAAAATCGTTAATTGCAATTTTTAGTGCTGATTTACAGCGTGCTGGGCGGTGAGGGAAAACATCGTGAGGAAACATGCATGTCTGTGAAATAAAGAACAAAAATATTTCGAGGACATGTGAAGTTCGCCAACACGCATTGGGGCAGCGCGGCGGACATTTCCTTGCCCTTAAACCCTCTCAGAAATGAGGCGGGCCTGTGCCCAACAGTGGGACGCATATAGGATGCAACTTAACACAATCGCATTTATAACATATGAAACTAGAACTCACCGTGTCAACCAAATCCAAGATGAGATCACAGTATTCCTCCAGCTTATATTTCCTTACGTAATACCGCACTATGTCATTCAAGAGACCGCAAAACTTTTCCAGTTCGTGATCCATTAGCAAATACGGCCGCCGTACGAAACATCGGAACAGCGCCGGCATGAAAATCCTACAAAACTCCTCACCGCCTCCCAAAATGACACTCTTGACATCTGTCACTGTCAAAAATCGGAAAGACACATGAAGTATGTCCGTCAAATAAGGCAGTTTGCTCACGTTCCTCTCAATATAGTCAGATTCATTCAATTCCCTGACGCAGTGAAGCCATTCTTGCGTGTGTCTGTTCAGATCGGCAAACCCCGGGTCGGTTATATCAAAGCACTCGAGCATGAGTTTCAAGGATTTCACCAGCGCCATATCGTCTTTTGAAAATTTGTATCTTTGAAGATTGCCGCATATATCTTTAACTGGGAGCTTCCTACACCAGTTTTCAAAGCTAGTGATCAAAATCCGAGGGGTGCTCTTTAATACTTCTTTACATTTAGTTAGACAAGTGAATATAGATGCGTATTGGAGTTCTATTTGATATGGGTGCAGTTTTGTTAGTATCCTTGACAGTAACTTTAGAGTACCCTGGAAAAGTTTCCTTAGTAAAATATTTACAAACCCATTAGGAGTATCATCCTAAATGGACTTTTTTATACAAGTAAGAGTGACAAACAAACACACAGTAAAGAAAGGAAGACACATATTTATTTGACCCGTACACAACATTGAGAAACATAGAAATTCGTACATGTTAGAAAAAGGTATACAAAGTGACGATGAAGTTATCACGTTAAATGAAAAGACGTATCCTACATAAATTTCTTTAAACATACATAACTAAAAGATATATAACAATTAATAATTTAGTCGCGGTAACATTTTTTTTTTCGTTTTAATATTAAATACCATCATGCATGCATACACATATCACCTGATGAATACTAGAAGGTCAAAGACCCATGGCATTTGAAGGCGATATACGTAGTTTAAACGTTGCCAATTTGAATTACTCAAATAAAGAAAAAATGTACTTACGGCTAACAATTTAAGCCATAATTTTATAAATCGCGCGAAATCAAAAACAAAGGGACCATGCCCTGTGGGTGTGTGAAAACAAATTCAAGCGAAAAATTTACTTAAAATAAAGGATTTAAGGCATAATTCTCCACGCGCGTAGTGACAAGAAATGGGACGGAGTGTCGAAACTTAGCGACGTTGCCGCTTACAGATCGCTTCAGGTCAGTCAACTAATATTATGAAGGTGATTTATTTCTTGTCAATTTTTTGCGCTATTTATTTTGTTTGAAAAATAAATGCATTTTTTATTTTCTTTTATTATTGTTTATTTTATTATTTTAAAACAGACATATATCAACTTGTATTAACTGCTGTGTTATTTAACGTGATAACCAAGGCGACGCCAGTATACATACAATCCATACATTCGTTCGACAGAGAGAAATTGAACCTGGGGATGGGCAGCAGTATCTTTTTTTTATAGGATAAGGGTGACAAACGAGCACACAGTCCACCTGATGGTAAGTGGTTGCTGCGGCCCATAGACATCTACATCTATCCTCTATTACAAATCAAAATGTAGATGCGTTGTCACCCGTGAGGACTAAGATGGATTGCCTCATTTCCAGTGAAAAGGGCCTCCGGCCACCTGCACTCACCAAGCGAAACGCAGAGGTAAACCTCTACTTCACGCTGGTATTCTGTGAGGTCGTGGTACCACCCCGGTTCGAGCCGGCCCATCCGTGCGACAGCAAAAGCTGCCGCTTGGCTCTACCACTGTTAACATAACATCTTTAAGATAACAGCCAAATAAAAAAACTGCGATTGCCAAGCGTGGCAACTATGGCAAATATCCCACCCTTTTGGGGAATCTATGGGGGAAGCCTATGTTCAGCAGCGAACTTTTGATAGTCTGTATTGGTAATACAGTCCCATATGGCACGTAAATCCTGTAATATTTTTTACGTGGTAGAGCCATGCTGCAGCTATATTATGGTTGTAGCACGAATGGGTCGGCTCGACCGGGGAAGGAACACGCTCTCACAGAATACCAGCGTAAAATAGCGGCTTAACGCTGATGTGTTTCGTATGGTGCGTGTAGAGAACCGGAGACCCTTTTTACTGGAAACGAGGAATTCCATTCCATCTTAGTCCTCACGGGTGACAACGCATCTGCATTTTGATTCGTAATCGAAG
Source organism: Parnassius glacialis (assembly GCA_033319125.1). Classification (NCBI taxonomy): domain Eukaryota; kingdom Metazoa; phylum Arthropoda; class Insecta; order Lepidoptera; family Papilionidae; genus Parnassius; species Parnassius glacialis. The sequence goes on along the minus strand of JAVANC010000004.1, from coordinate 68,233,118 downwards.
ATACATGTAGATATAGATACATGTAGATAGATATCTACATGTATCTTCGATTACGATGTCGAACGGCCACAGCAACCACTTCTCATCAGGTGGACTGGGTGCTCGTTGGTCACCCTTATCCTATAAAAAAAATCTATAGATGCAATGTCACCCGTAATGACTAAGATATAATGACTCACTACCAGCAAAAGGCAAAATGATTAAAACAGTAATTTAAAAAAACCGGACTGCGTAAAAATAATGCTTCCCCGCCCTTTTTTGCATTTATGGATGCAATATATAAATATTATATAGCCAATGTCACTCCCACAATCAAGAAGAATCTATCAACACTCAATACGTTAAAATCCATCAAACCGTTCAAGCTACAGAGCGTGCCGAAGAAATACCCCCTACATAGCCCCTTCTTCAGCGTCATCATCATCACAACCCCACACAAGTCCACTTCTGAACATATGCCTCCCACAAATAATGCCAGAAAGCACGCCACCTGCGTCCATCGACTTCATGCATGTCTCAACAGGTCGATATTACATCTAGAGGGGTGCAGCCCTACACTTCCTCTGTCGGTACCAGGCAGCTGCTTCAAAAAATTTCTTTTGGACCGTATAGTGACGATGTAAGTATATCCACTACCCCATATCATCCCGTGGCTGTCGTATAGAGTCGACAGAGGGAAACTGAGGCGGGATATGGGTAGCAGCTTTTCTCTGATAACAATAATATTACAATAAAAAACTGCGGTTGCCAAACCGCTTGCCAAGCGTGACAACTATGGCAATATCCCCCCCCCCCCCTCCGACGAGTTACACATATATCTATAAATAAAAATAAATTTGGATCTTAAAAACTTTACTTTGAAAAACGAAACATGATCGAGGTTATACTAAGTTCTCTCGTCGTTCGATTCTAGTCGTAACTGACTCATTTGCTGCTTAGAAATAATATTGACATTTATTCCTTTGTGATAAAGTTGAAGTTACAAGTGTTTAAAGGACCAAATTACTTTCGTCGTTTTCGTAATATACAATACGATTGTTTCGGATGTTTGACGATGCGCAATATTTATTCTGAAGTACTATATTATCATCACAAGTTGCGATGACTAATCCACCTGCATCCTCATCAACTCACTGTCTCATAGCAAGCGAATGTGAAGAAGAGACCACGTGGCTGGTAACCATCACGGCCAATACGCTCGTTTGACCTCACAGAAATAAAAACCCTTAGAAAAAAAAAACAGAAATGTACCTCATAATGCAATTCCAACAGAACCTCCGCATATACCGTGCAAAACTTCAAAATGGCTTCTAAATGCAAACAATCCAAACTGTCTTGACTTTGACTATACCCGTCGTCAAAGAAAATATTAGTAATATAATTGCCTTCCCGCAGCAAAATATTTCTGCACATGTCTGTGTTGAACTCGAACACTTCCTTGACAACTGATAGAACGTAAAAAAGGCGCGAAAATTCCACAACTTTTGTTCCAACAATCATGAAAATCTCATAGACTACATCAAATAAATAATTTTCCTTACATTCTCCCAATCTCTTTAAAAACTCAACGGTAATTTTGGTAAATTTCCTCATTAATCGTATATCCGCCATTCCGTGTGACGTTCCGCCATTTTGTGATGAACACAATACTTTTAGTAGATCTATCGTAATGCATTTTAAAATATCGCTTTCGAATAATTCTATTTTGTCGATTAATAATTCGGTTGCGTTTTTAAAGGCAGTTTCCGCGTACAGTTCTTTTGTGTTTGATATTTGAATGATCAATTCCGGTAGGACTGTTTTCACCAATGTGTTTTCGTCTTTCAATGCGGTTATCAACATTTGTGCTATATCCAATCCGATTGATTTAGTGGTGGCTGGAAAAAAAAGCAAATTATTATTACATTTTTGACCACCCGGTAGACGTTACTCTGGCCTTTTCGGCGCGATTAGTCTCCAACGAATTCACTCTGAACTTTTTACAGAGTAATATAAAAGCTATGTTCCGATATACACTGTGACCGCTGTAAGGTGTGACGTCAATACGGTATAATGTGAAGCCATTTCATTTTTAGTCTGATATACTGGTTACTGTTTAAAACGGAATGCAGTCCAGTATACCGTCATCGCCATTATTCGACGCTGTTTTCAAATTAAAACATTTATCATGTACACGTTTTCTGTTCATCAACAAACAAAAATATTTGAATGTTGTTGCTTTTAAAACTTAATTTTTTTTGCATAGCAATATTAATTAATTAATAATAATTAGTGTAAGCGGTTAAATCTCTAGGCGCTGTTATGTTTTTTGATCACGTGATCAAAGTACAGAGAGCACCTTAGATCGTAAGCGCCAGTGCTCACAGTACAAAAAATGGCGGCGATTTATGACGTCATATATTTCCCTAGGGTAATGCGTCAGTATACTGGCAATCCTAACGGAACTTTTTCACTAGTGAGAGCACTGAGCAGTGCTCGCAGTGTATATTGGAACATACCCAAAATTATTAACAACTCAACCACAGAGTCAATACTAACTTATATGTTTATTGTGAATATCAATGGCGGTCTCGTACCGGCAGACGAAGTGTAGGGCGTCCCCCCACTAGATGGAATGACGACCTGGTAAGACATACAGGAAGTCGATGGATGCAAGTGGCTCAGGACCGTGCTTTGTGTCGTTCCTTGGGGGAGGCCTATGTACAGCAGTGGACTTGTGAAGGGCTGTAATGATGATGATGATGATGAGTATCAATCATTTTTGGTCTATAAATATAGACTGTCTCGTTGGTGCCGTGGTCGTAAACGCTGTTGCTGATCATGAGGTCTCGGGTTCAAATCCCGGGGTAAGGTCGAAAATCGGCTATTGAGGTTCTCTACCAATAAATTCTCAGTACCATCCCGGAGTGAGGAAATCGGCGGTGTTTCACCCCCGTGCCTTGGAAACAACTAAAGGCAAGCAGGAATGACGGCCTGTTTTCGGTTAAACTCGTGATTTATAGTCTTGTCCTGCACAGATGGCTATTCTCCGGTGAGATTGGCCGACGTCACCGAAATTCGGTCTGGAGGACATTGTTATTATAAGTATAGAATTTCATAATATATTTACCACAGCGCCACCTATCGAATACTAGCGTAGTTATGAAATATTGTGTTGCAACGTTGAGGGCAATGAGGGCTAATAATCTTCCACTCATCAGATGTCATCAGTAGTCATGACTGAGGTAAAGTTTTTTATTACACAGTGTCAGTTAATTGAGAAATTAGTTTTAAATAATAGTTTATCATTATCTAAAGTACTATATTAATACACAACACAATGCGTCAGTGGTTTGATTTTTAATTTTTTGCACTTTATAAGTGTTTTTTTTTAATCATCTTTATAATTATCATTATCATATTTATAATTTGGTTTATACATTTCTAATGTAATTAATATAATATATAACTAATAATACAGAAAGAAACCTTAAAGATTACATTTTTCTAAGAAATTATCGTCCCCGCTATGAAATCTGTCAAATATTTTACCTTACTGTAAAGTGGCGCCGCCCTGGTGGCAGAAAAAATCATGGATGGCCTCATTGAATACGTGTTCTAATCCCGCAAGAAACAAGAATTCGTATGGCCTAGAAATAATTGTTCCGCGTCTGGATGTTTGTCCTTCTTTAATTTTAAGTATGTAAACTGCCCCCATGATACAGGGGACAGGAAAATCTCAGTGTGGAGGTGACGATTTTCTTTTAATAAAAAAAATATTATATGCAAATACCATTAATAGCAAGATTTTCATTCTTGAATTAATTTAAATTAATATGTTCAACACCCAATAAATGCTCCTGCCGCATCAAGAATCAGGATCTTGTGCAAACAGGTATTGCTCCACATAATTTATACTAAACACATATATTCTATAAATAATAGAATCAGACGTAACTTTGCGGAGAAGAAGAAGAAGTGTGTCTTACCTAGTTTGAAGAGAACTTCCCACCCTCCCGCAATTGCGTGCACTATCACCGTCACCACTAATCCCAGCACCACTACTCCCAACACCACTACACTAGGAAAGACACACCACTGACGACAATACGACACGTGTTTCGCCTCTACACGAGGCATCTTCAGGTAATCCAGACTCTGCGGTGGCTGACCGCAAAGTGAGCGGCGAGCTAAAACAGCTCCTATTTATACAGACCGCTGACGACGTAACGCAAAGTAACGCAACGCAAATCTGTACGCGAAGTAATTTTTTACCAACTTTAATATATATTCTAATTTAGAATTTCCTCCATTTTTAGAAGCTTGCTAAATATAATAATATAAAGGATTAAAAAAATTAAACAACACGCATTGATCATGAGCTGTAGTGTGATCGTGAAAATTATTTTAAATTATCCTGGTGAGTGAATGTATGAAGAAGTTAATGAATCTGAAAGAAGCGAAAGAGGTATGTAAGGATCGTGACACTTGGCGATCTGTTCTCTCTGGCTACCCCGTCAGGGATTGTGCGTGAAGGTAAGTAAGTAAGTAAGTATCCTGGTGAGCCAGATCAGGATAGTAGGATAAAGTAATTAAATTATAGAATTGTCTTCAGTTCTTGATATGAGTGCAAATTTTCAAGTCAATCGGCCGTCTACAAGTTGGTGAAAATTACATTAAGAGATAGATAAATAGACACGCGAAGTTATTCAATAAAATATTTTTTAAAACCCCCGAAATGAAAAGAGCTGATGATCTTTAAGCAGCTGAAAATTTTTTCTTGAAACATAGCTAAGAACACTCTTAAGCAAGTCAACTTTCAAACAAAAAAAAAACTAAAGGTTCATCCTTTTAGGAGCTAGGGTACCACAGATAGAAACACAGATAACTCAGATACACACTTTAAAGAAATTACACCCCCCTTTTTCGTTAGGGCTTAAAAACACAAATAAATAAAACACATCAAATACAAAAGGCACTAGAAGGAATACGTACAGGCGGAGTCCATGCATGCGGCGGCTTGTTGCGCGACGGTTAGCAGTGCAGCGTGCGAGGAGCGCGAGTGCGAGAGCCGGCCCAGCGCCGCGCGACGCACGCCGGCTCTCCGCCCGCGGCACACCAACTGCACCAGGGGACAACATTCATACATCGCATCCACTGGACCACCTCGTTGCTCTACTGCTTGTAGTAGGGTCCCGTCACGTAGGGTCCCGGGTCGGACCAAAAAAATATCAGTTATTGAGTTTTCCGAGTTCGAATCATCCCGGGCCGGGCCAAAAATCAGTTATGCTTTTCCGTCAAGAAATTCTCAGTAGAGTGCGAAAAGCCTGTCATTGCAAAGAGTTCTGACAAATGTCTACCCGAGCAAGACGCAGCCAAAGGTGAGGGTTGACAGTCGGAACAAGTGTACTGAACAACTATTTTTAATACAGTTGCGAAAAAATGAAGCAATATAATAAAAGAACATTTTTGGAAAATGGCGCCAACCGTAAAAGAATATAAGCAGAGATTTTTTTGTTTTCTTCACCCATTCTGGGTAGGCAAAGGGAACTATGCCCATACAGCCAAGTATTCAGTACAATTTTTTAATTGATATCAAATGAAAATTAAATTTAATGTAATGAAATGAAATGAAACCTAACCTAACTCATTGAATCAAATCATTAAATCTGATATTGAATCAAATTAGTAGCTTCTTTTTAGAAATATTTGCATGAATCATAAAAGTTCTATGAATTTTTTTAATAAAAACTTTGTGGTTGGTTTTTTCTTTTTAATAGACATTATTTTGACAGTTGGAAAAGAGAACGCACTTGTTCGGAAAAGGTATAGAAAAAGCTCGAGTATGTAATAGCCCACATCCCGAACGCTATACCTCCCTGCAATACGCCACTTTTTAGGCAACTGTATTAAAAAATAGATTACCTGCAATAGTATAGGAACAGCAGTTTCCCCGCACTTTGCCAACGCCTCGAGTGCGAACTTGTCGCCAGCGCTCGCGTGCGCGAGTGCGTACAGCGCGCGGCACAGTGCGCGCCGCTCGCACGTAGTCAGCGCTCGGCCCGGTGCTGTGTGCAAAGTGGGCCACTGTACCAGCGGGACATTTTGTGAAATAAAAGTAAGCTAGAAGGGTGTACTGTACCGTACCGCCCCATATCATCGCGTGGGTGTCCGTAAGAGGCGACAGACGGGAAACAAATCAGGAGGTGGACAGCAGTCTTTTTCTAATAACGACTAAAAATAAAAACTGTGGTTGCCAGCTCGCTGGACAAGCGTGGGAACTATGGCAAATATCCCCGCTACGAGGCAATTCAAAGTGGAGGCGCATGTTCAGCAGTGGACTTTAACGTGGTGTAACGATAAAAGTACACAAGTAATGGCACTTACCGTTGGCACATATGATCTCTATCAGGACACGTAACGCCTTGGGGTCCTCGTATTTTAGAGCCAACCCAAAAATCATCTGTAGGTTCACCTGTAAGCACATTAGCAATTTTATGCAAGAGTAACAAACAAGTACAGACACATGATAATTATAAAAAAAAAGGTGGACAGTATGGCCCTACATCCAATCCTCGATTAAATAAAAAAATACAGATAAATATTAAATATATAAATTTTTACGTGGTAGAGCTAAGTTACAGCTATACTTATTAAGTTGCATCACGAATGGGTCGGCTCGACCGGGGAAGGACCACGCTCTCACAGAATACCAGAGTAAAATAGCAGCTTAATGCTGCTGTATTTCATATGGTGAGTATAAAGAACCGGAGACCTTTTTTACTAGAAAAGAGGCATTCCATCTTAGTCCTCAAGGCTGACAACGCATCTGCATTTTGATTCACAAACGAGGATAAATGTAATGTCTATGGGCCTCAGCAACCACAAAAAAGATAAATTGTCACCCGCGAGAACTAAGATGGAATGCCTTGTTACCAGTAAAAAGGTCTCCAGTTCTCCAATCATAATAATATCATCATCATCATCATAACATCAATGTAAATAACCCCTGGGAATAAGGTGATCGCCACCATGCTGGTTCTATTAAAAATCATTTAAAATTGTATAAATGTAATTATTGTTAAGTGAAATATGTTTGAAAAAAAAGTCCCGCTGGGTTTCTTGCTGGTTCTTCCCAGGACAGAGGTATTTTCCGAACCAGTGGTAAATAAAAAATGACTTTCAATAAGAATTATGTAATAATCGATATTGAATAAAAAATTATTCTATTCTATTCTATTCCACACTCATAATAGCTTGGTCCTCCGAGCCGACCCAATCAAAATGCAGCTAACAATAACAATGTAGAAGTAATGCAGGAGACATTATTGCAAGATAAGGGACTCCATCACCCATATCCTCAAGAGTGCGTAAGAGGTGACTATGTACAGGGTCATCTTAGGCCGAGCAGAAACTGCAAGGCACGTAGTTTGGAGGGAAAATTATTTTAAAGTAAAAACTTCTTTAGGCACGTTCGGCACTTATGAGACGGGAAAGGAGCACTGAACTCGCGTGATCGTCACGCTCAGATACGTAAAATTGATGAAAGTAATGTTGGAAATCTAATTGATTAAATTTTATAAAATTGATATGTATTTATAATTCTTTTTTGTTTTATATATGTTACAGTCAAAACTCATAACCGGTCAAAACCACTTTAGCAAACGTTCTATAAACAATTTTAAGAGACTGTCGAAAATCAGGCAAAAGTAGTATTGAGTAAGGACGTTTGTCAATACCACTTTTAACTGAAGTTTGCAGTCAAAAGTAGTTTTGACTAAGGCCGTTGGTCGTATCCACTTTAAACTGCAAAAATACTGGGTAATAGTGATTTTTGACCAACAATTTTAGTCAAAACTTGTTTTGACTTAATATACTTTTTGAATTTCTGAAATTAAAAAGTTCAATTTCTTCAATATTATATTTTATATCATTATATTGTACGCACCTTCACCTACAGTTACTGATATATTTATTTATTTTATTATACAGTGTACATGCTGGCTTAAAGTATGCCCAAAACGCCATCATGCTAATTTACAAATTACAATTTTAAATAATAAGTAATAATAATACAAGATACATGTCAAAAGGTCAAATAAATTAAATAATGCATGTCCAATAGATCAATTAAATTAAAACATACATGCCAAATAGATTACATGTCAAATAGATCAAGCAAAACATAATTGTCAAATTAACTACCTAAGATTAAATTAATATATTACAATATGTCAAAATTGGATGTCAAAAATAGAAGGACTTTGTTACATGGTTACCCAAAGCTATCAGCAAATAAATCAGTCTCGTAATCATGTGCCAGAATATTTCCAATAAGGCGTACAGCGCGAGTAGTGGCCGCGGTGCCACCATATCCTCCACATCACAGTCCAGCCGCTTCGGAACCAAGAACCCCACTCTACTTAATATCGTCGGTCTATCTATTCTATTATGGCTTATTGCTAGGTAGTATGTTATCATCTGCATAGTCCGCCTAAGTTTAAGAGTGTCCAAACCCACCAAATATATATATATATATAGGGCGGATATAGATAGTGGTAATAACCGTTATTCTGCTTGTATAGCCACCGTGCGAGTTTTCGCTGTATTCTCTATATCATCAGAATATATTTCTCTTCCATATGGATTCCACACAATGGCACCGTATTCAAGCTTACTCTGAACATTGTAAAGTACCAAAGCGACCCCTAATCCGTCGAACTGTTAAGAAGTGTTTTTTGTGTATTTTACGTGGTAGAGCCATGCTGCAGCTATATTAATAGTATCCTTGTAACATGAATGGGTCGTCTCGACCGGGAACGGACCACGCTTTCGCAGAATACCAGCGTTAAATAGCATGTTACAACGCGAAATGAAAAACTGATTTCACTACTAGATATAACAAAAGACACTATAGTCCGTTCGCGTTAAGAAAATAGTGAGTCATCGTTGTCCGCCGGCCTGGTCACGCCCCGCAGCCAATTAAAATGCAAGAAATTAGAAAGTCGAGTTCACAATGACCAGTTGAAGTCAGGCCTTCGAACAAAACACAATATAATAAATATTTAATAGATGAGACTGCCAAAAGTAATGGCATTACAATTCTTCGCCTACCGTCTTACCATTGCAAACTTAATCCAATTGAATTGGTTTGGGCCCAAATAAAAAATTATGTTGGTGCCAATAACTCCACGTTCAAAATGAGTGAGATAAAAAATTATTAGATGACGCAATAGCATTAATAGACGCTAATCGTTGGAAGAAGTGCTGACCATGTGGAATTTGGATGACATCATGGAACTTGCAGAACAAAATTCTTTCATAATTAATGTAACTGGAGAATCTAGCGAAACTGATTAGTGATTTGAGTAATTTTAAGAAAATTTGTTACCATTAAACTCAATTAAATGTTGGAAAATAAAAGAATTTTTACTCCACTGTGAATACACCTTTATCCTGTAGTTGCACTGATGACTCACTATTTTCTTAACGCGAACGGACTATAGTAATTTACTTTATAGCCACAATGTGTTGAAGCGCCTGCGCCTTCTTTCTGAGCAACGAGTTAAACAACGTACTCGTAGTAATTACGCCAGTGCATAACATTAATTTAAACAGGTTTTTTGTCTTGGCAATATTTTATTACCCGCTCAGCTGTTGTAAGATCAATACAATCGTCCTAGACCACATTCAAGTTGCATTATTTTAAAATTCCCGTAAACTCCCGAACACAATGCACTTATTTATGTTCGGAATAAACAGACACAGATGTTAACTGCAAAGACGCTATACCGATATACCGAGTTTTAATCGATAGTCTGAAGTTTAAATCAGGCAACACCATTTTTTAGAACATTGGTTAAAACCACTTTTGACTACAAAAATCAGTCAAAACTGTTTTTGACTAAGGGCATCGGTCAAAATTATTTTCGCCGGTTTTTTTTGCGGTCAAAAATGGTTTTGACTGTTTCTTTTACTAGTAAAACCGCGCAAAAAAAAAATTAAAAATGTTATTGCTATATTAATACGTTGGTAAAAATAATTTTTAATAAAAAGTACTTCCTAAAAATATTTCTTAACAACTTAACTAACCAGAAAAATACACAATCGTTTGTAGTTTTCTTACCTTATCCGTGATCCCTTCCCTGGGATCGGGAATGGTCAGTGTCAAGGAGCTTTTGAGATGGGCGATCACTTCATCGTCAGAATTATTGTTCACGTCATTTTCGGTTCCGTATTTACCTGAAACAGAAGCCAGTCTTCGGCCCGTCTAGATTGAAGTAGTTAGACTTAGTCGACCTATATTTAACTAGTGGCATGGTTAATCTATAACCGAATGTTTCACGAAAGGAGTCCCACAGCCCACCTGATGGTAAGTGGTTTCTGTGGCCATAGACATCTACATCTATCTTCGTTTGCACATTAAAATACAGATGCGTTGCCAGCCGTGAGGATTAAGATAGAATGCCTCTTTTCCAGTAAAATGGGTCTCCGGTTCTCTACACTCACCATGCGAAACACAGCAGCATCAAGCTGCTATTTTACGCTGGTATTCTGTGAGAGCGTGGTCCTTCCCCGGTCGAGCCGACCCATTCGTTCTACAACTATATTATTAATATAGCTGCAGCATGGCTCTACCACGTTTAAAACATTTGCTGCTGACCAGGTTCCGGGTTCGAATCATGAGTCTAGCCGAAACCAGTTAATGGATTTTTCTGTCAACAAATTGTCAGTAGTCAGAAATTGGCGGTGTTTCACTCTTGTGCCGTGATAAAGTTTTTAAAAAGGGAAAACCAAGAGGTAAAATTAAAAGTTTTGTACAACCGACTACAATATACATTATTAGGGATAACTCAAACTATTGGTCAGACTTTGATCAAACTTATATTGGTCAGAATTTGATCAAATGTATATGGCACCACATGCGAAGCGTCAGCTTTCAAATAAAAAATAATCATTAAAATCGGTTCACCTAAAAAAAAAAAGTTATGATGTAACACACAAAAAAATACAGTCGAATTGAGACCTCCTCCTTTTTGAAGTCGGTTAAAATGGTAAATAGGTAAATTATCTGAGGTTCAAAGACGTTCGCGTGGTTATAATCTTAATTATTCTCGATGTTGCATATCGAAAAGCACGTAAAGCCGTTGGTCCTGCGCCTGATCTCTCTCCGGCCGTGTCGGTTCACCGTCCCATCGGACTATGAGAGTGAGGCAACAGAGAGTGCACCTGTGCTTGCGCCTGCACTTGGGCACTATAATCCTGTCCTGTGCAGATGACCAATCTCTATTGAGACTGGTCGCCGCATCATAATTATTTAAAATTAAAAAGCTATAAATGAACCTATATAACTTAACCAGATTTAGATGACTGGCATAATACGACATTTGCGTTCTAAAACGACATAATTTGCGCGTAATTCGACGCCACAGAGGAAAGATGGATGATAACACTTCATATTCTTTTCTATCTTTAAAATAAGATAATTTTTGTGACGGTGACACGCGCGCAGTTTTATACAACAATAGCTGGTACCCGACGCGTTGCAGCCGCAGAATAAATAATGAGGGCTAATAATCTTCCACTCACCAGATGTCGCTAGTTGCGACTGAGGTAAAGTTTTTTGTTACACAATGTCAGTTAATTGAGAAATTAGTTTTATGACAATAGTTTATCATTATCTAGAATATTATATTAATACACAACAATGCGTCAGTGGTTTGATTTTTAATTTTTTTGCACTTTATAACGCTTTTAAAAAAAATCGGCTCTTCGTTATAGTGATAGTTTGGTTTATTCATTTCTAATGTAAATAACATATAATATAAATAATAATACAGAAAGAAACCTTAAATATTACTTTTTCCTAAGAAATTATCGTCCCCGCTATGAAATCTGTCAAATATTTTACCTCACTGTAAAGTGGCGCCGCCCTGGTGATGCTGTGCGTAAGCTGATTGAGGAAAATCGACATGTGACATGCCGCGAAATTCAGGCAACTTTAGACATTGGCATGAGTCAAATACAAATAATCTTGCATGAACAATTAGGTGTAAAAAAGTTGTTTTCCCGATGGATACCGCATTCGCTCTGTGAAGAGCAAAAAACGGCTCGCGTTACTTGGTGCGTCAGAACTCTCGAAAGATTCCACGCAGGATCCTCAAATGCTGTATACAACATCGTATCAGTTGACGAATCCTGGATATACGCGTACGAACCCGAAACAAAAAACCATTCACGAGTTTGGGCGTTCGAAAATGAGTTAAAGCCAATAAAAATTGTTCGTTCACGGAGTGTTGCAAAAAAAATGGTGGCCACGTTTGTCTCCAAAACCGACCATGTTACGACTATTCCTCTTGAGAGACAAAGAACGGTTAATGCAAAATGGTATGCTAGCATTTGTTTGCCACAGGTCGTTTCTGAACTCCGTAAAGAGAACTGCAACCGCCGCATCATCCTCCATCACGACAATGCGAGTTCTCACACCGCACACAGAACAAAAGAGTTTTTAGAAGAAGAAAACATAGAATTATTAGACCATATGCTGTACAGCCCCGACCTAAGCCCTAATGATTTCTATACTTTCCCTAAAATAAAGAATAAATTGCTTGGACAGAGATTTTCATCACCTGAAGAAGCTGTGGACGCCTACAAAACGGCCATTTTGGAGACCCCAACTTCCGAATGGAATGGTTGCTTCAATGATTGGTTCCATCGTATGGAAAAATGGTCAAATTTCGCGGAGAATACTTCGAAAAGCAATAAATATATTTTTAAAAAGTAAAAAGTCACTTCCTTGATTCCCGAAATTTTCAGTGCCGCCCTCATAGATTGCTCTAAAATATTTAGATTGATATAAGAAACAAACTGTTCAACAATTCAATGATTGTGATTTTTAGCCCGTTCTAACTAGTAACGATCGAAGACTTCTTCATTGCGCACTAAGTTACGGTAAATTCTCCGTAACTTTGTCAACCAACTTCAAAAAAAGAAGAAGGTTCTCAATACGATTGTATTTTTTATGTGTGTTACCTCAGAACTTTATCTAGGTTATCCCATATAAATTTGTCCAATATAAATGTGGTCCTATATAAATTTGATCAAGGTCTTAACATTATTTTTTGAGTTATACTTAATAATACGTATTCATTTGGCTTCGACTACATTGATGATGTTTGTTCTCATTTTATTAATATTGAAGTCTGTTGTACAATTTTTTTTAATTTTACCACTTGTGTTAAGTGTGACTACGAAACCGCTGTCATTATTTATGTGCGCACCTCGTCGACGCCATTTTAAGAAAGTGAAAAACAGTGACTGTCGTAAATGGAAGTACAACTGCGTGACATATGTATCGTGCCACCTACCCGTCTGCATTATTCACAGCTGAAACACAGTTTTTGTTCTGAATTGCGGGTCTTGTGGCATACATGGAAGTCCAAACAAATGAGTGAGTTACCTAAGAACATTAGTACATCCCTGCGTAGTGATCTGCCTTCTTTCACCTTCACGTCTATCCGATGGTACATCCTCTCCACCAGGTTAATAGCCTATAATACAATAGAATAAAATATTTTTTAGAAAAGACACAGCTTGTATATGATCCACAGCCGGGCTCAGACCTCTTATTTCTGAGAGGCTTGTAAAGAAGGGAAATGTCTGCCGTACAGTCCTTATAGATATTAGCAGATTTTTTATATGGAGTAACTGCAACATACCGTGTAGTGGCGGTGTAAGAATATCCACTACCCCATATAGGCCCGTGGGTGTCGTAAGAGGCGATAGAGGGAAAATGAAACAAAATAATAAAAAAATGCGGTATTCAACCTGTTCGCCAAGTGTGGCAACTAAGGCAAAATCCCCCCATGAGGCAATCTGTGAGGGAAGCCTATGTATGTTCAGCAATAAAACTTTAATAGGCTGTAATGGATGGATGTATAGATGATAATCTACCAGGAGCACATGACCCACTGGGAGATGAAATTTTCAAATCAACAGTAACATTACAACTATGGCAAATATCTCCCCTATGAGACAATCTATAGGGGAGGCCTATGTTCAGCTATAAACTTTAATAGGCTGTAATGGATGGACGTATAGAAGATAATCTACCAGGAGCACATGACCCACTGGGAGATGAAATTTTCAAATCAACAGTAACATTACAACTATGGCAAATATCTCCCCTATGAGACAATCTATAGGGGAGGCCTATGTTCAGCTATAAACTTTAATAGGCTGTAATGGATGGACGTATAGAAGATAATCTACCAGGAGCACATGACCCACTGAGAGGTGAAATTTTCAAATCAACAGTAACATTACAACAATGGCAAATACCAATGAGGCAATCTATGGGGGAGACCTATGTTCAGCAGTGGACTTCTAAAGGCTGTAATGGATGGAACTGCATCATATTCATTCATTCTTTACGGCCCATCAAACGTCCATTTCTGAACATAGGACTGATCCCATAGACTGTCTTATAGGGGAGATATTTGCCATAGTTCCCGCGCTTAGGAGACGGTTTGCAATTGCAGTTTTTTTGAATTATTTTGAACTAAGCGAAAGATGCCGCGGCCTATCTTCTGTTTCAGTTTCCCTCTTTCACCTCTAACGACAGCCACGGGATGAAATGGGTTTGTGGATTCACCACAAATTTATATCCCTCTAACATGAGAGGAGGAGTGTGCCCATCACCTAGCGTAACTTAGATGAAGTTATCCTACTTGCCCCTTACTTACTAATATCGTGGTAGCTCAGGGGTAAAGAAACTTTGGTTAATAAACCGCCATTTTAATTTTAATTTTTTACTTCATTTTTCTTAGGACACTGAACAGCATTTTTTGACATTTATACTTAATAATATGTCTACATTTAGCCAATAACAGAGTTACACAACATCTATACAAATAAATAAAATTGAAGTGTCTGTTTGTAATATCAAAATAACAGCTTTTTACTAAAAGTATATGAAAGTATATACGGTACTTATAACAAAAACACAATTTTTTTAAATTTTTGTCTGTCTGTCTATCTGTTTGTTCCGGCTAATCTCCGAAACGGCTGGACCGATTTCGATGGGACTTTCACTGGCAGGTAGCTGATGTTATAAGGAGTAACTTAAGCTACTTATATTTTAGAAAAAGAATTAGGGTTCCGCGCAACATAATTAAAACCCTAAATTACACGCGGGCGAAGTCGCGGGGAACAGCAAGTACTGAATAACACTTACGTAACAGAGAGATAAAATTGTGACTTACTATCATTTGAATAATTACTTCACATACGATTGCAGTATAGGATTCTATATTTTGTTTTTGTTTTTATAAATAAAGTTAATAACATAGCCGCCGATCTAAACAAAAAGAAAACCATACCCAGGTGCTATCCCCGCCGAGAGTAATGAAATTGATATTTGCAATTTTAAGTGCTGTTTTATCACTTCCTCGACGGTGAAGGAAAACATCGTAACTAAGCCTGCGTATCCGAGAAAAAATTTATATCGAAGACGTGAAATCCGACCACGCATTGGTGCAGGAGCGTTGTTCACTTCCATACCCTAAAACCCTGTCAAAAATTTGAGGAGTCGTCAGCTGCGGGTCGTATAAAGGATGTATTTCATCCCACTTATGAATGATAGCGGACGAATAAAAAATAAATGTCAAAATATAGACAAAAGTTTACTTAGTAGCACTGCTTTTCTACCTAGAAATAAAACCCTCAAATACCACCCTCGTACCTACATCTGCGCACTGCCGCGCCCTGATCTGAAGGATTACACGCTGTGAGGCACTCCATCTCAGTCCTCAGGTGTGACAACGCATCCATAGCCCTCATTGTTTGGGGTTAGTTGCAGGTGTTCAAGGGCCGCAGTGGCCACTTACCATCCACGAGGTCTATTGTAAGTTTGTTTGTTACTTTAGTTATACAGGGTTATTTTTCAAAGAGTAGCCATATTTTAAACTCAAGTATATATATATATATATATATATATATATATATATATATATATATATATATTTCAGTTTTTCAAAATACGAGTAAATAATGCTTCTACGTTTTATTTGAAATTATCCCAAATTGAATGTGATTTATGGGCAACAACGTTTTGCTTACCGATCGACCCTTACGAATGTGTGCGTGCGCAGTAAAATCATGCATTACCATTACCACGCATTTTGAATTTAAAAGATAAAAAGGACAGAATGATTGAGATTATTTTTAATTAATTTTTCTCCACCATTTACCTTTACTTATTCTGAACCTTCTCTGCAAATTTGGCTGGTTATTGCAAAATAAAACTGTATATATATAAAAAAAACTGTAATAAACTCCATCTCCTGTGGCTAACTTTATAGCACTACCACCAAGTATGGATAGCAAAAAAACTACTAGCCCGCATAAAGTATGGATAGCAAAAAAACTACTAGCCCGCATAAAGTATGGATAGCAAAAAAGATCTGTCAAGATATTGCCCTTACGTCATTCAACTCCTTGTCATCCAGCTTCTCCCTTTGCGTCGTGATGAGTGACTCCAACGTTCTTACAGAACGGGACAGCATGTCCGGTTCAACGTCTCTCCTCGCAAAGGTTATCTGAGATAGACAGTTACTTTTGTCAAAACTACATCACAATGAGGGTATCCACGCCTTTTTCTGCCACCAGGGCGGTGCCACTTTACAGTGAGGTAAAATATTTGACAGATTTCGACGATAATTTCTCAGGAAAATGTAATCTTTAAGGTTTCTTTCTGTATTATTAGTTATATTTTGTATTAATTACATTGGAAATGACTAAACCAAACTATAAATATAACTAAAGGCCGATTTTTTTAAAAAGAGTTATAATGTGCAAAAAAATTAAAAATCAAACCACTGACGTATTGTTGTGTATTAATATAATACTCTAGATAATGATAAACTATTATTTAAAACTAATTTCTCAATTAACTGACACTGTGTAAAAAAAACTTTACCTCAGTCACAACTAGCGACATCTGGTGAGTGGAAGATTATTAGCCCTCATTGTATAACGTAGTAGGCTGCAGCTATATTGTGGTTGTACCAAGAATGTGTCGGCTCGATCGGGAAAGAAACACGCTATCACAGACCACCAGCGTGAATTTGAAGTAAGAAGTATTTCGTATGTTGATATAGAGAACTGGAGACCCTTTTTACCAGAAACGAGGCATTCCATCGTAAAACTCTTAGACACATCTGCATTTTGATTCTTAATCGAGGAAAGATGTAGATGTCTATGGGCCACAGCCACTACTTACCATCAGGTGGACTGTGTGCTCGTTTGTCACCCTTTTAATTCGTTATCATTTTATAGTTGTAAAGTAGGTATGTAAAGTTACAGCCCATACATCCCACTCCTGGTCAGAAGTCTCCTATGAGAGGAGGCATATGCGAGGAATAGTTTGCCAGTATCTATCCGTCTATCCAGTTACAATGTGGTTGTTACCATTAGCATCACGTGATGGTACTTATTACCTACCATTTATCATCAGATTGGATAGTAATCAAACACAAACTTATATTAGCTAAAAAAGAGGTCAGTTGGTCTAAATATTTAACCTACAAGCCTGTACGTGAGTACCCTCCTACCTGATAGTATGTGGTGATGTAACCAAAAATTACAAAACACACTGGTTTACTTTAATGAAAAACCTTGAAAAAGGAGCGGGGCGAGGGGGATAGGAGTGTCGGTATTGCGATTCGCCGCTATCCTTACCCTCCGCACCCGAATCTTGATTGGCAGCGGAGTCATAAACCAGAACCGCCGCTGGAATCAGAAAAACTGATGCTTCAGAGTGGTCATTTTTATTGGTCCCATGGTCTTCGCGGATCGGGCTTAGGGGGGGGGGGGGGGGGGGTTCCGTGGTGCAGGTGAAGATGGAGAAATAAGGGAGTAAGGTAATCCCCATTCGAAGGTTGGGCTGCCAGCGCTGGTGGGGCGTTACTGTGGCTATGTGTATATACGACGAAGGGTGGAACACCATGAGGTTTTCGACGGAGCGTATGATCACGTTACGCGTACAACTCAACATACCTGCAAAGCCGTTAACAAACTAGGAATATCTCGGACCGATCCAACTGGCGTCAGTATCAAAGCCAAGCAGGACTCGTATAGATCGGCATCACTGTCACAATTGTCTATTCGAACCGGCTGGAAATTAAAAAAAAAACATTTAGCAGAATGGAAAATTACTTCAATTTTTTTTATATACATATTCATATATCTGTGCTTGTGGATAACCGTGCAGTGGCGGTGTAAGTATATCTACTACTTCATATGATCCCGTGGGTGTCGTAAGAGGCGACAGTGAAACTGAACAGGAGATGGGCAGCAGCAATGATCTTATGTACAAAAAGAGAAGCAGATGTGTTAGCGAACGAGTAGTGAAGACTCGAAAACGTCCTAATTAGGACGATGTATAGAAAATTTTATTAATCTTTTTTTTAATGGGATAGGTTGATAAACGAGCATACAGTCTACCTGATGGTAAGTGGTTGCTGACCCATAGACTTCTACATTTATCCTCAATAAAGAATCAAAATGCAGATGCATCGTCACCCGTGTGGACTAAGATGGAATGCCGCTTTTCCAGTAAAATGGGTCTTCGGTTCTCTACACTCACCATACGAAACACAGCATTGTCAAGCTGCCATTTTACGCTGGCATTCTGTGAGAGCGTGGTCCTTCCCCGGTCGAGCAAAGCCATTCGTGCTACAACTATACTACTAATATAGATGCAGCATTGCTCTACCACGTACAATATTAAAAATACCATCGTATGTATTTAAAAGTTGTACCAATCATCATCATCACTACAACCCATGCAGCGGTGAAGAGTTTCGGGGATATAACATCACCCTGTCTTACACCTTTCTGCAATTGGATAGGTTTCGTACTCTGGTTCTGTACTCGGATAGCCATCGTAGCTCTACTGTACAAACACTTCAGCACTTAGATATACCGACAGTCAATTTGGCACCGCTGAAGGGACTGCAGCACCGCCCAAATTTCGACGGAATCAAAGGCTTTCTCATAGTCCACATACGCTAGACATAGTGGCAAATTGTACTCTTCGGACTTCTGTACAATTTGCCGAAGGGTATGTATGTGGTCTATGGTGCTAAAGCCCTTTCGGAAAAAGGCTTGTTCGGATTGGAAGACGTTTTCAAGCTTCTGGACTGGAAAGGATACGTTATTATCATCAATGGCGAGTATATCACTCACCTTCGATTTGCCGACGATATAGTCCTTATGGCAGAATCGCTGGAGGACCTAAGCACTATGCTCAATGACCTCAATAGTGTCTCCCAACGGATAGGTCTTAAGACGAACATGGACAAAACAAAGATTATGTTTAATGTCTATGTCACACCTATGCCGGTAGTTGTTGAGAGAACTAAGCTCGAAGTTGTTGACGAGTATGTTTACCTGGGACAAATAGTCCGACTAGGTAAGTCCAACTTCGACCGAGAAATCAATCGACGGATTCAACTCGGCTGGGCAGCGTTCGGGAAGCTAGGACACACCTTCTCGTCAGACATACCCCAAAACCTTAAAACGAGATTGTACAACCAGTGCGTGTTGCCAGTGATGACTTACGGAACTGAGACGTGGTCCTTCACTGCTGGCCGTATGAGGAAGCTCAAGGTCGCTCAGCGAGCTATGGAGAGGGCTATGCTCGGAGTTTCTCTGCGTGATAAACTTAGGAATGAGTATATCCGCAGTAGAACCAGAGTAACCGACATAGCCCAACGGATTAGTAAGCTGAAGTGGCAGTGGGCCGGCCATATAGCTCGAAGAAACGACAACCGATGGGGAAGAAAGGTTCTTGAGTGGCAGCCTCGTACCGGTAGGCGAAGTGTAGGGCGACCCCCCACGAGATGGAGTGACGACCTGGTAAGACATGCAGGAAGTCGATGGATGCAGGTGGCTCAGGACCGTGCTTTGTGGCATTCCTTGAGGAAGGCCTATGTTCAGCAGTGGACTTGTGAAGGGCTGTAATGATGATGACTACAGCCTAACGGTACGAGGCTGCCACTCGAGAACCTTTCTTCCTCATCCGTTGTTGGTCCTTCGAGCTATATGGCCGGCCCATTGCTACTTCAGCTTACTAATCCGTTGGGCTATGTCGGTCACTCTGGTTCTACTGCGGATATCGTCATTTCTACGTTTATCGCGCAGAGAAACCCCGAGCATAGCCCTCTCTCCATAGCTCGCTGAGCGACCTAGAGCGTCCTCATACTGCTGGCCGCATGTTCCAATTTTGATTCAAAAATTAACAAAACAAGAAATGTAATATCATATCTAAATATGCAATATACTTCGATTTAGTAGAATATTTTAATTATTTTCCTAATATTTCCTGATAAGAAAAAGGAAGAGACGGCACATAAATTAGACGCGTGAACGATAAATACGGGTACACTCCGAACATAGATGCGGTGATTGGTGGCCTGAGTAACTTTTGTTTACACTTACGTGAAAGTGACAAACACTAGCTGTCCTTTTTTAACCCCCGACGAAAACAGAGAGGTGTTATATGTTTGTAGAGTGTATCTGTGTATATGTGCCTGTATGTGGCATCATAGCTCCTGAACGGATGAACCGACTTTGATTAAGTTTTTTTCGTTTGAAAGGTGCCTTAATCGAGAGTATCTAAAAAGATAATCTTATATTTGCAGCACGAATGGGTCGGCTCGACCGGGGTAAGCCCACGCTCCCACAGAATATCAGCGTAAAATAGCAGCTTAATGCTGCTGTGTTTCGTGTGGTGAGTGTAGAGAACCGGAGACCCTTTTTACTGGAAACGAGGCATTCTATCTTAGTCCTCCGGGGCGACAAAGCATCTGCATTTTAACTAACCTTTCTTTTCTAAAGATTTATTTAATAAAGATCCGCCAGAGGCAACACTAGTGGGGGGTATCAAAACATGTGTTTGGATTTTCCTATTGACAGTAACGTTTTTTTATTCAGTCCTTTATTTATTTTCATGTGTTACCATGAAAACAAATAAATGAGTGAATAAAAAATATTAAAAAATTAATTATCATGCCTATCAAACATTGTGTATTCGCAAATTGCACTTCTGACCTTCGAAACAAGCAAGATGGTATAAAATTTGTGCCGTTTATAAAACCTCAACTGGATACGAAAAAGAATTTGGAGTGGATTCATTTATCGCGAAGAACCGGAATCTACCACGGGGAGTGCTCTGAGGAATTGTTCAGATTAATTCCAGCCACCAAATTTCACGAACGCACATCGTGTCAAAATTCACGATACCATCCTCACCATCTAGATGCTTGGCGGTCCACGACTGTGCGTTTTACTAGGAGTTTTCTTCATCGTACAACTTCTCTGTGGAATTGTTTGCAACCACCGGCGATTTTTCCGACGACTTAGGGACCTTCAAGAAAAGAGCCTACTCCTTTTTAAAAGGACGGCAACGCATCTACAATTCCCCTGCTGTTGCGGTTGTTCATGGGCGGCGGTAGTCACCATTAGGTGAGTCGCATATGCTCGTTTGTCTCATAATCTATAAAAAACCGATTTAAATACATATATACACAGTCAGGTCATAAGTATTGTCACACAGTAAAAACTTTTCTTTTAGAATGCTGGTCACAAAAAAGTTTATTGAATTCGAATTTCGAATTGTTCATGAAAATAAAACTGTATACTTTTTAGAATTTTACTCATTTTTAAATATGGAGCGGACGCTTAAAGAAGACCGTGTTGCAGTTATTGCGTTGCATCGTTGCGGTTACGCGCCAATTCAAATTTTTGACATATTGAAAATTTTTAATATAACCAAAAGACTCTTTTATCGTACCATCAAACGATACAATGAAGACTCTAGTGTAGATGACAGATCAAGAAGTGGTCGCCCTCGGTCTGTTAGGACTCCAGCAGTGATAAAAGCTGTGAAGGCGCAAATTCAAAGAAATCCCAAACGTAAGCAGAAACTGTTGGCCCTTCAGATGGGGTTAAGCAGAACCACGGTGAAAAGGGTGTTAAATGAAGATTAGGGCTTCTGGCATATCAAATAAAAACAGGACATCGTTTGAATGCTCGTCTAATGGACCTGAGACTGAAGAGATGCCGCGCTTTGTTGATGCGGATGAAAAATTTTTTACCGTAGAAGAGAGCTACAACAAACAAAATGATAAGGTGTACGCACACAGTAGTGAAGAAGCGAGCAACCGTATTCCGCGTGTCCAACGAGGTCATTTTCCATCCTCGCTCATGGTATGGTTGGGAGTTTCTTATTGGGGCTTAACAGAGGTACATTTTTGTGAGAAAGGTGTAAAAACGAATGCAGTTGTGTATCAAAATACAGTCCTGACGAACCTTGTGGAACCTGTTTCTCATACCATGTTCAATAACAGGCACTGGGTATTCCAACAAGATTCGGCGCCAGCTCATAGAGCGAAGAGCACACAAGACTGGCTTGCGGCGCGTGAAATTGACTTCATCCGGCACGAAGACTGGCCCTCCTCCAGTCCAGATTTGAATCCGTTAGATTACAAGATATGGCAACACTTGGAGGAAAAGGCGAGCTCAAAGCCTCATCGCAATTTGGAGTCACTCAAGACATCCTTGATTAAGGCAGCCGCCGATATTGACATGGACCTCGTTCGTGCTGCGATAGACGACTGGCCGCGCAGATTGAAAGCCTGTATTCAAAATCACGGAGGTCATTTTGAATAAACTTTAGTGTCATAAGAATCTATGTTTTGTTAAGTTCATTTTGGTATATAAATGGTTACATAATGAATAAACTTGTTTCAATAGGGTATTTTACACCATGTAAAAAAAAGTCAAAGAATAAATATTTATGATAGATTTTGTAAAAAGTAAACGAGAAATATTGATTTCTATTTATAAAAATTCATTATAAATTTTATATTTCAATTTAAAAAATATTTTTTACCTGTGCCTTAAATCTGCAAAACGATGTCCGCCATATTAGATAGCGTCGTGACGTCACTAGGTCAAAGAACTAAGTTATGTGCTGTGTACTAACTAGCTAATTTCGAAAATTTTCAAGTTATTATTACGATTGTTGACTTTTATTCCGAATTTTATTCAAAAGGAATCTTGGAAGACGGATTCATAAAAGCGAGTTTATTACTTCGCTTTTAGCACTAATGTTATAAATATTATAATATAAGCTTAGGTGGGAAAAACTTTTTGTTATATTTTTTTGTACACTCTCAGACGAAATAAAAAGTCACTTTTTTATTTGGTCTGAGTACAAACCATGTTTTTAGTCCCATATAATAGAAGAAAACAGGAATTAAGTAAAAGAATGCACTGCACTTGCAAGGGCTATCAAAATGGCCCACAAAGGGCGGAACAGACGAGCGATAATCTATTACAAAACTTGATAATCTAATCTATTACAAAAATTTGACTTGCAATAGGTACCTATCATGTCATGATGTTTTGTTTTGTTTAATCGTTAGTTAAATATAAGTTATAATTAAATCAAAGTGATCTTCACAGAAGTATAGTTTAGATTTTGTAGACAATGCATTCGGGTCTCTTCTTGCCAGTTTTAACCAAGTATTTCTCATATTTAAATCAGTTGGCACTTTAATCCATAACTTCCCCGGCGTTCTTGTGCTCGTATTTTTGCAATTAGGCATAACAAAACAATGATATAAATGATAACTCATTATTAAACATTCAAAAGTATATTATTCCTTTGCAAAATTGTCAAAATTCTACGACAGTGACGTCACGAGTTGAACAGTACGGCGGCTAGCGTTTTCACGCGAAAATTGAAAATGATAGATTAAAAGTGATTTTATGTCACTATTTGGTTTTAAAAAAATTAAATAAAAATTATAGTGGTTCATTATCACTCTAGGATTCATTTAAAACACTTTTTGAAAATATGTTTAATACCCTATTATTTAATATTAACCATGTGACAGAATTTATGACCTGACTAGGTACATAATATATATTGAAAATATAGAAAAAATACTGGTACACGTGGTTTTAAATGCAGATTCATATCGCAACAATTTTAAAGAGTTTAAATATTGCACTGGTTAACCAGAACATTTTGATGCTTTATTGGAATTTCTGGGAAATCCTGCAATCCAGCAACCCTGAATTCCTGCTCCTGAATCAATTAAAAACATCCTTACTACGGATCCAAAAACAAGTTGTCAATCAGTCACAATAAAAAAATTCAGTAACAAATCAGCTTTTTAAACGACTTCAAAAAGGAGCAATCTAATATCCAATTCGACTGTATTGACCGACTGTACTTTCTCTTTTTCTATGTGTTCTATGAGATTTTGATGATTCTTTTTTTATTCGAAGGCTGGTACTTCTCATGTGGTGCCATGTAAATTTGATCAAGGTCTGACCAGTAGTTTTTGAGTTATCTTTAATAATTTAGTCAGTTGTAGAAAATGTTTAATTTTACCACTTGTAGATGCAAAAGGGTGATATAATATGCCAACTGCCCAGCACCTATGATAGATAGCGTGATGAACTATAATTATTTGACTGTTAGACAGATAGTTCGACTCCTAGATTCGGTATTATTACTTGCAGATATTACATACATGCTTTTGATTGAACGTAAGCATAGGATATCTTTAAAAAAATTTCAGAACTTGAATTCAATTCATATATCAAGAGTTTAAAAACTAGACATTTTCCATTCTGCAGTCGCAAGTGTTGCCAGTGACGATTTTTTTCTAATTTACAGAGAAACACTAGTTTTTAATCGCGAAGAGATGTAGATGTCTATGGGCACAGCATCGTCTTGCCATCACTTGAGGTGTGTGCTCGTGTATTAAATAATATGTACATTTATCTAGCTAACATACTCTATGCTACGTTTCTATACTCTATGACTTTGTTGTGCTAAGTCTATATTAACATTAGTATATGACACAAACTGCAAGTCTACAGAATCATATCACGATACTTAAAATGCCTCTACTTAAAACTCTCATGGATTGAAACATTGGGTTATTTTATATTTCGTATATCCGTTACAATCCTACTTACCAAACGATCATCGGATATGACGTCATAGTCTTCCAAATACAATGCTATAGCGCGTATAGCACCGAGAACCGCACTCACGGCAAAACTGCACACCACCCTCAAATCATGTAGTAATTGTAGAGCGCGTAAGCAATATTTCCTGTCCTCATCCACCATCTCCAGTAGTGGAATTATTTGGGAGCTGACAACGAGAACGTAGCGAAGCTTGTCTGGGAATTCCTGGAAAATGGAAGAAGCCAGTAACAATGTGATGCCTGTTTGATCTACCGTAGCCACAACTATATAGAACAGTGAAGAAGATATCCATGGGCAGCAGTTACCGTCACCGTTACAGCCTATTAAAGTCCACTGCTGAACATAGGCCTGCCCCATAGATTGCCTCATAGGGAGATATTTGCCATAGTTGTAATGTTACTGTTGATTTGAAAATTTCACCTCTCAGTGGGTCATGTGTTCCTGGTAGATTATCTTCTATACATCCATCCATTACAGCCTATTAAAGTTCAGTTTTTTTTATAGGATAAGGGTGACTAACGAGCACACAGTCCACCTGATGGTAAGTGATTCCTGCGGCCCATAGACATCTACATCTACCCTCTATTACAAATCAAAATGTACATGCGTTGTCACCCGCGAGGACTAAGATGGAATGCCTCATTTCCAGTAAAAAGGGCCTCCGGCCACCTGCACTCACCAAGCGAAACGCAGAGGTAAACCTCTACTTCACGCTGGTATTCTGTGAGGTCGTGGTACCACCCCGTTTCGAGCCGGCCCATCCGAGCGACAGCAAAAGCAGCCGCGTGGCTCTACCACTGTTAAAACTGCCGAACATAGGCCTCCCCCATAGATTGTCTCATAGGGAGATATTTGGCATAGTTGCCATGATTTCCACGCTTGGCAAGCGGGTTGGCAACCGCAATTCTCGGCCCTAACAATTAGCGCTTAGAAGCGATCTATACCAGGCAACAACACAGCCTACCTACCTCCGAATCGTTTCCAGCGTTCTCTAAAAAACACTCAAGATTGTACACCAAGTAATCCATAATGGCGTCAAGCACCCGGCAACACCGCGCCATCACCACCGTGTCAGTGTCGTTCGCCGTATCGAACAATGACCGCCATAATGGCATATATTTGTTCAAATTTCCATTATCTTTGTAACTTTGGCATGTCTCATTAATGAGAAAAGTTACTAACTCCTGTGGACAAAAAAGAATTTATAAACGATGCAATTGTTAGAAATTATTTAATAAAAAGAAGTATAATTTTCAACGTGGTAGACCCACGCTGCAGCTATATTATGGTTGTAGTACGAATGGGTCGGCTTGACCGGGGAAAGACCACGCTCTCACAGAATACCAGCGTAAAATGGCAAATTAATGCTGCTGTGTTTCGTATGGTGAGTGTAGAGAAACGGAGACCCTTTTTACTAAGAAAGAGGCATTCCATCTTAATCCTCACGGGTGACAACGCATCTGCATTTTGAGTCTTTATTGAGGATAGGTGTAGATGTCTATGGGCCACAGCAACCACTTACCATCAGGTGGACTGTGTGCTCGTTTGTCACCCTTATCTTATAAAAAACAACCACCGAAGCTATCCCTAATACTAATAATGTAAGATATATGTGAAATATTTGGGCACTGTTTGTCTTTTTTTAGGTAATGTAAGTTTATGTAAAATTTTTGTTAATGACTGTTTGTGCCAAAATAAATAGAAATAAAAAGATGTGTGCAGTTCACCACGCGGTAGAAATGAAACCTACAGAAAAGTAGACCCAGATATAGTTTTTCTATTTCACTATGAAGGTTTGACTTTGGATGTGTTAGCCGTGCACATACACATTGTGTTAGTGTGCGTAGCGCTCAGTCACGATCGCGAGTCGAACGAATCGCAGTTACTCACACAAACGCGCCTGTCGGCACAAGTCACTACTACAATGAAATAGAATAGCTATAATAGGAAACTCTGGATACTGTATTCTAGCTTATTCTCTACAACGCAGACTAAACCCTATATATTTTGATCCTATAGATGTTTGTCTTCTTTTAGTGTCGCTTTTTCGTGAGTTTCAAATCACAATTATTCTAAAAAGTTTTCACTACAAATAAAGAATTAACTCACCGTTCTGACGTCAGATGGCGCTTCCAGGATCCCATACGCGACGATTTGCTTGCGATGCTTCACCGGAATATGATCGTGGAACATGATGGCCGTTTTTAAGATTTTATCATCCTGCGCTGTATACATCTCTATCCACCATTGTATCTAGAAATTATTAAGTAATATTAAAGCATAATGTTTGGGGGTATCCATTAACTACGTGATGCTATTTTGGCGATTTTTCTGACAAAATTGACAGCTTTGAAGTACGTTGTGTGTAGAAAGACTTGGAAACTGAAATTTGTATTAATTTCCTGTTGTTATCGCACACCTAATGATAAAAACTTTGACACCTTTATTGATAGATTAGAAAAATTGTGCGAACACCATATTGTACTACGTACTAGAGAAGCTGTTACAAACAAAAATTGTGCGCTACTCTATGTCTTCGCGCATGCGCGGGAGATAGTAGAGTCACGTATGCGCGAAGACTTTAATTTAATATAAAAAATATATAAGAATTTAATATAAAATATTCTTATTTTAATCTAAACAAACATATTTCTAAATAAAATGTAATAATTATTATCTTATGGAATTCAAAAATGTTCAATTTACGCAATATTTAGTTTAGTGTATGGATTGCAGTACAGTTCAGTTGAACGTAGTCAATGTTAGTTGCGAAATCTAGTGCGTAGTACATATATATACCTAGTCAGGTCATAAATTCTGTCACATGTTTACTATAAAATAATTGAAACAAGTTTACTCATTATGTAACCATTTATATACCAAAATGAACTTAACAAAACATAGATTCTTATGACACTAAAGTTTATTCAAAATGACCTCCGTTATTTTGAATACAGGCCTTCAATCTGCGCGGCCAGTCGTCTATCGCAGCACGAACGAGGTCCATGTCAATATCGGCGGCTGCCTTAATCAAAGATGTCTTGAGTGACTCCAAATTGGGTGAGGCTTTGAGCACGTCTTTTCCTCCAAGTGTTGCCATATCTTGTAATCTAACGGATTCAAATCTGGACTGGAGGAGGGCCAGTCTTCGTGCCGGATGAAGTCGATTTCACGCGCCGCCAGCCAGTCTTGTGTGCTCTTCGCTCTATGAGCTGGCGCCGAATCTTGTTGGAATACCCAGTGCCTGTTATTGAACATGGTATGAGAAACAGGTTCCACAAGGTTCGTCAGGACTGTATTTTGATACACAACTGCATTCGTTTTTACACCTTTCTCACAAAAATGTACCTCTGTTAAGAGTATTGTGAAGTGCCGATACTCGACGCGAGTAGATATTTTCAAAAATGCTATCTGTTTCATAACGCATGCTCTGCCTCCCGCCGGGCTCCGGGCAACACAAATACAACATATTACACTAATTCTTACGCACACTACGATACCAGCAGGAGGAGCGTTCATTCATTCATAGCCTACATTTGCGTACATTTAGGACAAGTTACATAATGAATTTGTTTGTGTTACTTTGCAATTTTATTATATTGCATAGTACATGTAGTTATATTACATGTAGACGTGGGGACTTACTACATATAGCCTTAGAAGTGGGTTGTTATTTTTTTATGTAAGTTTCTACCTATATACTATGTGAGTGATTATGACATGTGTATTACATTCAATCAACTAAAATAATTTTATACATTTTAGAATAGAAAAGAAAGATTAGAGGCAAAACTAAAAATATGCAATTTGCTTCGTAAATCGAAAGGACGGGCAACAGGTAAGTAGGCGCACTTACTTACTTATAATAAATTATGCTTACTTTGATCGCGTACCTTTCCACCTTACATACTATTGTATGTACATTTGTTGACTGGTAGGAGATGACCGAAATTTATTCCACAAAATATAAAAGTATGGGATAGCTGATGTTGATTTGACTACAAAAACGGAGGGGGTTCTATATTCGGCTGTATGTATATTTGTTTTATTTTTATTTGTTATATGTTCACCGATTTCTCCGGACCGATTTTGAATACTTACCTATTCTTTTCTTGTTCACAGTTGGTCTCATACAAATTTTATGGAAATCATTTCAACCATTACATATATTATGTTGTAATTGAGTTTTATTGAAATCGGTTGTACAAAATTTTTGATTTTACCACTTGTCCAGTAATAATATTAGTCCGTTAGAAGAAATTGTTCGTATCACTGTTACTGTGGAATTCCAATGATTCCAAGGAAAATGCTAAAATTTTCGAGATACAAAGATTTGATTAGTAAAATTTCTATACCTGGTATAGCCATGCTGCAGCTATATTAGTAGTATAGTTGTAGCACGAGTGGGTCGGCTCGACCGGGGAAGGACCACGCTCTCACAGAAATTTAAACGATGAACCGAATTATATAGGTAAACTAGCTTTTCACCCACGACTTCGCTCGCGTAAGTTAGCCATAAAATATAATTTAAACTATTATGCTTCTATTTATTTTTCAGTGACTCCGAGATAGACAAATAATTACCAGACAGTAATGTGCAAGGACTATGTACTTCAGTTGACGGAGGAATCGAATTTGACAAAGAGAATCAAAAAGAATGCAATAATAATAAGTCATGTAAATATATTTATATATATATATATATATATATATATATATATATATATATATATATATATATATACACATATATATATACACATATAATACATCACACGTCTTCGACCGTCGAGCTAGTTCTTGAACCAAAGTTAGTCAAGATTGAGTCAGATAAGTTGTATGGGCGAAGAATTGTAGAAATGAATCATTTAGCAAATAAAAAAATATTTCGATTGCAATTTCATTAATTTAACATTTTGCAAGGAATCAAGATTAGATAACATAATCTAAAAGTTTGGGAGTGTGGACTGTTTATTGATTCCGAAGATTATTATTTAGGGACAACTCCCGATGGGTTTGGACATGGTTCTCTAAATAAAAATGTCTTATTTCTGATTCTAATATGCTACATTTGGAGGCCATAATTAAAAACAGATCAAATTTCGTTTGATACGAGAAGGACAAAAAGAAAAAAGAAACCATGATTACTATTATCAGGTCCAGGGATAATTACATATCACTGGTAGTCATTTGTTTTTTCGTAGTACACCTTGACACCTTTTTCATGTTTTCGTACTTTAATAAACCATGATCACTTTTGGGCAACAAAAATGCAGCCAAGACTTTACTCATTTCATTTTTAATGTTTATTACAAGAAATGATTGACCCTCGAGTTCCTAGAGAAATGACAGTTCGAGAAAGAGTGTAATTAAATAATATGTAATAATAAACAGTAATAATTTCTTCAAGTTGTTACTTTTTATTTATTTGCCTAATTAAAAATATTTCGAATTTTAAAATGGGGTGGCCATTTTAAAATTCGAAATATTTTTAATTTAATGTCCTTATTCAATAAAGACTAAATTAATAGCTAAATAATCAATAAACACTGAATAATCACAGACATTAACTTTTTCATGAGAGGTATTATCTTTCTAGGTTATCGATATTATTTTCTCCTCCCTAGGCGATAATAATATCGATAACACCTCTAAAAGTTACAGCCTATATACATGTCGGGTTTTAGGGCAAGGAAAGGTCCGCCGCGCTGCCCCAATGCGTGTTGGCGAACTTCACATGTCTTCGAAATATATTTTTTTAACAGTGGTAGAGCCACGCGGCAGTTTTTGCTGTCGCGCGGATGGGCCGGCTCGAACCGGGGTGGTACCACGACCTCACAGAAAACCAGCGTGAAGTAGAGGTTTACCTCTGCGTTTCGCTTGGTGAGTGCAGGTGGCCGGAGGCCCTTTTTACTGGAAATGAGGCATTCCATCTTAGTCCTCACGGGTGACAACGCATCTACATTTTGATTTGTAATAGAGGATAGATGTAGATGTCTATGGGCCGCAGCAACCACTTACCATCAGGTGGACTTTGCGCTCGTTTGTCACACTAATCCTATAAAAAAAATGCAGGTTTCCTCTCGATGTTTTCCTTCACCGCCGAGCACGTGGTAAATCAGCACTTAAAATTGCAATTAACAATTTCATTGGTGCCGGCGGAGATCGAACCCGGGTTTCTTGCGTACCTACTGTGAAACTTATAGCGAGCGCTAACCATCTGAGCTTCCACGGCTCATTTTACAAATATAACTTTTATTTTTACAACATAATCGTAAAATACTGGTATTCACACCCCACCACCCCTAACATCACTACAATATGCCCCTGCCCCCCGACCCGTATCGTGCGATAGAGAGAGTTGCAAGTCTTGAAGGCATATGCCTACTTTTTTTTTGAAATATCGTTTCCGGCGATAACGTTTTTACCCCCCTAAAACTTTACAAAATAAGACAATTTTGGTCTTATTAGATTCAGCACACTTTAATCTAGGCCTGTACGTTTTAGTTTTTTAGTAATCAGTTTAGTTTAATTAAAAAAAAAAACGCTCGAGGAAGTTTTTAAGTCAAAAATATAGATATTTAGATGCTAATAACTTATTCTTTAAAATAAAAACTTACGGGCCTAGTTTTTTGTCATATCTACATTTCCAAAAATTATTAAAATTGGACTATATTTACGGGGGGGAAAACGTTATCGCTTTTTGTATGAAAATTTACAGCCTCACAATCCCCAATAAGAAACTCCCAACCATACCATGAGCGAGGATGGAAAATGACCTCGTTGGACACTCGGAATACGGTTGCTTGCTTCTTCACTACTGTGTGCGTACACCTTATCATTTTGTTTGTTGTAGCTCTCTTCTACGGTAAAAAATTTTTCATCCGAAAAAAGAATTTCCCGATATTTTTTTCCCGCGTACCGTATCAACAAAGCGCGGCATCTCTTCAGTCTCAGGTCCATTAGACGAGCATTCAAACGATGTCCTGTTTTTCTTCGATATGCCCGAAGCCCTAAGTCTTCATTTAACACCCTTTTCACCGTGGTTCTGCTTAACCCCATCTGAAGGGCCAACAGTTTCTGCTTACGTTTGGGATTTCTTTGTATTCGTGCCTTCACAGCTTTTATCACTGCTGGAGTCCTAACAGACCGAGGGCGACCACTTCTTGATCTGTCATCTACACTAGAGTCTTCATTGTATCGTTTGATGGTACGATAAACGAGTCTTTTGGTTATATTAAAAATTTTCAATATGTCAAAAATTTGAATTGGCGCGTAACCGCAACGATGCAACGCAATAACTGCAACACGGTCTTCTTTAAGCGTCCACTCCATATTTAAAAATGAGTAAAATTCTAAAAAGTATACAGTTTTATTTTCATGAACAATTCGAAATTCGAATTCAATAAACTTTTTTGTGGCCAGCATTCTAAAAGTAAAGTTTTTACTGTGTGACAATACTTATGACCTGACTGTGTATATATATATATACTAGCTCGCCAGGCAGACGTTGTCCTGCCCTTTCTGACGACCCTTCTTATAAAAATCCTTAAATTCGCAATAAAAAATTTTGAGGGTCATTTATCGGGATAAAAACTACCCTATCTCTCAAGTTGGACCAAAATGCACACAGTGTGCAAAATTTCATTGAAATCAGTTCAGTAGTTTAGGAGTCCATCGCGGACAAACAACGTGACACGTAATTTTTATATATAAAGATATATATCTATATCGATGGTGAACACCTTTTCAATAAAAAAATGTATTATATGTGGTGACTTTAACATAGACTTTTTAACGAAATATAAGAAGAAGAGTAACTTTGTGAATATTTTGACCAGTTTTAATTTTAAACCACTAATATCTAATAGTACTTTACAAACTAGATCAAAATAGGAGGAGGTTCTCAATTCGTCGGAATCTTTTTTATGTATGTTTACTGTTTACTCAAAGACGCCTGAACCGATTTGGAAAATTCTTTTTTTTTAACGGGTATTGTTGAGGACAGCTAGAGACCCGCCGCCCCGTCGCCCCTTCGTACCCCGCTACGCCCCGCGCACCCCGCACACCTGCGCTGATCACGTGATGTCGGCGACCAATCAGCGCGCGTGCGGCTTCATTATCGTCGCACGGCACTACTCACAGACTGAGACACCTTCTTGCGAGATATAAGAAGGGCGTCTCGGTCTGTGAGCTGTTCATTTCACTTCGGAAGCGGCACTCGAGAAGACTCCAAAGAAGACTCAAGACAACAGATCAAGACTCCAACTGAAGACCTCTCTCTGTACATATTAGATAGTTTATTTTAATAGTGCCGAATATTGTAAATAGTGTAATACAGTATAGTAAAAAGTACCATCTTTTCTTCGAGCAGTCCCCTAGTATAGCTAACCTCAGTCAGTCAATAAGTAATCAATCAGTAAATAAATATACAGTCCACTTTTCATCCATTATATTCTTGGTCCATCGCCGCCGGATTCAAGCCAGAAGAAAGAAGTAAGAAGAAACAAGAAAGAAGCCAATTATAGAAGAAAGAACATAATTATAGAAGAAAGAACATAATTATAGAAGAGAGAAGATCATTATAGAAGATCTTCAAGGAAGAAAGAAGTTCGTCGACGAAGAGAGAAGATCGTCGGTACTAATTTCTTCCCTGTTTCTTGTTACGACTACGTCACATACGTCTATTGTCTGTTTCCAGACAATTTCTTGTTTCTTTAACCGCGTTTACGCGGCCAGGTGGTTGCTCCCTAACGGTGTCAAACTGTGACCATCTGGTAACGCCCTTGTGGCGGGAACGACATCCAATACGTGCGTCTTTTTGAAGACGATACGTACGTCTTTTTGAAGACGACCGGAGGTCGCAACGTGAGACAATGAGGAAGACACGAAGCCAGAAGGCACGGAACGAGGACGACACGCCGGTAGGAATGCGCATATTCGAAGAAGCACCCGCGTCCCCGTCCGATTATCTCGCGATGGCACAAGCGCCCTCCGCCGCGCCCCAGGCCCCGCTCGCGCCCGCATATACGCCCGCGCCCGCGCCCCCGCCGCCGCGCCCCGCTATGTCCGTGTCTACGACCGATCGCTTGGGAGAGGTTAGCACATCCGCGCCGCGCACAGAGACACTCGCCGCGATTATTGAAGATCTTCCGTCTACAGAAACTAGTTCGATAGTACGTACCGTCGCGCCTGTAACAGACGTCGTACATAGGCCCGCACCTCGCGCTCCGTCGGTCCGCTCCGTTCGTTCAGCCCGGTCGACAGCTAGCGCGATAGCTAGGTTAAAACAAATTGAATATAACGCCGCGGAGGAACTAGCTGCAATTAGGAGGAAGCAATTGCAACTGGAAGAAGATCTTATTAAGAAGAAGTACGCTAGGGACGTCGCGCAACTGCAAGAAGAAACAGATAGGGAAAGTATTAACGAAGACGAGTTAGTTGAAAATAGGGTACGCGTTGATAGGTGGTTAGAGAACGTAGAGACTGTGCGGGGGGAGTCGCCTTGCCGCCCGTCTCAGCCCGCGCCCCGCATCGAGTTAGAGCAGACCCTACCGAACAGGGTAACCGGTTATGACCACAGTGAAGATGCCCAGGGGAGAACGGTAGCAAATGAGGTTCAACCACGTCGCGTAGAAACGATACAGAGGGATAGTGGAGTCGCCGTAGAAATGAACCAGGTGGATCGTCGTGTACGGGTTACGTCGCCGTCGCGCGTCCAACGCCGCACTCTATCGCCTACACATAGATCGCCACATCGCCACGCGGATCGTAGATCACCGTCGCCATATAGGGATGTAGGTGTACATAGATCGCCATCGCCACATCGCCACGCGGATCGTAGATTATCGTCGCCGTGTCATAGGGATTTAGGTGTACATAGGACGCCAGCGCCACAGCGTAGGCTAGAGGGAGATAGGGATAGAGATAGGTCGCTTACTCCGCGAGGGAAAGAGAGGGGTATAGAGCGACTAGCGGAAGCTCTAGAGAATATGATTAGAGTCAGGCCCGCTGCCGCGAAGCAGACGCAGGACTTGCCTATTTTTAACGGTTCGGCCGCGGAATGGTTAGCCTTCAAAGCCGCGATGAAAGAATCCACGCGTTTATATGGATTCACAAATACGGAAAATATGGCAAGGTTAAGAAACTGTCTACGCGGTGAAGCTAGGGATGTAGTATCGGCACTGCTGTTTACCGCGAAGGATCCAGCAGATATTATGCGAACATTAGAGCAGTGTTTCGGCCGCCCGGAAGTAATTATCGATCGAGCGTTAGAGGAACTGAAACGCCTTCCGCGCCCGGGTTAAACCGCTCAGGAATTGAATTCGTTCGCGATTAAGTTACAAAATATAGTATGTATTTTGCAGAACGTCGACGGCAAAGGGTATTTGCAAAATCCAATGCTGACTAGGGAAGTAACTAGTAAACTAAGCCCTCACTTACGGTCGCGTTGGTGCGATTATGCGGAGCACTACGGAAGTGCAGACGAACCGGACATCGTTACACTGTCTAGGTTCATGATGAGAGAGGCTGACCGTGCGTTGAGTCATGCCTATACGTCCGTAGCGCCGACTAAGGAATCGCCCGTAGGACGAGAGGCGCCGCCGTCGAAACGAGTTGTATTAACACGCCGCGTAGAGAATAGGGCCCGCGACGTAAAGACATTCACCGCCCAGGAGGACACCGGTAGTGCCTCTTGTATGTGTTGCGGGGGTGAACACGTGATCGCTAAGTGTAGAAAGTTAGCGCAAATGGGTGTGGACGACCGGTGGAATTGGGTAAAGGAAGAGGGGATGTATTTTCTCTGTTTGAATAGTAAACACCGACGGTTTAGATGTAAAGCCAAGAAATGCGGCGTCGACGGCTGCAACGCCCCCCACCATGCCCTCCTTTACACCCGCAAGACCCGCGCACCTGAGACATCGGCAAAACCGGATGAGACCGTGCTCGTCGCGTCTAACGTTGGTAGTAATGCGTCCGTATTATTGAAAGTGTGTCCCATTACGTTACGTGGACCACGCGGTAGGGAAATAGATACGTATGCGTTGCTTGACGAAGGCTCGACTATTTCGTTGATCGACGACGACTTAGCGCGCGAGTTAGGAGCGGAAGGACCGGTAAAGCCGCTGAATATTAGAGGAGTAAACAATAGTCAGCGCGAGGCCGATAGCAGGCTAGTTAACATAGGCATACGTGGCAAGACGCGCAGTGAGATGTATAGAATAAATGCGCGTACAGTAACAAATTTAAAGATAGGTTCGCAGTCGGTAAATAAAGAGTGTTTACGTTTGAAACACTTACGCGACCTACCGAGCTCGGTTTGCTACGAGGACGCCAAACCGAGATTATTATTAGGCGCCGACAACTGGCATTTAATAATCACCCGTAATTTAAGGATAGGACGTCGAAGGCAGCCTATAGCTGCACGTACGTTATTAGGATGGGTGATACAGGGAACCGTGCCGCGATTCACGTGTAGGGAGGACGGTGAAACCGTACTACACGTCGTAAGCAGTAGCGGACGGTCAGATGAGGACGTCCACTACTGCTTACGACGCTCGCCAGCCCGGGTAGGAAGATGTTACGACTGCCGAGACGCTACGCTCCCACGGGGTGAGTAATAGGGAAGCCACCGCGCGACGATAAGGCGTACACGCATCGCGACGGTAGGGACAGGCCTACGATCGAAACGGCCAAGGCGAAAGTCGCCCCGATAAAGGCGCAATGCATACCGCGGTTAGAGTTGCAGGCGAATCTGATAGGCGCGCGACTCGCGGAATTCGTGCAAGGCGAGCACAGAGTGGTAGCCGATAGGGTAGTGTATTGGACAGACTCCACTACGGCGCTCCACTGGATACAGAACGATACGGCGCGTTACACCCCATACGTGGCTCATAGATTAGGGGAGATATCGGAGGAGACGTTTCGACGTCGGGAAGAGAAGGCAGGGGATGAAGATGACGAGCTGGAGGAAGTCGTGGCGCACCAGAGCGACACCAGGGACGCTCCACACCTGCCAGACATCGAGAGGTTCTCTTCTTACGAGAGATTGGTCAGGGCCACCGCTCGGATATTACAGTTCGTCGATGCCATAGAGGAAAGGCGCACGGACTAACATTGGACCACATCCAGAGAGCAGAGCGGATGTGGAAAGAGCGCAGTCAACAAGAGAGCTTTACTGAAGACATCAGTCGACTGCAGCAAGGAAAGAACTTGGCAACCGGCAGCGCGTTAAGGAAGCTCGACCCCATATTCGAAGATGGCATACTGCGAGCTAGAGGACGGATCGACGCAGCCGACGTGGACAGCCAAATGAAGAGGCCCATCATACTGAACGGACGCCACCAATTTGTAAAGCTGCTTGTGAAGAAGGCGCATAAGGAAGCAAGCCACGCCAACAGGGAACGGGTAGTGAACGACCTACGCATGAGATATCACATACTTCGACTACAACCGACCGTAAGAGAAGTGGAGCGGAGATGTCTGCGGTGCAGGGTACGCAAGGCGACACCACGGCCAGCGGTTATCGGAGATCTACCACCTGAACGGTTAGGGGCATTCGCGCGACCATTCACCTACACCGGAATCGACTATTTCGGGCCTATAACGGTAACAATAGGACGTAGGCATGAAAAACGGTGGATAGCGTTATTCACTTGTTTGACGACGCGCGCGGTACATCTAGAGATAGTTTATTCCCTAACGACGGACTCGGCGATATCGGCATTGCGGCGCATGGCGGCTAGGCGTGGGTGGCCCCGGGTCATCTACTCGGACAACGGAACAAATTTCCATGGGGCGGACACCGAACTACGACGGGCAATGGAGTGGGCACCCCTGCTGAAGGACTACGCGTTGACTCGGCGGACAGACTGGAAGTTCATCGCGCCGGGCGCGCCGAACCAGGGAGGCGCATGGGAGCGTCTCGTGCGCTCAGTGAAGACCGCGCTCGAAGCCACTCTACACCAGAAGAGCCCGCGGGAGGAGACGTTGGTGACGCTCCTCACAGAAGCCGAGAACACGGTGAACTCTCGACCGTTGACACACGTACCGGTCGACATCGACGAGGAAGAGGCGCTGACACCCAACCACTTCCTGCTGCTGGGACCATCGAGCCTTCCAGTAAC
The DNA here is from genome assembly GCA_033319125.1 of Parnassius glacialis. Taxonomy (NCBI): domain Eukaryota; kingdom Metazoa; phylum Arthropoda; class Insecta; order Lepidoptera; family Papilionidae; genus Parnassius; species Parnassius glacialis. The sequence goes on along the minus strand of JAVANC010000004.1, from coordinate 68,194,935 downwards.
CGCGCCGTGCACACCTAGTGATCGTCGGGCGTGGAGAGCGGCGCAAGGACTTGCCGACGAGTACTGGAAGCGCTGGATGAAGGAGTACCTGCCGACGCTGGTTGCGCGCGGGGACTCGCGGGATGTGCAGCAGCGACAGCTACAAGAAGGGGACCTCGTCGTGGTGGCAGACGGTAGCCTCCCAAGGAACGTGTGGCCGCGTGGAATTGTAACACGGACCTTCCCCGGGCCAGACGGCGTGGTGCGCAACGTGGAGGTGCGGACCAGGGGCGGATTGCTGCGGCGGCCGGTCAGGAAGATCGCCGTCCTCCCGAAAGAAGATGGGGCTCGCGAGCTACGCCGGGGGGAGGATGTTGAGGACAGCTAGAGACCCGCCGCCCCGTCGCCCCTTCGTACCCCGCTACGCCCCGCGCACCCCGCACACCGGCGCTGATCCCGTGATGTCGGCGACCAATCAGCGCGCGTGCGGCTTCATTATCGTAGCACGGCACTACTCACAGACTGAGACACCTTCTTGCGAGATATAAGAAGGGCGTCTCGGTCTGTGAGCTGTTCATTTCACTTCGGAAGCGGCACTCGAGAAGACTCCAAAGAAGACTCAAGACAACAGATCAAGACTCCAACTGAAGACCTCTCTCTGTACATATTAGATAGTTTATTTTAATAGTGCCGAATATTGTAAATAGTGTAATACAGTATAGTAAAAAGTACCATCTTTTCTTCGAGCAGTCCCCTAGTATAAGCTAACCTCAGATCAGTCATTAATTAATCAGTCATAAATAAATATACAGTCCATTTTCATCCATTATAGGTATACTTCCCAGGTAGCCCCATTTAAATTTTATGAAATTCGGTCGAGGGGTTTTTAAGAAATCAACAATAAATTATATTCATATTGAAGTCGTTTGTACAAAATTTTACATTTGCCACTTGTATTTTGGGAATAATTCGAGCTCGTGCATTGACTATGATTGAAGAGCCGTGGTAGCTCAGATGGTTAGCGCTCGCTGTAAGCTTCACAGTACTCGAGCAACCCGGGTTCGATCCCCGCCGGCACCAATGAAATTGTTAATTGCAATTTTAAGTGCTGATTTACCACGTGCTCGGCGGTGAAGGAAAACATCGTGAGGAAACCTGCATGTCTGAGAAAAAAAATATTTCAAAGACATGTGAAGTTCGCCAACACGCATTGGGGCAGCGCGGCGGACATTTCCTTGCCCTAATACCCTCTCAGAAATGAGAGGAGGCCTGTGCCCAGCAGTGGGACGTAAATAGGCTGCAACTTTACATTGACTATTGTTACCAACATACCTATACACAACCCGAGTTTTGGCGGGAACTTGACCGGCGGCGGTTTGCTGCTCCTGCATTATTGTTTAAATAATGGTTTGAAGTGGACTTTGATATGTATGAGTGGTGCGATTTTGTGTATTAAGTGTCTGCGCATGTGAACTATTAGTGGAATCGGTGAAACAAGTGCTCTGATATTGATGTGATTCTTAAGATAAGGAGTCTGCTTAGGCGCCTTGAGATACCATTGCCAACTGTCTGCTGGCTCAAGTTGCCGTCAAAATCTCCCACGAACTGCACAATGAGACGCATCAACTTATTGTGAAGCAGTGTACTATGAGGATAATTATACATTTATACTATGAAGGATAATTATACATTGAAAAATGGAAGACATGGCTGACGCACAAACCGTGCAGGCCAAGAAATGGGGAAAAAAATATACTCAACCAAATCTAAGAAATACCTTTTGACAGCTATCAGACTTATTAAACTAGGCATGCCAACCAATAAATCGGTAAAGTACAATATTCGATTGTTTATAAAAATCGATATCGATTCTTTAGAGTCGGTAATCATTTACAATTTTGTATCGATTGAAACCAGAATTTTGAAACGGATAAATTAAAATACTAGATTTATCAGTTTCACCTTTTCACAGCAATCAGACTTATTGGACTAGGCATGCCAACCAATAAATCGGTACGTACAATTTTCGATTGTTTATAAAAATCGATATCGATTCTTTAGAGTCAGTAATCATTTACAGTTTTTTATCGATTAATACCAGAATTTTGAAACGGATAAATTAAAATACAAAATTTATCAGTTTCTTATTATTTATTATTACTGCTTATTTCTAGAGGCAAAGTTGAATAAATTTAACTTTTTGAAATTAGATTAAAAATAAATGTATTCAGTCACTTTCACTACAACTAGTTAAGTTGTCTTCGTTTAGATGAATAAACACTAACGAAAAATCTAATTTAAGATGGATTACTAAAGGTATAAAAGTTTCAAGCCAAATGAAACGGTCGTCTCTTTGCACAGAGAAAGGATCTCGTAATGACGAATCAAACATCAAGTGACGTAACAAACGTATTACAATTTATAGGAAAATAATTAGACTAACAAAAAAGACGCAGTTCAAAACGAGATCGCTCGTTGCAAAAATGTATCATTAAGTGCATGGAAACTCATTAACAGACAAGAAATCTAGCGGGAAAATAATAACCCACTAATGCTAAAGGTGAACAAAAATATTGTTCATGATTCAGCTAAAATTGCCGACTCCTTTGGTCACCAGTTTGATCATAGCATCAATAATGTCGCAACAGAAATTGAGATGGCATTAACATACCTTAAGAGTAACATAAATCGAGTCTAAAACGATATGACACTAAGATCAACGTCTGTAGAAAAAGTTCCAAAGATCACACAAAAAATGGAAGCCAAGAAATCTTGCGGTTTTGACGATAATGCTATTACTTAATAAAGAACAATATAGATTTTCTCGCCAAACGTTGTGCCTTTAATATGCGCATAACGGAGGGCATTTTCTCTAATCAACTGAAAACTGCCAAAGTGGTACCTGTTCATAAGAAGGGTTCGATATCGGATGCCAAGATGTAAAGATACGACTTTATGACCCACAATATCAAAAATATTCTAACACCTAATTAAGTCTAGATTTGTGGCTCAACTACAAAACAACATCGGTACACAGGCTGCAATACACGCGCTGCTTAATGATGTCATTGACAAATTAAATAATAAATTTAAGGTAGTTGCACTCCTGCACTTTTATACGTGGTAGAGCCATGCTGCAGCTATATTAGTAGTATAGTTGTAGCACGAATGGGTCGGCTCAACCGGGGAAGGACCACGCTTTCACAGAATACCAGCGTAAAATAGCAGTTTAACACTGCTGTGTTTCTTATGGTGAGTGTAGAGAACCGGAGACCCTTTTTACTGGAAAAGAGGCATTCCATCTTAGTCCTCACGGGTGACAACGCATCTGCATTTTGATTCGCAAACGAAGATAAATGTAGATGTCTATAAGCCACAGCAACCACTTGCCATCAGGTGGACTCTGTGCTCGTTTGTCACCCGACCCTATAAAAAAAACCTCCTTCTTGATTTGAGCTCTGCGTTCGATACCATCAGTCATGATCTTCTTTTAGAAAAAATGCTTTATTATGGGGTTTGAAGACAAGCTCTGTAACTTTTCCAATCTTACTTACAAAACAGAAAAATGTTCGTAGAAATAAAAAGGTGAACGATAGTATGCCTGAAATAGTGACGAAGTCCAAAATGATTAACGTAAAAGTGGGTGTACCTCAAGGCTCCATTTCAGGTCCCATATTATTTAAAACATTTATTAATGATTTAAACCATTATGTACGTAAAAAGACAGACTCGACAAATCTAGTCATCTTTGCAGATGGCACTAATGGTATTATTTCAGCCACTGAAATAACGAATCTAGAAATTAAAATAAACCAAATATTTTAAACCATTAGAATATGGTTTTCTGTCAATGGCCTGTCGATTAACACTCACAAACGAAATGTTATGTTATTCCGCAATAACGTCAAAAACAACACAACCCTGAATGTCACACTAGGTAATAAAACAGTACAATCTGTAAAAGTTCAAAATTCTTAGGAGTGAGGATAGACAGTGATCTAAAGTATAAACATGAATTATATGAGATTGAGAGTAAAATAAGCTCAGCTTGTTACGTACTAAGAAGCTTGTGGGATGATGCTGACCTTGAACATTTAGAATTGGTTGATTACGCATTGGTGGAGTCAAGACTACGTTACAGTATTTTATTCTGGGGTGGGAGATTTCAATATAATATACACAGCCTTTGTTCTGCAAAAAGGAGCACTCAGAACCATGGTCCGAATAAAACATCAACAATCATGTCGCGTCTTGACTGTTCCATATTTATATATACTGGTATCTATTCGCGCAATTTGCAAAATTTATTGGCAAATATGAGACTAGACCAAAAAACCTTTAGCAAAAACACTAGGAGAAACGACTTTCATAATAAAATCATCTTTCGTATGGTCATGGCTAAACGCTATGCTCAATATCGACCAGTACTTCTATTTAATAGATTAACTATTGATTTAAACAGTATATTATACAGTAAAAGCTTCAAAAATACTTTAAAAAAGTTACTACTGGAAAAATATTATTATAGTATTGACGAGTTTCTACATGCTAATGGTATTACATAATATTGAATGTTTTAAAATTATTGGTGACATTTTAAAAATAATCGTAATTTTTTGTAACATATATTGTTATTATTATTTTGTGATATTTTATACTTTATTTTATATATAGTGATGAGATTTGACTTGTAATTTTAATTGTATTTTTTGCATGAATTATTCAACACAATTTTTAATGTTCAGAATAAATAAATTTTATGTTATCTTGACAATAAACTGTAAAAGTAATAATTATTTATTATTATTTTTGAAATGCTTATATCATGAAATTAAATGTTTGTTTTTAGTGTTGTAATGATTTAATATTAACCCATTTTACATGTTAATTTTATAAAAAAAAATATTAGAAAGAAAAAAAAACAAATTTGTATGTATTTACTAAAAACTTAAAATAAATATGACGGGACCAGCACCATTGCACGTGCGGCGCGGTAGCCGTCGGTGCAGTTAGACAGAATTCTTGTAAAAGACATGTGTACCGCACACCTGCGGTGCCGCCCGTCCTGCTTGTATAAAACGGACGGAGCGGCCACCGTTAAAGCAGTCTTGGCTCTGACGTGGAACGGTACGCTTATCGTATTCCGTTACTAGTTTATCCTCGACTCGTTGGATAATTAATTCGTGTAAACGAATTAATTATTAATCCTAACTACAAAATTAGTCTCTGTACTATACTCAATTACCCTTTCTACATCAGAAGTGCGATAAAGTCCCCATTTTTGCCCACCTATAATCTTCGAATAGTATGAGGATTATTACATTTGTGGAAGTCTATAATGCATTCCGCATTGATGAATCTGTTTTTATGTTAAATACCATAATGAAATTTGCTATGCTACTTACGATATTTTCGTATCATTAAAGTGTAGAGAAAAGATAAAGTGAAATTATTTAAGCCAATTTTTTTTAATTTGTTCGATTTGTATTAAAAGTACCCCGCAAGTATTTTCATTATTTCTTGATGTACCTAAATATGTTAACAAATGTCGAAAGAAGTTGGAGGCTTTCTAATTAGCTTATTCAAGTTATGTTGTAATTTGATAGTTCACGCGAAACATGATTATCATTTGCTATATTTTGAAGTTCAAAATGTTTAAGGGATGTACCAAAATAAAGGATTAACTTTAACACCCTATGAATTGAAAATAATAAGTGAGATTTTTGTTCTAATGTGTTGATCAGTGTTGCAGTTTGCTCCGAATATTGTGTCGTCGACAAGATTGGCGTTTGATGTCGAGGGATTCGTAGAAGTCTCTACAACAATGATCAATGAGGAAGATGTTGTGACGGCTAATCGAACATGGTCAGGTACGGCCGAGCGCTGGTAAGATTGAGCCTACACCGCTACAGACGGTAACTTATCGGCTGATCTTACGGCAGGGCAATTTAAGCGGCCGCCGAACAAATGATGCTTTGGCGCTGTAAATGGACGTCTGAGGTCGGCTTTCGTAGATTTTGCGCAGTTACCTCCTTCCCTTTGAAATGTTGTGGTATTTGCCTCTACACATAGTTCCTGTTATTTTTTGCAATGTTTTCAAATGTCATACTGTTGCCGTTTCTTAAGAGAATATGTGATGAATTTTGGAAGCTCTGAATTCCATAGTTTGCAATACATTTATCTCTATTTCTTTTAATTTTACAAAGCAGTACGACGATTCGCTAGCGCTAGTACGGCGCGACGGCTCCCTGGCGCGAATGTGGCACGAACGCAGCAGAACGGAAAGCTGGAGTGCGTCTGCCTGGAGGTAGCCATATTGGCGCGTCCATGACTTAAATGAAGTCTGGGATGGTCGACCGTTGTAATATTTAACAAGAGATAATATCTGTTAGCAGGTGGTGATAACTGAAAGACCGTATGCTATTCACTGTCAACCGCACGAGGACGTGCGATAGTCAGAGGTAGCCGTGTCTGTGCATCTAGAAAATACTAGAGACGTTGCAACACTCTAGCGAAGTAATTATTCTTGTGCAGGAAAGGAGCACGGAATTGCAGGGAGGCTGGTCTGTGCTTTTTTTTTATAGGATAAGGGTGAAAAACGAGCACACAGTCCACCTGATGGTAAGTGGTTGCTGCGGCCCATAGACATCTAAAAAGGGCCTCCGGCCACCTGCACTCACCAAGCGAAACGCAGAGGTAAACCTCTACTTCACGCTGGTATTCTGTGAGGTCGTGGTACCACCCCAGTTCGAGCCGGCCCATCCGTGCGACAGCAAAAGCTGCCGCCTGGCTCTACCACTGCTGCACTGGGATATGTCGAGTTGCTGTTGGTTTACATACTTAGGTGTAATCATGTCACTACGTCCCTCACGATACACTTTTGTGTGATTGTGACAGGGACATGTTTGCGGTATGGTTGGTCTGTACCTGTTCTATACTGAATTGAAAAAAAAAGAGAGTAAGAAAAAAAAGTGGTTCTTACTATCATTGCAGGGCGTTTGCCGGTCCGATGATATAGCTACAGGGAATAGTGATTCCGGACTAGCAAATAGTACTTGAAAAAAAAAGAGTGTAAGAAAAAAAAATAGTTCTTACTATCATTGCAGGGCTTTGTGCCGGTCCAATGATATGGCTATAGGGAATAGTGATTCCGGACTAGCGAAAACAGTACTTGAAAAAAAAAAAAGAGAAAATAGAAAAGCTACAGACTAATCATTCCGATCTCGCATAAAGTTGATTAAAGTTTTGTAGGGCTTACTGCCGGATCAAACCTGATTGTCACCCAAGTCTGAAGGGTCAATATAGACCGGACCAGACGCTGTTATGTCAGGATAGTCGAACGATGTTTTTTTTCTCTCTACAGATAACTAAAATTGTGATGGAGCGCGTGCGAGGACGCACGCATGTCAGTATGGCCGTGACGGGACCAGCACCATTGCACGTGCGGCGCGGTAGCCGTCGGTGCAGTTAGACAGAATTCTTGTAAAAGACATGTGTACCGCACACCTGCGGTGCCGCCCGTCCTGCTTGTATAAAACGGACGGAGCGGCCACCGTTAAAGCAGTCTTGGCTCTGACGTGGAACGGTACGCTTATCGTATTCCGTTACTAGTTTATCCTCGACTCGTTGGATAATTAATTCGTGTAAACGAATTAATTATTAATCCTAACTACAAAATTAGTCTCTGTACTATACTCAATTACCCTTTCTACAAATATAATACGTAATATTTAATAATATCTCATGTAACATACTTAAAAGCGAATAAATAAAATAAACAAATGAAAATAAAAAAGTATTTGCTACAGTATACAGTATACCCGGGGTACAAATTGGAGCACTCCTTTGCGTTTGCGTGTATGTCAGAGAGGACATATCTTTTCGACGCCTCGGCAGTCTTGAAAGTTCGGACCTGTCCATCCTTTGGCTACGCGTAGACAGCGACGACCATCCGTGCGTCTACGGGTGCCTCTATAGGTCCCATAGCGGGAATGCCGAAACAGACCGACTCATCGACCAAGTCGGTCTGATTCTTATCAGTTTCACATTGGACAGCTTATTGGATGGATTGCAATGTTTGTACCACAAGATATATTTTTATAGGATAAGGGTGACAAAAGTTTCTACGTGATGGTAAGTGAATAAGAGAGGAACATGGATATTTTTATAGGATGACGGTTACACGCGAGCACACAGTCAACCACTTAGCATCACATCTACATCTATCCTCGTTTGCGAATCAAAATGCAGACGTATTTTCCTGTGAGGACTAAGATGGTATGTCCCGTTTTTAGTAAAAAGAGGCTCCGGTGCTCTACATTCACAACACGAAACACAGCAGCATTAAGCCGCTATTTTACGTTGGTGTCTGTGAGAGCGTGGTCCATCGAGCCGACCCATTTGTGCTACAACCATAATGTAGCTGCAGCGTCTACCAAGTAAAAATGCAATACGCAACTGGGTGTCGTAATAATATTAAAGGCAACTGACCGCTTCGACGTGGTCGTGGTTGAGGGGTCCCGCAGCGAGTGCGTGGAGCAGTGCGGGCGCGTCCGCAAGTGCGTGCGTGCTCGCGCACTGCGGCACGTGCGCAGCGCACGCGTGCAGCACGCGGGCAGCTGTGAAGCGCACGTGCGCACGGGCGTGTTTCACGTACGACTGCACTTCCGACGCAACGACGCTCTGCAAACGGTTACCGTTACCGTTACCGTTACCGTTACCGTTACAGCCCATTAAAGTCCACTGCTGAACATAAGCCTCCCTCTTAGATTGCCTCATAGGAGGGATATTTGCCATAGTTGTAATGTTACTGTTGATTTGAAAATTTCACATCTCAGTGGGTCATGTGCTCCTGGTAGATTATCTTCTATACATCCATACATTACAGCATATTAAAGTCCACTGCTGAACACAGGCCTACCCCATACATTACATCATTGGGAGGGAGGATTTCGCCACGCTTGGCAAGCGGGTTGGCAGCCCCAATTGTTTTCGTTTTAGTCGTTATGAGGATAACGCTGCTGCCCATCCCCTGGTTCAGTTTCCCCCTGTCGCCTCTTACGACACCCACAGGATGATGTTCTTACACCGCCATCGCCGCTACACGGTAAGTGTAAACGGTAAGGACAAACAGTTAATCTCTTCCTAATGACCAAGTCCACCGTATTACATACAGTTTAAAGACCTTACAATTGGGAAACGAATTTATTTGTGCAGAGCAACGGTGGGGGCACTGCGGGGCTGGAGCGACGGAACCTTGTGCCAGCGCACTACACTAAGTCTGCTGTACAATACATATGGAGGACCCGAGCTCATCATCAGCTATCATAGCATCAGCTAATGCTCATTTGACTAATTTTAAGTACAGCTTTCGAAAAATATAATATCTATAATGGTGACTTACTTTTATAGTTATATGACTTACTAAGTAAAGTTGACGGTAATGCTTATTTTTTTCCCTCATTTTTTTTAAATAAAATTGTTTATCCCAATGCGAATACACTACATAATTAAATTCAACAATCCAAAACTAAAAACATCTATAAAAAGAAAGTGTCACGAAAATATTTGACAGTGCAACACTTGTAAATGCGTTTTCTTGTGGTTATAAAAATAATCTTGTTCAATAAATGTTTTTAACTTTTAAGATAAATCATAATGAGTATTATAATATCCCCAATTTCGTGACAACCGCTGGCATATTTGCGACATTGATATAATAGTAAATACGGCGACATCGCCGGACGTCATAGGCTTTTCACACGTTTCGGAGATTAGCCGGAACAGACAGACAGACAGACAGACAGACAGACAAAAATTTTAAAAATTGTATTTTAGTTATAAGTACTGTATTTACTTTCATATGCATTTAGTAAAAAAACTGTAATTTTAACATTACAAACAGACAGAGAGAAATACATACGCGGAGGGTAGTCTCGTCCACAATGTCGCAAATAACCGTGTAAACGGCGAGTAAAGCGGGCCGGGTTTGTGGGGAAGCCTGGGTAGCCAGCCAAGTCCAGAGCAATTTCCGGGCAGAGGCATCGGCCGATAGTCGCTCGCGGAACAATCCCGCGTGACGCTCCAATATTGTCAGGTACACTGCGGATCAAACACACTGCTATAAACTGTGATAATAACTCTAAAACCTGTGCTCAGAGATAGCCCAAAGTTATGTAATCTGCAAACTTGAGTGTATTATTATATTTATATACCTGAACTTAAGTTTGAAATTTGTCTACTCTTTGAAAAATAACCCTTTATAGATAAGAGACGAGTAGAACATTCTAGGCCAATCCGGCTCATTCTAATATATCCACCACTACTCCACAGACTGTATGGTGTAGTAGATATCATTACATCGCCACTACACGGTCAAAGACACTATACCAACGTGGTAGAGCCACGTTGCAGCTATATTATGGTTGCAACAGGAATGGGTCGGCTCGAAGGACCACGCTGTCACAGAATACCGGCGTAAAATATCAGCTCAACGCTGCTGTGTTTCGTATAGTAACGGAGACCCATTTTACTGAAAACAAGGCATACGATCAAAGCGTCTGTTTTGATTCTTAATCGAGGTTAAATGTAAATGTCTAATGACCACAGCATCCACTTACCATCTGGTGGACTGTGTGATCGTTTGTTACGTTTACTTTAAAAAAAAAAGTCTAGTCTTTTAAAAACATGTATCTCACCTTCCTTACACCTGTATTTCTCCTTGCAGGAGTCCAGCTTATCGTAGAAGTTGTTGAGCTCAGCAGTGGGCAGATCCATGCAAAAGTTCTTGAACAAACCAAGTATACCGAGCAGAACAGATCTCACGACTGTATCCTGGAACATTATACCCAAATTGTAATAACAAAATAAATAGAAATGGGGGGAGGAGTGTACAAGCTTGTTTGTGAATGTGGTCTCTCTTACATACCGGTACAGCCTTCTAAAGTCCACCGCTGAACATAGGCCTCCCCATAGATTGCCACATAGGGTGGATAGTTGCAATAGTTGTAATGTTACTGTTGATTTGAAAATTTCACCTCTCAGTGGGTCATGTGCTCCTGGTAGATTATCTTCTATACATCCATCCATTACAGTCTATTATAGTCAGTCCACTGTGGAACATAGATCTCCCCCATAGATTGCATCATAGGGTGGATGATTGCAATAGTTGTAATGTTACTGTTGATTTGAAAATTTCACCTCTCAGTGGGTCATGTGCTCCTGGTAGATTATCTTCTATTGATCTTGACAAGCGTGTTGGTTCTATATTTATTTTTATTCGGTAGTAGGAAGACGCTGGTGCCCAACTCCTGGTTTGTTTCCCTCTGTCGTTTCTTACGAAACCCACGGGATGAATGGGGTAGTGGATATTCTTACACACAGTAATCTCTCTTACATAGGACAAATAAAACGATCTATAAAAACAGCGTAAAAGAACATAAAGCTGATGTGAAGCACCGATGCTCCGTGAAGTTTGCAGGATGTGTACAAGATCGTCCCAAACAGAAAACCTCGCAAAAGATAGCAAATTCCTACTAAGGATGATTCGCGAGGCTATTGAAATTAAAAAACATTTCTCCTGTATCGTGAAGGCAGTTTACATACATAAATTGCGCAAGAACAAACATCCAGACCGAGAACGTTTGTTTGTAGACCAAAGGAATACTTGTTCCATGCGGGATTCAAACCTGCGAACACTCGGTTGTAACGAAGTGCCTTTCGTAGTACCTTATTATTGATAAACGTAGGTATTATATTAGTGATTAACAAATACAAATAAATGAATTACTAGCGACTATTAAAATGAAGCGTCATTTAAAATAATATTTCTTTCATGGCAAAATCAAAAAAGTGCGAGGGAGATGAATATTATTCCATTTCGCTGGCACTATAGAAAGGGGGTCGTGACGGAAAAATCTTACACTTTTTCTTGCCTAGCCCCCATCTGCCAAATTCGTATCGTGCGATAAGGAACTTCGTTCCAATAAATCAATTCATAAACAACATAAAAATAGTAAAGATCTGTGGTTGCCAACCAGCCTGCCAGGCGTGTCAACTATGGCTAAACCCCCTCTAATAATCTATGAGGCAATTAAGAAGGCATATGTTCAACACTGGACCTTTATAGACTGTAATGAATAGATGGATAAACATTATTATCTTACCGAAAATTTGGTAGAATCCAGTAGATTGAGGTACACCCTCCATATTGTTGTCACATCTTCAGATACTATGTCAGGGTGTTTCTCGCATACTGCACCTGTAATGTTACAAAATAGAATGAAAATGGTGATACAAAAAACCTTTTTATGTAGCCCCGACTTTCTTATGGGTGAAATTTATTGATGTGGTGTTTTACGTGGTTCAGGCACGCTGCAGCTATAATATGTATGTATATATGTATAATATGTAATATATATATATATATATATATATATATATATATATATATATATATATATATATATATATATATAATATATGTTCGTAGTTCTATCACTGCCCTAAGGTTGACTAGCAGAGAATGCTTTTAGCATTAAGTCTTTTGATCCTGTACTTAATATGTAAGGTTCAATAAAGTTTAAATAAAATAAAATATATATGGTCTCTATAATGGGTCGGTCCGGAAAGACCACGCTCTCACTGGTATTCTACCAGCGTAAAATAGTAGCTTAACACTGCTGTGTTTCGTATGATGAGTGTAGAGAAACAGACACCCATTTTACTGGAAACAAGGCATTCCATCTTAGCCCTCAGGGGTGACAACGCATCTGTTGTAGATGTCTGAGCCACAACATTTACTAACCTCTGTAAATAGTAAACTTATCTCTGTAAAAGCACTGATAGGAAACAAATAAATAAACATTTATGGCAAGCGTGTCAAATAATTGGGCACTTAAATTTAAATATTCATAAATACATCAATCCGACCATGTAGCGGCGGTGTAAGAATATCCACTACCCCATATCATCCCGTGGGTGTCGTAAGAGGCGACAGGGGGAAACAAATCAGGAGATGGGCAGCAGCGTCTTCCTGTAGTATCTAAAAATAGTTTGGAAAATCAAAAAGTGCACGCCTCCTGAGCGATTCATTTAATTTTGATGAAAAAAATGAACTGTATTCCTGACTTTTAAAATATATTATTTACGTGTTTTAAATTTTGCGCTCTATTATTTTAACAAGTAGTGTCACCTAAAGGCGAAAATCGATTTCACAAACATACATTTGTGCTTTGTCTATCAAGGGCTAAAAAAATATATGAAAGCGCCTTTAAAACTTTAACAGCATTAAAACTTATCATCATCATCATTACAGCCCTTCACAAGTCCACTGCTGAACATAGGCCTCCCCCAAGGAATGCCACAAAGCACGGTCCCGAGCCACCTGCATCCATCGATTTCCTGTATGTCTTACCAGGTCGTCACTCCATCTAGTGGGGAGGACGCCCTACACTTCGTCCGCCGGTACGAGGTTGCCACTAGAGAACCTTTTTGTCCCATCGGTTGTCTATTCTTCAAGCTATATGGCCAGACCATTGCAACTTCAGCTTACTAAACCGTTGGCCTATGTCGGTCACTGGTTCTAGTGCGAATATCCTCAATTCTGAGTTTATCACACAGAGAAACCCCGAGTATAGCCCTCTCCATAGCTCGCTGAGCGACCTTGAGCTTCCTCATACGACACGACTAGATTAGTGCTCCCACCAACTACCGGCATAGGTGTGACATGGACATTAAACATCTTTGTTTTGTCCATGTTCATCTTAAGACCTATCCGTTGGGAGACACTATCGAGGTCATTGAGCATAGTGCTTAGGTCCTCCAGCGATTCTGCCATAAGAACTATGTCGTCGGAAAATCGAAGGTGAGTGATGTACTCGCCATTGATGTTAATACAGTATCCTTTGCTTGAAAAAGTCTTCCAATGCAGCGGTGAAGAGTTTCGGGGATATAACGTCACCCTGTCTTACACCTCTCTGCAATTCGAAAGGTTTCGTACTCTGGTTCTGTTTTCGGATAGCCATCGAAGCTCTATTGTACAAACACTTCAGCACTTCGATATACCGACAACCAACTTGGCACCGCTGAAGGGACTGCAGCACCGCCCAAGTTTCGACGGAATCAAAGGCTTTCTCATAGTCCACATATGCCAGACAGTGGCAAATTGTACTCCTCGGACTTATGTACAATTTGCCGAAGGGTATGTATGTGGTCTATGGTACTAAAACCTTTTCTAAAATCAGCTTGTTCGGGAGGCTGGAAGTCGTCGAGTCAGCGTGCGAGACGATTCGTAATGACTCTCGAAAACAGCATGTAGACGCTGCTCAGAAGGGAAATCGGTCTGTAGTTCTTCAAGAGAGCGTTATTGCCTTTCTTGAAGAACAAGACCACCGCACTTCTGCTCCACGCCTCCGGTGTAGTACCACCATGGAGGACGGAATTAAAGAGCTTCTGAAGGACTTCAAGTACCGGTTTTCCACCCGCTTTCAGAAGCTCCGCTGTAATTCCATCCCCGCTTGGGGCCTTGTCGTTTTTAAGGTGCTGGAGAGCCATTCTAATCTCGCTAAGACTGACGTTCGGAATAGTGCGACTTGCTGTTGAATCGTTACTTACTCTTGCGTGTGGCTCCAACGATGATGTGTACAGCTGCCCATAGAACCTCTCAATCTCACTGAAAATTTCAGGTATTCCGGAAACGACGCTGCCACACTCGGTCTTCAGCTTCGACAGTTGGCTCTTTCTGGTAGACAGATCTCTAGCAAAGACTTTGGAGCCCTGGTTCCGCAAAGTTGCGTAAGACCCGCCGCATGCATTTGTAGATCTGTCTGTTCAGTTGCCTGTACACTGTCAAATATGCTGAAGACTGCAGCTTCATATCCCGTCTAACAGCCATGAGGTTAAGAGTGTGATCTGAGAGTTTTTGTGTTCTTCTGCGACGGGTCTTGCAGAACTAACTTACCTTCGACCGCATGGACAGTTTCCACGAGCTTGTAATCCATATCGTCCAATGCATTGCAATCTTCTAGGCACTGAAAACGGTTTTGTAGCTCGAGCTGAAAGGTTTCGGTACTTTGGAACAGAGCACGAGGGGGACGGAGCTTTGACTTCATTAGACGAGACCTCTCCAACTTAACGTTTAGGTTCAGTGTGCCTCTCACCATTCGGTGATCGTTGCCGTTATACGGTACTGATATGAAATAGGAACCAGTTGATGTAATTCTGAAGTAGAAAAAAACCCTGTCTCGATACGTCAATTTTTTTTCAGAAGTTATCGTGAACACATACAAAATCAACATCCGGACGTCCACGTAAAAATTTCTCAAACCTTTTTTTTTTATAGTAGCAATATAAAATGATGTTTTTAGAAAATATCAGATGGATTAATTAGGAGTGTTTTCTCGATATACGTCTAGTTTCTGTGACGTTAATGATGTTAGCCTATGCGTCTCTTACAGCTTCTTCGAACTCAGAGCTCGCGGCCTGAGAGGCCGCAAGCTGTAATTTGATATACGGCTACCCATATTATCGAACAAGTGCAATATGGTTATGATAGAGGCATTTTAAGAGCACAAAATCGCTTCACCTTGACGTGTCGAGAGTCGAGTTATAATTGCACGCTTCATAACGCAAAGCGTTATGTAGCGTGCAATTATAAAAAAAACTCCGGTTACCAAGCGTAGCAACTATGACAAAATCCGCCCCTATAAGGCCTTTTGTAGACTGAAATAATAGTAGAAGCGCATCAAGTATAACAAAATTAAAAATACAACAACAGCTGAAACAAATACAACATAAAACAGAAGTATGTTTATTTACAAATTACATTTAGTATAAGGTTTGTACCTAATGTATTTTTGGCGCGTTTACCAAACGGACCTCACTCAGTTTATGCTCGAAATTACCATCAGGTGGACTATTTACTTGTCACCGTTATTATCCACTAGCTGATACCCGCGGCTTCGTCCGCGTTGCTTGGTATATCCAGAAAACACACATCACTGAACACGTAGTGCTTATAAAAATCGTTGTTTCTAAAAACTTTAATAGCTTTATATTAAATGAAGATATTGCTATAAATTTTGTTTTTGGCTAAGGGCCAAGTTACTAAGTAATAAAACTTTGAAAACCTAATTAAAAATATATGCAGTAGTTTTTCGCGATGCGCGCACAACTGCAAACCTCTATCATTTTATTTATATAAATTTAAAAAAAGGCATACAGCCTTTTACCTTTACTTACCAACGAGTTCAGCCATAGTAGCTTTACATGTGCTGTCCTCTTCTAGAGCGTGGACGTATCTGAGATGATTGGCTGCCCCAATCTCCGAGTGCCGAACAACACATGTGAGACAATGTAGTGCATGCTGTCTCGTTCTAGCATCATAGGATAGGTTGCAAAGCTAGAATAATAGTTATTATAATGAGTTATGGGCTATTAAAATGAGAATATAACAAACAAACTTTTAAGTTAAGTCTCCTCCAGGCCGAATTTCGGTCACAGCGGCCAGTTTCAATGGAGACTAGCCATCAGCACAGGACAGGATTATAGTGCATGAGTCTGTGCGCAAGCACAGGTGCATTTTCTATTGCTTCACTCTCATAGTCCGATGGGACGAGAAGCCGACACGACTGAAGGGAGATCGGGCGCAGGACCAACGGCTTTACGTGCTTTCCGAAGCACGGGCGTGATACACCGCCAACTTTAGTTTTTTTTTTTTTATAGAATGCGGATGACAAATGAGCACACAGCCCAACTGATGGTAAGTGGTTGCTGTGACCAATAGACATCTACATCTATCCTCGATTAATGTCATGTCATGTCATGCCGATGCGTTGTCACCCCTGAGGACTAAAATGGAATACCTCGTCTCCAGTAAAAAGGGGTCTCCGGTTCTCTACACTCACCATACGAAACACAGCAGCATTAGGTTGCTATTTTACGTTGGTATTCTGTTAGTGTGATCTACCCCAGTCGAGCCGACCCATTCGTGCTACAACCATAATAATATAGCTGAAGAATGGCTCTACCACTCAAAAAAGTTTTCTGTCATGAAATTATCAGTAGCAACCCGTAGTCAGGAAGTTGGCGGTGTTTCCCACACGTAAAACCGTTGGTCCTGCGCGTGATCTCTCTCCGGTCGTGTCGGTTTACCGTCCCATCGGACTATGAGAGTGAGGGAATAGAGAGTGCACCTGTGCTTGCGCATACACTAGTGCACTATAATCCTGTTCTGCAAAAGTCTGAAAGACATTACTAAACTACTTACTATTACTACTAACTGTTCCTCCTCCTAACCTCCTAACTCCTCGTTAACTTCCGCAAGGAATTTATTACGATTAGATTTAATGGGTTTTAATGTCTTTTCAGAGATTAGTCGGAACAAATAGACAGAGACAAAAATTTTAAAAATTCTCTATTTATTTGAAAAGCTGTTATTTTGACATTAACAGACACTTCAATTTTTTTTACAGTATCATGAGCTATAGAGTGACAAACGAACACTCAGTCCACCTATGGTAAGTGGTTGCTGTGACCCATGAACGTTTACATCTGTGGCGGGTTGAAGGAACCCGCCGGGCAAGGTGTTCTGCCCGTTCGGAGCTATTCTATATATACTGCATTACCTTCGGAACTTTGTTAGCGCGATTTAGGCTTCGATGTGTTTCGCTTGTGGCGCGAAGACAGCGCCGCCACACATCTATCATCAGTAAAGAATCAAAATGCAGATGCGTTGTCACCCGTGAGGACTAAGGCGGAATGCCTCTTTGCCAGTAAAATGGGTCTCCGGTTGTCTACACTCACCATACGAAACACGTCAACGTTAAGCTGCTATTTATTTATTTGTATAGATGTAAAAAGTCTATCATCGCCTTTTAAGGTAAGCTTCCACTTGTCCCCATCGTAAGCATCGAACGCATTGCATCAAACGGATTATTTTTTCACAATGTGTCCCCACTGTATCGGCAGCGATCGGATTTGCCAAAGCAACTACCAGATTTTCGTAGTGAGCGGTGTACGTGCGGAATGTTTGTGAGACAATGGAGGAAAGCGAAGAAGAACGGGATGACGTCATCGGCACACATCCCAAAAGTTGCCCCTCGGAGCAACGGCGTCGAGCGATTCGTACGATGCGAATTGGATGCACTTGTGTGACTTTCTATACAACGAATACTCCGATCTGTTTGATACGATGCGAGCGATAATTACGATACGCAAATGTGGGACGCCTACCTTTATTTGGAACACAACATTGATTATGGTCGTGTTCCGAGATACACTGCGAGCACTGCCCAGTGCTCTCACTGGTGAAAAATTCGTCCCGTTATGGACTGCCAGTATACTGCCGCAGTGCCCTAGGGAAATATATGACGTCATAATCCGCCGCCATTTTTGTACTTTGAGCACTGGTGCTTTCGAGGTAAGGTGCTATCAGTACTTTGAACACGTGATCAAAAAACATAACAGCGCCTAGAGATTTAACAGCTTACACGAATGGTCGTTATTAATATTAATTAATATTGTTATACAAATAAACTCGGACATTAAGTTGTAAAAGCAACAACGTTCAAATAATAATTTTTCACGTTGAACAGAAAACGTGTACATGATAAATATTTTCATTTGAAAACAGTGTCGAAAAATGGGGACGACAGTATACTGGACTACGTTCCGTTTCAAACAGTAACCAGTATAGTAAACTAAAAAGAAACGGCTTGACAGTATATTAAATTGACGTCACACCTTACAGTGGTCACAGTGTATATCGGAACATAGCCTTTACATTACTCTGTAAAAAGTTGAAAAGGGAATGTTCCGACCCTGCATAAGCAGCAGAAATATGTGACTAATACCAATTGTATGTGTCTCATAAATAGAAAAAAAATACCTTAACAATGTTTTCATAATGTGGCGATGCATGATCCGGATGTTTCATTATGAGCTCTGACAGCAATTTGAACGCATCTCCGATACTCTGTGACCAAGCATCGTCTGAGCATTTGGACGCTACTGTTGTTAGGAGGTTCACAGGTTTTAGCAACAGTGTGTCTAGCAACCAATCTGGAAAAACGAAGTCATTAGAATACACTTTCGCGTTAATAATACAAATAAGAGGAATGCAGAATATTCTGGGACAATCCGGGTCATTTCACTAGAAGGATACTGGATACTAAGTGAAGGTACTAGAACACTTCCTATGTTCAAAGGAGAGAAGGCGTAAGCCAAGTAGACATACGGTTGCATCTTGCTTGCATCAATAGTTCGAGTGCTATCTATTTATATGCTTCCACATTTTATTGGCTTGACAGAGGCCATTGACCCTTATCTTCGGGAACGTTCTCGTGCAACGTGATGCAACCGTAACAATACACTCGCCTGTTGTTAAGACTTTATTTTATAGAATAAGGGTGACAAACAAGCACACAGCCTACGAGATGGTGAGTGAATGTTGTGGGTCATATACGAACAATATACCAAACCTTTTTTTTTATATGTTTAGGGTGACAAACGAGCACACAGTCCACCTGATAGTAAGTGGTTGCTGCGTCCCATAGACATCTACATCTATCCTCTACCACAAATCAAAATGGAGATGCGTTGTCACCCGTGAGGACTACGATGGAATGCCTCATTTCCAGTAAAAAGGGCCTCCGGCCACCTGCACTCACCAAGCGAAACGCAGAGGTAAACCTCTACTTCACGCTGGTTTTCTGTGAGGTCGTGGTACCACCCCGGTTCGAGCCGGCCCATCCGTGCGACAGCAAAAGCTGCCGCGTGGCTCTACCACTGTTAAAAAAAGTTATACGAACAATATACCAAATTGAATAAAAGCGGGTAGTGTGACGGTGTAAAAACGTTTTCAAGCTACTGGGCTGGGAAGGATACGGTATTAACGTCAATGGCGTTACATCACTCACCTTCGATTTCCTAAAGATATAGTCCTTATGCCAGAACCGCTGGAGGACCTAAGCACTGTGCTCAATGACCGCAATAGAAAAGTAACGACGCATCTAAATTTTGATTCTTATTCGAAGTAAGATGTAACGTCTATGGGCCACAGCATCCACTTACCATCAGGTGGACTGTGTGCTTGCTTTTCACTCTTATTTAATAAAAACTGGACAAACAAATGCTGGCAAATTATTCTTGTATGCATTACAAATGTTGAAGCAAATTATTTTAGTTGGAATGTATGGTATGTTAATATAAAACTTTGTTTGTTTTTTATTTTTTGACTAATGTTGTGTAGTATAGCATACAGCAACTTGGCATGGTTTTGGCGTAATGGGGGAAAGTTCACGCATGTACAACGGGACGTGGAGACGTTATGGGAGGTAAGGGTCGACTAGCCAACCAATCGCGCGCTCCGAAGTCGACTGGCCAACCAATCGCGCGCTCCGAAGTCGACTGAATCGGTTCACTCAGAAAGAAGTTATAAGATAACACACATAAAAAACATACAGTCGAATCGAGTACCTCCTCCTGTTTGAATTCGGTAGAAAAAGAAATGACTCAATCGGGAGGTTCGAAAGTATTTCATCATCATCATCACTACAGCCCTTCATAAATCCACTGCTGAACATAGGCCTCCCCCTAGGAATGCTACAAAGCACGGTCCCGAGCCACCTGCATCCATCGACATCCTGCATGTCTTATCAGGTCGTCACTCCATGTAGTGCCTTACACTTCGCCTACCGGTACGAGGCTGCCACTCGAGAACCTTTCTTCCCCATCGGTTGTCGGTTCTTCGAGCTATATGGCGGGCCCACTGCCACTTCAGCTTACTAATCCGTTGGGCTATATCGGTTACTCTGGTTCTATTGCGGATATCTTTATTTCTAAGTTTATCACGCAGAGAAACCCCGAGCATAGCCCTCTCCATAGCTCGCTGAGCGACCTTGAGCTTCCTCATACGGCCAGCAGTGAAGGACCACGTCTCAGATCCGTAAGTCATCACTGGCAACAAGCACTGGTTGTACAATTTATTTTTCAGGTTTTGAGGTATGTCTAACGAGAAGATGTGTCGTAGTTTCCCGAACGCTGCCCAGCCGAGTTGAATCCGTCGATTGACCTCTCGGTCGAAGTTGGACTTACCTAGGCGGACTATTTATCCCAGGTAAACATACTCGTCAACAAACTCGAGCTTAGTGCTCCCAACAACTACCGGCATAGTTGTAACATGGACATAAAACATCTTTGTATTGTCCATGTCCATCTTAAGATCTATCCGTTGGAGGAGTATTTGACATTGACATATAATGCCCTTGAATCTATTCCATCTACTAGTGTGGAATCCGAAAGTGCTTTCTCTTCTGCAGGCTTTCTAGCGTCGCACATTCGAAGTGGTCTGGCAGACGACACTGGATACTGTATGTTGTCTTCGCAATCATTTTCAACAGAAACGTGATTTTTTTTTCATTACTGCAGTTCAATAGTTCATTATAATAAAATATAATAAATGGCTGTACAGATTTCTCAATTTTCAACATATAATTACCTCATTTCTTTGTGCAACACTCAATAGACAGCTCAGCTCATGTTGTATTTACCTACACTTTGCCCGACCCTGCAAATACTTTTATGTGGTAGAGCCATGCTGCAGCTATAACTGGTATAGTTGCAGCATGAATGTGTCGTTTCGACCAGGGACAGACCACGCTCTCACAGAAAACCAGCATAAAATAGCGGCTAACGCTGCTGTATTTCGTATGGTGAGTGTAGAGAACCGGAGACCCTTTTTACTGGAAACGAGGCATTCCATCTTAGTCCTCGCGGGTGACAACACATCTGCATTTTGATTCGTAATAGAGGATAGATGTAGATGTCTATGGGCCACAGCAACCACTTACCATCAGGTGGACTGTGTGCTCGTTTGTCACCCATATAATATAAAAAAATAACAAATAACATGCAGGATTGGATACCCTAGATGTAATCCTTACAATAGATGAATGACATTATTATTGGCAACAGGAGTACTTGTGATGGGAATTACCACTCTTATCTGCCAAACCAGTTAAATATTGTGGCGCGATAACAGCACTGTAAAATCACCCCCGAGAGATCTCGGGAACAAGGTTATCAGGCAGGAAGTGGTCGACGCACCGTGGGATAATACAGAGCTATTCTATATATACCGCAGTACTTCGGAACTTTGATAGCGTGATTTAGGTTTTGGTGCGTTTCTCTTGTGGTGCGACATTAGCGCCGCCACTATGTAAGTTTCTATAAATGAATTGAAATTTAACTTTTAAATTACCAATTTCAAATGGTGCGAGATCCTGTTCCAGCAATGCTTTAGCAGCCTGGCAAGCCTTTACGAAACTCCTCGGTTCAACAGGTTCTTCATATTTATCTACAATAGCTTCCCACTCTTCCATGATACCTAAAAAACAATGAAGTGATTTTATAGGTATTATATTAGAAGGCATGGTAGCTCAGTAGCTAAGAGCTCGGGTTCGATCCCCGCCGGCAATAATGAAATTGTTAATTGCAATCTTAAGTGCTGATTTACCACGTGCTGGGTGGTGAAGGTAACATCGTGAGCAAAACCTGCATATCTAAGAAATAACAAAAAAAAAAAGCAGAGCAGTGTCTGGCAGTTTTTTGCATCACCGAAATGATATTGGGATTATTATTAAAAAAATATACTTGACACGCTATTAAATTTTCAACGTAGATCAAAAATATTAAAAAAAAAAATTAATTTTTTAAAAAATATCATTGATGAGGTCTGGTTCCGCGCCAACCCACTCAAATGACCTGCAATCGATATAATACGATTATTATTGATAATATTAATTTGTGTTATTTCATGCTGGGCTAATTAAATTTTATAACACAAATATTTTACCTTACTTTTACCTTGCGCGATACCTGTCCCATCTGTACATGTCAGGCAGAATATCCATTACCACGACAACTTTCGTAAACGACACTTTTGAGCTATATAACTAGATGGGTCAAATCCGTGCTCAAAATGTGTCGCCAGCTCTCAGACTATATAAATTTTGAAGCAGAAAGAGAAGCTCCAATTAGACATATGTCAATCGTGAATGATTCGGTCGTTAGACACGGGTCGCATTAAAGTATTGATGATTGCAATTATTATTTTTTAACATTATGGATCAATCGATTGACAGGACCTACAAATAGAGTATTGTAATGACCCACAACCGACATTATTGAGCGAGCGTGACTAACGATCACAGAGTACTTTAACTTGAAATGATCCATTTGAATGATCGTCCTGAATGACCCAGATTGTAAGACGAATCAATACTTGAATGATCCGGTCACTAGAAATGAATTAATGACACATGTCTAAGCTCCACCTTCCCTTGTTCAGGTGATTGCATACAATGGACTTAGGACAATATAAGAGAAGATAAGATGGGGTACAAATTTTATTTTTTCACAGATTATTTGATTGTTAAATAAAAATGTGTATATACAAATTATAGTTATGCTATTTATTAGTATTAATAATAATAATAATAACTAATAATAACTCTTTGGGGAAACCGAGGGTTTTGTCTGTGCGATACAGGATCAGGTTATTAAGACCGTTATGGCACCGTTGACGTCTGTCGAGCATGTCGCCATCCCGGTGAGTCACTTAGGCATGTCATCTCCGGTTGTTCGGCGCTTTCTAACTCTGAGTATTTGCACAGGCACAACTTAGTAGCCAGGATTCAGACATCAGGAGCTCGCTCTGAAATACGGTCTCGTGGATCGGAAACTGCCGTATTATAAGTACTTGCCGGAAGCCGTGCTCGAAAATGACCGCGCCAGGCTCTACTGGGACCGGGCCATCATCACAGACAGGACTATTCTTGCGAATAAGCCTGATATTGTGCTGATGGACCGGGCACAGTCAAGGATATTTTTGGTCGACATTACCATTCCTTATGACGAGAACCTCGTGAAAGCCGAAACAGATAAGCTGACTAAATATCTGGACCTGGCTCACGAGGTGACCGACATGTGGGGTGGATTGCCGGCCGAAATTATACCTGTAGTCGTCTCTGCGAATGGGTTAATTCCAGTCAGCCTCTCGGGTCATCTGAGGCGACTGGGACGGACCGCTCCAAGCTCAAATGCAGAAGGCGGTGCTCCTCGATACCGCCCGCATCGTCCGCCGATTTCTTTCCCTTTCCCCCTAACCCTCGGCCGCCTGGTCTCCTCTGCCGAGGGCTTCCATCTGGTTGGGTTTTTATATATTTATGTATTTTTTGTGTATTTATTTTATTTTATTGATATTTATGTACGTTTACCATGTTTGTTTACAATTATATATTTATATTGCCTAACCAGATGAGAAAACTTTATAGATACCCCAAAATAATAATAATAATTTCTTTATTTGCTTAGAAACACAGTATTATAAGCTGGTACAAGTTTAAACAGAGCCCATATGTTTCGCCATAATGAAAATAGCATGCAAATAACACATTGAGTTTAAAAATATTATAATGAGAATACATGTCAATTCATACTATTAATATAATAATTTTTACCAAATATGTCAACAAATAAAAATTGAATAAAATAAGAATTTAAAACTATATTAATCTATGTTAAGTTTTTGGTATAGAGAAATGAATCTATGCTATAAAAATTATTCTGACTTAGCCATTTGTATAACCTGTGCTTAAACATATTGGTATTGAGCATTTTAATATCTCTGGGAAAAGTAAAATATTATTAATTTTTACTTGAAACGCAATGTAAAATGCTATTTCATGGTTAAAGTTAAATATGTTATTAGTAAACAAAATTATGTACAACCGGATAGCATGTCTACGGTGTGGTACATTATCATTTTGTCTGATCATAAAACTCATGCTTATGAAGTGCTATCTCTATTGTTAAAATTCTTCATTCTGAATACTCTTTTTTTTTATAGGATAGGGTGAGAAACGAGCACGCAGTCCACCTGATGGTAAGTGGTTGCTGTGACCCATAGACATATACATTTATCCTCAATAAAGATTCAAAATGGAGATTTGTCATTACCCGTGAGAACTAAGATGGAATGCCTCTTTTCCAGTAGAATGGGTCTCCGGTTCTCCAAACTCACCATACGAAACACAACAGTATCAAGCTGCCATTTTACACTGTGAGAGCGTGGTCCTACCCCGGTTGAGCCGACCCGTTTGTGCTACAATTATATTACTAATATAGCTGCAGCATGGCTCTACCACATATAAATGTTTTATCTTATCACTCATTTATCTTCTGTGTCTCTTAAACGGCAATAAGACAAAGTGTATTAAATTTACAATACCTAATGTAAAACATTCGAATACCAATGTGCTGTTAAATGGGTTAGAGTTGAGTCTTGTGGATACCACTGTTTTTCTCGGTATTACTATAATAGTAAATAAATAAGGGTTGGGTTTAGAATCAAGTTGCCCGAATTTGAGGAGTCTGTCACTGTGGGGGAGTCCAGGGGGCTTATCTCAAGCACCCCCATGCAATCTTAGCTGCCGGTGCTGCGTCGAAATATTTAATATAATTTTCTGAAAATATTCATAAATCACAAATTAATACCTGAAACGGAACGTTTGACATTGACAGTAATCATTAACAGATATACTCGACCAAAGAGAATATAATCACTACGTTTATACTCGACTTCGCGACTCGCGTCATAAGCGACATTCCGTTGCTTCCGAGTTTACGTGAATGTACTACCTACTGTTATTATCTGCCCCCTGTTATTGGACGACTTCGCTACCCCTCTGGAGACCGATTGCTTGCTATTTTATGACGTTTTTGGAAATGGTGGAAGTTAACATTTTGGTGTTATATTTCGTGCAAGAGCGATTGAAGCAAGCTCGGGACTCCCCTTCGTGGTTATTTTTTTATAAATCATCCAGAAATAGGAGCCCCGCTTTGCGAGGCTCTGTCGACCCAGCTTCCCTCGGCTGCGCCACGTTGAGTAGCGTTGGGCTACCCACCCCCAACTCTCTGCCTCCACAAATTAGGTTTATATTGTCAAAAACATTACGAAAACATAACCTCAAAATGAGATTTTTAAAAATTTATAAAAAAAAAACTAAGCACGTCCGGCAGGAAATGGAAGTGGGGGGTGACTCTACAACTACCCTCCCCTCCCCCCACCACCCCCACCCCCAAATTCAGGCAAATTGATTCTAAACCTTACCCACCTCACAGATATTGAAACAGCTAGATTAGTGTATTTTAGTTACTTTAATAGAATTTTTTTTTATAGGATAAGGGTGACAAACGAACACACAGTCCACCTGATGGTAAGTGGTTGCTGCGGCCCATAGACATCTACATCTATCCTCGTTTGCGAATCAAAATGCAGATGCGTTGTCACCCGTGAGGACTAAGATGGAATGCCTCATTTCCAGTAAAAAGGGCCTCCGGCCACCTGCACTCACCAAGCGAAACGCAGAGGTAAACCTATACTTCACGCTGGTATTCTGTGAGGTCGTGGTACCACCCCGGTTCGAGCCGGCCCATCCGTGCGACAGCAAAAGCTGCCACGTGGCTCTACCACTGTTAAAAAATAATAATGTCTTATGGAATTTTGCTGTGGGGTAATGTGACTGATATTGAAGCTATATTTGTTTTGCAAAAGGGAGCCGTACGGGCGATTTATAACCTAATTTGTAAAGAGTCCCTCAGAGAAAAATTTAAAGAAATAAACATATTAACTTGGCATCTCAATATATTTATGAAAATGTAATGTATGTACATAAAAACATAAATAGCTTTAATAGGAATAAGGATGTGCATACTTTAAACACTAGGAACAAACATAAGCTTGTAATGCCAGTTACTAGACTCCACAGAATCTGTAATTCAATTATGGGGCAATGTAGACGTTTTCGCAACAAAATCCCAGAACATATTCAAAGTTTGTCAATAAACAAGTTTAAAAGTTTTATTAAAGAAATACCGTGCAAAAAGGGTTATTATAATATCAAGGAATACATGAATGAAAGTAACCTCTGGGAATAAGGTGATCGCCACCATGTTGGTTCTAAGAAAAATCATTTAAAAATTGTATAAACGAAATTATTGTTAAGTGAAATATGTTTGAAAAAAAAAGTCCCGCTGGGTTTCTTGCTGGTTCTTCCCAGGTCAGAGGTATTTTCCGAACCAGTGGTAAATAAAAAATGACTTTCAACAAGTATTATGTAATAATCAATATTGAATATTTCCATATACACCTAATATGCAATTCATTCACATCTCACACATTCGACACTGGTCTGTTATCCCTAGGGTTACCAATCCTACTACAATATCTAGTGTCCTACTATATTAAATGTCTGAATATTTTGAATGTTAACAATGTATTTAATATGGTAGAGTAAAGCTGCAGCTATATTATGGTTGTAGATTGTGTAAAGAGCCATGGTAGCTCAAGGGCCAAGCACTAGCTGTAAATTTTAGATTATGCAAGCACAAGGATTTGATCCCCGCCAGCACCAATAAAATTGTAAATCATATAATTATAAGTGCTGATTTACCACGTGCCCGGCGATGAAAGAAAACATTGTTAGAAACATACATGTCTCAGAAATTACAAACAAAATATATATTTCGTAGACATGACAAGTTCGCCAACATGCATTGGGGCAGCGCTGCCAATATTTTCTTGCCCTAAAAACCCTCTCGGAAAGAAGAGGAGGCCTGTGCCCGCAGTGGGATGAATATAGGCTGTAACTTCAACTTTTAACAAATGGTTTGGCTGGACAACAGGAGGAACACACTCTCATAGAATACCAACATAAAATTCTACTTTCTACAGTTCAATATTGCTGTGTTGTGTATGATAAGTGAAGAGAACCTAAGACCCTTTTCACTGGTAACAAGGCATCCTATCTTAGTCCTCAGGGGTGACAATGCATTTACATTTTGATTTTTATTACTAACTTTCAGGTGAATTGTTAGAGGCATAGCTAGTCATGGGTGAAGTGGGTCCCCACCCACGGCCTCGCACTTTAAGGGCCTCGCAAGAAGTCCATCTTAGTGCGACTGAGAGGTCATTGTAACTACCTTCAAAGATCACGACTGTTAAATTGACAGAATACAAGACTTGTCAAGAATTAATAGCTATGAGTAGGTATGTCGTGTCAAAGCATATTTGGTAGGATAGATCTATTGGGTAGATCTTGGGAACGAAAGTAAAGGGGCCTCGCTGATGCGACTTCGCCCATGTCTATATTAGTCCACGCTACGCCTCTATAGATTGTGTGCTGGTTGGGTGAGGTTACACTATAACAAAAATTGTAATTATAAGAAATATGGTAAGCGAAACTAAATTTTAATAAACTTGGATTATAGTATGATTCCATCCAACCAGCAAAAAATATTCCATTCTTATATAAAATAAATATTAAATTGGAAACATAATATAGTTTAGTTTAGTTTACGACGGGCCGTTTTCCACAACTCCATGTCTATGCACGTATTTTGCGTGTGGGCAGGAATAATGTGATTATGTGAGCCATGAGATCTCCCTGAAGAAGCTCAACAGTCCCTTGATGTTGCATGCAACTTCGGGGAGTGATCCCGGCGTGCAGATGTTTAGCACTGTACGTAGCGACCTCCGGACATTTCAGTAGCACGTGCGCCGCCGTTTCTTCCTCCCCCATACATGCCCTGCACAGGGGACTATCTGTGACACCTATAGTAAATAAATGTTTGATAAAGGTGCCGTGTCCTTTGATAGCACTTGTTACTATCCTGATCTGCGGCTTGTTCAGTCTCATTAAAACTTTGGTTAAGCGACTGTTTATTTCAGGCAGGGCCTCCCGACCTTGTCTACAGTCTACTAGATTTTTCCAAAGCTGAGCGTGTTGATTAGTGAAGTGTCTACGTACCAGTGAACGAATGTTACCAAAGGGGATTGGTATGATTGGTTCCGGCTCTATAGTGGCCAGAGCCGATCCTCTTCTGACCAGTTCGTCAGCTGCATTGTTGCCTCTGGATCCACTGTGTCCCTTTATCCATTGCAGAGTCACATTGTTGTTTTACATACCTCATTTACTTGTTGATGGCATTCATATATTAGTCCTGAGTTCATCACATTGCAACTCAGAGCTTGTATTACCACCCTACTGTCGGTCAGTATTCTGATGGGGAAGTCATTAACCTTCCTAGCATCTATCGCTATGCCCGCTTGAATGATACCCATACATTCCGGCTGAAAGACCGTGTTATAGGTACCCAGCGGTGTGCATATGTGAATATTGAGGTCTTCAGAGAAAGCTCCAGAACCTACACCTTCATTTGTTTTAGAACCATCGGTGAAAACTCTAAGCTCTTTTGGGCTTAACCTTCCGGCTGGCTGTTTTCATTTAATTGAATCTTGTACTTCTTATCGAAAACAAATTGTTTAGGAATCTTATCATATTTGGCTTATAGGATAGGAATTTTTAAGTGAATTCTATCAATTATGCCTGTATGAGGGACACTATTCTTACTCCAAAGATTTTGGGTCTTGAGATGGCAGTTAAAGTCGCTTTTTGTTGTATGTGTAGATGAAGCAGAGTTAGCTCCAGCATCGCTTCTAAGGCTGCTGTTGGCGTAGTTCTTATGCAGCCTGTGGCAGCCATACATGCCAGTCTCTGGTAGCGCTGAAGCTTCTTAATAGTGTGGAAACATATATTAATTTCTTGTTAAGAGAATGACATCACTATGTTTGTTATTGCACTCATCATCATTCATCATTATTACAGCCCTACCCAAATTCACTGCTGAACATAGGCCTGCCCATAGGAATGCCACAAGGCACATTCCCGAACCACATACATCCATCGACTTCCTGCATATCTTACCAGGTTGTCACTCTATCTAGTGGGGGGCCACCCTAAACATCACCTACTGGTTCGGTTGTTGGTTATTCGAACTATATGGCCAGCCCATTGCCACTTCAGTTCACTAATCCATTGGGCTGCTGTGTCGGTTACTCTAGTTCTACAGCAGATAGCCTCATTTCTTATCACGCAGAGAAACCCCAAGAATAGCCCTCTCCATAGCTTGCTGATCAACCTTGAGCTATCTCATACAGCCAGCAGTGAAGGATCACATCTCAGATCATCATTGGCAACAGGCAATGGTTGTTTTCAAGTTTTGAGGTATACCTGATGAGAAGATGTGTACATAATGATGCTACCCAGCTGAGTTGAATCTGTCGATTGACCTCTCAGTGGAAGTTGCACTTACCTAGTCGGATAATTTGCCTAAGGTAAACATACCCGTCAACAACTTGAGCTACACAAGAACTCTTGTTATTGCACTACCATATTGATTATCGAATAAAGACTTCTGCATATATGGTCATGTAATAAATTAATTTATAATAATAAAAAAATAAAATTATATTACCCTCAAAATGGTTCTATCCAACCAACCAGATTACCAGAATGAACTGACAATACTTAAGCACAGTAACAATCTACATATTTACCACTGATGAGTACAGGCCTACTCTTAATTACCTACAACTTTATGGAGCAATAAAATCGTGCTCTGTTGTAATGTGCATTTTGTCGATATAATTAATCTGGAGAAAACTTAATGTTTAAAATTTTCCCTCATTAATTTTCTTCATCACCGGGCACCTTTACACTTGTATTCTATGCCTGCGATTAAAAATTTCAGTGATTCTGGCAAGAATCGAACTAAACGGTCGGTTATAAATAAGCATTTCTTAATAGTTTGTTGTTTCAAACTTATTTAACTTTACTATGTATGATTCAGCATTTAACTTACAGTAAACTCGGAGTATCTTATATATTTTAGCCCACAAGAGTGAAAAAAAAAACAATTTAGAATTAAAAGAAGGTATTTTTCGATGCTCTAACAGTCAAACAATCACAAACACAAAAAAAAAACTTGTCTGTTTTCAACTGAATAACTGAAACTGATAAAACACTTCTCTTCTTCTTAATAACTGGCTTTACGGCTCTGGGATCTAGCCCTTCTGAGCCTGAAGTTACAATATATTATAATAATTATCCTTCATACTATATATATACACAATGTGACGCATCAATATACTGCTTCACAATATGTTGATGCGTCACATTGTGCAGCCTTTGGGAGATTTTGACGGCAACTTGAGCAAGCAGACAGCTGACGGTTGGCGATGGTTTCTCAAGGCGCCTAAGCAGACAGACACCTTATTTTGAGAATCACATCACCATCAGAGCACTTGTTTCACAGTTTCCAGTAATAGTTCACATGCGCGGACACTTAATACACAAAATCGCACCACTTTTACATATCAAATTCAACTTCAAACCATTATTTAAACAATAATACAGGAGCAACAAACCGACGCCGATCGAGTTCCCGCCAAAACTCCTAATAAGACACCACGGATGTACTCTGTGCACCACGGCTCCAGAGCACAGAGTACCTTTTTATAAACTAGGCTTGGGCAAAAAATATCGATATATCGAAATATCGATATTTTTAATAAAAATATCGATATATATCCTCGATTTTTAAATCGTGATATATCGACATATCGATATTTATTTTGGAGTATCGAATTCGTATCAATTTCGATATATTTTAAAATGTTGTATCGTTTTCTCCGTCGTCCAACCGTCAGTAAATAAAATTTTGGAGCTTATCATACATCATGCAAATGATGACAATATATCGATATTTATCACGCGATATATATCGATACTGTTTAAAACTATCGATTCGATATATTTTCCCTTGCACATCCCTACTACCAATTCGAAAGCACTCGAATTGCGCTATAACTGTTTTGTTACGCCATCTATCATCCTCCTATGGTTCCACTGAAAACCAGCATTCACGAAGTTTATTAACTCCGTGAACTCATGCTGAGTGGAAACCTATTTGGTGCATGTACATTGTATTTCTTTTTATTGTAAATAATTTTTTGTAAACGATTTATTTATGTACCAAATAAACTTTTCTTTCTTTCTTTCTTTCTTTCTTTCTAACGCGAGTTCGGGCTAGATATAATTGAATGAAACAAGCCGGAGCGCGATTCATTCATCGTGCGTATATCTTAAATAAAATGTACCAATATGTTGCTTAAGAATGATTTGATTTGTTATAATTACAACCGTGTTGTGGCTGTACAAAACAATCCACTACCCCGTCGTCTAGTGGGTGTCGTAAGAGGTGATAAAGGGTAACAAATGAGGAGGTGGGGAATAGCGTCTTCATAATGACATTAAAAAAAACTGCGTTTGTCAACCCACCTGCCAAGCTTGACAATTATGGCGTTGGCACATATCTTCTTTAAGAGACAATCTACGGAGTGGTTCATCAATAGACTTTTGTTGGGATATAAACTTAGAGTAGGTATACATAAGCAAGCTATAGAGCGCGAGTTAATGAGTATGAACAGTAAACACCGGTATGAATTGCATTTGCAAGGGCAACGGTATTAGACACGCGCGATGTTCTTCGATTCATTCTGCAGTATTTACTTAAGTTTTAAGTAACCATGGTTAAATGTGCAGTAACAAGCTGTAAAAACAATTCATGGAAGTTAACTTCGAAGAAAACACAGACTTAACAAAATTAATTAGGGTGTCGGATATAGACAACACGCGCTTGCGCTGCCGCGCCTCGCACTTAATGTTTTCCTCTAATTAGACCTAGTGTTGTACCACGTTATAGGAATATTTTGTTAAAACATGATTTCTTTCG
Organism: Parnassius glacialis; assembly: GCA_033319125.1. Classification (NCBI taxonomy): domain Eukaryota; kingdom Metazoa; phylum Arthropoda; class Insecta; order Lepidoptera; family Papilionidae; genus Parnassius; species Parnassius glacialis. The sequence goes on along the minus strand of JAVANC010000004.1, from coordinate 68,162,262 downwards.
TAATAATATTATTATCATAGTATAAGCAATTAAAATCCTTTTTATTACAAACCCATGAATTTCAATGTTTAAAAGAAATGTATAAATATCTTTGTTTTAAAGGTGCATAATAAAGGTAAAAACGGATAAAATAATTTACTAATTTCACATTTATGAAAAACAGCGAATTAGCAAATAAATGGGTGGTAGCAATAAAAAAATCCCAACTGCGAGCCGAACAACAGGAGTTTAGTTTTTTCTATCCATTTTTGAAGCCAAGGGTGGACTGCGCAAGCTGGTTAGAGGTTCAATACCGGATATTAAAATTGAAGTAAGATTACATTTAGTGATTAACAAACTAGTTACAGCGCAGCAGTTATTTATGCAGGTACCTAAACGTAATTACGTATGTATGTTCATGATTTTTTCAATACTTATGGACATTCAAAAATATATTGACATTAGATTGAAATATTTTGTACGTAAAACTCCGATCAAGCAATCAAAATCAATTATGTAATAAGTTAACCCTTTTAAAGGGTCAGTAAATTAATTAGATTTTTGTGATTAATTAATAACATCTTTTTATAAATTCGTACTTATATTTTATTGATCTACTAAAACCTACCTTATAATTACTTTATATTTAGTAAATACTTACCTAATTAAATCAATAAGTTATGTACAATAACGCATGGGCGTCAACCATGACGCAACATTATTCAATCGCTTTAACTATGTATCAGTATCTAGAACATCTGCTTACGTTTGGCATAATAGGTAATGAACAATACGCGGGCTCTGTAGCTTGCTTATGTTTACGATGATGATAAATAAATAAGTCTTCTACTTCTATTTCAAATTATCTCAAATTGATTGTGATTAATGGGCAACATCGTTTTTGCCTGCCGACCGACTTTTACGAATGTATGCGTGCGCAGTAAAATAGAGTATTACCACGCATTTTGATTTTAAAAGATAAAAAGACAAAATGTTTGAGATTTTTTTTAAATAACTTTTCTTTACCATTTGCCTATATCACTTATTTTAAACCTTCTCTACAAATTTGGCTGGTTATTGCAAAATGACCATGTATTAGTAAAGATATATTGCTTCGTCCTCCCAATTCAAATTGCTTTACTCGAGTTACGTGAATTTCATATCGAGTTAACTCGAGTAGAGTTATTTCTGAGTTGGTACATCTCTTTAACTTATAAGCATTTTTTATTTATAGGCAAAGGGATTTACAACCATACACCCTAGTCTGTCGTATATCACAAAATGCTGTATAATATTCAAATGTGTCATAAAAGTTCACTTCAGAGAATGCTTTGGCTACATTTTGTAATTTTTCCAAGTCGTCAACTGTATTCACCATAAGAAATTGATCAGGAAACTACAGCATTATAGTGTAATAAATTATGCTCTTAAATTAATTCTTTAATTTTTCATACACACGCGTAAGTAACAGAACGCAAAAAGTTATTAAAAGTAACATGGAGGAATAAACTCAATCTAGTCATATCAGGTATTCAACTCTACAGAGTGAGTAATTCATTCATGGGGAGATGTAATCGCTATTACAACAAAGTCCCATAAAATATACAATTTTTACATTATACACTATTACAATGTTTAATTGTTTTTTACTCAAGAAAGACTTAATAAAATGGCTTAACGCTTAAATATAAAGGATAACATGTGTGATAATAAAACCATCGGAATGATGTAATCGCTTCATAGCTTTAACTCCTATGAATGTTGTAAATAATTATTGTTCAACCCATTTTATATTGTATAATTTTACTGTAAAAACTCCCGCTGCTGGGTTCCTTTTTTTTTTAGGAAAGGGGGGCAAACGAGCATTCGGCTCACCTGATGGTAAGTGACTACCGCCGGCCATGAACAACCGCAACACCAGGGGAATTGCAGATGCGTTGCCGGCCTTTTAAAAAGGAGTAGGCTCTTTTCTTGAAGGTCCCTAAGTCGTATCGTTCCGGAAAAATTGCTGGTGGTAATCGATTCCACAAGGAAGTTGTGCGAGGAAGAAATCATCTTCTAAATCGCACAGTGGTGGACCGCCAATCATCCAGGTGGTATGCATCCAGGTGGATGTAATCGCAAGTTTTGTCGCTATGTGAGATGGTGAAATTGAGCGGCTGGAATTAGTCCGAACAATTCCTCACAGTACTCCCCGTGGTAAATGCGATAAAATACGCAAAAAGATGCAACATCTCTACGCAGTGCCAGTGTATCGAGCCGATCAGAAAGAAATCGGTCGTCGAAGTTTTGAACCGCTCTGCGCTGGAATCGGTCAAGTGGAAGGAGCTGACACTGGGGTGCTCCGGCCCAGAGATGAGAATAGTATTCCATGTGAGGCCGGATTTGCGCTTTATAAAGTTGCAAGCGATGTGCCGGCATGAAATACTGTTTCGCTCTGCTGAGCACGCCATGCTTTTTAGAGGCCAGTTTGGCCTTCCCTTCCAAGTGACCACGAAATTGCACACTATTCGATATGACGACGCCGAGGATTCCGATGCTAGCTGAGGCAGCAAGGGGAATGCCTTAAAACTGAGGAGATACGACAAAGGTGTTGTTTTTAGTGGTAAACGCGTAAACTTGTGTCTTCTGGGGATTGAATTGATTTAGTCGCCTCCAATCCGAGACTTGTTCAGCAAAGACTCGACTTCAGACACAAGTTTGTCCCGGTACTCGGCGACGTTTTCCCGAGAAATATTGGTACGGCCGGTATACTTATAAGGCATCACCAGTGCTGTCGTCTGCATATCAATGAATGTTACTAGTTTGCAACATATCATTGATATGTTGCACGCAGCCTTGTGGAACACCAGTGTTGATAGGTTTGAAATCAGAGCATGCACCGTCTACTACGACCTTGGTGCTCTGATCAGCAGGGAAACTGGTGATCCATTTCCACAATTTCAAGGGAAGCCCATAGGAAGGAAGCTTCGAAAGAAGCGCTTTGTGCCAGATCCGATCGAAGGCCTTCGCTATGTCCAAATTAACGGACTTGGACTCTACTGCCTCCCCCCATCTATGAGTCAGGTAGACCAAAAGATCACCAGCTGATCGACCCCGACGAAAACCGTACTGGCGATCACTAATCAGCTGGTAATTCTCAAGGTACCTCATGAGCTGGCAGTTTATAATGGATTCCATTATTTTGGAGAACAAGTAGGTTATGGCGATAGGCCTGTAGTTGGAAGGGTCTGAGCGGTCGCCTTTTTTTGGGATTGGGTGGATCAAAGCTGTCTTCCATTAATTCGGGACTACGCCTTGGGAGTAGGAGTACCGGAAAAGATGCATTAAAACCGGTGCCAACTTTAGAGCACACGTCTTCAGCACAATGGGAAGGACTCCATCAGGCCCACTCGACTTGCTGACGTCCAGGGAGAAGAGTGCTTTACGAACCGAGCGCTGTGTAAATCCCACATCTGGCATGGAGTACTCACACCGCGGGAAGGTCAGCGGTTTGTTCCCCCGTCATCTAGAGTCGAGTTGGACGCAAAGAGAGAGCTTAAAAGATCGACTTTTTCCTTTGCGGCAAGGGCCAGTGAGTAGTCCTCTCTGTGCAGAGATGGAAGAGATGGCTGACAGAAGTTCCCTTGGACAGCCTTGGCGAGAGACCAGAATGCACGGGTTCCCGAAGGAAGGCGAACTAGCTTCTCGCCAATTCTGTCGATGTGCTCAGACCTTGCCTTGGCAATGACGCTTTTGAAGGACCTGGAGGCGGAATTATATTTATTTTTAAGTGCGCTGGTGTTTACATCCCGAGACGTTGATGCGTTAGCCCAGACCTAGTAGCACTCTTGCTTATAGCGTGATGCTTCTTTACAGGAGCGATCAAACCATGGCTGGGATCTGCCTCCGATGGCCACCACAGAGTATGGAATAAAAAATTCCATACCCTGAAGTACCACATCAGCAATAGAATCGGCAACAATGCTGGGGTTTTACGGCGAGAAGCAAACCCGCGCCCAAGGGTAGGATGCAAACAAAAGACCGCATCCCGTCCCAATCGGCTGACCTATAGTGCCAAACACGGCGGCAAACTGCAGATCGCAACTGCGATGGGAGCGTGAGTGGCACCGTACTCCGGATCAGACAATGTTCCGAAGAGCCCAGAGGGGCATCGACGGAGACCTGATATCCGTCCGGATGAGAGGTCAGCAGAAGGTCCAACAGGGAAGGTACATGATACTCCACATCTGGGACCCGCGTAGGCGAAGTAACCAGTTGTGTTAGACTATATGCCAAGGCAAAGTCATAGACATATCTACCCGCATGATCGGTTAAACGGGAACCAAGTCATTCAGCGTGGTGGGCGTTAAAATCACCGAGTATCATGATCTCCGCGGATGGGACCTGTTGTAGCACGGAGTCTGCAGCCATTTGGACGTGGTCGATGAGTCGGTCTGTGTCGGCATTACCGCTATGGGACCTATAGAGGCACCCGTAGAAGCGGGGATGGTCGTCGCTGTATACATGCAGTTATAGGATGTACAGGTCCGTACCTTCAAGACTGCTGAGGCGTCAAAAACAGATGTGCTCTCTATACGCAAACCCCAGCCCGAGGCACAAAGGAATGTTCTAATTTGTACCCCGGGTAAGAGAGATATGAAGTATCAGCCGGAGAGGACACCTGAGTCTCGGTTAACACTACTAATATAACACTAGAAACTGATAAACTATTATTTAAAACTAATTTTTCAATTGAGTGACATTGTGTAACCAGTGGCGTAGCTATACAACCAAGGGCCTCGGGGCAAAAATGAAATTGGGGCCCTATTTGAACTAAACTAAATACTTTAAAGGTGCAAAACTACTTCATCATCAGCTCCCTATCGCCCACTGCAGTCCATAATAAAGCAAAGCTACTTACTACTAAGTAGAGCTGTAATGAATTGGTGGACCCGTTCGAACCAAGGAGGTACCGCGACCTTACAGACAACCAGCGTGAAGTAGAAGTATACTTCGCCTGGTAAGTGCAGGCGGTCGGAGACCTAACCCGTCTCCCCTTTAACATGGTAGTGTAGTTAAATAAGAAACCATCCCAGGAGGGTACCAGCACACCTGGTATTGGAGAATCCCTGGTTGAGCATCCACACCCAAGCTACCCTACTCTCGAGACGCAGGAGTCCTCTCCGGTTTATACTTCTCTCCTATTAGGGGTACAAATTAGAACACCTTTGTGCCACGGGCTGGAATTTGGATATACGTCAGAGAGGAAATCTGTTCTCAACGTCTCGGCAGATTTGAAGGTCAGCGACGACCATCCTCGCGTCTACGGGCGCCTCTATTGGTAATGCCGACACAGACCAACTCATCGATCACGTCCACATTGCTGTAGACTCTAAGACAGATTTTAACAGCCACCACGCTAAATGGCTTGGTTCTCGTTTAACTGATCATGCGGGAAGATCTGTTTATGACTTTGCCTTGGCATATGGTCCGACACAAATGGTTACTTCGTCTACGCGAATTCTAGATATGGAGGATATTGCACCTTCTTGTAGGACATTCTCTCCTGTTGTCCTATTGACTTCTCATCCGGATGGATATCAGGTCTCTGTCGACGCCCCTTTTGGGCTCTTGGCTCATTGTCTGATCAGGACTATGTTGCCACTCACACTCCCATTGCGGTTACGTTCTGCAGATCGCCGCCGTGTTTGGCACTATAGGTCGTCCCATTGAGACAGGATGCGGTCTTTTTTTGCATCCTTCCCTTGGGGACAGGGGAGGGTATTCTTTTCACCGCAAGATTCCAACGTGATTTTGCCGCTGATGTAGTACTTCAGGAAGTGGAACTCTATTCTATCATCTGTGGTGCATGTTTTGGTCGCTCCTGTAAAATTGCATCGCACTATAATAGAAGTGCTTCGCCGGCGCTGTTAAAATAAGTATAATTTCGCTTTCAGGTCGGTACAATACCGTTCAAAACTCATTCTCCCTAGGTGCAAATTCAAATCAAAGAAGACAGCCTTAGTGCACCAGATCTCTAAAAAATAACCGAAAATCAACCACTTAGACCTAAACTTGTTCTCCGAAATAATGGAAACCATTGTGAACTGCCTCTCATAAATCGGCAGAGGCAGCGAGGGAGACCCCGTTAGTTTGGATATAGCGAAGGCTTTCGATCGGGTTTGGTTCAAAGCGCTTCTTTCGAAGCTCCCTTTCTATGGGCATCCACAGAATTTGTTTAACTTGATCATCAGTTTTCTTGCAGATTGGAGCAACAAAGTCGTAGTAGAAGGTGCATGCTCCATTTACAAGCCTACTTGTGCTGGTGTTGCACAAGGCTACGAGCTATCACCTACGCTGTTTTCTCTGCTTATCAATAATATGTTACGAACAATAAAAAAAAATAAAAGTAACGTGCACTGGTGATGCTTTATACGCCGGATGTGCCTATATTTCTCGGGATAACGTCGCCAAGTACTGGAACAAACTTGTATCTGTAGTCGAGTCTTTGCCGGATAAGGTCTTGGATTGGAGCGACTAAATGTAATTAAGTTCAGTGCCCAAAAGACACAAGTTTACGCGTTTACCACTAAAAAGAACGCCTTTGTCGTAACTCCTCAATTTCAGGGCACTCGTTACCCACCCCTTGTTACTCAGCCAGTATCGGAATCTTTGGTGTTGACATATCGTGCAGTATCGTGGTCACTTGAAAGGGAAGGCTGAATTGGCCTCTAAAAAGCTTGGCGTGCTCAGCAGAGCGGGACAGTATTTTATGCTAGCACACTGCTTGCAACTTTACAAGGGGCAGGTTCGGCCTAACATGGAATACTGTTCTCATCCGTGGGCTGGGGCTCCCTAGTACCAGCTCCTTTCACTTGACCGCATCCAGCGCAAAGTGGCTCGAATCGTCGACGACCGACGAAAAAGAAAGACGAGACGAAGAGATGTTGCTTCCTGTTCGAGACGGCCAAAAAGACTTTAAACGAAAAAGTGATTAAAGAATATTGATTTGTTTAAAAAGTAAAAATACGGAAAAATTCGATAAAATAATGTGTTAATGTAGTTTTACCATGTATTTACAACTCTCAATATGTTTGTATAAAAGGTCGGTTTAATAGTAGTTAATATAAACAACTTTATTTTGTTTAAGAAAAACCGACCAATCACAGCGCGCCGCGCTATAGAACTTTCTGGAAATTTAAATTAACTGCGTAATAGTTTATGCAAAAAATTAATGAGAATATTTTTATATCCGAAAAGAGTTGTAAATATGATATTTAGTTAGCATATGTTGAATAGATCATTATAATAAAGAAATATTTCGTATAATTAAGCACGATTTAAAAGTTATAGGATAATTAAAGAATTAATATGCTCAATTAATGTAAAAGTTTAGGACATTTTACTTAATAACTTTGTTTGAATGTAAATATATTAATTATCCTTTATCACGTACTAATGAAGACCAAAAGTGTCTATTTAATGATGTATAGCATGTTAAAATTAAGATTAGTATTATATAGAAAATGTTGCAATTTGTGCCATTTGCATAAAGAAAAATGTTTGAAAATAAAGAGGCAAATGGGAAATGGCAAGCGGCTCACTATAGAGTATAGCCGAAGTCTACCTTATGGGGGCGAAACATTGTAATATTGTAGTAGGAAGAACTACCAGTGCCCAGCAGTAGTATCCGGTAGTAGTTGCAGTGACTAGCAGAAATATATAGTGAAAGTGTTTAGCTAGCCGAAAAAAAGTGGCAACTGAAAATTCGGTGTGACATATAGTGAAAAGTGTTAGCTAGACGGAAAAAGTGATAACTGATATTCGCAGTTACACAAGTGTTAAATTCAACTAATTTTAGTTGATTAATAGCTGCTAGTCAGTAGTGTTAAAGAACCAACTACTCCGGACAGATATTTTTATACTACCGCTCATTTGAATTAAATATTTTAAAATATATAGTGAACAACCTATAGTGAACAACCGTAGTTGACCAACCGTTTTAAATAATAGTGATAAATAAATAATAGTTGAAAAATTTCGCGACAATTAATTAGTCGAACCGCTGGCCACTCCCTTGCTATTTTAATTTATAATCGTGCATTTTAATTTTGAACCTCAGTCCACAGTTTATCCGCAGCAACCACAGAGACGGCAGTGAAAGACGGCAGTGGGAGGATTCCGGAACCTACAGGTGTAGGACGTGAGCGACTCGCGGAGTATCTTCGACAACATTTACTCCGAAGAGTTACGCCCGTCCGGCACATTTTATGGTCCTTCGAGCCGGATTCATCCTCCTGTACTTCCGGCTGGACCATTTTATGGTCCTTCGAGCCGGATTCATCCGCCTGTACTGCCGACCGGACCATTTTATGGTCTTTTGAGCCGAATCATCCGTATACACCGGACCACATTTGCTGGTCATTCGAACGGGATTCGTCAATCCGTTAGTATTTCGGAACCGGGTACATAGTCACTACCGTTTTAAAGTTGCTGAATTTTCAGAATCAAGATGCCGATCACTCGTTCGCAAGGAAGGGGAGCCATGGCGTGGACTGTCGGTCTGGATGATGGACCGTCGGACAATACCGACACCGTCCGCCACCAGATGCCACCACGCTCACCATCCACAACAGAAGGCGCTGAGGCGCCAGCTTGCCCCCGCGATGGGGGGGTACTCCTGCCTGTGCCAGCCGTCGTTAAAGCCGGTACACCGAAGCAGAGAGAACAGATAGCCTGCCCCCGCGATGGGGGGGTACTCCTGCCTGTGCCAGCCGTCGTTAAAGCCGGTACACCGAAGCAGAGGGAACAGATAGAAGGCAACGATGACATTCGCTGTGCATCACCGCCAACAGCCCGGGTATATTCCCGCGCCGAAGAGCCACTAAGGGGCCACGCCGACAGAAGTACAAGGTCAAAAAAGACCATCCGGCCCAATAAAAAAGTTTTGAAGGCTCGTGAGGAAGTGCTGAGAATAAAATTGGAACTCGCACAGATCTCATTACAGATGGCTGAAGAAGATGATGAATCGGACGACTATGATGAGGATGGTCACTCCAAAAGTGAGTATGTCCGATCTTGGCTCGAAAATTCTGTAGCCAAGCAAAAGCCAACGCAAGGCGCAACCACCGGTGGGGAGGCCCCACTTAATAAAAACATCACAAAGCCACCCCCGGAGGTTGTCGACCTCAGTGAGCCGCCGATGAAGCTCACGAACAAGGATTCGAAGGTTGATGAAGAAAGGGAGCTCCTACCTGTTGTATCAGAGCTCACCTACCAGGATCCCAATGCAGAAAATATACCGAAGAGTCCCATACCTCAGAAGATTTGCCAGGACTCCAAGGTTGATGAAGACAGGGGGCTCCTACCAATTGTATCAGAGTCCACCTACCAGGATCCCTATCCGGAAGAAGCAACCAAGAATCCCATAACAAAAAGGCCTAACCAGGCACCTGTCAGCAATGAAGACAGGGTGCTCCGACCATTCATATCGGAGCTCACGTCCGCTATAGCCGCACTCGCTGACAAACCAAAACCAGAGAGTGCATCGTCGAATACTTTCGCAGCATCAAAAGCGATAATGACGCTGCCGAGCTTTAGCGGAGCACATACCGAATGGCTTTCGTTCCGTGCCATTTATGAAACAACCCGAGGCTACTTCAATGACATAGAAAATACTGCAAGACTACGAAGAAGTCTACAAGGAAGAGCCTTGGAAACAGTCAGTTCAGAACTCATCGGGCATGCTAAACCAGATGAGATTATGCGAGAACTGGAGCTACAATTCGGGCGTCCAGATTCAATCGCGCAAGCCGAAACCGAAAAATTACGGGGATTACCACGCTGTACAGAGGCACCCAGAGATATTTGTACATTCGCGAGCAAAGTGAGGGGAAGCGTCGTCACTCTTCGAGCACTCAAACGAGGCCATTACCTCGTTAACGCAGAGCTGCTACGACACCTCACAGACAAACTGCCAAACTCTATACGCGCGCAGTGGTATAGAATTTATACAGAAAAGTACGACTCGAGACCAGACCTCGGTTCCTTCAGTGAATTTATAACCGAGCAAGCTCGCTTCTGCAGTGCATTTGCGCCTCCTGAAATCATAAACGGAGCGCAAAATAATCGTCCAGTACATAGGACGCACACGGCTACCACTAAGCCATCTCCGAAATGCAGTGTGTGCGAAAAAGAGGGTCATTACGGATCCGACTGCAACAAGTTTAAAGAAGCAGATATTGATAAAAGATGGCAACTCGCCAAGCAAAGGAATTTATGTTTCCGGTGTCTACGTTATAGAAGTCAGACACACAGATGCAAAACCACAAAGTGTGGAATAAAAGGATGCAACGCGACACACAATCGACTTCTTCATCATAATAAAAAAGAGAAGACAGAGGTCACACTAAAAGAACCTCAAGAAACAGTTGCAAACTCATTCGCTGTATCAAAGCATCAAGCTTACTTGAAGATAATTCCAGTTCGAGTAATTGGACCGGCGGGAGCAATAAACATACACGCTCTGCTGGATGATGGGTCGACAGTCTCATTAATGGATCAAGAGATTGCCAATCAAATTGGAGCTACAGGGCGGTTGGACCCATTCAAGATCACAGCTATCGGGAACACTACCCTCGATTCGCCGGACTCCCAAAGAGTCAAAGTGTCACTGAAGAGTCTCCATAGACAAAGGGTGCCATTCAGAGCACGCACGGTCGCCAGCCTAAACTTGGGGCCGCAGACTGTGCGTGCAACAGACATAGAAAAATGTAAGCATTTGAAAGACTTAAAGAATCAATTGATATATGATTCAGGCAACCCCAGGATCCTGATAGGACAAGACAACTGGAGACTCTTAATAGCCACTCAAGTCCGCAGAGGTCCACCGCACCAGCCAATCGCCTCGCTCACAGAACTGGGATGGGTGCTACACGGGGCGCACACTAAAGCCCCGCATCAGCGCGTCCACACGGCCAACGAGCTGTACACGAGCGAGGAGAACATAAATGACCAACTCCGCGAATACTTCGCGCTGGAATCTCTAATGATAAATCCGAGAAGACCAGATTCCGATCCAGAGAAGCAAGCCGAAGAAATACTAAATAGCAGCACCCGTCATTTGGAAGACGGGCACATAGAAACAGCGCTTCTCTGGAGAAAGAAAGACATCGAAATGCCTGGAAATTATGAAACGGCGATAAACAGGCTCGTTTCTATCGAGAAAAAACTAGATCGAAACGAAGAGCTAAAGCAGAAGTATAACGAAGAAATGAATTCCCTAATACAAAAGGGCTACGCCGAAATAGCACCAAAGAATAGTACACCAGGAAAGACATGGTATCTACCCCATTTCGATGTCCATAACCCGAGGAAACCAGAAAAGTTTCGCATAGTACACGATGCCGCAGCCAAAACAAAAGGAATGGCATTGAATGACTTCCTGCTCACGGGTCCAGACCTACTACAGTCATTACCAGGAGTCATGATGCGTTTTCGCCGACACAATGTTGCTGTCTCCGCGGACATAGCAGAAATGTTCATGCAAATCAAAGTGAGACCCGAAGACAGGGATGCATTGAGATATCTCTGGAGAGGAGATCGACGCAATGAAGCTCCACAAGAATACAGAATGACGTCGATCATCTTCGGTGCAGCTAGTTCACCCTGCACAGCCATATTCGCAAAAAACTGGAACGCTAAAAGGTACATAGAAAAATATCCAGAAGCCGTAGAAGCTATCATCCAAAACCATTACATGGATGATTATCTTGACAGTTTCCAGTCCCTGGAAGATGCGATGCGAATATCGAAGGAAGTACGCGATATACACAAAAACGCGCACTTCACATTAAGGAAATGGGTTTCCAATGCGCCAGAAATTGTAAAAGAGTTAGAACCTGACAACGAAACGACTGAATCAGTCAATCTGGGCAACAAGGGAACCGAAGAAAAAATACTCGGTTTAATCTGGAAACCGAGTACCGATCAGCTGAGCTTCAATTTAAAGCTCGCTCGACTTCCAATCAATTTGCTGCAAAAGAAACCAACAAAGAGGGAAGCGCTGAAAATAGTGATGTCGCTGTATGACCCGCTCGGCCTCGCCTCCCCAGTTACCATACGAACAAAACAAATACTGCAGGAAGCATGGAGACGAGGAACAGACTGGGACCAGGAGTTGGACGAAGACCTAAGTAACCATTGGGCCACATGGATCCAACACCTGGAACGACTCAAAACAGTAAGCATACCAAGATGCTACCCGGGATACAGCGACGCACGCTCCCTCCAAGTGCACGTATTTACCGATGCCAGTGAGAGCGCCTACGCAACGGCAATCTACTGGAGAGCAATGACACCCGATGGGCAAATACACGTGAGCCTCGTCATGGCCAAGGCGAAGGTAGCTCCGCTCAAGGTAACATCCATACCTCGCCTCGAGTTGCAAGCCGCCGTGATGGGAAGTCGCGTAGCTGCTGCTGTCATTCAGGAACATCGCGTAAAGCCCGAAGCTGTCACTTATTGGACCGACAGCAAAACTGTCCTCACCTGGATAAAGAAAGGGTCCAGGAGCTACAAACCTTTTGTGGCACATCGAATAGCAGCAATCGAGGACAATAGTAAAGTGGACGACTGGCGCTGGGTACCCACAAAATTGAATATAGTTGACACCGCTACGAGGGACGTACCACCTAACTTCGACTCTAACCACGAGTGGTACAGTGGCCCATCATTTCTATACAAAGAACCGTCAGCATGGCCAACCGAAAAACCCACGTCATCCGAACCTACTGGTGAAGAAAGATCCCTCACCATCACAGAAAGGTATAGAGCTCCGCTATACAGAGAAGCCATTCCCGATCCAACGAAATTTTCGAAATGGGAACGCTTAGTGCGAGCTACGGCCAGAGTGCTTCAATTCATAACACTCTGCCGCAAAACCACCGACAGGACCTTTTACAAAAGGACGAAAAGAAATAGAGAGGAAGACCCCGACTGGAGGAGATTGAAATGTAATCCGCGACGTCTCGCGCAGCCTCCCAGTCAGGTGAAGAATAAAGATGTAAACAAATACATCACACTGGAGGCCGAATATATAAGAAAGGCCGAAAAGCTCCTGATACATGTCATCCAGGAAGACTCCTTCACACAAGAGATAGCCGATCTCCGTAACGATAAGAGGGTCGCCCATGATAGCCGCCTACGACCGCTTCAAATACAATTGAAAGACGGGATCATTGCGCTACGAAGTCGCATAGCCGCTGTAAAAGGAGTCTCTGAAGATATGAAAGGGCCGGCTATATTGGATGGTGATCATCACATCACCCAATTGTATATTGATTGGACGCATCGTAGCCTGCATCATTGCGGGACCGAACCTACCATCAACGAGGTTCGACAGCATTACTGGGTAATCAGACTAAGACCCACTACTAAAAGAATAGTAAGCCAATGCGTTCAGTGCCGCATAAGAAAGGCACAACCATCCATGCCAGCCACCGGTGATCATCCCAGCACGCGTCTCGCACATCACCAGAGACCGTTCACGTTCACCGGCCTGGATTATTTTGGACCACTCTCCGTAACAGTGGGACGTCAGCATCAGAAGAGATACGTGGCTCTCTTCACCTGCCTTACATCACGAGCTGTACATTTGGAAATTGTGGCAGATCTCAGCGCAGACTCTGCCATACTGGCATTAAGAAGATTTGCAGCGCGCCGAGGATGTCCCACCGAGATTTACTCTGACAACGGCACCAATATGCACGGTGCCGACAAGGAGCTTCGAGAGGCTTTCCGAGAAGAAGCCAGCCGACGAGGCATAGTATGGCGATTTATAACCCCCTCCGCGCCTTTTATGGGAGGGGTGTGGGAACGTCTTGTTCGATGCGTGAAGACGGCACTATACACCGTCCTTCATGAGAGACATCCGCACGAAGATGTCTTGACCACGCTGCTCTGCGAGGTGGAGTACACAGTAAACAGCAGACCATTGACTCACATCTCAGTAGACAGCGAAGACAACGAGTCCATCACTCCAAATCACTTCCTATTGGGAGGATCTGCGAGACTGCCAACACCTGGAGTTTTTAGTGAAAAAGATGCGAACAGCAAAAAACACTGGCGACGCTCCCAGATACTCGCTGACATGTTCTGGCAGCGTTGGGTCAAAGAATATCTGCCGGAACTTCAAAACCGGCGGGAGGCCCATGGTCAAGGCCCCGATCTCCAGGTGGGCGATCCAGTCCTCATAGCCGACAGCCAGTTACCTCGTAACACCTGGCCACGAGGAAGGATTGAAAACATTTACCCCGGTGCGGACGGACAGATCCGCATTGTGGAGGTACGCACAGCAAACGGACTAATCAAGAGGCCAACCAGGAAACTCGTGCCGCTACCGAAGTAGAGGCAACGTCTCTCACCGAAATTTATGCAGCGACGCTGCGACGAGTCTTCGCGACGCTGCACGGCGGGAGAAATGTTCGAGACGGCCAAAAAGACTTTAAACGAAAAAGTGATTAAAGAATATTGATTTGTTTAAAAAGTAAAAATACGGAAAAATTCGATAAAATAATGTGTTAATGTAGTTTTACCATGTATTTACAACTCTCAATATGTTTGTATAAAAGGTCGGTTTAATAGTAGTTAATATAAACAACTTTATTTTGTTTAAGAAAAACCGACCAATCACAGCGCGCCGCGCTATAGAACTTTCTGGAAATTTAAATTAACTGCGTAATAGTTTATGCAAAAAATTAATGAGAATATTTTTATATCCGAAAAGAGTTGTAAATATGATATTTAGTTAGCATATGTTGAATAGATCATTATAATAAAGAAATATTTCGTATAATTAAGCACGATTTAAAAGTTATAGGATAATTAAAGAATTAATATGCCCAATTAGTGTAAAAGTTTAGGACATTTTACTTAATAACTTTATTTGAATGTAAATATATTAATTATCCTTTATCACGTACTAATGAAGACCAAAAGTGTCTATTTAATGATGTATAGCATGTTAAAATTAAGATTAGTATTATATAGAAAATGTTGCAATTTGTGCCATTTGCATAAAGAAAAATGTTTGAAAATAAAGAGGCAAATGGGAAATGGCAAGCGGATCACTATAGAGTATAGCCGAAGTCTACCTTATGGGGGCGAAACATTGTAATATTGTAGTAGGAAGAACTACCAGTGCCCAGCAGTAGTATCCGGTAGTAGTTGCAGTGACTAGCAGAAATATATAGTGAAAGTGTTTAGCTAGCCGAAAAAAGTGGCAACTGAAAATTCGGTGTTGCATATAGTAAAAAAGTGTTAGCTAGCGGAAAAAGGTCGTAACTGAAAATTCGGTGCGGCATATAGTGAAAAAGTGTTAGCTAGCGGAAAAAGGTCACAACTGAAAATTCGGTGTGACATATAGTGAAAAGTGTTAGCTAGACGGAAAAAGTGATAACTGATATTCGCAGTTACACAAGTGTTAAATTCAACTAATTTTAGTTGATTAATAGCTGCTAGTCAGTAGTGTTAAAGAACCAACTACTCCGGACAGATATTTTTATACTACCGCTCATTTGAATTAAATATTTTAAAATATATAGTGAACAACCTATAGTGAACAACCGTAGTTGACCAACCGTTTTAAATAATAGTGATAAATAAATAATAGTTGAAAAATTTCGCGACAATTAATTAGTCGAACCGCTGGCCACTCCCTTGCTATTTTAATTTATAATCGTGCATTTTAATTTTGAACCTCAGTCCACAGTTTATCCGCAGCAACCACAGAGACGGCAGTGAAAGACGGCAGTGGGAGGATTCCGGAACCTACAGGTGTAGGACGTGAGCGACTCGCGGAGTATCTTCGACAACATTTACTCCGAAGAGTTACGCCCGTCCGGCACACTTCCCTTTGCATTTTCTAGCGCGTAAATGCGCACGGGAGTGTTCAGAGGAGTGTTGTTCAGATTAATTCCAGCTACAAAATTTCTTCAACGCATTTCACCAATCCATATCATCGGTATGTTTGACGGTCCATTACTGTCGGACCTATAAGACTTAGGGACCTTCAAGAAACGAGCTTACTCCTTTCTATAAAACCGACAACGTGCCTGCAATTCCCTTGGTGTTGTATTTGTTAAGAGACGGTGGTCGACACTTGCCATCAGGTGAGACGTATTTTCGTTTATCCCCCTCTTCTATATAAAAAATAGAATAAAACGAAGTAGACAATTATTTTTAAAAATGTTATTGTCCTGGAATTGGAAGCAATTTTTGTGATTTCAGTTCGAGCCGTTCGCGTTCAGGAGCGAAAAAGTTAAAACTCGAAAATTCTTTATACAACTAGGATACTAGATATAGTAGATAGTACGAAACTACGAGATAGTAGTTTCGAACGTCGTTCTTGGAGGCCTAGCGGCCCCTTTAGTTTAGGGACCCCGGGGCACTGCTCCGCCTAGCCCTTGCTACGCCACTGTGTGTAACAGAAAACTTTACCTCAGTCACAATTAGCGACATCTGGTAAGTGGAACATTATTAGCCTCTAGCTTGCTACATATTTATTTATCTATGACCTCCACCGTCCGAGTGAAATCACGTGTGCGCCTTTTCATAGAATCCAAGAGTACAATAGGTTCGCGCTACGTTCATATTTACAACCAATCGCATGTCAGATAATAGTAAGATTTATTTATAATCAATATTGTAATGTTAAGATTGTAAATATTTTAATGTAGACATTTTCATTGGTTAGAAATTTTGTAATTTTTTTGTATAAACACTGTATGAACATTTTGGCAATAAATCATTCTACGCATTCTACTCATTACAAGTTTTTATCATGTTTTAACTACACAATAAAGTTTACTATAAAACTTGTAAAATAGCTTAACCCAGCGGTCACTTATGATGATAGTTTGTCAAGGTGAATATTTTTTTTTATAGTTTGTGTATTAAACATTTGCATTTTAAAAAGGAATAAGAACAACTATGTACTATCTTACTTACTAACTAGATGGTAAGACCCATTACAAAATTAAGAACAATAAACAAATTATAAATAGCTTAGTAGCGAACACCTAATTCCAAGGGATTATAAACCTTCCATTTCTTAATATTATAGTAACCTTTTTTAAGCAATCGTTATTTGATAAAGTTATTAAACTTAGAAGAGGAAAAAGTTTGTATATTTTCTGGGATGTACTGGGAGGTACTTCTCCAGCTATAATATTTACTTTGCTATAGTTGCCAGCGTGTAACTTGGCCAGAATCGTTATATGCGCAGAAGTCGTTTTTTAAATCTCTTTGCTTATCAAGCGGGGCACGGGAACGAAGCAGCTTCGTTCCGAGCGCCCGATTGGTTGGCCAGTCGACTTCAGAGCGCGCGATTGGTCGGCCAGTCGATTTTAGAGCACGCGATTGGTTGGCCAGTCGACCTCCGAGCGCGCGATTGGTACGTCCCGTTGTACATGCGGAAATTTTCCCCCACTACTCCAAAACCTTGCCAATTTAGTTGGCGTATACTATACTAGTGTTGTAGAGTTTTAGGTCACTATAAAGGCCATAACTTTATCTTTTATACAAAAAATTCCGTTGACAAACGTACTAGATATCGATTAAAACCCTTTTTACTTAGCAAGTACTTAATAAATATTACTAGACTGCTAATTCAGAACATAAACTGTGCTGCAGCTGTGGATCGCGCATTTTTACGACAGTTGCTGTTTTTAGGCAAATACGAAACAAAGTTACATACTCATCTGAAATAAACTTCATATCACGTTAACAAAGGGCGCGCGTGAATAATGACAGCATTTTTTAGTCACTTTAATCAAAATCAGTTTTAGATTGTCAAAAATAACGTTTGCGGTTTACAAAACAAAGAACTAGTCCTCTCGCCCGCTCGCAATCGATTAAAGAAGTTACGGAGATTTGACCGTAACTTTTTTCGGCATAAAACAAAAAAATATTTTTTGTTAGTACCATAGGACCCGTCAAGCAGTATACATAGAAGTCTGCGTTTCTTTGGTCGTTACTAATTAGATAGAATGGGTTAAAAAATCACACAATCATTGAATTGAACAACAGTTTGTTTATCATCTCAATCTAAATCAATCTAATCAGTCTACATATGCATAGTGCAGAAAACAATTTTACTAAACGGAAACTAAGTTACAACAAAAACTTCACACTACCGTTTTTAAACATGTAACAAGTTTAACTCTATTAGTGTAGTGGGATTTTTTTTCGTACTCCGAAATTAAGGCCTGTATGCATCTTTAGGATAAACATTGATATACGACACGCCACCTCTTTCTGCTACAGGCTTGAATTTGTCACCAATCGTAACATTTCTCCCGATGCTTCCTTTATCCCGCTTCCGCAATCTGGCAACACCGTCTGTCATCTTCTTTCGGAATTTTGGCGCGAACGGGTCGGTTTTCTCTATGGTCGCGTCTATGGCTTTTATTTTATTTTTTTCTTTCCGCTTATAGTAAAATACCTCCCATGCCAACGTGACCATCGCTAAACCAAGACCGAACAGTGTAGCAATAAAGACTCCACCTGAAATTGGTGAATAGACCTTCATTATTAAGATTGTTTATCCATTTTTTACAGTCTATCAAAAATCCACTGCTAAACATTGGTTTCCCCATAGATTGACTCAATATTGGAATTTGAGGTACATTTTGAGGTAGTTTGCGGCCTTAATCTATCATCATCATTACAGCTCTTCACAAGTCCAGTGCTGAACATAGGCCTCCCCCAAGGAACGCCACAAAGCACGGCCCTAAGCCACCTGCATCCATCGACTTCCTGCATGTGTTAACAAGTCATCACTCCATCTAGTGTGGGCTTGCCATACACTTCGCCAAGTACACCTACGTAACCGCGTTCACGTAAAATACATGGCCGTGTACGACACACCCAAACGACGATTTTTTTAAATTAATACTGTTGCAAAACTATAAGGGCGCCATATTAAGTTACGCTGTAAAGTCATGCTGCAGCTATATTATGGTTGTAATACGAGTGGGTCGGCTCGACTGGGGAAGGACCAAGCTCTCGCAGAAAACGCGCGAAATAATAGTTCTATACTGCTTGCTGTGTTTTGTATGGTGCGTGTAGAGAACCGGAGATCCTTTTTACTGGAGACGAGGCATCCCACTTTTGTCCTTAGGGGTCACAACTCACCTGAATTTTGATTCTTAATCGAGAATAAATATAGACGTATATGGGGCATAGCATCCACTTACCATCAGGTAGTGTGTGCTTGTCTGCCAACCTATTTCTTAAAAAACAGCTAAGCATTGGGCGCCATTTAACTTATATAACTTAAATCTACATACCCAAACTTTCTAGTGTAATGCCTTCAGACTCGTCTGCATCAGGACAAGCTTGACGAGCTGTCTCATTCCAGTATCTGGAAAATCAGTGATAGAGTTCAATGTGGCAGAACTATGCTGCAAATAAATCACTCTAGGAAGAAGGAAAGTATCTGGATTGAAGGAAATAGTTTATTGTAATAGTATCACCTTTAAACAAAACATTATAAAATAATTAAAAATTAAAAATTGTGTACAACTGACTACCGGAAGGAAGTTAGCGTAGAATATTTTCTTTTATTTTTATTAAACTGTATGCCAATTAATTGCTACTTATATACTCTCTTAGAATCCGCAAATGCACATCTATTATTATTGGTTAGTTAAAAATTAATTAAAAAAACATCCTCAGAGTTTACCGCTGCCTCCCAGGACTTCTATGCAACCTTTACAAATTTCGGAAAAAGACACTTTAGAAGCAATTATGTCATTTTTGAATGGCTCTGCTGGCGGCATTGACGGAATTACGCCTCAACATGTTAAAGATCTTGTAAGCGCTTCTGCCGGTGACGCCGGCGGAGTACTTCTTAAAGACATTACAAAATTATGTAACTTTATGCTTTCTGGTAATGTTAATCCAAATTTCATTCCATTCTTATATGGGGCAAGATTATGTGCCTTCAAAAAAAAGGATAACGGTATCCGTCCTATTGCCGTTGGTTCCACATTTCGACGTTTAACTTCAAAATTAGCTTGCAGGCACATCATCTCTAACCTTAAGACCAAATTTCAGCCTACTCAACAAGGTTTTGGCACTAGAGGTGGCTGTGAGGCGGCGGTACATTCAGTGCGTACATTTTTAACAAACTCTGATGCAGATATTCTTGTGAGGGTTGACCTAAGGAATGCTTTAACTCTATCGATAGTGTAACCTTGCTGAAAGAAGTGGCTAATAATACCCCCGAAATTTATCATTACGTTTGGCAATGTTATAGTCAAAATACTAACTTGTTTTACGAAAACCATGTTATCGATTCCGCTGTCGGTGTTCAGCAGGGTGACCCACTGGGTCCAGCACTTTTCAGTTTGGGAATTCAACCAATTATTTCAAATTTGAAATCCAAGCTGAATGTCTGGTACCTAGACGACGGTACACTGGGAGGTAGAGCAGATGACGTCCTCAGTGATCTGACTCATATTTTTCAAAATTTTAAAAATATTGGTCTTGAACCAAATTTTTTTTTTTTTTTTTTTTATAGGATAAGGGTGACAAACGAGCACACAGTCCACCTGATGGTAAGTGGTTGCTGCGGCCCATAGACATCTACATCTATCCTCTATTCCAAATCAAAATGTAGATGCGTTGTCACCCGTGAGGACTAAGATGGAATGCCTCATTTCCAGTAAAAAGGGCCTCCGGCCACCTGCACTCACCAAGCGAAACGCAGAGGTAAACCTCTACTTCACGTTGGTTTTCTGTGAGGTCGTGGTACCACCCCGGTTCGAGCCGGCCCATCCGTGCGACAGCAAAAGCTGCCGCGTGGCTCTACCACTGTTTAAATGGCAATAAATCTGAAATATTTTTTCAAATAATTTATCTACTTCTCATAGATACACTTTACTTCAAAATTTTAATCATATTTGTCCAGGAATAAAAACTGTCACTACGGAATCACTATACCTGCTAGGTGCCCCGTTGTTTTTCGATAGTATTAAACCTGTTTTAAAAACAAAATTTGATCAGTTTTTAAACCACGTTGATAAATTGTATAAATTAAACCCCCACATAGCTCTTACTATTTTAAAATATTGTCTTCTTGTACCTAGATTTACATACTTACTCCGCTCGAGTCCAGTCTGGAAATGTTCGGATATTTTACAAGATATTGATAATAATCTTAAAATAGCTATTGAAAAAATTCTAAATTTAACTTTAAATACTACAGCCTGGACTCAAGCTACTTTACCTATAAAATTTGGTGGCATTGGTGTGAGAAATCTTTCTAGCATTGCATTGCCTGCTTTCCTTGCTTCCGTACATAGTGTCAGTGACTTATGTAATGTAATTTTAAATAATAAAGTAGACCTATGCTTTGCTACGGAGGCAGGGCAGACATGGCAAACGCTCTGTCCTGGTGAAAATGTTCCACTGGAAGTTAACCAACAAAAACAGTGGGATATTCCGTTGGTACAGAGCGTGCAGAAGGATTTGTTTCATAATCTCCATAGTGACCTAGATAAGGCACGCCTTCTAGCTGTTTCGACTAAGGAATCTAGTCACTGGTTACACGCTTTACCATCAAGTAATCTCGGCACATTACTTGATGCGGAAAGCTTACGTATTGCCGTAGGAATCCGACTAGGAGCGGCGATTTGTCAACCCCATCAGTGTCCCTGTGGTAGCAGCGTCGACAAGTTTGGGCTCCACGGACTTTCATGTAAGAAAAGCGCTGGTAGATTTTCACGACATAGTTCTCTGAACGATGTCATCCGAAGGGCTCTTGTCTCTATAAATGTTCCCTCGGTTTTAGAGCCTTGTGGAATATTTAGAGACGATGGCAGGAGACCCGACGGTATGACATTGGTCCCTTGGGAGAGAGGTAAAGCCCTAGTGTGGGATGCTACTTGCGTAGACACTCGGGCGGTCTCTCATCTCAGGGGTACCTCGTTTAGAGCCGGGGCGGCATCAGAGGCAGCTGAACTGAGTAAGTGGCGCAAATATGAGTCTCTGAGAGATGACTATATATTTGTGCCATTTGCTGTAGAGACTATCGGTCCGTGGGGTCCACGTGCGATGAGGTTCCTAAAGGAACTCCATCCGCGGCTGGTCATTGCTGCTGGTGATAAGAGGGCTGGTTCTTTCCTCACTCAAAGGCTAAGTATAGCCATTCAGCGGGGAAACGCAGCCAGCGTTCTTGGCACGATACCGCGGGGAGTAGGACTATATGATATTTAAGTTTCTAGTTTTAGTTTTTTTTTTATTATTATTATAGTTTTTAGTGTTGTAGATAAAAATAAGTAAAAGTTAAAAAAATTCAAATTAATGTTGTTATAAAACATAAAATCTACATTCTTTTTTTTTTAAGTTTATTTGGTTGTTTTTTCAGTTTGCCCTATTAATTAATACACAAAAATATAATATTTTTATTGTATTTTTGTTTAATATAAATAATAATAATAAAGTCTTTATTTATCTTCTCACATAACATAAAGTAAAACAATGTAAATCTAGTAGTACATATACAGAATTTTATTTTTTATAAATATTATTAATTACCTAAAAATAGTAAATAAACTCCTAAAGTTTGACTCTATGATCATTAAAATGTGTGGATAATAAAATGTGGGAAAAATAATAAAGGTTATTATTATTATTACAAATAAAATGGACATTTAATGTAAAAAATTTGCTGCGGGCGCTTGGAAGTAGCACCACATGAGTAGATCTACTCATGTGATAGCGCTTCCGAAGCCTACGCACACTAAACCAATGTGTATGTGCACGGTTAACACAATCAAAGTCAAAACTTCATCGTGAAGTGGAATAAAAATACTATATTTGTATGGGAAAAGGTACACAGGCTTCAAAAATATCTACCTACTTCTGGTCAGTACTGCCTAGTTAGACGATTTACTTAAAAATTATACGGACTAGTATTGAGTTCATACTGATTGACTTATAAACAGAAAACCAACTTCTGTTAGAAGACACAAGTACAGTAGCTAAGCATGTGATTGCAGATACGTAACTCTCTTGGCTAACGTGGTTCTTTCGAGCCTAGATGCTAGATGCTTATCTTTATTTATGTACGCAGAGGTATTATACATTTTTTTAATAGGAGACGGGGCAAACGACTATGCGGCTCACCTGATGGTAAGTGACTACCGCTGCCCATGAACAACCGCAACATCAGGAGAATTGCAACCAGGAGACCGGCAACGCATGCATCGCATGCATGCGTTGCCGGTCTTTTAAAAAGGAGTAGGCTCTTTTCTTGAAGGTCCCTAAGTCGTATCGGTCCGGAAAAATCGCTGGTGGTTATCGATTCCACAAGCAAGTTTGCGAGGGAAAAAAACTTGTTCTAATCGCACAGTGGTGGACCGTAAATCATCCAGATGGTATACTATGAAAATAATCTTAATTGATATATCTAAAAAGACTCACTTCGCAGCCAGCTGCTCTAGGAAGCGTTCCTTCTGCAATTCCAGCAATGCCCTGGAAAGGTCCTCCTGTAGTCGAGAGCCCTGCTGTACAGCGATCGCGTAAGGTTGCTCCGCGAATACGTCACCGACTTCTGTCAGGTTGCAGTTCCGTGTCACCTCGTATCTGGTTCGAATGGCCAATATTTATACGTGTTAAAGGCATGTTGCAGCTATATTATGGTTGGAACACGAATGGGTCGGCTCGACCGGGGAAGGAACACGCTCTCACAGAATACCAACAAAAATAGTAGCTCGCTGCTGCTATGTTACGTATGGTGAGTGTAGAGAAGCTGATGCACTTTGATGGATACGAAGTATTCCATCTTAGTTCTCTGGGGTGACAACGCTTTAGCAATTCGATTCTTATTCGAGGAAAGATGTAGATGTCTATGGACCATAGCATCCACTTACCATCATGTGGATGTGCTCGCTTGTCACCCTTTTTCTTATAAAAAAAGATATGTATTTTTTAAATTTTTTGGGTATCCGATACCAACCAACTAACCGGCTAGCTGATGATAAGTGTCTACAACAGTACACGGACACACAAATTAGCACACAATCTACCTGATGGTAAGTGGATGCTGTGGCTCATAGACAGGGCTTTTACGGTTCCTACGAAGTCACGGATTCAGATAGATCTCGACGAGATACACCGAAAAGTAAGAATAAATTTTTTCGATATCTCGCTTAGTTTCCGAGATATCGATATTTAAAAATAAACGTTTTTTTTTTTACACAGGAATATTTACCCAAAGCACACCCAAAGTTACTTCTGCAAACGGCTTCGGCGCTGCAGGAAATGCAGCCCCTTCTACCTACTTCTGATGATATACTTATCATTTATATCATTTAGATTTTTAAAAATAATAATCAATGACCATTTATTACCGTTTAGAAGCGATGTAAGAATATCCACTACCCCATATCATCCTGTGGTTTGCGTAAGTGGCGACAGAGGGAAACAAATTATGAGACGGACAGCAGCGTCTTCCTAATGACAACTCAAAATTAAAATAAAACTGGGGTTGCCAACCGCCTGCCAAGAGTGGTGACTATGACAAAAATCTCTTCTATGAGACAATCTATGCGGGAGGCCTATATTTAGCGTTGTGCATAGGGTAGAGAATTTTTTTTTTATATGATAAGGTTGACAAACGAGCACAGAGTCCACCTGATGGTAAGTGGTTGCTGCGGCCCATAGACATCTACATCTATCCTCTATTACAAATCAAAATGTAGATGCGCCGCCACCCGTGAGGACCAAGATGGAGTGCCTCATTCCCAGTAAAAAGGGCCTCCGGCCACCTGCACTCACAAGCGAAACGCAGAGTTAAACCTCTACTTCACGCTGGTATTCTGTGAGGTCGTGGTACCACCCCGGTTCGAGCCGGCCCATCCGTGCGACAGCAAAAGCTGCCGCGTGGCTCTACCACTGTTTAAATATAATATATATGAATAAAGATGACTATTACAGAATAAAAAAGAAAACTAACTTGATCTCAGCGGAGTCGTGGATAAAAGCAAAGTCAGCATCGGTATGGTCGTTGACTTCCTGGAAACCGGTCTTCGCATCTGGCACCGGTCCTGAAGAGACGGAAAGTGTCTTTATAAAATAATTTGAATGAAAATAACTTTGGACATAAATATACGCATAAAATAAAACGGATTTTATCGCGTTTAATTTTATGCGTAGATCGGACCAAAAATTGATATTCAATAACGTTAATTTAAAAAAAAATTAAAAACCCCCGAAACAAGAAGAGCTGATGAACTTCAAACGGCTGAACAGATTTTCTGAAATATAACTAAGAACACTCTCGATTAAGACACCTTTCAAACAAAAAAAGAACTTAATCAAATTCGGTCCATCGGTTCAGGAGCTGTGATGCCACACATAACGCTTATAACATCTGTCTATTTTCGTCGAGGGTTAAAAACTAAAGGCAGCCGGGATAACTATGACATCGGGACTTCAAACACCTCAGTTCCCCAGTTTCAGTATATAAAAAGTACTCTGTGGTTCCCCAGTGACAATGACAGAGATGGGTGCTGTAATGCACCCGAAGCGTCAGGAATTAAAAAGTTGACAATTAATCGCTATAAAATCCGTAAAATAATTTTCATTCAATATTTAATATTCGCGTAAATATAAGAAATCAATAAAAATAAATAAAATTGAAGTGTCTGTTTGTTATGTCAAATAACAGTTTTTTTATTAAATACATATTATAAAAGTATACACGGTACATACAACAAAAAAAACATGCGCAAGTGTACTGGAACACTCGGTTGGAACGAAGTTCCTTTCATAGTATATCATTGTTGATATCATCATCATCATCATCATTACAGCCTTTCATAAGTCCACTGCTGAACATAGGCCTCCCCCAAGGAACGCCACAAAGCACGGTCCTGAGCCACCTGCATCCATCGACTTCCTGCATGTCTTACCAGGTCGTCACTCCATCTCGTGGGGGTCGCCCTACACTTCGCCTACCGGTACGAGGCTGGCACTCGAGAACCTTTCTTCCTTATTGTTGATAAACAAATACAAATAAATGAATTAATACTGGCGTCTATTAAAATGAAGCGTCATTTAAAATAAAATAATATTTCTTCCATGACAAGATAAAAAAAAGTGCGAGGGAGATGGATGTTATTCCATCTCGCTTTCTTATAGCCGCCAAGGCCGTCTACACTACGGCAGAAGGGGTCGTGACCGGAAAAATATTTCTCCAATTTTTCTCGCCTAGCCCCCATCCTACAAATTCGTACCGTCCGATAAGGAACTTCGTTCCAAAAAAATTTTTTAAAATGTTTGTCTGTCTATCTGTTTGTTCCAGCTAATCTCCGAAACGCTGAAACGATTGACGGGACTCACTGGCTATCTGCCTAATGTTATAAGGAGTAACTAAGGATATATTTCATTTTAAAAAAAGAATAAGGGTTCCGCGCAAAAAAAAATAAAACCCACGTATCTAAAGCCGGTGCCAGATGTAGCAACAACATTTGAACACTTATTTGAAGGACTTTGAACACATATTGGCGCAACCTGTCAGACATGCTTTGCAAACATATCTCCACAGTACGTTGATAAATGACAAACAAGGTGGACATATGTACATACATACATACATGAAATACTTGTTTGTCTTTGTCCATGATGAAGGAAAAGGAGAGTCATTCTCACCAGATGCATTAATGGCAAGGAGTATATGACCGTATTGCTCCCGTATTGGGTAGTCCCAGACCCGATACTGCGCTTGGTCCGATGTCGCGTTCAGGGTGATTTCTTTCCAAACCCTACGGACGAATAAAAGATTGTTTTTAAAATAAATATAGTTGACAAACGAACACACAGTCCTCCTGAAGTTTGTGGAAGTTGTGGCCCATGGACCTAGGCTTACCATATCTCAGGATTATTCCTGAGATTTCAGGATTTTTAGACTCTTCTCAGGATTGCGGCTGGATTTTGCAAATCTCATGAAATCTCAGGATTTTTAGAACTTTCAAAATAATACAGCTTACATTTTATAGATCTCTTTAATAAAAAGTTAAACAAACTAAAAATAATTTTCCTTTATACTACTTATAATACTATAATACATGATTTATAATAACCTCTGAGAATGAGGTGATCGCTACCATGCTGTTTCTAAATGTTTTCATACTAATTATTTCATAAAAAATTATATCTTTTTTTTTAAAGTCAAAGGTTACTTGCTAGTTCTCCCCAGGACAGAGGTTTTATGCGAACCAGTGGTAAAACTTAAATAACTTTCAATAAGTATGTATTCTTGTAATCTATATTGAATAAAAATTAAAAAATAAACTATTTTATAAAAGAGAAACTAAGATCTGAACAGCCTTGATCTCTTTACCTGTAGAGGGTGTCCTCAGCGAATTTCATGTTAATAAAGTACTGGTGAGAGGTGGAGCCTTCCACCACGGTGTAGTTGATGCGGGACTGCCGCGCCAACTGCTCCAGGGATGAGACTGGGGTCTGAATGAAATGAATGGGAGAACCCTATTATACTATGCATAAACTTATGCTTTTTTATTCATAAACACTCACACCTGTCTCGCAGAGGGGTAGGCAGATACTACGGGCTTCCATTTGGCACCATCCTGACTCACCTCTATCGCCTCCTTTACATCCATATATCTACGCATACACGCTCATCTGTTAAGGGTACTCCTAATCTGGCCCATTTTCAATGTATCGCCAATTTAATCGATAAACCTTCGTCCAGGGCATCCCTTCCCGACCCTGCCGTTCACATCTGTAATATAGATTTGCTTTGTCACTCTTTTCTCGTTCATTCTTTCTACATGACCAAACCACCGAAGCATTCCTTTCTTAATCCTGGTCACATCTTGCAAACCACACTTTTCTCTTATCACACAATTTCTCACCCTGTCATTCAGATCCTGAATCTGAATCTATGCTTTTTTATTTAATTAAGATTGGACGATATACTTCACCGTATACACTATAAATAATATAAACACAGCGGGCCCGGTAGACGTTATGCTGCCCTAAAATTAAAAAAATACAAATTTGTAAACCTACCTGCATCCTTTCAACTGTAAGAAACGCGGCCAGGTTGGCTGTGAAGGTTGCCAGCATGAGTACCACAAACAACCAGTAGGCGGCCACTAGCGTCCTCCCTGACAGAGCCTTGGGTGCCTCCCCTCCGCCTTGCGGAGTGAACGAAGTCAGTGCGAACCAGAAGCTCTCTTTCAGAGTGAATTCCCTGGATGTATCACGTTGATTTTACTTGCTAAAGTTGTTATACTTGGCTAACTAAGACTAACTTTCCCAGCTTCGTAATGCAGTGGCTTAGCAATGAGTTGCAGCGCTAGGGGCCACGGGTTCGAATCCCGCACGGAATAAGTATTTATATGACCTGCAAATAATTGTTCCGGGTCTGTAGTATGTCTTTGTGAAATTTATGTACGTAAACTGCCCCAACGATAGAGGAGACAATCCTAGTGTGGAGGTTAAGGTTAACGTTTTGCAAAAAAGCAAAAGAAAAAAGAAACTGAGGATTTCAAGAGCTACACTGCTGTTATTATTATTATGGCTGCATCGGGGCCTAAACCAGGCCCTCACAGAAAACCAGCGTGAAATAGCAAGTCAATGCTGCTGTGCTGTATTTCGTAGGGTGGGAGTAGAGAACCGGAGATCCTTTTTACTGGAAACGAGGCATTCCATCTTAGTTCTCAGGGGTGGCAACGCATCTGCACTTTGATTCTTTATTGAGGGTAGATGTAGATATCTATTGGCCACAGCGTCCACTTACCATCAGGTAGAGTGTGTGCTTGTTTATCACTCTTATTCTATAAAAAATTTCTAAATAACGTTTCATTATTAGATCCCATACTCAGGCAATCCGATACTCCAGTGAATGGTCCAGAAATCCTCAACTCAAATTTGGTGAAGCCAGGGCATCTTGATACATACCGGCATGGGTAAGGATAAGCATCCGGGTTGTTCCGAGCGGAATACGGTGAATATTTCTCCAGCAGCCATATCATAACTCCGGTCAGCACCAGAGCAGCGACTATACTCAACCACACCTCAGTGCGGAGCACGGTCATGAACTTAAACAGGGACGTCTTGCGAATGGGCTTCCGTATCACTAGAGGAATTGGAACCAATTAATATGTTTTCATCTATACGTGGTAGAGCCACGCTGCCGCTATATTGATTGTATAGTTGTAGCAGGAATGGGTCGGCTTGACCGGGGAGGACTACGTTCTCACAGAACACCAGCGTAAAGTAACAGCTCAGTGCTGCTGTGTTTCGTATGGTTACTGTATGACCATTTATGATGATGACCCTTTTTACTGCTAACGAGGCGTTCCATTTTAGTCCTAAAGGGTGACAACGCATCTGCATTTTAATTCTTAATAGAGCTATCCTCCATAGAGGATACACTCACCATACGAAACACATATGTTTCGTATGGTGAGTGTAGAAAACCGGAGACACTTTTTACTGGAAAAGAGGCATTCTTATGTCATCATCTTAGTCCTCACGGCTGACAACGGATTCGCATACGAAGATAGATGTAGATGTCTATGGGCCACAGCAACCACTTACCATCAGGTGCACTGTGTGCTCGTTTGTCATCCTCACCCTCACAGTTTTGACGCTGCCGCCCGTTGCCGGTCCTGGCATAAATTTAATGGATATATCGACATTTGTTCATTATTTTTGGTAGAACTCCTTTAGGCATGGCTTTGACTGATTGAGAAGATTGTTTAGAGTATCTCAGACCAGACGTACGAAGGAAACTACTAGTTGGTTGGCTTCGTTTTCTAACTAGGAAACCTTCTGGCTGGTACCATTCTTTCCTATTTACAAGAGTAATACCGGTGCCTAAAGGAGGTTCAACTTCAGATGTGAGCGGATATCGACCTGTGGCGGTGCTGTCTACGTTCGCCAAGGTATTTGAATCCGCATTACAAACATGTATTTATACGCAGGTCAGTTCGAAGCTGACCGACGTTCAGCATGGGTTTCGGCGGGGTCGAAGTACAGCGAGTAACTTGCTGTCATTTATGACATACCTGACGCCAGCTGTCGACGCTGGGGGGCAGGTGGATGCCGCTTAGTTCGACTTTCGGAAAGCTTTTGATACCGTGGATAGCGACATCCTTTTAGAAAAAATTGCGGTGATGGAGTTCACACCGCAGCTTTTAAAATTTTTCGCGAGTTACCTTGGTGAACGCCGGCAGTACGTCGAGTTCGCGGCGTATGAATTCAAACCTTACTTCACGTTTTCGGGTGTGGGTGAGAGTAATTTGGGCCCCTTGGAGTTCATATCATTGATAAATGATCTCCCAGAAGTCATTAAGGTCACAAAATTTCTCCTATTTGCAGACGACTTAAAACTGTTTTTGTCGGTAGCGGACGTTTCGGATTGTGAGCAGCTTCAGCGAGATATAGATAGGGTCGTGCAGTGGAGTGCAATTAATAAGTTATATTTTAACACGTCGAAATGTGAGGTGATAAGTTACGGGTGCAGACAGGCGCCGCTGCAATACCGGTACGAGGTTGACTGAACGGTAATGCCGCGCGTTACTTTTGTACATGACTTAGGTGTGCAGATGGTAGCAGAGTTGACGTTTCGTAAGCACATTGAAGATATCTGCGGTGAGGCATTCCGAAACTTAGGTTTTATCCTAAAGAATTGCAGGGATTTTCTTAGTACGGCGATTATTAAAGTCTTATACAATGCACTTGTTCGTAGCAGGCTGGAAACGAGTGCAATTATTTGGAATCCCTATGAAGATAAATATAACAACATGGTAGAATAAATTGAAAATAAATTCACGCGGTTATTTAAAAGAGTACGGCATCTGTCCTTTCTACCCGCTGATGTACCCGAGCTTGTTGGTGATCGGCATGGTTGGTTACAGCCAGCTTGGTGTGAGGCGTGACATCGCCATAGAGATAATATAGATAGAGTGGAGAAGCCATATGCTTTTCTGCAAGTGGAACTGACGCGCTGTTAGAAAGAGAAAGAAGATGAGAGTTGCTGTCTGTCCTTCTCTAACAACAACAGAGCGCATGCGCGGTATTATGTTGTCATGTTAGGTTACCTTGACAACCTGCGTCGTTAGAGAGAGACAGATAGCAATCTTGATCTTCTCTCTCTTTCTAACGAGAAGTCACATTTGCGGCTGGCTTCCCTACTCTATCTATATTATCTCTATGGACATCGCTCTCTGCAAGTACGTGTGGCGAGTCTTGCGTGGCCAACTATACCATCCTGAGGTACTGGAAGCGTTGCAGGTGTTTGTGCCTGATAAGGCGGTGGTTAGGCGTCGCCCACATCCCACCTTTAAGGTGCCGAACGCGAGGAAAATCTGCTCAGGTTTGCACCTATGTCACGGGCTTTAAATTTATAGAAACGGACATTTACCACTGCAGCCTGGCAAAGTTCACAGAAGCGGCGCACAGGGTCTGTGAGATTTTTTTATAATTTTATTTTTCTATTTATATTTTTTCTTAATTATAATAGTATGAGCATATATTTTATGTCAGTAGTTATATTTATCACTTATTATTTGGTTTTTGTATAGCATCGTCTTGGTTTTGTACTGTTATGGTGCTGTTACTGTTTTTGTAATAAATAAATATTTCTGCCACCAATCAGCGGTGAATATACTGCTGTCCTTTGGTCGGGCTTTGAGGCATTCAATCTTAGTCCCCACGGGTGACAACGGATCTCCATTTTGATTAATCGAGGACAGATGTAGATTTCCATTGGCTACAGCAACCACTTACCATCAGGTGGACTGCGTGATAGATGACTAGCTTCACACCCTCATTCTGTAAAAATGTACAGTCCTCTTACAGTATCACCTTTTATACCTAAACGTGACAATGATCTCCGAAATTAAGCACGTATCTTCTATAAAAAAAACTGAAGCACGTTAAAAATTAGATATGTTATAATTAATTACCTAAGTCGATATATAGTGCATCTCATCTAGTTAAAAGGGCACCTCCTTCTCACTCACAAGTACGTGCACTAACACTGCCACCACCAAAACTAACACCACTGCACTAGGAATAAAACAGCACGCACCTAGATAGCACGACACGGATTTCGCATCTGAACGAGGCACTATCATAATAATACACTCTACACTAAATCTCTTAGCGGTTAGCCAACGAGTAGGTTTTGCCTTTCGTGCGAATATTAATTAATTAATTTTCACATCTTTAATATCGAAGCACGTTAAAATTTATATATGTGAAAATTAATTACCTAAGTAGATAGTGCATCTCATTTAGTTAAAAGGGCAACTCCTTCCCTCCTACAAGTACGTGCACTACCACAAATAATTGCCACCAATAAAGCTAACACTACTGCACTAGGAATAATATCACGTGGATAGTACGACACGGATTTCGCCTCTGAACGAGGCACTATCATAATAATAGACTACACTATATCTCTTAGCGGTTAGCCAACGTGCAGGTTTTGCTTTTCGCGCGAATATTAACTAATTTTCACACCTTTAATATCATAATGTTTTCGCAAAATGAAACTTGATTCTATTTTATTATGTTCACCTTAGAATAAGCTGCAAAAGATAAACTGAACTTAGAACAGGAACAGAATTATAAAAGATTACTTACCAATCAAAATGCCAGTCTGTTCGAAGTAGGGTGCAACAAAGTCTATCACTTCTTCCCTTTCAGCTGTCATCGTGAGAGCGGCGACAGCTATATCGGTCTCCTGGAAATCAAATCTTACTTATGAGCGATAACTGTCCACTGCTGGGTACACGCCGCTCAAGAATCGTCACACATGGCAAGCGGTTGAAACCGATAATACTAAGCAGTCTTGTATAATGCTACAATTACAAACGAACTCGAGGTCCAGTTTGAAGTAATCTATACAAATAAATAAAATTGAAGTGCCTGTTTGTAATGTCAAAATTATAGCTTTTTACTAAATGCATATGAAAGTATATACGATACTTATAACGAAAATATATTTTTTAAAGTTTTTGTCTATCTGTCTGTCTGTCTGTTTGTTCCAGCTAATCTTCGAAACGGCTGGACCGATTTTGACGGGACTTTAACTGGCAGATAGCTGATATCATAAGGAGTAACTTAGGCTACTTTTATTTCAGAAACCTTAAATTACACTCGAGAGAGTAAGTTTCTTGATGCAAGGGCGTCGAATAAGCACGTATGCCACTTAATGGTAAGTGGTTACGAAACGAAAATTCAGTAGAAAGGGGTCCTTACCGATAAAACTAGGTGCTAGGACTCCTTTCCTACGAAGAAGTTTGTCTAGTTAGGTACCACCTTCTCGCCTATTTTTGCCGCCAAACGTTACTTGCACTGCTGTGTCCCGGTTCGAACGGTATAGAAAGCCAGTATAGTTAAAGGCTGTAAAGTATTCCATCTTAGTCTTCAGAGGTGACAACGCATCTATAGTCGACTTGAAACGAATAGTATATTCGGCCACTCGCCGAATACTGAATATTCTGCGGTCTTCCTGGCCGAATAGCCGAATATAGGGCAAAATTATTCGGCCGGGTTTTTTATTGTTGTTATTATTTTATTATTGCCGGGTTAATTATTGTTTATTTAGACCGTCTTATGTCTGAAGCTGGGATTGTTTTTTTTATAGGATAAGGGTGACAAACGAGCACACAGTCCACCTGATGGTAAGTGATTGTTGTGGCCCATAGACATCTACATCTATCTTCGGTTACGAATCAAAATGCAGATGCGTTGTCACCCGTGAGGGCTAAGATGGAATGCCTCGTTTCCAGTAAAAAGGGTCTCCGGTTCTCTACGTTAAGCTGCTATTTTACGCTGGTATTCTGTGAGAGTGTGGTCCTTCCCCGGTCGAGCAGACCCATTCGTGCTACAACAATAATATAGCTGCAGCATGGCTCTACCACATTTAAATTACATCCTATATATATCCATATCCTAAATTACATTAGCTTGAAGGGAGCAAGTAGAAGTTCTTGTCCTGGTTATCATACATCGTTGTTGCCACACACTGCCTCATTGGTCTATAATATCAAATTATATTTTACTGTGAAGAAATTATCAGTAGCTGCCCGGAGTCAGGAAGCTGGCGGTGTCTCACCCCCGCGCCTCGGAAAGCATGTAAAGCCGTTGTTCCTGTGCCTGATCTCTCTGCGGTCGTGTCGGATGTTTACCTCCCATCGGACTATGTTGTGCACACACACATGCACTATAATCCTGTCCTGGACAGATGGTTAGTCTCCGTACAGACTGGCTTCAGTGACCGATATTTGGTCTGAAAGAACTTTATTTACAGGTGCGGACTAGTGATCACTGTCCCAGATATTTTGTATTTTTAACTCCAGCCTGGGTTTATACATCTAGTCAATAACGTTTCTGACTACCCTCCTATCAACTTACCCCTCTCATCAAGTCCCCCACAAGTCCATTCCAAGATCCATTCGCCAGTTTCTGTCCGAAGCCACCAGATTTGGGAGAAACGATCTCATAATCAAACTCCATGGCCTGTAAATTTATTGTGTTTGAAATTTCAACACGGATAATCAATTTCCATTTACATCTAAGCTACGCTTAAATTTCAAAGCACATCTAAACATAGCTACAATTTGCAACTACATCTTATCACCGTTGTAATTTCCAATTGTAGTGATCAATTGCCAACACACATCTAATCATCACTACTACAATTCTAACCACAATCTTAGTATTGCTTTACACCACTATACACCATACACCATAGTAGTATAGTTGTAGCACCAATGGATCGGCTCGACCGGGGAAGGACCACGCTCTCACAGAATACCAGCGTAAAATAGCAACTTAAAGCTGCTGTGTTTCGTATGGTGAGTGTAGAGAACCGGAGACCCTTTTTACTGGAAAAGAGGCATTCCATCTTAGTCCTCACGGGTGACAACGCATCTGCATTTTGATTCGCAAACGAGGATAAATGTAGATGTCTATGGGCCACAGTAACCACTTACCATCAGGTAGACTGTGTGCTCGTTAACACCCTATCCTATAAAAAAAAAACTAAAATTTAAAACCACGACTTTACAAAAGACTCCAAATTTTCATAGAATAAGGGTGACAAACGAGCACACAGTCCACCTGATGGTAAGTGGATGCTGTGGCCCATAGACATCTACATCAATCCTCGATTAAGAATCAAAATACATATGCGTTGTCACCTTTGGGGACTAAGATGGAATGCCTCGTTTCCAGTGAAAAAGGTCTCCGGTTCTCTACCAGCGCTGCTGTGTTTCGTATGGTAGGTATATTAAGAAACACAGCAGCATTAAGCTGCTATTTTACATTGATATTCTGTGAGAGCGTGATCATTCCTCAATCGAGTCAACCCATTCGTGTTACAGCCATAACATAGATGCAGCGTGATTCTACCACGTATAAAACACCATTCACATCTTCATTTTTCGCTGCAATTTCAAGCCAGTTATAAACATTGGAAATTTACGAGCTAATAAAGAATGAAAAAGGAGATTTTTACATAGGTGATGATATATTACACATGGGTTATTTTCCAATCAGTAGCTGAATTTTAAATTTAAGTACAAATATATAAATAATGATACACAGTTATTGCAGTTTTTGAATATACAGAGTAAATAAGGCTTCTACTTTTATTTAAAATTATCCCAAATTGAATATGGAATACATTAGGTAGTGGGAATAGATAAACCAACCCAGATTGGCTTCTAGGTGTAAAACTACTTAAAAGGCAGATACTCGTGGTCATGTAGAAAGCCACTCACCTGAGACAATTTGTCAATGAGGTCGACACAATATCCATGGTATATGGGCTCACCATCCTCATTGACCATAACTTCACCGGTCACTGGGTCATGTTTCTGCATAGTCCAGGGTATAGCCTGAAAATCGTGAATCGTGTTATGCAACCAGCGAGTTGCGATACCCTAAATTCATCCCTATATTCATCGCGATATTGTTTCCTAACTGCGAAATCTTATAATCTGGATGAAGCCGCAAGCGAAAATAGTCATATATAATTGCGTGAATATAACGCGTTGAATACAACAAATTTCTTTCTTTTTAATGGGTGTTCTTTATTAAGAATTTCCAGTCTATCAAATCGGAAGGAAAAACGGATTTAATCGTATATATTCAGACTTTAGACTTCTTAGAGCGACAATGAAGCTTCCTTCAGTCATCCGGTAAAACAGTGATTTTTGCCAAGACAAGGCAAAGGTTCTTGTGAGGCTATTGTAACTACAAAATATCGTAATTTCAATTGAGAAGATGGATGCGTGTTACAATTGGATTAAGGTTATTGAACACAGCTAAGGTCTTCCAGCGATTATGCCATTCTATAGTAAATCGAAAGTGATTTATGTACTCTGCGAGTACGATAGACATAGACATAGAGAGAATGGACTGTGCGTTCCGTATTCAGTTGTGCAGTGAATACAGACCGAAAAGTGCGAGAGAGACAAAGTGAATATGCGGCCAGTAGTTGTCTCTTTCTAGAATTCTGATTTTTCTACGTCACTGGCGGTCAGGAGTGTATTGTTCTGCGCTGCGTGTGCAACTGTAAGACAAACATGTCATAGAGACAGGTATTGACCGCACAGTCGCTTTGTCTCTTTCTAGAGTATGGTTACTTTTGTGAGGCTAACGCTCAGTCCATTGTCTCTATGTCTATGACAATAGATAACGTATCTATCCCGGTCCAGAAGTACAATCTAAGCAGTACCAAGACTGTGCCAGTACCTTGAAAAAGTGTTCCGATGCATCGGTCTTACTCGCCTCCGCACCGTACTTTCGCTTACTAAGTTCCAAGATACTATAAGCTGTTTTGTGTAACTTGGTGCAATATGTCAACCACCCTAGTATACACTAGGGACCATAGGTGATGAAAATTACTGAAAAAACTTGCGAGACAATTACCCACCGAAGTTGTTGTTTTTAGGTGTCAGTGTGCGCGCACATCGTAACAAATATATGCTGTCGTTTTTATGTGTCGGTGTGAAAAATTCACTCTTATCATTTTTCCCAAACGAACCAAAAGAAGTCATCATCATCATAATCATTACAGCCCTTCACAAGTCCACTGCTGAACATAGGCCTCCCCCAAATAATGCCACAAAGCACGGTCCTGAGCCACCTGCATCCATCGACTTCCTGCATGTCTTACCAGGTCGTCACTCCATCTCGTGGGGGGACGCCCTACACTTCGCCTACCGGTACGAGGCTACCACTCGAGAACCTTTCTTCCCCATCGGTTGTCGGTTCTTCGAGCTATATGGCCGGCCCACTGCCACTTCAGCTTACTAATCCGTTGGGCTATGTCGGTTACTCTGGTTCTACTGCGGATATCCTCATTCCTAAGTTTATCACGCAGAGAAACTCCGAGCATAGCCTCCTCATATGGCCAGCAGTGAAGGACCACGTCTCAGTTCCGTAAGTCATCACTGGCAACACGCACTGGTTGTACAATTTTGTTTTAAGGTTTTGAGGTATTTCTGACGAGAAGTTGTGTCGTAGATTCCCGAACGCTGCCCAGCCGAGTTGAATCCGTCGATTGACCTCTCGGTCGAAGTTGGACTTACCTAGTCGGACTATTTGTCCCAGGTAAACATACTCGTCAACAACTTCGAGCTTAGTGCTCCCAACAACTACCGGCATTGGTGTGACATGGACATTAAACATAATCTTTGTTTTGTCCATGTTCATCTTAAGACCTATCCGTTGGGAGACACTATTGAGGTCATTGAGCATAGTGCTTAGGTCCTCCAGCGTTTCTGCTATAAGGACTATATCGTCGGCAAATCGAAGGTGAGTGATGTACTCGCCATTGATGTTGATACCGTATCCTTTCCAGTCCAGAAGCTTGAAATCGTCTTCCAATGCAGCGGTGAAGAGTTTCGGGGATATGACGTCACCCTGTCTTACACCTCTCTGCAATTGGAAAGGTTTCGTACTCTGGTTCTGTACTCGGATAGCCATCGTAGCTCTACTGTACAAACACTTCAGCACTTCGATATACCGACAGTCAACTTGGCACCGCTGAAGGGACTGCAGCACCGCCCAAATTTCGATGGAATCAAAGGCTTTCTCATATTCCACATACGCCAGACATAGTGGCAAATTGTACTCTTCGGACTTCTGTACAATTTGCCGTAGGGTATGTATGTGGTCTATGGTGCTAAAGCCCTTTCGGAAACCGGCTTGTTCGGGAGGCTGGAAGTCGTCAAGTCTGCGCGCGAGACGATTCGTAATGACTCTCGAAAACAGCACGTAGACGCGGCTCAGAAGGGAAATCGGTCTGTAGTTCTTCAAGAGAGCGTTGTCACCTTTCTTGAAGAACAAGACCACCGCACTTCTGCTCCACGCCTCCGGTGTAATTCCACCATGGAGGACGGAATTAAAGAGCTTCTGAAGGACTTCAAGTACCGGTTTTCCACCCGCTTACAGAAGCTCCGCTGTAATTTCATCCTCGCCTGGGGCCTTGCCGTTTTTAAGGTGCTGGAGAGCCATTCTAATCTCGCTCAGACTGACGTCCGGGATATCTTCGGAATAGTGTCGAATAAGACTCGCTCTTGGATCGTTACTCACACTTGCGTGTGGCTCCAACGATGACGTGTACAGCTGCCCATAGAACCTCTCAATCTCACTCAAAATCTCAGGTGCACCGGAAACGATGCTGCCACATTCGGTCTTCAGCTTTGACAGTTGGCTCTTTCTGGCAGACAGATCTCTGGCAAAGACTTTGGAGCCTTGGTTCCGCTCGATCGCTTCTTCAATACGAGCTGTATTGAAGTTGCGTAAGTCTCGCCGCATGCATTTGGAGATCTGTCTGTTCAGTTGCCTGTATGCTGTCAAATCTGTTGAAGAATGTAGCCTCATCTCCCATCTAACAGCCATGAGATTAAGAGTGTGATCGGAGAGTTTTTGTGTTCTTCTGCGGCGGGTCTTGCAGAACTTAGCTCCGACCGCATGGACAGTTTCCACGAGCTTGTCATTCATATCGTCCACTTCATTGCAGTCTTCTAGGCACTGAAAACGGTTTTGTAACTCGAGCTGAAAGGTTTCGGGACTTTGGATCAGAGCACTGATAAAAAAATTCCTGATAATAGCCAAAATTACAATAAAAAACTGCGGTTGCCAACCCGCTCGCCAAGCGTGGCAACTATGGCAAATACCCCCCAATGATCAAAACAACCAAAAGAAGTATAACTTCAGAAATCGAGTTTTTAAAATCAATATTAAGTATCCTTACAAATTATTTTTACTTACAGGCGCAGTTCCGATCCTATAGAACATCCGCAACGGCTCCAGCACAACTCCTGAAAGCAGCTTGTACTCCTCGTCAGCAGACCAATTCCCTACAGTCTCGAGACCAGCATCAGGCTTGTAAATGGAGAGAATGAACCGAGAACGTAGGAAGAGGCTAGACCTGGTTAAAATTTTAATGTGTATAAACATAAGGATAATAAACGAGCACACAGTCCACCACAAGTGGATACTGTGGCCAGTAAACATCTACATCTATCTTCAATTAAGAATCAAAATGCAGATGCATTGACACACTCTACCATACCGAAACACAGTTGCATTAAACTGCTATTTTACGCTGGTTTATGTGAGAGTGTGGTCCTTCCCCGGTTGATCTGACCCATTCGTGTTACAACCATAATATAGCTGCAGCGTGGCTCTACCACGTATAAATACTTGATGGTAAATTAATATAATGGCTCACAGATATTCACGTATAACCTCGATCAAGAAACCAAATGTCTAAACACTATTACTCTATGTCACCGCAAGGATTATGATAAAAGAAGACCACTTGAGAAATATGCTAAAAGAAAGACCAACACAACTAACTAGCATGATAACCTTCCAAGTAGACATGTGTCATTCATTTCTAGTGACCCGATCATTCAAGTATTGATTTCTCTTAGGAATCGGGTCATTCGGGTCGATCATTCAAATGGATCATTTCGAGTATCAGTACTTTTTCTTTTACTTTGTCTTCAAACGAAAACAAAGCAGAAATAGGAGAGTATGGTAGAAACCATGGTACAAACCTATCAGAAACTGTTTTTTCCTCAAAACCCGTTATCAAATAATCTGACTTACGTACGCGAGTGTTAATTCCTTACCTTTCAGCATCCCAAAAGAAAAGAGTATCATTGCTGGAAGTTTCTACCGCAATTTGATCACGGAACTTGTCTCCAAAGTCCTGTGAGTTTCCTCTGCGGTCACCACAACGTACGGATGGAAAGGTCGCATCTGAAAGCTTGGTAAAAGCACTCGCTACGACCTGAAGAAGGGCGTTCAAGATGAATTGATTTCTCTGAAAAAAAAAGAAGAGTATGAAATGATTTGACCATAATATAAAAGATGTTCTGAAGCCGCTTAGCGGTTAGCCATTGCAGAGTAAAATTCCTCATTCGAGTAAAGTGCCTCAATTAGAGGCGAAAGACGTGTTATATTATCAATAGTTGAGTGTATTTCATACTGTCTTAGTTGTAGTAAAAAGCTTTGGTACACGAACATAGCTATCTATGAAAAGTAAGAAATAAATAAATATTATGTAAATAAGGAAGCAATCGTTTCTTACAGTAATATATCGTCATCATTTGCATGATGCAAAGATAAAGTCAAAATTTTATATTACTGACGGTTGGATAACGTAAAAAAAACGACAGCTGACCACACATGGATATTTTTGTACATCCTTTTGTTGTTACATGTTTTGCCATTAAAACAACATTTTAAAATATATCGAAATTGATACGAATTCGACACTCTAAAATAAATATCGTTATATCGCGACTAAACAATCTAATTTAATATAATATGTATTACTTGAGAGATACATTGTGTTTTCATGCGATGGCCAAGTCAATCTAATTATTTAAAATATAAAAGATTTTTAGTATTGATATGGTCACTATAAGATGTTGTTAGGTTAGCTAATTACGTAATAACTTAAGACAGAAGGACCCTTAAGTAGGGACTGAATAAATTAACCGAATTGGTATTACATGGATCTCATAACTTTTTACGGTAGAAGAACTGAGTTGCGAGACTTAGTTTTTTTTACAAGTTATGTTTTTGATGGCATATTATTTTCTAATTGTTATTAAAAAGACGTTGCTGCCAATCTCCTGCAGGGCTAGCATGGGCAGGAGACAATTTTATCCCCGGGGAAAGGAGAAAATGTTTATCCCCTCGCTTAGTTCTATCCACCCTTCGAGCGTCGATTAGACTTAGATAAATTTTTTGTATGAATATAAACTTAAACCCACGTCCAATGAACTAGGACAAAATTGTCCCTTTCAAATGACAAAAAAGCATAAGTTTTTATCTTTAATTTGGCTCCATCCTACGGACGGTGGATATATGTCAGCTCGTTATGTCAAACGGGGATATACTTCTTCCCGTTGTCGTACTTTGGCATAGGGACAAGATAATTTTATCTCTTGTTAGTGGATATAATCGGGGGAATAAATATTTTGTCCCTAGCCCATGCTAGCCGTGCAGGTTTGTTCCCTATGTCGCCACTTATGACACCTGTTGAGGACAGCTAGAGACCCGCCGCCCCGTCGCCCCTTCGTACCCCGCTACCCCCCGCGCACCCCGCACACCGGCGCCGATCCAGTGATGTCGGCGACCAATCAGCGCGCGTGTGGCTTCATTTGTCGTCGCACGGCACTACTCACAGACTGAGACACCTTCCTGCGAGATATAAGAAGGGCGTCTCGGTCTGTGAGCTGTTCATTTCACTTCGGAGCGGCACTCAAGAAGAAAACCTGAAGAAGACTCAAGACTCCAATTCAAGACCTCCCTCTGTACATAGTGTTAGAGATAGTTATTCAGTGCCGAATCATTGTAAATAGTTAATACAGTATATTAAAAAGTACCATCTTTTCTTCGAGCAGTCCCCTAGTATAGCTAACCTCAGATCAGTCGTTAAGTAATCAGTCAGAAATAAATATACAGTCCACTGTTCATCCATTATATTCTTGGTCCATCGCCGCCGGATTCAAGCCAGAAGAAAGAAGCAAGAAGTAAGAAGAAACAAGAAAGAAGCCAATTACAGAAGAAAGAACATAATTATAGAAGAAAGAACATAATTATAGAAGAGAGAAGATCATTATAGAAGATCTTCAAGGAAGAAAGAAGTTCGTCGACGAAGAGAGAAGATCGTCGGTACTAATTTCTTCCCTGTTTCTTGTTACGACTACGTCACATACGTCTATTGTCTGTTTCCAGACAATTTCTTGTTTCTTTAACCGCGTTTACGCGGCCAGGTGGTTGCTCCCTAACGGTGTCAAACTGTGACCATCTGGTAACGCCCTTGTGGCGGGAACGACATCCAATACGTGCGTCTTTTTGAAGACGATACGTACGTCTTTTTGAAGAGGACCGGAGGTCGCAACGTGGGACAATGATGAAGACACGAAGCCAGAAGGCACGGAACGAGGACGACACGCCGGTAGGAATGCGTATATTCGAAGAAGCACCCGCGTCCCCGTCCGATTATCTCGCAATGGCACAAGCGCCCTCCGCCGCGCCCGCGCCCCAGGCCCCGCTCGCGCCCGCATCTACGCCCGCGCCCGCGCCCCCGCCGCCGCGCCCCGCTATGTCCGTGTCTACGACCGATCGCTTGGGAGAGGTTAGCACATCCGCGCCGCGCACAGAGACACTCGCCGCGATTATTGAAGATCTTCCGTCTACAGAAACTAGTTCGATAGTACGTACCGTCGCGCCTGTAACAGACGTCGTACATAGGCCCGCACCTCGCGCTCCGTCGGTCCGCTCCGTTCGTTCAGCCCGGTCGACAGCTAGCGCGATAGCTAGGTTAAAACAAATTGAATATAACGCCGCGGAGGAACTAGCTGCAATTAGGAGGAAGCAATTGCAACTGGAAGAAGATCTTATTAAGAAGAAGTACGCTAGGGACGTCGCGCAACTGCAAGAAGAAACAGATAGGGAAAGTATTAACGAAGACGAGTTAGTTGAAAATAGGGTACGCGTTGATAGGTGGTTAGAGAACGTAGAGACTGTGCGGGGGGAGTCGCCTTGCCGCCCGTCTCAGCCCGCGCCCCGCATCGAGTTAGAGCAGACCCTACCGAACAGGGTAACCGGTTACGACCACAGTGAAGATGCCCTGGGGAGGACGGTAGCGAATGAGGTTCAACCACGTCGCGTAGAAACGATACAGAGGGATAGTGGAGTCGCCGTAGAAATGAACCAGGTGGATCGTCGTGTACGGGTTACGTCGCCGTCGCGCGTCCAACGCCGCACTCTATCGCCTACACATAGATCGCCACATCGCCACGCGGATCGTAGATCACCGTCGCCGTATAGGGATGTAGGTGTACATAGATCGCCATCGCCACATCGCCACGCGGATCGTAGATTATCGTCGCCGTGTCATAGGGATGTAGGTGTACATAGGACGCCAGCGCCACAGCGTAGGCTAGAGGGAG
The DNA here is from genome assembly GCA_033319125.1 of Parnassius glacialis. Lineage (NCBI taxonomy): Eukaryota > Metazoa > Arthropoda > Insecta > Lepidoptera > Papilionidae > Parnassius > Parnassius glacialis. The sequence goes on along the minus strand of JAVANC010000004.1, from coordinate 68,118,751 downwards.
ATAGGGATAGAGATAGGTCGCTTACTCCGCGAGGGAAAGAGAGGGGTATAGAGCGACTAGCGGAAGCTCTAGAGAATATGATTAGAGTCAGGCCCGCTGCCGCGAAGCAGACGCAGAACTTGCCTATTTTTAACGGTTCGGCCGCGGAATGGTTAGCCTTCAAAGCCGCGATGAAGGAATCCACGCGTTTATATGGATTCACAAATACGGAAAATATGGCAAGGTTAAGAATCTGTCTACGCGGTGAAGCTAGGGAGGTAGTATCGGCACTGCTGTTTACCGCGAAGGATCCAGCAGATATTATGCGAACATTAGAGCAGTGTTTCGGCCGCCCGGAAGTAATTATCGATCGAGCGTTAGAGGAACTGAAACGCCTTCCGCGCCCGGGTCAAACCGCTCAGGAATTGAATTCGTTCGCGATTAAATTACAAAATATAGTATGTATTTTACAGAACGTCGACGGCAAAGGGTATTTACAAAATCCAATGCTGACTAGGGAAGTAACTAGTAAACTAAGCCCTCACTTACGGTCGCGTTGGTGCGATTATGCGGAGCACTACGGAAGTGCAGACGAACCGGACATCGTTACACTGTCTAGGTTCATGATGAGAGAGGCTGACCGTGCGTTGAGTCATGCCTATACGTCCGTAGCGCCGACTAAGGAATCGCCCGTAGGACGAGAGGCGCCGCCGTCGAAACGAGTTGTATTAACACGCCGCGTAGAGAATAGGGCCCGCGACGTAAAGACGTTCACCGCCCAGGAGGACACCGGTATTGCCTCTTGTATGTGTTGCGGGGGTGAACACGTGATCGCCAAGTGTAGAAAGTTAGCGCAAATGGGTGTGGACGACCGGTGGAATTGGGTAAAGGAAGAGGGGGTGTGTTTTCTGTGTTTAAATAGTAAACACCGACGGTTTAGATGTAAAGCCAAGAAATGCGGCGTCGACGGCTGCAACGCCCCCCACCATGCCCTCCTTCACACCCGCAAGACCCGCGCACCTGAGACATCGGCAAAACCGGATGAGACCGTGCTCGTCGCGTCTAACGTTGGTAGTAATGCGTCCGTATTATTGAAAGTGTGTCCCATTACGTTACGTGGACCACGCGGTAGGGAAATAGATACGTATGCGTTGCTTGACGAAGGCTCGACTATTTCGTTGATCGACGACGACTTAGCGCGCGAGTTAGGAGCGGAAGGACCGGTAAAGCCGCTGAATATTAGAGGAGTAAGCAATAGTCAGCGCGAGGCCGATAGCAGGCTAGTTAACATAGGCATACGTGGAAAATCGCGCAGCGAGATGTATAGAATAAATGCGCGTACAGTAACAAATTTACAGATAGGTTCGCAGTCGGTAAATAAAGAGTGTTTACGGTTGAAACACTTACGCGACCTACCGAGCTCGGTTTGCTACGAGGACGCCAAACCGAGATTATTATTAGGCGCCGACAACTGGCATTTAATAATCACCCGTAATTTAAGGATAGGACGTCGAAGGCAGCCTATAGCTGCACGAACGTTATTAGGATGGGTGATACAGGGAACCGTGCCGCGATTCACGTGTAGGGAGGACGGTGAAACCGTATTACACGTCGTAAACAGTAGCGGACGGTTAGATAGGGACATTCGAACGTTCGCCAGTCAGGACGAGGAGTTAACGGAACTCCTTAAACGGCAGTACGAGATCGATTCCATCGGTATCTCGCTAAAGAGTAGGCCGCGACGGGAAGAGGAGCGCGCTGTCGAGATATTCCAGCGCACCGTCAAGAAGGTCGGCGAGCAATACCAGGTGGGACTGCCATGGAAGGACGACGACGTGCGGATGCCTCCCAGCTACGAGATGGCTGCTCGAAGACTGCGGACGATCGAGAAGAAGATGGACAAATCGCCGGAGTTTCGAGACGCCTATACAGCACAAATAGACAACCTCCTGGCAAAAGGATACGCAAGGGAAGCCGAGGGGACAGAAAGAGAGGACCCCAGGAGCTGGTACCTGCCCTACTTCGCAGTACGGAATCCGAACAAGCCTGGGAAGACAAGAGTGGTTTTCGACGCGGCAGCGCGTGCGTCCGGTAAATATTTGAACGATTATTTACTTGACGGCCCCGACTTGTTACGGAACCTACCGGGCATACTGTTTAGATTTAGGGAGAACGAAATAGCTGTGTCCGCGGATATTAGGGAAATGTTTTTACGCGTAAAGATAGACCGTCGCGACCAACCCGCGCAATTGTTTCTGTGGCGAGGTAACGAGCGATCCAGCCCACCGCGGGAATACGTTATGACTTCAATGATTTTCGGTGCGAGGAGCTCGCCGTTTCTCGCACATAGTGTTAGGGATCATAACGCGCGCGCACACGCAGAGACACATCCGTTGGCACTTAACCCTATCGTACGTAGTCACTACATGGATGACTACCTAGACAGTTACGCTACGGTAGAGGAAGCGGTAAACACTGCGAGGCAGGTTATGGAAGTACACCAGCAGGCCGGCTTCACCTTAGCAGGCTGGAATTCGAACCACGCAGCCCTACTAGAAGACAAGCCGGAGGAATTACTAGCAAGCAAGCCTAAGGAGGTAGGCTTGAGACAAGACAGCCCAGGCAGAACCCTAGGGCTATTATGGATGGCCAATGAAGATGCCTTAACGTTCAACACATCCATGAACAGGGTACCGAACGAAGTGAAGACGCTGCAGAGGCCACCGACCAAGAGGGAGGCGTTAAGTGCAGTCATGTCGGTCTTCGACCCGCTGGAACTGCTGAGCTACCTCACCATCACCGCCAAGATCCTGCTGCAAGACCTGTGGCGGATGAAGAAGGTCGGATGGGACGACGAACTACCCGAGGAGGCAGCTGAGGAATTTCAGAGGTGGCTGCGAGTCATCGAGGAAGTATCACGACTGCGGCTGCCTAGGTGCTATGCTCCTACGGGGGGAGTGGTAGAGCGTCAGCTTCACGTATTTAATGACGCAAGCGAACGTGCGTACGCATCCGCGGCGTATTGGCGAATACGATACCGCGACGGAACGGTTAAGGTACGGTTAGTGGCGGCCAAGGCGAAAGTCGCCCCGATAAAGGCGCAAAGCATACCGCGGTTAGAGTTGCAGGCGAATCTGATAGGCGCGCGACTCGCGGAATTCGTGCAAGGCGAGCACAGAGTGGTAGCCGATAGGGTAGTGTATTGGACAGACTCCACTACGGCGCTCCACTGGATACAGAACGATACGGCGCGTTACACCCCATACGTGGCTCATAGATTAGGGGAGATATCGGAGAAGACGTCACCCGAGCAATGAAGGTGGATACCGACCGCAGACAACATCGCGGATCAGGCAACGCGCATAAATTATACGTACAAGGACGAGAGCGACAAATGGTTTACGGGACCGCCATTCCTGTACGAAGATGAAGATCGATGGCCTCGACGTCGGGAAGAGAAGGCAGGGGATGAAGATGACGAGTTGGAGGAAGTCGTGGCGCACCAGAGCGACACCAGGGACGCTCCACACCTGCCAGACATCGAGAGGTTCTCTTCTTACGAGAGATTGGTCAGGGCCACCGCTCGGATATTACAGTTCGTCGATGCCATGAGAGGAAAGGCGCACGGACTAACATTGGACCACATCCAGAGAGCAGAGCGGATGTGGATAGAGCGCAGTCAACAAGAGAGCTTTGCTGAAGACATCAGTCGACTGCAGCGAGGAAAGAACTTGGCAACCGGCAGCGCGTTAAGGAAGCTCGACCCCATATTCGAAGATGGCATACTGCGGAGTAGAGGACGGATCGACGCAGCCGATGTGGACAGCCAAATGAAGAGGCCCATCATACTGAACGGACGCCACCAATTTGTAAAGCTGCTTGTGGAGAAGGCGCATAAGGAAGCAAGCCACGCCAACAGGGAACGGGTAGTGAACGACCTACGCATGAGATATCACATACTTCGACTACGACCGACCGTAAGAAAAGCGGAGCGGAGATGTCTGCGATGCAGGGTACGCAAGGCGACACCACGGCCAGCGGTTATCGGAGATCTACCACCTGAACGGTTAGGGGCATTCGCGCGACCATTCACCTACACCGGAATCGACTATTTCGGGCCTATAACGGTAACAATAGGACGTAGGCATGAAAAGCGGTGGATAGCGTTATTCACTTGTTTGACGACGCGCGCGGTACATCTAGAGATAGTTTATTCCCTAACGACGGACTCGGCGATATCGGCATTGCGGCGCATGGCGGCTAGGCGTGGGTGGCCACGGGTCATCTACTCTGACAACGGAACAAATTTCCATGGGGCAGACACCGAACTACGACGGGCAATGGAGGAGTGGGCACCCCTGCTGAAGGACTACGCGTTGACTCGGCGGACAGACTGGAAGTTCATCGCGCCGGGCGCGCCGAACCAGGGAGGCGCATGGGAGCGTCTCGTGCGCTCAGTGAAGACCGCGCTCGAAGCCACTCTACACCAGAAGAGCCCGCGGGAGGAGACGTTGGTGACGCTCCTCACAGAAGCCGAGAACACGGTGAACTCTCGACCGTTGACACACGTACCGGTCGACATCGACGAGGAAGAGGCGCTGACACCCAACCACTTCCTGCTGCTGGGACCATCGAGCCTTCCAGTAACCGCGCCGTGCACGCCTAGTGATCGTCGGGCGTGGAGAGCGGCGCAAGGACTTGCCGACGAGTACTGGAAGCGCTGGATGAAGGAATACCTGCCAACGCTGGTTGCGCGCGGGGACTCACGGGATATGCAGCAGCGACAGCTACAAGAGGGGGACCTCGTCGTGGTGGCAGACGGTAGCCTGCCAAGGAACGTGTGGCCGCGTGGAATTATAACGCGGACCTGTCCCGGACCAGATGGCGTGGTGCCCATCGTGGAGGTGCGGACCAGGGGCGGATTGCTGCGGCGGCCGGTCAGGAAGATCGCCGTCCTCCCGAAAGAAGATGAGGCTCGCAAGCTACGCCGGGGGGAGGATGTTGAGGACAGCTAGAGACCCGCCGCCCCGTCGCCCCTTCGTACCCCGCTACCCCCCGCGCACCCCGCACACCGGCGCCGATCCAGTGATGTCGGCGACCAATCAGCGCGCGTGTGGCTTCATTTGTCGTCGCACGGCACTACTCACAGACTGAGACACCTTCCTGCGAGATATAAGAAGGGCGTCTCGGTCTGTGAGCTGTTCATTTCACTTCGGAGCGGCACTCAAGAAGAAAATCTGAAGAAGACTCAAGACTCCAATTCAAGACCTCCCTCTGTACATAGTGTTAGAGATAGTTATTCAGTGCCGAATCATTGTAAATAGTTAATACAGTATATTAAAAAGTACCATCTTTTCTTCGAGCAGTCCCCTAGTATAGCTAACCTCAGATCAGTCGTTTAGTAATCAGTCAGAAATAAATATACAGTCCACTGTTCATCCATTATAACACCCATGTGACGATTATGGGGCAGAATAGAATAGAATAGAATAGAACAATTTTTTATTCAATATTGATTATTACATAATTCTTATTGAAAGTCATTTTTTATTTACCACTATTTTCTTTTTTTTCTATTTTAAGAGAATTTTCTTACACCGCCACTATACTTAGTTTAATAGTAATAATAATGTAACAGAAAAATTCATTAACTGATTTTTGGACCGACCCGGGATGTGAACCCGGGACCTCATGATCAGTAGATCTTACGACCACTGGAACGGCGAGAAGTACCTCGAACTCCAAAGGACAGTTGCAGCTCTCCTCCATGCCCTGCAACTTGCAACACTCAACTTGGTCGACATGTAGGATGACAGTTGGCAACACCAGCTGCAACAGATCGAAGCTGGACGCCGTGTAATCAGTCAGCACCAGATTCCAGCGGTAGTCGCGTCGAACCAGCTTCTCCTTGACCGCCTGTTTGATACAGGATATTGGAACTTAGTGGTCGAAATTAGACCGTAATTCATAAAATTTTTAGATCTGTATAATAAGCAAGCTGTATTTCACTTTTAACTGGACATTAATATATATAGGGTATCCCAGAAGTCGAAGTTAAGCCGCAATCGGTTCATAGTAGTTAAGGAAAGTTATAATGGTAAAGGTGGTTAGAGGAAAGCCTTGGGGTACACAGAAATCATTTTAGACCGATAAGGAAAATTAATGTACAATTGGGTTCCATTAAAATAAAAAAATAAAACCATGCCATCAAAAACATAACTTGTAAAAAAAGCCAAGTCTCGCAACTCAGTTCTTCTACCGTAAAAAATTGTGAGATCCATGTAATACAAAGTCGGTTAATTTATTCAGTCCATAGATTGATACATACATTGACTTGGCAATCGCACTAAACAATCTAATTTAATATAATATGTATTCCTTGTGAGATATATTGTGTTTTCATGCGATTGCCAAGTCAATCTATGTATCAATCTATGAACTGAATAAATTAACCGACTTGGTATTTATTACATGGATCTCACAATTATTTACGGTAGAAGAACTGAGTTGCGAGACTTGGCTTTTTTTACAAGTTATGTTTTTGATGGCATCTCATTTCTTTTTGTAGATAGTTATATCTAGGTAGATATTTACACCTATTATTCCATTATACATATATAGGTACACTGATTCATTCACTGCAAATGTAACTTTGTAATACTATATGTTTATATGGGATTACAAAGTTATTTATGCAGTTGGTGTATCTCGAAAACTGGACCGAAATTGCAAAATATTTTAATTTTTCCTTGATTTATATATTAATCAATAATAGTATTCCAAATTTGAAGTTTCTATGTCTGCTAGAAGTGCCTCAGAGTTTTGATGATCGGTCAGTCAGTGAGTGACAAAATTAAGAAATTTTGACTAGTTATAATTCTTAAACTACTGGTTCAAATTTAATGAAATTTGAAATATACCGAGTCTATACAATGCCTACTTGGTTAGTAAAAATTCAGGCTTCTAGTATTATCCATAACGAAGTTATAGAGTTTCAGAAATGGCCTGAACTGCTTCGAGAAAAGGATGGTACGGCCGTGTCGATGTTTTGCTCGACTTGGCGGGGGCACTGCCGTGCCCCCAGATAATTTAAGAAATAATCTCACAAGTGTAATACCATTTTGGAATCCTTATTAAATGCGCCAACTTTTAAAGTTACTTGCCAAACTCGTGTAGTACATTTTTTTTCAGTGCAATCATTTAAAACTGGGCAAAGTATTAATTTTGAATACTTCCTTCTGGACTGGAGCAGTTGGCTGTAAATTTTAAGCAACAGTTTTCAGAAGTATTAGTAGTTTTTTTTTATTCAGGATTACATAATTAAAAGAAAATTTAAAAAAGTTTAAGTCTGTAGCAACAGGAGTTGAAAGACGGATGTAGATTTTCACATTTTTTTTATAAATGCCTGTAATTTTTAAGCAAAGATTTTATGAAACGAAGTTCCTTATCGGATGGTACGAATTTGGCGGATGGTGGCTAGGCGAGAAAAAGTGTAAGATTTTTACGTCACGACCACTTCTGACGTTGTGAAGACGGCCTTGGCGGCTATAAGGAAGTGAGATGGAATAATATCCATCTCCAACGCACTTTTTCTTATCTTGCCATGAAAGAAATATTGTTTTATTTTAAATGACGCTTCATTTTAATAGACGCTAGTAATTCATTTATTTGTATTTGTTAATCAATAATATAATACTTTGATCAATAATAATATACTACGAGAGGAACTTCGTTCCAACCGAGTGTTCCACGACACTCACGCATGTTTTTATTTTCTGTTAACTATTATGACTTCACCCACAGAACACAATTACTTTCTACCAAGACTTGACCTATCACCCGATTCCGGCTTATTGTCCACTTCTGGGACAACCTGTATAAACATCTAATATCCATTCATTATTCATACATTACAGTCATTTACAAGTCCGTTAATATCTAATATACCAAATATAAAATAAAGGCTTTTTTGCCTTTTTGCGTAAAACGTAGTGGTTATAATATGCATACTCTTTGGTACTTTACTCTGAGACATTAGCACTATGAACGTCAACACGTCAACAAACGACTTTTTTATTTTAATTTGTATGATATAAAATTTACAGCCTATAACATAAGTTTTTGTACGTGGTGGGGCCATGCTGCAGCTATATTAGTAGTATAGTTGTAGCACGAATGGGTCGGCTCGATCGGGGAAGGACCACGCTCTCACAGAATACCGGCGTAAAATGGCAGCTTGACACTGCTGTGTTTCGTATGGTGAGTGTAGAAAACCGGACTCATTTTACTGGAAAAGAGACATTCAATCTTAGTCCTCACGGGTAACGACGCATCTGCATTTTGATTCTTAATTGAGGATAAATGTAAATGTCTATGGATCACAGCAACCACTTACCATCATGTGGACTGTGTGCTCGTTTGTTACCCTTATTCTATAAAAAAAATTACCATCTGGTCACAGGCCTTCTCTCATATATTTGAGGGTTTTAGGACAAGAAATAGTCCGCCGCGCAGCCCCAATGCCTATGGGTAAGTTTACATATCTTTGAAATAATTTTGTAATTTTTCAGACATGCGAGTTTTCTCACGATGTTTTCCTTCACCGTCGAGCACGTGGTAAATCAGCACTTAAAATTGCTATTAACAATTTCATTAGTGCCCGCGGGGATCGAACCCGGGTTGCTTGCGTAGTAGTCTCACCGTTTTAATAAGAATTATGAAATACTCACGCGTTTGTATGCATCTCTGACGAATCTACCTTCACCGACAATCACGTGGAAACTGGGCTCCGGCCTCATTGACTTCAAGGCTCTAGCGGAGTCTTTAGTTAACCCTGCGTGGACCCACACTCGCACGTTAGACCGCCCTAGTAGCTCGTACAGAGTTCTGTCAACGTCTGAAAAAACCTCTCAAGATTTTATGATATCCTGGTCCATAACTGTATTGTTAAGGCTATTTATTCTGCCTTGGTCTCCCTAGTATCTCGTACAAAGTTCTGTCAACGTCTGAAAATCCTCTCAAGGTTTTATGATATCCTGGTCCATAACTTTTTTTTAAATACTGTTTAAATAACTGTATTGTTAATTCTGTTCTGCCTTGGTCTTTTACAGCAGAGCAAGTAAAAAAAAAAACCCATAGTTTGCAATACAAATCAACGTGCCTCAATTTAAACTATTTTATAGGAGTAAGAAAATGAACACACAGCCCGTCTGATGGGAAGTGGATAATTTAGGAATTAAAGTTAAAAACCTCTCAAGGTTTTATGATATCCTGGTCCATAACCGTTTCGTTTAGGCTGCTCCGCCTGGGCCTTTTACAATAATAATAATAATAATAATAAGGCGTAGGGAAGTGACGACCCCATCGCCCGCTGACGTAACGGTTATGTGACAAAACTGCTACGTCAGTGCAATCAGTCAGCACCTTGCCAAGAGGTGTTAGCACCGTGCCTCGGCAAAATTGAAGGTGCAAAGGCCCGCTTGTGCACATGGCCTCTTCATGAAACGGTGCCGGGTCTGGGCGTCTCCCGTTAATTGACGCCCATTTAAATGGATGATGGATAGAAATAGAACGCGAATAGGGCCGCTGCCTGGAGGTCGCCGGGGCGCGTCTGGAGCTGGCGCTGGACGCGACAGCATGCGAGCCGCCAGCCGATCGCGAGGTGCTGCAAGACCACCTAGCAGCCCCTCGCGTCCATCATCCCCACCAGACGGCTTGGTGTCGGCGGGGTCCTCTCGGACTCGGCAAGCGGCACCCGCCACTGGTGGAGTACGCCGCATGCGTTGGACAAAACATATGAACATAAACGCATTGCGGGCGTACTATAGGGCGAAAGGGGAAGAAACTGGAGGGATAGCGTATCGGGCTCGGATGCATCGCTTTTTTGCTGAGCTTGAGCCGTCAGTTCCCGTCACAGAGCAAAACCTGGCAGACCGAGTTCGGTACATCATACGCTCAAAAATATTTGATGATGCCGAACTCGAACGACTACGGCGTGAGGCTATTCCCTCATCGAATGAACCGGCTATAGCTGGGGATGCGGATCCTCAGGCCACAGACCAGCAGCCACATATAGAGGGCGCCATGGATCTCCCCGCTCTGGTTGGTTCAGGCGATGATGGAATGGTCACCCAAGAACTAGAGCAGATGAGGAGTAAATTGGATGAGGCGATTGTGGAAACGCGCAGTACGCCTCTCGAAAATCGACCGCGACTCCCGCGCATACCCCTAAGCAAGCGGAATCGGGCTGTCGTGAGGGCTCTCAACCCAATGCTGGTGACCTATTTGGAAGCCAGCCGGGACCTTTGCGACACGGACTCAATTTTTTTTGGCGCCGCACTGGCAGTCTGCCGCATTGTTGGCGCCAAACTTCCCACGGCTGGACGCGCTACTAGACAAAGTAACGCCATCCCAGCCTGGAGAAGAAGGATTGAGGACCGTATCGCAAAGGCAAGGGCCCTCATCGGCAGGCTGATAAGCTTCAGGTCGGGCAATAACAGGCCGAGAATTGTGCGCACCGTCAGGATGGCGTTTGCTGGGACAAACATCAGTTTGTCCCAGCCGGATATAACGCAAAAACTGACGGAGCGCATAGACGACCTGAAGCAGAGAATCGCTGCTTGGGGGAAGCGGATTCGGCGATATACCGAGAGGTCGACACGGTTCAACCAGAATCGTCTCTTCCAGAGTGATCAGAAGAGGCTCTATGAATCATTGGAGCGACCAATGCTACGTGGAACGGGCCCAGCACCGAATCAGGCCGACAGTATCGAATTCTGGCGCGGCCTGTGGTCAGAGCCCGTAAACCACAGCGAGGGCCCTTGGATGGAAGTTGTGGCGAGTCAGTGTGCGAATGTTACGCCCATGGACCCCGTCATCATAACACCGGATGACGTAGCTGAGGCGGTCCGTAGGGCCCCGAACTGGAAAAGTCCGGGGCTCGACGGGCTGCATCACTACTGGCTGAAGGGGTTCGTGGTGTGTCACGCTGTGCTCGCCCGACAGTTTCAAGAGGCTCTCGACCAAAAGTCGCTCCCGAGCCTCTTCACTACTGGGATCACTCATTTGGTTCCTAAAGACCGGGATTCCACAGACCCGAGCAAATACCGCCCCATAACGTGTCTAACTACCATATACAAGACACTAACATCCATTTTGAGCGCGAGAATCACTCGTCACCTGAACTTAAATCAGGTGATGTCGCGCGCTCAAAATGGATGTCGGGGCGGTGGTCGTGGAACCAAGGAACCACTCCTTATTGACGCGGTCATTGGCAAGGTGGTTAAACGCAACCGTCGGAACCTCTCCGCCGCCTGGATAGACTATAAAAAGGCATTCGACTCGGTGCCTCATACATGGCTTAAGAGGGTCCTCGAGCTATATAAGGTCAATTGTACAGTTCGAGACTTCCTCGGGGAGTGTATGGGGCAATGGAGTACGATCCTTTGTCATCTAGGCGAACGGATGACGGCTGCGGAGAACCACATAAGGATAAGAAGGGGTATCTTCCAGGGCGATTGTTTGAGTCCAGTCTGGTTCTGCCTCTCTCTGAACCCTCTCAGTACCTTACTGGGGGGCTCCGGGAGGGGATTTCAGCTTCGGAGAGGAGGTACAAAAGTGACCCACCTTTTCTATATGGATGATCTCAAGTTATTCGCCTCCAGTCGCTCTCATCTTATGGAATTGCTAAACATCACTTGTGATTTTAGCAATTCTATTAGAATGGAGCTGGGGACGGATAAGTGTGCGGTCCTCCATGTAGAAAGGGGAAGGGTTGCTAACTCTGAGGGCATAGACTTATCTATGCCCATCAACATAAGGACCCTTTCCGAGGCTGAAACATCCCGACACCTGGGTATGTCACAGAACATCGGTGTAGATGAGGCGGGTATGAAACAATCAGTTTGCGATGTGTTTTATGCACGCTTGACCAAAGTGCTTAACAGCCTTTTGTCCAGTGTGAATAAGACGCACGCATATAACGGTTGGGTCATGCCTGTTCTCATGTATACCTTTGGCATACTCAGGTGGACTCAGACCGAACTGAACGGTCTGGACAGAAAAGTCCGCACTATAATGACGTCCCACAGGGTGCATCATCCGAGATCGTCAGTAATGAGGCTGTACTTGCCGCGGAAGCATGGTGGACGCGGCTTTTTAAGCGCGCTTACCATGCATAATCGCGCTGTGTGCAGCCTCCGTAATTACTTTCTGACGAGAGCGGATGATCCATACTATAGGGACGTTATTTGTTGTGATAAAGGACTTACCCCTCTATCCTTAGCCAACGAGCAATGGCAAGACAGCAGTACAGAGCATTTCCGACCGGGAGACCGTATGGAAGGAGAAAGAGCTCCACGGGAGGTTCTACAAGGCTCTACATGAGCCTTTCGTAGACACAGTCTCCTCCCTCCACTGGCTACGTTTCGGTGACCTCTTTGGGGAAACCGAGGGTTTTGTCTGTGCGATACAGGATCAGGTTATTAAGACCAACAATTATCGGAGATACATCCTAAAGGATGGCACCGTTGACGTCTGTCGAGCTTGTCGCCATCCCGGTGAGTCACTTAGGCATGTCATCTCCGGTTGTTCGGCGCTTTCTAACTCTGAGTATTTGCACAGGCACAACTTAGTAGCCAGGATTCTACACCAGGAGCTCGCTCTGAAATACGGTCTCGTGGATCGGAAACTGCCGTATTATAAGTACTTGCCGGAAGCCGTGCTCGAAAATGACCGCGCCAGGCTCTACTGGGACCGGGCCATCATCACGGACAGGACTATTCTTGCGAATAAGCCTGATATTGTGCTAATGGACCGGGCACAGTCAAGGATATTTTTGGTCGACATTACCATTCCTTATGACGAGAACCTCGTGAAAGCCGAAACAGATAAACTGACTAAATATCTGGACCTGGCTCACGAGGTGACCGACATGTGGGGTGGATTGCCGGCCGAAATTATACCTGTAGTCGTCTCTACGAACGGGTTAATCCCAGTCAGCCTCTCGGGTCATCTGAGGCGACTGGGACTCCGTGACGGACTGCTCCAAGCTCAAATGCAGAAGGCGGTGCTCCTCGATACCGCCCGCATCGTCCGCCGGTTTCTCTCCCTTTCCCCCTAACCCTCGGCCGTTTGGCCTCCCCTGCCGAGGGCTTCCATCTGGTTGGGTTTTTATTTATTTATGTATTTTTTATGTATTTATTTTATTTTGTTGATATTTATGTATGTTTATCATTTTCATTTACAATTATATATTTATACAGCCCAACCAGATGAGAAAACTATATAGATACCCCTAAATAATAATAATATCATTTATTCGCTAAACATACAGCAGAGAAAGTTAAAAAAACGAAGGTTTTAGCTTGGAATACAAATGAACGTGCCTCAATTTCAGCTTATTTATAGAAGTAAAATAACGAACACACACTCTATTTGATTTGTACATAATATTAATACCAGAAGGGATGCCTCATTGTGCGGCCACTCTCTATGGAGACTAGTTCTTTTATTTAAAAAACAAAACATGACCCCACACTAGGATTTTTCAAAATATTGCACAAGGACAAACATGCAGACCCGAAACAATTATTTGCATGTCATACAAATACTTGTTCCGTGCGGGATTCTAGCCCGCGGCCCCCAGCGCAACAACTTATTGCTCAACCACCTCAAGCCACAGCGCCAATTATAGTGACCATATGCGGAAGCACAGGTGCACTCCCTATTCCCTCACTCTCATAGTCCGATGGGACGGTAATACAGCCAACCACTAGACTAACAAGGCAGTTGAAGTTTCGTATAAACTCCATCGCACTATATACAATGTCTTAAGTAATTTATACCTGCTAACTATATTAATCTGTTGGCCGTATGAAAACACTTAAGGTCGCTCAGCGAGCTATGGAGAGAGCTCGGGGTTTCTCTGCGTGATAAACTTAGAAATGAGGATATCCGCAGTAGAACCAGAGTGATCGACATAGCTCAACGGATTAGTAAGCTGAAGTGACAATGGGCCGGCCATATAACTCGAAAAACCGACAACAGATGGGGAAAAAAGGTTCTCGAGTGGCGGTCTCGTATCGGTAGGAAAAATAACAGAGTGACGACCTGGTAAGACATGCAGGAACTCGATGGATGCAGGTGACTTAGGACCTTGCTTTGTGGCATTCCTTGGGCGAGGCCTATGTTCAGCAGTGGACTTGTGAAGGGCTGTAATGATGATGATGATGATGAACTACTAATCTGTACATCTTTACAATCAATAAAGTTTTATTGTATGTCTTGTAATATTTAAATGACAGTCCTTTATTGAGCTCAGGGAGTTATTTGGATGCCAACAAGACATGAACGGTAGGGTAGCTTGAGCTAAGCTAAGCACTCGATGTAAATTTAACAGTACACGAGCAACCCGGGTTCAATCCCCGCCGGCACCAATGAAATTGTTAATTGCAATTTTAAGTGCTGGTTTGTCACATGTCCGTCGGTGAAGCAAAAGATCGTAAGGAAACCTGCATGTCTGAGAAATAAGAAACATGTGAAGTTCGCCCACACGCATTGGGGCAACGCGGCGGACACTTCCTTGCCCTATAACCCTCTCATTTCAGTGGGACGTATATACGGACGTAGGGAATGCAATCCCGCGGATCCGTAATCCCGCAAATGCGCGAGATTACAAAAGCGGAACAACACGTGCAGGATCCGCAAGATTTGCAAGAGTTTATTTTTTCCAGCCTGAATTCGCATAAAACCATGAGCACGAATGAACGATAATAAGGGATCCCCAAATCGAAGTACGTATCTGTGTGTGAGTCGAGTGACGAGTAAATGGGAATTTCTCTCTGTACGGGGCGGGGACACCATCTTCAACTACTCAACAGACGGCGGTATCACTTAATTTTATAATAAAACGAGAAATGAGTCTTTTTGAATGTGGAGGAAACAGAGGGAAGTATCTGGAGGCAACTTACAACTTTGTTAAATCCGTTCCACCTACTAGCGCTGAATCTGAACGCGCATTTTCAGCTGCGGGTTACACGTGCAGCAAAATCCGATCAAATGTAAAAGATGAAACTTTAAACATCTTATGCATACTCCGAAAACTATTTCAGAAGCAAGTGTCCGAATCTCATTAATATTTTTTTTTCAGAGTTCAATTCACATAACATAATTTAGATTTTTGTCATTATTTCTGATCAAAATTTAATTATACTATTTGTTTCTTCTAACTTTGTACTTTATTTACAGACTTAGAAAATAATGTTGTGGGCTAATAATTCTAAAATATTGTACAATCCTGCAAATCTTGCGGATCCGCGGGACTGATGGTCTCAATCTTGCGGATTTGCAAGATTATCTTTTGGGTGCTGGATTGCATTCCCTATACGGACGTATAGACGACATGAATAAGCATTATCAAAAATGTTGTCTGCCTATCTGTATGTCTGTCTGTTCGGGATAATCGATTAATAGAGAACAATGCCAGCTTAGATATACATATATTATCCGAAAAACCTAGACCTGTTTGTGAGATCAAAACACCGATTAAACTAATGACTTATGATAATATTCTTACTCTAAATGACGTCAGATTATTAGATCCTTTCGAAGCAAAGCCGGGGTGGTTTGCTACTACGAGGGTGGATTGAAAAGTACTCGGCCTAACACAGATCCATTCAATTCTAAAAATCAAATCTACCCACATTATTTAGTTCAGTTCAGACTAGTTCATTGTGTGAAGTTCGAAACGTGTGCGATAATTAGTTGTGATTTTATAAATTTATTAACAAAGTAATCGGACATAATTTCCGCGAATGGAGCAAATCGAGCAGCGTGCCGTCATTAAGTACCTCCATAAGAAGGGGCTATCATCAAAAGCCATCCATGATGACATGGTCAGTACATTAGGCGATTGTGCTCTGTCATATTCATCCGTCAAAAAATGGATAGCAGAATTTAAGCGTGGTAGAGAGAGTGTGAAAGATGAAGCCCGCTCTGGAAGGCCTTCGACGTCAACTACTGATAAAAATATTAAAAAAGTACTTGATTTAATAATGGGAGACCGCAGATTAAAAATTAAAGAGATAGCCGAGATTATATGCATCTCTTATGAACGAACTCAAAACATCATTGTCAACGAGTTGGGTTTCCACAAGGTGTCTGCGAGGTGGGTTCCGCGACTGCTTTCAGTTGAACAAAAAAGGACGCGATTGACTATTTCACGCGACTGTTTGGAGTTATTTGAAGCTGATGCAGATGATTTTTTGAATCGTTTTGTTACTATAGACGAAACATGGGTTCATTACTGTACACCGGAAACAAAACAACAATCAAAACAGTGGAGAAGACCTGGTTCACCACCCCCTAAAAAGGCTTAGTCGATTTTGTCGGCAAATAAGGTGATGGCTTCAGTATTCTGGGACTCGAAAGGTGTGATAATGATTGATTATCTTGAAAGGGGTCAGACTATAAACTCTGATTACTACTGCACCTTACTACGTCGTTTACGAGAGGAAATAAAAGAAAAACGTCGAGGAATGCTCAGAAGAAAAGTCCTGTTTCATCAAGATAACGCCCGTGTTCACACGTCAGTACAGTCAATGGCTGAAATTCACAACTGTGGCTTTGAACTGTTACCGCATCCGCCGTATTCACCTGATCTGGCACCATCAGACTTCTTTCTGTTCCCTAACCTAAAAAAGCACTTGGGAAGTCAAAGATTTTCGACAAACGACGAGGTCAAAGCAGCTGTAGACGCATATTTTGACTCTAAGGAAGAATCATTTTTTTTCAACGGTCTAAATGCTTGGAAGGGGAGGTGGCAAAAGTGTATTGAACTTGATGGTGATTATGTAGAAAAATAAAAATATAACTGATTTAGTATGTGTTTATTTTCTTGGTTAGGCCGAGTACTTTTCAATCCACCCTCGTATATGATATTATAATAATATCAATGAGGCCAGAAACATTATTATAGTCACACAATATTAACAGAGATAGTTTTTTTTTAATGAAAATGTCGTACCGCTCTCACTCTCTAACAAAATAGCGGCGTCGGTCGCATTTCTAGACTCGAGATAACTGTCGAGAGCTCCCACCAGTTGCTGTGACCCTAGTACCGTCCGAAGTAAAGGCAATCCCGATTCCGAAGACAACCGCTCCGCCATCTCCCAAGAAGACCAGGATAGGTCGATGATGACGGATGCTCCTTTAGTAAGAGCTGAACACACTGCAACAATATGAAAGTTTATTCATTTCCACTTTAAAAAAAAACAAAAAGGAAGGATGGTTACAGCCTGAAAAGGTCACGTTTGAAAGCTCCAGGGTGGCCCGCGAAATTCAAATACATACTCGTTACGGTCGCGAATCATATTTTGTTAAACATATAACCTGACCCTGACCTGCAAATTCCAAAAAACGCGAGAAAATTTGAATTTTGCGGGCCACCCTGGAGCTTTCACCTTAAGCAAGGGCCTCTTCCATATTACCTCATATAGAGAATATATGACATGACTGCTTCGTTGGTGTAGTAGTTGTAATCGCGGCTGCTGTTCATGAAGTCCCGAGTTCGAACCTCGGGTCGGGTCAAAAACCAACCAGTTGTTCAGTTTTCCAATCAACAATTTCTCAGTAGCTGCTCGGAGTCAGGAAATTGGCGGTGTTTCACTCCCGTGCCTCGGAAAGCACGTAAAGCCGTTGGTCCTACGGCTAGTCTATGAGAGTGCACCTGTGCTTGCGCATACACTTGGGCACTATAATCCTGTCTTGCGCAGATGGCTGGTCTCAATTGATAACGGCTGTCGTGAAAATTTGGTCTGGAGGACATTTTATTTGCCACAGTTGCAACGATTGGTAGCCGGGTTGGCTAACGCTGTTTTTCAACATACTTCAAAATAGGACCAGAAAAAGAAAAGAAAACACTTTTGTAATGCGTACAGCAAAGGAGTGGATTAATTTGCCGGCGTCTATCTTTCCGTCCGAAAACAATTTGGGCGCCTTTAAGGCAAGAGTGAATAGGCTTTTGTTACGCTAAGATAGTGCAAATTACCATCTAAGGCTGCACCACTACTTACCACCAGGTGGGATTGTCAAGCACTGCCTTATTCATTTAAAAAAAATTATGAGGTAGCACAAAAAATACTTTGTGTATTACTTCATAACTTTTTTTTTTAGGAGAACCGATTTCAATGATTCTTTTTTGTTTGAAAGCTGGTGCTTCTCATGTGGTCCCATATAAATTTGATCAAGATCTGACCAGTAGTTTTTGAGTTATCCTTAATAATGCGTATTTAATTTACATCGACTACATTGATGATGTTCTTAAAAAAAAACTTATGCAAGTTCTCTATTATTTCCTCTGCGGCTGCAAAGAAAAAAAAAGCGCTACCACCAATCAGCCAGCTAGTATTTTATAAATAAAAACATTTAATAAAAAAAGTAATACGGACATTTCCTGTAACCCTCTTCCTCGTTTTCTCTGTCCAATATGACAATATCGTCGCTTAATTTCAGTTCCGAATTAGCTTTCTCGGTTAGTTTCATAGCGCGGCCTATCTTCTCAGGTAGATCCACCTCATGTATCTCGATAATGAAGACTGCAACAAACAATAAAACTGAATCGTCGACGGCCGAGCTCTTTCTAATCGGCTTGAATCACTGGTGCTGCGAAGAGATTTTGCATCTCTTTGCGTATTCTATCGTATCTACCACCAGACGAATTGTACCAGTGGAATTGTTCGGACTGGTTCCAGTCGCCCAATTGGTAGAGTCATGCTGCAGCTACATTAATAGTACAGTTGTAGCATGAATGGGTCGGCTCGACCGGGGAAGGACCACGCTCTCACAGAATACCAGCGTAAAATAGCGGTGTAATGCTGCTGTTTCATATGGTGAGTGTAGAGAACCGGAGACCCTTTTTAATGGAAAAGAGGCATTCCATCTTAGTCCTCACGGCTGACAACGCATCTGCATTTTAATACGCAAACGAAGATAGATGTAGATGTCTATGGGCCTCAGCAACCACTTACCATCAGGTGGAATGTGTGCTAGTTTGTCACCCTTATTCTACAAAAAAAACTCGAGATACCAACCACAACATCTGGATGATTGGCGGTCCATCACTGAGCGATTTACAAGAAATTTTCTCCCTTGCACATTACTTCCTCAATTAATCGATTACCACCAGCGATTTTCCCGGACTGATACGACTTAATGACCTTCAATAATAAAGCCTACTATTAAGCAGTAGTACTACTACTAGCAAGCAGGCTTAGTTCTGCAGCATATGCCGTAAAAAAGATTAGAAGTCTAACTAGTGTTGAAACAGCTAGACTAGTTTACTTTAGCTATTTCCATAGCATAATGTCGTATGGTATTTTGCTATGGTGACACGCAGCTGACACTGAAATTATATTTGTTTTACAGAAGAGGGCCATAAGAGCAATTTATGATTTAAAGCCTAAAAAGTCGCTGCGACAAAAATTTAAGGAAATTAATATATTAACTTTGGTCTCTCAATACATTTATGAAAATGTAATGTACGTACACAAAAATAAAAGTAGTTTTACAAAAATAAGTGATATTCATTCTGTAAATACTAGGAACAGACACAAGCTAGTAGTACCAGTTACTCGACTCCATCGAGTCAGTAATTCATTCTTGGGGCGATGTATACGCTTTTACAACAAAATTCCAGAAAATATACAAAATTTGACCTGCTCAAAGTTCAAAAACTTTATTAAACTAAGTTTGTATAAAAAGGGTTATTATAGTATTAAAGAATTTATAGATGATAATAACCCTTGGAAATGAGGTGATCGCTACCAAGCTATTTCTAATTTGTTGTGTTGTTAATTTGTGTAACGTACATGATTGTAAGCTGTTATTTAAAAAATAAAGTCCCGCTGGGTTTCTTGCTGGTTCTTCCCAGGACAGAGGTTTTTTTTCGAACCAGTGGTAATTATACAAAAGAGTGACTTTCAATAAGTATTATTTATAATCTATATTGAATAAAAAAGTTTCTGTTTCTGTTTCTATTTTTCTGCCGACTTCAAAAAGGAAACGGTGCTCAATTCGACTGTATGTTTTTTTTGTGTGTGTTACGTCATAACTTTTTACTGGGTGAACAGATTCCGATGATTCTTTTTTTATATGAAATCTGGTACTCCACATCCCATAAGAATTTGATGAAGGTCAGACCAATAGTTTTTGAGTTATTCTTAGAAACTTATATTGAAGTCGGCAGTACAAAATTTTTAATTTTTAATTATTAAAAGGTCGGCAACGCATCTGCAATTCCCCTGGTGTTGCGGTTGTTCATGGGCGGCGGTAGTCACTTACCATCAGGTGAGCCGCATGCTCGCTTGCCCTTCCCCCCCTCCTATAAAAAAAAGAATATTAATCATAAAAATGGTATCTACAGTTAAACACAGGGTAACCGATATAGCCCAATCAATAGGCTGAAGTGGCAATGGGCCCGCGATATACCCATATAGGTCAAAGAACTGACAATCGTTGGGGAAGAAAGGTCTTCAAGTATCGATATATATGTACTACACGTACTAGATTTCGCATTCCGAACATTGACCATGTTCAACTAAACTGTACTGCAATCCGTACACCTAAATATTGCGTAAATTGAAGATTTGTGGATTCCATAAGATAATTATTATTACATTTTATTTGGAAATATGTTTGTTTAGATTAAAATAAGAGTATTTTATATTGAATTCTTATATTTATTTTATATTAATATCTTATTTTATATCAAATTAAAGTCTTCGCGCATGCGCGACTCTACTATCTCCCGCGCACGCGCGAAAACATAAAGTAGCGCACAATTTTTGTTTGGCATAGCTTCTCTAGTACGTAGTACATATAATTCAATGTCTTCAAGTGTGTGACGAATTGGTAGACATCCAAGAAGTCTCCATCGAATTAGGGGGTACACGACCGTGTTTTGTTATTCCTTGGGGAAGGCCTATGTTTATAAAACTAGCACCCATTTAACCAAATTCAAAAAGGAGAAGGTTCTCAATTCTAGTGTATGTTTTTTTATATATATGTTACGCGATTTCTTCGCAGATTGTGAACCGATTTTGATGATTCTTTTTTTGATAAATAGGTTATGACTTCAAGGCATCCACGACTTTCTCTGCCACCAGGGCGGGAAATGTAAAGGTTAATGTTTCTTTCTGTACTTTTAACTATATTTTATATTAATAAAATTATAAATAAATTAACCAAACCACAAATATTCATAATAGTAGAAAATTAAAAAAAAGGTTAAAATGTGCCAAACAAGAGCAAACCAGGCATGAGGCATTGTTTAGTGTTATAATATAACACTCTAGAAACTGATAAAAAAAAGTTAAAAGTTTAAAGTTACAGCCTATTTACGTCCCACTGCTGGGCACAGGTCTCCTATCATTTCTGAGAGGGTTTTAGGGCAAGGAAATGTCCGCCACGCTGCCCAAATGCGTGTTGGCGGACTTCACATGTCTTCTAATTTTTTTTCTTATTTCTCAGACATGCAGGTTTCCTCACGAAGTTTTCCTTCACCACCGAGCACGTGGTAAATCAGTACTTAAAATTGCAACTAACAATTTCATTGGTGCCGGCGGGGATCGAACGCGGGTTGCTCGCGTACTGTGCAATTTACAGCGAGCGCGCGATTAAAATTATTATTTAAAACTAACTTTTCTGACATTCTGTAACAGTTTCAACTAGCGACATCTGGTGAGCAGAAAATTATTAGCCGTCATTGAAATAACGTGTTTCATTAAATAAGGAGTGAGGAAAATAGTTTCGTAGTGGGTGCCGCACAACCTCACCGATGCTTAGAAACAAGCCTACGGTGGTAGAGCCACGCAGCAGTTTTTGCTGTTGCACGTATGGGCCGGCTCGAGCCGGGTTGGTACCACGACCTCACAGAATACCGGCGTGAAGTAGAAGCTCTGCTTCTGCGTTTCGTCTGGTGAGTGCAGGTGGCCGGAGGCCCAATACCCCCATCAACATGGTAGCGGAATTACACATTAGACTACACCAGGAGGGGACCAGTACCCCTGGAGAATCCCTCGCTGAGCATCCACGACCATGTTATTCCAATCCTGAGCGTGGGTGCTCAGGCTGCCCCGCGCATTCTGGGGGGGGGGAGCAAAATTCCGCTCAAAAACATACCTGCTCGGGGCAAACTGAGCAACAATACCAAGGCGACCCCTGCCACGCTATCTGTGAATTTCTGCAACATCAGGGGACTTCACTCTAACCTAAACGCCGTCCACTACCATCTCGAGACGGCGAAGCCGGCCTTGCTCTTCCTGACCGAGACGCAGGTTTCCTCTCCGGCTGATATTTGGTATCTCTCCTACCCGGGGTACAAATTGGAGCACTCCTTTGTGCCTCGGGCTGGAGTTTGCGTGTATGTCAGAGAGGACATCTGTTCTCGACGCCTCGGCAGTCTTGAAGGTTCGGACCTGTCCATCCTTTGGCTACGCGTAGACAGCGACGACCATCCGCGCGTCTACGGGTGCCTCTATAGGTCCCATAGCGGTAATGCCGAAACAGATCGACTCATCGACCACGTCCAAATGGCTACAGATTCCTTGCTACAACAGGTCCCATCCGCAGAGAACGTGATCCTTGGCGATTTTAACGCCCACCATGCCGAATGGCTCGGTTCACGTTTAACCGATCATGCGGGGAGATCTGTCTATGACTTTGCCTTGGCATATGGTCTGACACAACTGGTTACTTCCATGATTCCAGATGTGGAGGATCATACACCTTCCCTGTTGGACCTTCTGCTGACCTCTCATCCGGACGGATATCAGGTTTCCGTCGATGCCCCTCTCGGCTCTTCGGACCACTGTCTGATCCGGAGTATGGTGCCACTCACGCTCTCTTCGCGGTTGCGTTCTGCAGGTTGCCGCCGTGTTTGGCATTACAGGTCGGCGGATTGGGACGGAATGCGGTCTTTCTTTGCATCCTACCCATGGGGGCGGGTTTGCTTCTCGCCGGTTGATCCCAGCGCTGTTGCTGCCTCTGTCACTGATGTGGTGCTACAGGGAATGGAACTATTTATTCCATCATCTGTGGTACCCATCGGAGGCAGATCTCAGCCTTGGTTTGGTCGCTCCTGTAAAACTGCATTACGCAGTAAGCAGGAGTGTTATCAAGCCTGGGCTGCGGCTTCGGCGACGATATAAACACCAGCATACTTAAAAAGAAGTATAACTTCGCCTGCAGGTCCTTTAAAAGAGTTATTGCCAAGGCCAAGTCAGAGCACATAGGCAGAATTGGCGAGAAACTAGTTCGCCTTCCTTCAGGAACCCGTGCATTCTGGTCTCTCGCCAAGGCTGTCCAAGGGAATTTCTGTAAGCCATCACTACCATCTCTGCACATGGAGGACGACTCACTGTACCATGACGCAAAAGACAAAGCCGACCTTTTAGGCTCCCTTTTTGCGTCCAACTCCACTCTTGATGACGGGGGGAAAACACCGCCGACCATCCCGCGGTGTGAGTGCTCCATGCCGGATGTGCTGTTATCACAGCGCTCGGTTCGCAAAGCACTTCTCGCCCTGGACATCCAGAAGTCGAGTGGGCCTGACGGAATCCCCCCAATTGTGCTGAGGACGTGTGCTCCGGAGTTGGCACCGGTCCTAACGCGTCTTTTCCGGTACTCCTACTCCCAAGGCGTAGTCCCGAATTCATGGAAGACAGCTTTTGTCCACCCGATCCCTAAAAAAGGCGACCGCTCAGACCCGTCCAACTATAGGCCTATCGCGATCACCTCCTTGTTCTCCAAAATAATGGGATCCATTATCAACTGCCAGCTCATCCGGTACCTTGAGAATCACCAGCTGATTAGTGACCGCCAATACGGTTTTCGTCGGGGTCGATCAGCTGGTGATCTTCTGGTCTACCTGACCCATAGATGGGCGGAGGCAGTAGCAGGCAGAGGCGGAGGCAGTCTGGACATTGCGAAGGCCTTCGATCGGGTTTGGCACAAAGCGCTTCTTTCGAAGCTCCCTTCATATGGGCTTCCCGAGAAATTGTGCAATTGGATCACCAGCTTCCTTGCAAATCGGAGCATCAAGGTCGTTGTAGACGGTGCATGTTCTGACTACAAGCCTATTAACGCTGGTGTTCCACAAGACTGTGTGCTATCACCAACGCTGTTTCTTCTGCATATCAATGATATGTTGCTAACTGGTAACATTCATTGCTATGCGGATGACAGCACTGGTGATGCTCTATACACCGGCCGTGCTAATATTTCTCGGGAAAACGTCTCCGAGTACCGGAACAAACTTGTGTCTGAAGTCGAGTCTTTGCTGGACAAAGTCTCGAACTGGGGGCGACTAAATCTAGTCCAGTTTAATCCTCAGAAGACACAAGTTTGCGCGTTTACCGCTAAAAAAAACCCCTTTGTCGTATCTCCTCAGTTTCAAGGCACTCCCTTGGGTGCCTCAGCCAGTATCGGAATCCTCGGCGTCGACATATCGAGTGACGTGCAGTTTCGTGGTCACTTGGAAGAGAAGGCCAAATTGGCCTCTAAAATGCTTGGCGTGCTCAGCAGAGCGGGACAGTATTTCATGCCGGCACACCACCTGCAACTTTACAAGGCGCAGGTTCGGCCTCACATGGAATACTGTTCCCATCTCTGGGCAGGGGCTCCCCAGTGCCAGCTCCTTCCACTTGACCGCATCCAGCGCAGAGCGGCTCGAATCGTCGACGACCGAGTCCTTTCCGATCGGCTCGACTCATTGGCGCTGCGAAGAGATGTTGCAGTTAACAATGGTAGAGCCACGCGGCAGCTTTTGCTGTCGCACGGATGGGCCGGTTCGAACCGAGGTGGTACCACGACCTCACAGAAAACCAGCGTGAAGTAGAGGTTCACCTCTGCGTTTCGCTTGGTGAGTGCAGGTGGCCGGAGGCCCTTTTTACTGGAAATGAGGCATTCCATCTTAGTCCTCACGGGTGACAACGCATCTGCATTTTGAATTGTAATAGAGGATAGATGTAGATGTCTATGGGCCGCAGAAACCACTTACCATCAGGTTGACTGTGTGCCCGTTTGTCACCCTTATCCTATAAAAAAAAATCTCTTTGCATTTTCTTTCGCATCTACCATGGGGAGTGCTCTGAGGAATTGTTCGGATTAATCCCAGCCGCCAAATTTCACGAACGCACATCGCGGCAGAACTCTCGATACCATCCACACCATCTGGATGATTGGCGGTCCACCACTGTGCGATTTCGAAGATGTTTTCTTCCTCGCACGACTTCCTTGTGGAATCGATTACCATCAGCGATTTTTCCGGACCGATACGACTTATGGACCTTCAAGAAAAGAGCGTACTCCTTTTTAAAAGGCCGGCAATGCATCTGCAATTCCCTCCCTGGTGTTGCAGTTGTTCATGGGCGGCGGTAGTCACTTACCATCAGGTGAGTCGCATGTTCGTTTGCCCCCTCTCCTATAAAAAAAAAACCCGCGTCATGGTTACGAAATTCGGAGAAGGCTCGTATTGTCTTGTTTACGTTAATGACGATATTATAAGGTGATGAATCTTGGATTTATCAATACAATCAAAAATCGAACGCGTAGTAAAGTGAAGCGACCGAGAAGCGCGGGAAAGATTTTGATCGGTAGTTTTTAACTTCCCAGCTTCCCGCTATGAAAATCAAGGATTTTCGAAAAATCGGGAAGTTATTGGTTTCATCCCAGTTTTCGAAAATCGAGGTTTCATCAGATCTCGACGTTTTGAGGTCCTAGGAAGCTATTCTGACTATACCTATGAGGATGTCACTGTGACTGTGTGTGTGTGTTTGTTTGTGTGTGTATGTGTGTATGTAGGTAAACATCTCATATCTTTTGAACGGCTTCAGCGATTTGAACGAACTTCGTGGCGTTCGAAACGGTTTCATAGACCTTAAATTTTCAATGCTGTTTTAACCGATTTGGACCAGTATATTTTGGGAAAATACGAAAATAAAATTTTCAAAAAAGTGTTTTCTTCACAAAACTTTTCAATTTGTAGTCTAATCATTTTTTTATAATAGGTTTTATTATCGCTCTTAAAATACCTCGTTGATATCCGCCAATTACATCAAAATCTGTTGATCCGTTCGAAAGTTATCGTTGTCAAAAGAAATGAAAAAATAAAGTGTTTCTTTTCAACAACTTCGAAATTTCTGCTCGGATCATTTTTGATGTCATGAGTTAACTATTAGTTCGTAATGGAATATTTGTCAAGCGTTTTGAGATCGAACATAGTGGGAAGTTCCAGAGATAGCCTGCAGGGTCAACCGTATTTCAGATTTTTTCTCTTTGGCGTGTGTCTAGCGTCAACTCCTATACCATATCAAAGTGACATCAGTATCAGTGCAGAATGTTACTAGCTATCAAACGCTTGCCATTTAAATTCACTGCTGTAAACAGGCAACCGAACACAAGGACCCGCGCGGTACTCCTTCACCATGACGATACGCCCGCGCACTCAGCAAGGAACGTACTGGATAGCACACCGGTCGAGTTTTTGGGTCATCCTACTTACAACCCTTATTTGGGACCGTATGACTTCTTTTTAACTGACTTCGAAAAAAGGGGAAGGTACCCAACTCGACTGTATTTTTTTATGTGTGCTGCCTCAGAACTTTTTGCAGTTTCTTTTATAGGAGAAACGAGCATGCGACTCACCTGATGGTAAGTGAATACCGCCGCCCATGAACAACTGCAACACCAGAAGAATCGCAGATACGTTGCCGACCTTTTAAAAAGGAGTAGGCTCTTTTCTTGAAGGTCCCAAATCGGAGAAATGTCCCTAAGTACGTGAAGTTATTTTGATGATGCTTTTTTTATGTGAAAGCTGGTGCTCGTCATGTGGTCCCATATAAATTTGATCAATACCTAACCAGTAGTTTTTCGAGTTGTTCTTAATAATGCGTATTTAATTGACATCGACTACATTGATGATGTTCTCATTTTATTTATATTGAAGTCGGTTGTACAAAATTTTTAATTCTACCTCTTGTTATTCCTTAAACTAAAAACCAACTTTAAGGAACACTTTTCATCTCCCGAAAATGCGCCAGCGGCATCCAAGCAGGTGTCTGAAGCGGACTGTAAAATGGTTCGAAAATTGCTTCAGACGAATTAAACTTTGTATAGATGCTGGGGGATAATTCTTTCAAAAGATTTTATAAAAAAAACTTTAATCTTTTTATTGTCACGCAACACTTTCTATGTGGCCCACTTATAGAATTAAATACTTACTAAATCTCAAGCTCAGCTCCGACACCACGCAACCTAAATTTATGAGTAAAATTAACAAAAGGCAATGACACTCCATTTTTAATAAAATCTATTGCATGAACGGCAATTGTTGCACCCTTTTACTTTATTAATT
Organism: Parnassius glacialis; assembly: GCA_033319125.1. Lineage (NCBI taxonomy): Eukaryota > Metazoa > Arthropoda > Insecta > Lepidoptera > Papilionidae > Parnassius > Parnassius glacialis. The sequence goes on along the minus strand of JAVANC010000004.1, from coordinate 68,091,363 downwards.
AGAATTGCTGTAATATATTCTTGTAATAAATACGGAATGAACAATGTCATGAAAACGTAAAATAAAATTCTTAATTTTTCTAACATAACACAATTTTTTATCTAATATTTTAAATGTGCTTGTCTTTCGTCTACAATATTTTTTTATACATTCACTTTGAATTGTCTAAATTGAAAAAGAAAACTAAAATATTACAAGATGATGATTTTTTTTTAATAAAAACGAAAATATCTGTTACTTTTCGCGCGCAAAGACAGAAATCTGACGAGGTTATAATTCGACAATAACTATCGACGGCAACTCTAACTCACTTTTTGAATAATTAAACACATTATGAGCGGTAAGTAAAGCATAGGCTATTTTAAAATAGCTTACATGCTACATACTTGCGGTTCCATTAAACAAAGAGGTTTTATCTGTACAATCGCGTAGTAAAATAGTTATCGGAAAATCCTTAGTCAGGTTGTAAAAACAAGGTGAAGTCTTTGTATTTATCAAATGATTTTTTACAGTTTTCGCAGTGAAAGGAAGGCGACTATGGAAATGCCTAAAGACTTATATACGTACTATAAAACGTATATTACTAGACAGGCAATTCGGAACAAAACCACAGTCTTAACTTCTACTAACAGTCGGTCATCGAAGTCGTCTAGACGGGGCAATCGTGCGGTGCGGTCTCCCGAGCGGCAATTAACCGTTCGGGAGCTATCCGCTAGGGTTGTCCTGTCACGCAAATAAATTAAAATAGAATGGATAAGGAATCAGTTTCATCAGTTTTTTTTTATAGGATAAGGGTGACAAACGAGCACACAGTCCACCTGATGGTAAGTGGTTGCTGCGGCCCATAGACATCTACATCTATCCTTTATTACAAATCAAAATGTAGATGCGTTGTCACCCGTGAGGACTAAGATAGAATGCCTCATTTCCAGCAAAATGGGCCTCCGGCCACCTGCACTCACCAAGCGAAACGTAGAGGTAAACCCCTACTTCACGCTGATGTTCTGTGAGGTCGTGGTACCACCCCGGTTCGAGCCGGCCCATCGGTGCGACAGCAAAAGCTGCCGCGTGGCTCTATTCTCAGTTTCCACATACACACAAATTTGTTTAAACGTGAAATAAAATAACATCAATTTTTTATTACTTCCCGTTTGATTTATTGTTTATGTCGGCTTTTCGGATAACATCAAACGCGATGACTGACTATATGTTCTTCTTAGGCTGTGCAAAATCTATATCACAACTGTGGATCGGTAGATGGCGGGTAGCTGCACAGTAAATACACCACGCAGTTGTATTTTTATTTACGACAGTTAGGTTTTTCAGGCAAATTTGTAATAAAGTTACACACTTATCTGAAATAAACTTCAAATCACGTTGACAAAGTCGTGTCGTAGAAAAGTGAGCACATATATAATAAGTAATGACATCGTTTTCGTAGTCACATTAAACAAAATCAGTATTAGTTTGTTGTTATGTTCATTCGCGGTTTTTTTTATAGGATAGGGTGACAAACGAGCACACAGTCCACCTGATGGTAAGTGGCTGCTGCGGCCCATAGACATCTACATCTATCCTCGTTTGTGAATCAAAATGCAGATGCGTTGTAACCCGTGAGGACTAAGATGAAATGCCTCTTTTCCAGTAAAAAGGGTCTCCGGTTCTCTACACTCACCATACGAAACACAGCAGTGTTAAGCTGCTATTTGACGCTGGTATTCTGTGAGAGCGTGGTCCGTCCCCGGTCGGGCCGACCCATTCGTACTACAACTATACTACTAATATAGCTGCAGCTTGGCTCTACCACGTATAAAAATACAACAAAACAACACAAAACAAAGACTTATCTACACAACTGTACTGCACTAAAATATTAAATCAAGGTGTTTCCTTAGACTCCTTGTCATGATTTCCAAAGACAACAGCCGTGGGAACATCGACAGCTGACGGTAGCACGCGATTTCATTCAATGAGCATCTCATCCATAATTTAGGTTCTGGGAACATTATTTCTATATGACGACCCAGTTTCTCAACGGTTAGAATATATGACCACAGAGTAAGTTGTTGTAAGTTTGATTTTGTTTAACAAAAGGGTGGTAAACGAGCACACAGTCCACTTTATGGTAAGTGGCAGCTGTGGCTGATAGACACCTCTATCTGGAATGAAAAAATTAAATGTAGATGTCACCCATGGAGAATGAATGCCTCGTTTCTAGTAAAAAGGATCTCGGATTACACTCACTAATAAAACAGCAGCATTAGCCCTTTCCCTGTTCCGTGCACTACATATATTTCATTGCTATTGTCTTACAATGAGGGCATCCACGACTTTTTGTGCTACCATGGCGGCGCCACTTTACAATAAGGTTAATTATTGTCTTATCTCATACACATTCACGTTGTAGTGGTATGCTGTGAATAAACAAACCGGGGCAGCCGTTAGCGCCTCAATAATCATTTTAATAAATTCGTCCGCACATTGGCCTGAACCGAAGCAAACTGAACGACCTTCCAACGTGTGGACTCGATCACAAATTCTTGGCCAATATCTTTGCCAACACATTCGCCACTATGTTGGCCAACGAGAAGAGCCGCCATTATACGTGGTAGAACCATGCTGCAACTATTAACCGGTTCAGTGAGAATGGCACGCCAGGCGTGCCGTTTTAAAAATCGTTATAACTCGCTCAAATTGCGTTTTGGAAGATTTATCCCGAACAAAATATTCATTGTTTTGCAAGTAATTCTTGCTTACAGCTTCGTTTCTGGATATTTTGAGAATTTGAAATTTTTAGGGGTTGACAACCTTTTTTTAACTTGTACTATTTTTTCTTAGTGGGTTTTTAAAACATGTGGAAAAATACTCTAACAAGAAACAAACAATAACACTGATTGCGATCGCTCACAAACTCAAGTCGTAAACATGTTTCTGGAAAACAAGTCTCCTGTTAAAAAAAACAATGCTTTGTCTTATTGTTTAATTTTGCTTAAAATGGTTAGTGAATAAGACGGCAGTTATTAATATCATTTGGCCGAGTTGACCTACGAAGTAACATGTGCTCTTGTGATATGGTATAAGGTTTAGTTTTGCTTGAAACTGTTCGAACGCGTTCATGCATTAAAAAAGTTCGCTAATAAATAGGCTTTTGTTCATATGCCGCCGTACTGCGCCGGCGCATTCCTTTGAAAACACTTTTGTTTTGCTATTCTTTCTAATTAGACGTTTTCAGAGCGACTTTCCTTTGCATACTGTAGACCTCTCCGACGATATTCGCGTGTGTACTGGATTTAGCTGGACCTACTTATATAAATTATTTTTTTATAAAACAAAAAATAGTACAAAAGGTTTGCAATCTCTGCATAAAAAATTCACTTACTCTCCATTTCAAGGAAAACATATAGAAAAACACTTAGTTAACCACTAAAAACAAGTATCCTTCCGTTTGCAACTGATGTTTGATGTCAACTAAACTTAATCAGGTCTAAACAAGTAAAAAAAGCATAAAAAAGAACATTACTTTTGCACATGGCTGATGGCACAATAGGCGTGTCATCAATTTCTGTGGCGCTTGACACGACAGGCGCGTCACGAAATATTTGCTCGCCGCCACAGCTAAGTTGTCGAAAATAGGTGCCGCAACGAATCGGTTTTAGCACGAATGGGTCGGCTCGACCGGGGAAGGACCACGCTTTCACAGAATACCAGCCTAAAATAGCAGCTTAATGCTGTTGTGTTTCGTATGGTGAGTGTAGAGAACCGGAGACCCATTTTACTGGAAAAAAGGCATTCTATCTTAGTCCTCACGGCTGACAACGCATCTGCATTTTAATTCGCAAACGTAGATGTCTATGTAGATGTAACTGGAAGACGTAAATGTAGATGTCTATGGATCACAGCAACCACTTACCATCAGGTGGACTGTGTGCTCGTTTGTCACCCTTATTCTATAAAAAAAATCCTGACATGTTAGGACAAATCCTGACATCTGGTAACCCTAAGCATGCATCACGTCTGTATACAAGTTGACGATGCATGTTTCTCAGTTTGAAGTTAATTGCAATGTCTATGGGCGGTAGTAACCGCTTACCATTAAGTACTGTTATAATACATGAAAGCTGGTGGAAACCAAGCTCACCGGCGCTAAGTTGCTTGCTTGTCGGTCTTTTACAAATTGTACTTCAGTGTGCCCATGAGCTTCGTAAGCCCATACCGCCACTCCATTCTCCTATCGGAATACCAGACCTACTGCAGGTTACCGTCTACAGAGCCGTGGTAGCTCAGTTGGTTAGCGCTCACAGTAAGTTTCACAGTACTCGGGCAACCCGGGTTCGATCCCCGCCGGCACCAATGAAATTGTTAATTTTTAACAGTGGTAGAGCCACGCGGCAGCTTTTGCTGTCGCACGGATGGGCCGGCTCGAACCGGGGTAGTACCACGACCTCACAGAATACCAGCGTGAAGTAGATGTTTTACCTCTGCGTTTCGCTTGGTGAGTGCAGGTGGCCGGAGGCCCTTTTTACTGGAAATGAGGCATTCCATCTTAGTCCTCACGGGTGACAACGCATCTGCATTTTGATTCGCAAACGAGGATAGATGTAGATGTCTATGGACCACAGCAACCACTTACCATCAGGTGGACTGTGTGCTCGTTTGTCACCCTTATCCTATAAAAAAAATTGCAATTTTAAGTGCTGATTTACCACGTGCTCGTCGGTGAAGGAAAACATCGCGAGGAAGAAAAAACGATATTTCGAAGACGTGTGAAGTTCGCCAACACACATTGGGGCAGCGCGGCGGACATTTCCTTGCCCTAAAACCCACTCAGAAATGAGAGGAGGCCTGTGCCCAGCAGTGGGACGTAAATAGGCTGCAACTTTCCTTTACTTACCATCCACACTTGGTTGATATTCCGAATATTCGCACTGAACGCTTTAAGTCATCTTCCATGTTGCGCACAGCCAAGGAGTGTTAATGCCCTGCCGGTGTCTGTTTTTCCGAGTGCATATAACCTTAACCTCTTTAAGGAGCGTGTGAACAGGCTTCTTCTAGGAAACTCGCTCCATAGTAGACCTCATCGTTGCCCTCGGCTCAGATGGAGGTCAAGACAGAGGCCATTTTTATTAAAAAAAATATATGTTATCTGCGTAATAATACATCATTACGCAGATAAAATAATTTATCTTTGACAAATAAATACGTCATTTTACTTTTGTTTCTTATTTTTTTATTTTATACAAGGTGAAAGGGCAATTTATAAATAAAACCACTAATATTTAATATATAATAACTATTTATGTAAGTGTATAAACATTACATCGATAAGAAAAAATAATTCATTTACCTAACTCACAAAAATGAAGGAAAATAATTAATAAAAATAAAAATAATAATATACCTTAAAAACAACATACAACCTCACGCTACACATTTCTTTTAATTAATGATAAAATTAAAAACTTTTAAATTAAATTTAATCTGTTTAAAAAAGTTTTAGATTCCATTAACTCGGGTCAACGAAATCTAGTTTTTCTTCATCGGTTTACTCTAATATTCTTAAGACTAATCTTTTTTATTTAACACTGCGTTTTATTTTACAATTTTTGGGTCCGTTTAGTGTAAATTTTGCTAAAAAATTGATATATTTAATAATTTTAGACGCAAAAATACGTCGCAAAAAATGCCAACACAGTTACACATCCAAATTCATTTTATATACATTTTATTTTTTATTAATAAAACAGAACTTTAATTTGGGAACGTTAATCGAGATTCCAAATGCAATTTTTGAGGTATGTATTATTTTGGCTTCCCACTAAAAGAACCCAAATTTGCGCAGTCACGGATCGGGCAGACGGCCCAGTATAACTTAAGATCTACCTCTCCAAATCTCGCTAAGAAATATACTAATTTATACAGATTTTCCATACACCCCGAGAAAAATAAAGTATCTAACCTACATTAATGAAGATACCAAAGTCAAAAAAAAAACAACGACACATCTATCTTGGTATAAAATTTTTTTCCTCCATAAAAAATCCCGAATTTGCAGTATTTGCGCGCGTTTAAGTGTCAAGTAAAATCAATATAAATACTTGTTTGTTTTTTTAATATATAGTGACACTCTTATAACCCGCGCTATCCTTTAAAACAGCTACTGATTTTTTCACCTCGTGATAAATTAGTAAAATTTATTTAACCTGAATAAATGCGAATTCCGGTTCGCGAGGAATTCAACGCGAACGAAAATTCTATCGCGAACCGGAATCGTAAACAAATCGTAACCGGTTTTTGAAATGACGCCTTTAAGTCGTTTTAAAAAAAATCACCAAATACACAGAATTTTCGAGTAAAATCAAACCACATATGGGAAATTTAAAATATAAAAACTACATAAGTTAAAGTTACAGAGTAGTTTACAAATTATTATAAAAATTTGTAGAGATAATAAAAAATCGTCTCCATTAGTGAAAGTACATGCAATCAGTTTGCCTCATTAATGCAAAATGGCGGCACATAATTATATATGTAATTGCATTGAAATAAAAATCCAGATTTATTTTCCTACATATTTAATTAACCTTTAAAATGATCATAAATTAAAAATTATACTAATAAAATGCATAAGATATTTAAGAATTGAATTTATATCATCACATTCGACCTTATTTTTTAATATTTTTTTTACTGTCAAATTTGTCAAAATCAAGCGCCATTACGAAAACACGGCTAGGCGGCAAACGCATCGAATTCATGAGAGAAATCAGACACGATCCTACGAATTAAAACAAAAATACAAATCTAGGAACATTAGAGCTTAAAACGAAATGTACGCTAAATAATTTAAAAAATAAACGTGGAAGATATTTTTATCATTGCTGAAAACCGTTTAAGACTCTTTACACTTTAGAATCACAAAACAGAACTTCGGAAAGAAAAATGTAACTAATATGATTTAAAAAAAAATAAGGAAGCTTCAGTACTACACAATAAACTCCGTCAGGTCTCTTGACAGGCACGATTTTTTTTTTTAATTTATTACTCGCACTAAACTCCTACCAGATACAGCCCCTTCAACTATGAAACGCGTTTACAAACTACATAAATAGAAGTACAAATTACAGAGATAGAAAAAAATATATAAACAGACAAAAAGCGTCCGTATTATTTATAATTTTTTTACTGCATACATTTTTTACTTTAGTTTTTTATTCTTAGCCAATAAATTAGCTGTGGTACACAGGAAAAAAATATTATAAAAGCGAAAGATCAACTCACGATCTAACAATCAATACATTAAGGATGAACTTTAAAAACATATACTTAAATAAATAACAAATGTTATCTGTCATCACCACAGACCAACAAAGTTTTAAACAGAATAACCACATAGAGTAAACCATACCCAAATTATTAAAAAAGAAACCCGTACTCCCACACACAGGCATCAATACAATATAGTTTTAGATAGTTGTGAGCGTGTGTGTGTGTGTGTACGTGTTCTTGCAATAATTTAAGCATGGTTTCCGAGACACTTAAAATGTATGTAGTGTTTCTATCATACTTTGTCGACCTGAGGTCATCTCATGTCAATTTTTTTTCTACTCGCTACAAATCATTGTGTTCCAAAATCGTATTCCATTGTCCCCGAACTGAAATTAAAAACATTCACTATGCATTATAGATACATTAAATGTTATTCGAAATAAAACATCTATCATATAACTAAATTATAAATCATAATACATAGAAACTTTTCTAATTAAATTCTTACAACTATTTTCACTTCGCTACCATGTGAATTTTTTGTCGATATTTCCCGCCATATTTTTTATGACAATCGAAATCTTAATAATCCAACTCTATTTGAATATGTTACATGCTTTTATTCATTTTTTTTATTTATTATAAAGTTTTTTTGAAGTGAATACTTCTTTAGCCGCGTTGAGCGATTTTTGGTAGTGGAAAAACTTATGGGTTCGCGTCACCGATGACCTAGACATGTTCGTGACGTGATGCGCTCGAACATGTCTGCTACGCGTCTCTCTAAGCGACGCTTAATGTAGCGGCCGGTGTATATATCATTTAGTTTTCTCTTCTGTCGGCATTTTTTTTTATATAGAATAAGGGTGACAAACGAGCACACGGTCCATCTGATGGTAAGTGGTTCACTGTGGTCCATAGACATCTACACCTATCCTCTATTAAGAACCAAATGGAGATGCGTTGTCACCCCTGAGGACCAGGTGGAATGCATCGATTACATTTATGAATGGTCAAGTGACTGGAAATTTTCTTGTTATGATTCAAGTGAAAGCCATTTTAAGATTTTTAAGTACATAAATTACACTTTTAGTCTTTAAACTGGCTATAAACAATACCGAGTTCTTTTAAAATGTACGATATTCATATTTAGATAAATATTTTAATTAATTTCACTAATGCACACGATATTATAAAAAAATCTCGAAATAATGAGGATATTATTGACGCATCCATTTCCCGCCAAAATTCTTTTAGTAACTTGATTAGTTTTTTATGATCACTCATAATAGAAAAAAAATAAAGCCAAACATTTTGACATTAAGAAGTGTCAAAAATGTCACTTATAAAGTTATGTCTGTCACTTCAAAAATCTGCTACTAAACTGGCAAAACTGCTAAACGTTATTGAAAGAATGCGGATTAAAATTTAGGGTTGTACCATTCCATATTGCGATCGTCATAAAAAAAACAGCTGTAATAATCGAAAACGCTCTAGAAAATATTACGATAGATACAACATTGCGATAAATTAAACTCTAATAAATAATTTTCGAATGACAGAGCTGAGGAAGAATATCGTTAAACAAGACTTTTCAGATCGTTGGAAACCTGTCGCCAACCCGCCAAAGTACTAAGTTGAGATCATTAGTGCTTTAGAAGAAAAAAAAGTAGGACAACGAATTCGACGCCGATATTTCTAATTCTGATTTATTTGGCAAGTTGGCGGCCGTCGCATTTAGTTCATTGCATGAAATAGTCCGGGTGGTCTGGGTCCTTTTCGAATCGTTTCGCCTCTTCCTGCATGCTCTCCTTTATTTTCAGAATCGCGGCCGACTCGGTTTGATCGTTTTGGTCACCTCCAGGACCTCCAAAACCTTGAAAAAGTGAAGATTATGGATGTCAAAGGATACGGTTACCCCGCTAACGCACAGCGGGCCTATTCGCAAACTTCTTTGACACCAAAATCATAATCACTTTACAGTACATTACGCTGCAGTGTGTCGTGGTAGAGCCACGCTGCAGCTATATTATGGTTGTCTCACAGAAAACCAGCGTAAAATAGCACCTTAATGCTGCTGTGTGTCGTATGATGGGTGTAGAAAATTAGAGACCTTTTCTACTGGAAACGAGGTATTCCATCTTAGTTCTCAGGGGTGACAACGCATCTGCATATTAATTCTTAATTGAGGATAAATGTAGATGTCTAACGGCCACAGCATCCACTTACAATCAGGTGGACCGTATGCCCGTTTGTCACCCTTATTCTATAAAAAAAAACTTTTCTGTAAGAGCTACTACGGCTCGTAAAACGTACGACGCGATGCACTACAAAGTGACTGTCATTGTGATGTCATCAAAGTTACCGAATAGACCTGCAGGGACGCGGGGATCTGCCTGAAATGGGATGTTTATAGGCTTTACTAATTTTAAAAGTCAATGTAATAATCGATTATTTGATCGATTGATGAATCGATTATGTAGACATGGGCGTTTCTCACAGCGCAAAAAACTTCCCATAAGCACCACACCTAACAGGCGTACCGACGTTAAAAATTTGAATATTCGAGACGGTTATCAATAACCAAAAAAGGCGGTGGATTTTCAACCGTCAACAAATTAGCAATATTTAGAAAACACAACGACAAAATAAGCAGCTACAACCATTAATACTCACTTAAGTTATAATCTCCCATTCCTGATCCCGAGTCCTCCCTTGGCGTGCCCGGTCCTCCACCTCCAACCCCTCCTGGCGATGACTTCATGCCGTCCACACCGCCTAATCCTGGCAGAGTGAACTCACAATATAATATATGTTTAAGAGTTACCAGTCTTGCAGTGTCCTATCCGGCTTGCGAGGACCAGACGCGTAAAATTATGTCTCCCGATTTCCGTTGTAATTGATATCAAAAATAAGTCCACAGATTAGAGAACACTTCAATAAACTAAAAACAGATAGTTTACCCTTTCTGAGATCTCAGCAGAAACGCTTTTTATCAGGCCACAAGTGCCGGCAACAGGAAAAAAAATTATAGTTCAACTAGGTCAACGTTTAATATATGTTATGTATGTTTAAACCTATATATGTATATAGGTTTAAACATACATAACATATTATGGAACCGCACTCCACATTAAAGTATGATGAAATGAAAAGCAAACACAAAAACTTTCTTGAAAAACGTAGGCTAACAGTTATAAAGAAAAGAAGTAACTTTTCAATTTTATAAAAATGCATGTAAGACGTTTCGTAGACCACAGAGTAGTCAAATACAGAAGAAAAGATTGGGAAATATTTTATATTGCACACATCGAACGCGAAGCTGAGATGTACTGGTCTATTGTCACCAAATCAAAAAATCGCGATCCACTCAACCTAAGTCACTTCCACCAGGTTTATAGAGCACATATATAATATATCTTTATATATAAAAATTACGTGTCGCGTTGTTTGTCCGCGACGAACTCCCTAAACTACTAAAGTGACTGCAAAGAAAATTTACACACTGTATGCTGTTTGGTCCAACTTGAGAGATAGGATAGTTTTTATCCCTGTAAGTGACGCTCAATATTTTTTATTACGAATTTAAGAATTTTTCTAGGACACATGGTTGTCGAAAAGGGCAGAACAACGTCTGCCTGGTCTGCTAGTATACAATAAAAAGTACACCAATAGCTAGAGGAGATGTCAGTTAATACTTTTCATGTAGGTATGACATTATTTATTTCGATTATTATTAATAAAAAAAAATATTGTAAATAATTTCACCGCCTGACGTTGGTCAGTATGGATGTGAACAAGATATATTTCGAAAAACTGAACTTATCACTTCGATTTTCTTTTCTTAGCTTTAGTTTTTTATTCTTAGTAAAACCTTTTAAATTTCACAATTGAAAACCATCCCGTCTATTAATATATATTTTCCTTATTTTATTATTTTAATCTGAAATTTTTGTCTGAAACACAGGTACTCAACCTAGTTCAGGCAGGTAGTTAATATTATAAACTTGACTTTTCTATTTTTCTTTTGTAGATTCTATATTATTAAGCTACACATAGTTTTAATTTTATCATAGCATGTTATTTTTGTTAGACTTATTGTTACTTTATTTTATTTTAAACATATTGCTTCCTGTATGTAAACATGTGTAATTGGAAATGAAATAAATATTTATTATTAAAAAAGAAATCATGGGAGGGGGGGGGGGGGGGGATATTACAATAATTGCCACGCTTGGCGAACGGGTTGGCAATCGCAGTTTTTTTTTATTGTTGTTTTGTTGTTATCAGAAAGATGCTGCTGCCCATCTTCTGCCTCAGTTTGTGACAAGACAAAAACAACAATCCAGACCGTGCTTTGTGGCATTCCTTTGGGAGGCCTATGTTCAACAGTGGACTTTTGAAGGGCTGCAATGATGATGATGATTAATTGTTTGACAATTTCTTTGAATACCAAAATACGAATCACCGGTATCAAGCATTCGAAAAAAAATTTCGTGTTAATGAAACAGATTTTTTTCTTATAGCTTCAAACGTAATACGTGTTTCCGTAATTAATAAAAAGAAATTGATTATTCAAAACATTATATCAGCGTTCGAGGTGTGCACTTTTGAATTTTCCAAATTTTAAAAATAAAATTACGAATCCACTTTATTTTAAAATATATAATAAAAAATGCTATGCTTTACAAATAAATAGTGGGTAAGGCGAATATTATAAACAAAAAACTGTCATAGAGAAAAGTTACCAGAAAATGTAAAACGCAAAAGTATTCTATAATCTGTGGACTCATCTTTCAAAATTAAGAGTCGTGTATATTGTTCGATTAGGATGGTCTAACTGCATATAACTTAAATAAACTCATTTTAAAAGTCTTTTTTTATTAAAAAATATCTTTATTGTTCTTGATAATCACATAAAGAAAATACATAATTATAATATATTAAAAATAGGATACTCTAACAAAAAAAAGTATACTACGGAAGGCAAAAGCTTATATACAACATTCAAAACATTTCCTGTAAAGCGGTTAATCTGACTATATTCTCACGGACGATCAAAATCGAAAAATTTTGCTTCATTCTCCTTAATTATATAACGGGAAAATGTTTCAATTATAATATCAAAATATACATATTCGACCAAAATAACTAAAAAAGCACTAGTCTACAGAACGTCGATTAAATGCTTTTTTTCATGTTGATATTTTATGTAGGGCAAGTGTTTATGCCCATAGAGCCTAGCCTGACGTGTAGGTATTTTGTCCACAAAATTCTTCAAAATATGCTGAAGTTTAACATTGTAAAGTTTATGTCACTATCGCACTTGATAAGCGATACTAACAGTTCACGTGCGCAGACATTAAATACAAAAAAATGCACAATCATATCACATCATATCATATGAAAATCCACTTCAAATCCATATAAGATAGACCTGTAAACGATAATACAGGCGCAGCAATCCGCCGGAAGTTAAGTTTCCGCCATAATCCAGACTTTTTTATGATTACCATTTATAGCAATTAAACAATCTCCTCAGCTAAAACTCTTCTACTGATTTGTCAGACGCTGACAGATTATAAAACGTGTGTTATTGAAATAAAAACTTTTAAGAATTGTTGTAATTTGAAACTCGATTAAACGAAAAAGCGACACTAAAAGAGACAAAAATAACTATACGTCTATAGGATTACGCCTGCAAAAGGTTGTGGGTTTCAATCCGTCATTCGACTACTGTCTTTTTTGTTTGTCTTTTACAAAATAATATTAAATTATTTATTTATTTAACAAATTCATTAAACAGATCAAATTTACCATATTGAATAAAATTTTCTTAATATACCAATCCAAGATTTCATAACTTCAGGCCATCATCTAGCGTCTATTTTACGTACGACCTTAAGAGACAATCAATTTTTGTTCGATAAAATGAGTTAACCTATAGAAGGAAGTAGATGGCGCTATTATAAAGCAATTTTACTCGAAAGAAAATATACTTTTGATTTATAACACTAAAATTAAGTCTAAAAATAGGGATTGTAATTTAAACTTTTATCTTATATTTTATGCCGCACTTGTGGTTGAAAATTATCATTGAAATAAATCGTTTGCCGTGAAATATTTTAATTTTATATTTCATTTAAAGGTTTCACTTCTACCGCATGTGAACTGCACGCATGTTTTGCTTTAAATTAAAATATAATTAATTTTATTTTCACTTTGTTAATTTCTTAATGATTTCTTCTATAAATATTTATTTTAAATTTAATTTGAAAAAGTCGACAAATGATTATTGCCAAAATTTAAACTAACTACTTTTAATTTCAATATTTATTTATTTTTATTTAAAATAGGAAATGTTGTTTGATATTATTAGTATACTGTTTTTTTTTCTCGTAAAAACATTTAATCGACGAAAAAATAGATTATGTGAATTTTCATCAGTATTCCTCATAAATAAGTATACTCAAATCTATACTTTATATAGATATGACAGACAGTGACCTAATTATTTACACAATATGTTAAAACTACCTTTTGCCTAGCTAAAATAGATCAAATAAAACTATAAATACAAAAAAAAAACAATTTGTCACTCCGAAACTAATCACTCGATTTAAAAAAAAGCACCGTTGAACTCTTAAATAATACAACTTGTATAATAATTTGCAATGATACAAACACACCAAAAGACTAAATAGAAATTACGTAGTGATGACACGTGCGGTATGGAAAAACATAAACTGTATCTATGCAGGTGTCGGTTAGTAAAACTATTTTTAATCTATAGTGCCGAAGGTATAGTGTGCCCCACCTTCGGAGGCGGGCGGCTGCGGCAGGTGCTGCGGCGCAGGCCCGTGTTCGCCCGCGAGCGGGAACTCCGCCCCTAGGGTTCCCGCGCCGACTGGCTTCATCAGGGTGTACATGTTGTCACCGCCTGTCGCGGTACACGGCGTCACTATTTCGTTCAATATTGCAGGGATATGGACCCGCCCAAAAACTAACATAACACGACAATGCTCGTCTTTGACATTGCATATTTATTTAATGTGAAATCTTAACGACCAATGTGGTTGTTAAAAGTTATATTTTTTGTCCAGGTGATAGTCATTAACAAGAATTATAAACTAAATTGACTTAAAGATAGTTTTTGGTGAACACAAATAAACCAATAACAGATAATTTTTAATCATGACCAAATTAATTCTTATTATTATTTTCATTTCATTTATATTTTCACTTGAATCTAATTTAAAAAAAAATTGTCATGGTAATATACCACCACAATCAGAAGTCATAAAACCTATCAAATCTCTTACGTGTTTTTCTATCTGGCCGCCTACAAATTTAGATGCTTATTTTTTATCTGTGTCTAATCTACGTAATTTTTATTTAGTCTTTGGTCAACGTTACGAATCCGGTGCCGCCTCCAATGTGTCAAAAATCTTACACCGTAATGTTAAACCGTTAACATCGCAGTAAGAAACCGTTAACTTGCCGTCCGCTCGCGATTTGATTCTGTTTTATGACTTCTAACCGGTGCCGATAATTTTGAGACATACTCCGACTTCCCAACTAGAAACTGAGACCTAATAATAATGATATAATGCCTAAGTAATGATGGAAATTTAGAAACATCAGTTTTTTTTTAATTTATATGAATAAAATATGTTACAAGAAACAACCGAAACACTAATGAAGACATTTTATGAGAATAATAAGATAGAAATAGCGATAAATGAACTGTAAATTGTTAGGATTTGTTTTAAATCAAACGTGGGGTAAAACATGAACTTTGAACTTATTTAAATTTTTTTGTACACAGATAAATATATATAGATTTAGATATCAGATGAAAAACCTAATCGTAATATTGTTCTATTTGATTGGTGAATAAAAAAATATTACTCGATTTCGTTTGTCTACGTAATTCATCAAACATCCAAAGCACATCTATTCAACTGATGTATTAAATTCAAATTCAAATTAGTAAATTAATAAACAAATAATGGTTAACAAACATCACGAATTCCATTTTTAAACATTTCGATACTAAAAATTGACCATAGACAATGCTCGATTTTTTATTTAATTTTGAGGCCATTGCATCTAGTTGGTAAGCCATCTTAAGCACTAAGACGAGACACATAATAAACAAATATTCGTTCACATCTAAATAAAGAAAGTAAAAAAGCGTAAGCCACAGAGGTGACCCCAAGCGCGTACGAAACAAGGTTAAGCGAGAATGAAGCAAGAACCAAGAGAAAAGAAAATAAGTTTTTCTTGTGAGAAATAAGGTAAGGGTTTGTGAAATAAAACAGTGAAGGTGACATTTTTTTCAAACTTGCATCTGTAAAACATTGCACAATTTTTTAAATTAAAAAATGTTTTGTAAATAATGCCTTGAATTGAAACATTTTAGTGTCGTAGTGGCAAACTTGATGGCGAATTAACCATACCATTTGCGAAATATTTAAGGTATTGCATAGAAAATAATTCCTATCGGATTTAGAACTGTTCGGCAGCGGACTCTTAAAATCAGGTACTCCTTATGTAGTAGTATTTAATCAATATTTCAATTCCGAAGCATTTTCCATAGGTTATGTACATATTTCAATCAACTAACATCTGTAGAGATGTACTGAAAAGATATCGATAGTTAATTCAACTAAGGGTTTCAAAGACTTAATGCTCAGCCCTGACTTAACAAAAATGAATATATAGTAAGGAATACGAAACAAAAATAATTCGGAACGCATAAAAGTCTTGCTATGCGAATAATCTCTGGTATTTTCAAAAGTTTAAGTAAATAAATACTGCAGCATTGGTTATAATTTTCAATCGATTTCAAAAAGGAGGAGGTTCTCAATTCAACCGGGTTTTTTTAAATGAGTGTTGTATGTGTGTTACTTCAAAACTTTTTTAAACCGGTTTTGATGATTCTTTTTTACTTTAGAGCTGCAGCTTCTCATGTGGCCCCATATAAATTTGATCAAGATCCGACTAGTAGTTTTTGGGTTATCCTTAATAATGCGTATTTAATGGACTTTACATGATTTATGAATGATGTATGCAAAATTTTTAATTTTACCACTTGTAGTGGAAAGTATTCAGTAAAACTAAATTTTCGTATTTATTTTTTAAGAAATTAATATCTTTCTGTTTTCTTCGTAAAGGTTATTTCCAACTCTTTATTAATTATTTCTCTTATTCTTAATTGTTTTATTACATTATTTGAATTCCACCACAGAACTGAAGTATCGATATATCGATATCGAGACTGCGAGTGATATGCTTGTTACTATTTAAAATAATTCGTCACATACAAAATGTACTCATTAAAACTCAAGGAAATACAGAATTAAATAAAAATTCCGGCTTTTAGGTTCGAACAACAGTATATTTAAGGTACATCACTTTCTTAATATATGGTTTTACGAAATATAAAGCCACTTTGACATGTAGTTTCAGGCAGATTACTACAGCAATTTTAGCTAAATTAAATTAAATTTTAAAGATGCAAGTTTGTCACATAATTGCGATAATGGAGTCTAAATAAGTGCATTGTTAAATACCTGCCGAATTAGTGATGTTACGGTATACACCTGCGAACTTCTAAATTACAATAATTATAAATTGGACGGACAGACGAACAAACGTTGAAGGGTTTAATTATTAGTTCATAGGATTAAATGCGGCAAGTGAAAAATGTACGATTTTCCTACAAAACATTATTCAGAAAGAGATGGCATTATTACAATCCTTCATGTCAATAATATATTGAAAAAAAAATGTATTACGTAAGCGATGTCTACGCCATATTTAAATAGACATAAATTAACTAAATTAGGCAAAATTATAGGCGTGAAAATTATTTAATTATTAAAAGAACATTTTCAGTGTAAAATTATTATCCTGTTACCTCCCCATTTCTACAATATGTATTAAAGATATTTGAGATTCGTAATTAAAATATCTTTGACAATTAAAAACAAAATGGCTGTCTAAATTATACCGGAATATCATACAATTTTCAGTTTGAATGTTAATATTTGTTTGGTAATCGGTTTTCTGATCATTATAAAACATTGATTATTAAATATGGATTTAAGTTATTTTATTTTTTATTCAATTATTGTATTCATGGAGTTTATTGCATTCAAAAAAACCGTTCACCATCCTAACGTCGTAACCAGTGCCACACAAACCTACTCACCCGAGTTCGAGGAGTCTTGCGGGCTCGGCATTATGGGTGTAGGCGGCCCCGGGGGCCCGTTGGAGCCCGGCGGAGCCCCGTAGGCGCCGGGCGAGCCCCCGCTGTAGTTGAGGGGCGCAGCCCCGCCGCCTCCGCCCCCACCGGACCACGCGCCACGCGGGCCCATACCCATTGGTGGCATACCTATACAATTTTCAAGTTTAACAGTTAACTGTAGGCCACAGCAAATATTCGATAAACTTTCTACACCAATAGTTTTGCGATAAAAAAGCCTGAGTTAGATCCAAGATGGCTCGATACTAAAACCGGTTGTACGAAGAACTACGTCAAAAACATCACAGTAATATAAGCTAGTGTTTCGTGAAACATACGAAACGAGAATAGGACAGTAAGCTTTCTGACGATAAAACATTTCGTAAAAAGAAAACGATCACACTTTCATTTCATTTAATATGATAAATAATTAAGTAAATTATTTAAATTATACCGATACCGTTACAGCCTTCGAAAGTCCACTGCTGAAAATAGGCCTCCCCCATAGATTGCCTCATAGGGGGGATATTTGCCATAGTTGTAATGTTATCACCTCTTAGTGGGTCATGTGCTCCTGGTAGATTATCTTCAATACATCCCATCCATTATATCCTATGAACGTCCTCTGCTGAACATAGGCATCCCACATAGATTGCCTCATAGGGAGGATATTTGCCATAGTTGTAATGTTATCACCTCTTAGTGAGTCATGTGCTCCTGGTAGATTATCTTCAATACATCCATCCATTATATCCTATGAACGTCCACTGCTGAACATAGGCATCCCCCATAGATTGCCTCATAGGGAGGATATTTGCCATAGTTGTAATGTTATCACCTCTTAGTGAGTCATGTGCTCCTGGTAGATTATCTTCAATACATCCATCCATTATATCCTATGAACGTCCACTGCTGAACATAGGCATCCCCCATAGATTGCCTCATAGGGAAGATATTTGCCATAGTTGTAATGTTATCACCTCTTAGTGGGTCATGTGCTCCTGGTAGATTATCTTCAATACATCCATCCATTATATCCTATGAACGTCCACTGCTGAACATAGGCATCCCCCATAGATTGCCTCATAGGGGGGTTATTTGCCATAGTTGTAATGTTATCACCTCTTAGTGGGTCATGTGCTCCTGGTAGATTATCTTCAATACATCCATCCATTACATCCGATGAACGTCCACTGCTGAACATAGGCCTCCCCCATAGATTGCCTCGTAGGGGGGATATTTGCCATAGTTGTAATGTTATCACCTCTTAATGGGTCATGTGCTCCTGGTAGATTATCTTCAATACATTCATCCATTACATCATATGAAAGTCCACTGCCGAACATAGGCCTCCCCCATAGATTGTCTAGTAGGTGTGGGGGGGGGGGGATATTTGCCAGAGTTGCCACGCTTTGGAAGCGGGTTAACATCCACATTTTTTATTTTAAGGCGTTAAGAAGACGCTGGTGCCCGTCTCCTGATTTGTTTCCCTCTGTCACCTCTTGCGACACCCGCGGGATAATACAGGGTAGTGGATATTCTTACACCGCCACTACACGGTATTACTACACTTATATTAAATGTACAACCTATTTACGTCCCACAGCTGGGTACAAAGTACAAACCTCATCTCATATCTGAGATCAGAGGTTATGAAGTAAAAACTTCTCAGCTACCACGGCTTTTTTTATATTATTTTAAGCCAGCGCTTAACTACAATCCCACCTGATGGTAAGTGGTGGTGTAGCCTAAGATGGTGAAGCGCACTGACTTAAAAAGAGCCTATTCACTATTGCCTTGAAGACACCCACACAGTAATCGGATGGAAAGACAGACGCTGGCAACTTATTCCACTTCTTTGCTGTACGCATGATGAAAGACTCAGAGAACCGTTTGATTCGAATGCGTGGGTAAATCAACAACGAAAGAGTGGAGACTGGCCGTGAAGACGGTCGTCCGATGGTGGAAGGGAGAGGGAGGAATTAAATTATGCAATTACTGCGCGCACTCTCCGAAATGCATCCTGTAGAAAACCGAAAGGCTGGCTACTTTGCGCCTGTGTTCGAGGCTGGTAAGATTGGTTTTAACCTCACCAATTTGGGCTGAAACTGATTATAGCATTTGTGTGATTTTTCACAATAGATGTTCATTACTTTGTTTTCTACTGAATCATATCACTTGGTAGAAATTTTATGAACATCACAGAGTAAATATGAAAAGCACCTCGAAAATCTTCTAATGACCAATGACATGCTACAAATAGTTACAAATGAATAACATCCTTTTACTTAATAAATATTAGGTATAGTATTTACATTGTAAATTTAACAAATATTAACAAGATAACTAATTTAGCCAGAGAATGCATCCTGGATTAATCCACCTCGTTTTAATACATTCATCACCATTGTATTCAAATAAATTCTTATACGTGGTAGAGCCATGTTGCAGCTATATTTAGTAGTATAGTAGTAGCACGAACGCGTCGGCTCCACCGGGGAAGGACCACGCTCTCACAGAATACCAGCGTAAAATAGCAGCTTAACGCTGCTGTGTTCCATATGGTGAGTGTAGAGAACCGGAGACTCTTTTTATTGGAAACGAGGCATTTCATCTTAGTCCTCACGAGTGACAACGCATCTGTATTTTGATTCTTTATCGAGGATAGATGTAGATGTCTGAGTCACAGCAACCACTTACCATCAGGTGGAATGTGTGCTCATTTGTCACCAGATCCTATAAAAAAAATACTGACTCTCCATACCCTACAGCCCGAAACACAGCTATTTGGCATCAGAAATAGGTAATAGGATGATACACAGAGTCCTAGGCAGCAAGACTAGGAACAGTATTGATCTAGTACCTAGTACCTACCTCATCATCATCATCATCATTACAGCCCTTCACAAGTCCACTGCTGAACATAGGCCTCCCCCAAGCAATGCCACAAAGCACTGTCCTGAGCCACCTGCATGTCTTACCAGGTCGTCACTCCATCTAGTGGGGGGTCGCCCTACACTTCGCCTACCAGTACGAGGCCGCCACTCAAGAACCTTTCTTCCCCATCGGATGTCGGTTCTTCGAGCTACATGGCGGACCCACTGCCACTTCAGCTTACTAATCTGTTGGGCTATGTCGGTTACTCTGGTTCTACTGCGGATATCCTCATTTCTAAGTATATCACGCAGAGAAACCCCGAGCATAGGGGCTCGCTGAGCGACCTTGAGCTTCCTCATACGGCCAGCAGTACCTACCTAAAATGAAGTAATTAATGATTTCTTATATTTACACGAAGATTAAACATTAAAAGAAACTGATTTTTACGGATTTTATGGCGTTTAATTAAGTAATTAAGACATTGTTTCTATGATTTTCACGTTGGACTTTTTTTGCTTTTTTGCTACCAGAACAAGTTTTAATCGAAAAAGCACCCATATATGAACTTCTTATTGTAAAGTTGTAATTCGAGGGTTCGAATTGAAGTTTTAAAAAAAGGTAAAAATATTTTTAAAGAATTGATGTGTGATTCTATTTCTGTGTGTGCGTGGCATGAGTGAGTATTTTTGGATGTGCCACGCACAGACGTCGTATGTACATACGTGTCCCGTGGCATAGATGTGACATGGACATTATAGTTCGGCCGTTCAGAGAATGCGTTCCTGACACGTCGTGATTGAACTGACGACGTAACTTTGTAATGGCGTTGCAGTTACGATAAAAATATTTTGCTGGTTGTTTACCGTTTTAACAATTGATGAGCATTAAAACAACATTATTATATCAATAATCAATGAATGTTATAATTTTGTGCCAAACTGAGTGTTGCAAAACTTGGTAAACACTATTTTTCTAAATCTATACTGCGCTATTACAAGGTTATGTCAGCGCTTTATATTTGTAGTGCTGTGCTAACAATAACAGGCAATAACAGTATCGTAATCTGTTCTTATACAGTTATACTTTATAAAATAATACGTTTTGTTTTTCTTTTTAAGAATTTGAAAATAATGGACTATAAGATAACTTTTATTAAATATAAAAATAAAACTACGACCAAACCGAACGCGCGAAAGAACGTAGCATTTTTATATTTAGGTTGAAAATGGTAACCCCAAATGGCGTTATGGGCCGCCATTTTGTGACGCTAAAACAGTCGTCTGTTGTCGTTTCGTGCGCATAGACCACGTTCTTCAAGTGTTTTCGATCTGTTTTTATTTGATTACCCGACTTTCGTTTAATGGACTGTTTCTGCTTTTCAAACTGTCATCGGCGCTAAATCGGACTTCGATTGTGTTTTGTATTGCGTTCTTTTTACTTTTGGTGCATAATAATGCCTAAACGTGGACAAACATTGAAAAGTGGAGCCCGTGAGTTAATCATCAAGCTGCAAGATTACTTTGAGCGGGAGCGGCAAAATGGCGGACCCCTGTTACCTGTCGAACAAGTACAAGAACGCGTCTCTCAGGCGCTTGGAGTTAGCAAACGAACGATAACAAATATTAATAAAGAAAAGTTCGGCTCTACTGGCACGGAAGATAATATTTTACGTACTCCGAAGAAGAAACCTAGAACTAAACCCGTGACAGATATTGACACCTTTGACGCCGATGCAATCAGAAATCATATATATGGTTACTATTCCAGAAATGAATATCTCAACAGGAAGAAGCTTTTGGCATCGTTAAGAGAAGCTGGACTGTTTAGCGGGGGTAAAACTGCTTTAACTAAAATCTTAAAAGATATTTGTTTTTCGTATAAAAAACAGACAAAAGAAAAATTTTATTAGACCGATACGACATAATTTTAAAACGGATAAGTTTTTTGAGAGAAGCAAAAAATATTGATAACTGGGATAATGTCGTGTTCATTGACGAGACATGGCTAAACGCCAATCACACGGTTTCCCGTTCTTGGACGGATGATACACAAGCGTCGACGTCGAAAGTACCAATGGGTAAGGGGGCCCGTCTGATAATATGCCACGCAGGTTCTGCAAAATACGGCTTTGTGGAGAACGCGTTACTGGCATTTCAATCAAAAACCACAAATGACTACCACGAGGAAATGAATGCCACTACATTTAAAGAGTGGTTCCAGAACATGCTTTTGCCCAGCCTACCAGAGCCTTCTGTAATATTCATGGATAATGCCTCCTATCACTCGGTTCAAATACAGAAACCACCTACCCAAAAATAAAAATATAAAAAAGAAGAAATGGTGGCTTGGTTACAAGCAAAAGGCATTGACGTAAATATGCAGATGCTAAAACCAGAGCTAATAAAGTTAGTTAAAGAAAATAAAGCGGCAAATGTGCGATACGAAATCGATGAACTGGCTCTGGAGTACGGTCATCGCGTTCTAAGAATTCCACCGTATCATTGCCAATATAACGCGATTGAGCTAATCTGGGCTCAAATAAAAGGTTACGCCGCCCGCCACAATACTTCCCCGCCATTCAGCACGAAAAAGATGATGACCCTATTAAAAGAAGCCTGCGGGGAAGTCACAAGAGATGACTGGGCAAAGGTTGTTGAGAAGACTAAAAACCTGATTGTGGAACATTTTGACCGAGATATCAAGACTGATTCTGTTATTGATAATAATATAATTATACATGTTTTTTTATGTCTCATTATTTCTAAATGTATATTTTGTGTGTGTATTGATGCTAATAAACATATGTCTATGTCTATGTCTATGTAGGCGAAGATGATGATGAAGACACCACCTCCTCAAGCGAATCGAAGTCTGATTAATACTCTGTACGCACATTCAATTCAATGTACTTTATTGCATAGAAATACAGATTGTAACTTTGTAACAAAGAATAAATAAAACAATTTTATTATATTAATATTACCTTTTTTTGGTTTCCACTTAAATTACTAAAATATAAATTTTAAATGATTCCACCAATTTAAAACGAAAATAATCTTAAAAATAACGCGGCGGTTAATTTTGGAGGAACGGTAACGAACTCAGTGTTATGTTGTGCCCATCACTAGTCGTGACTAACTGATAGGTGTCAGGAACGCATTCTCTGAACGGCCGAACTATAAACATAATAATTGACAATGACAGCTGAGATGCGACTTTTGGACTTTGGACTTTTTGCTTATTATTTTATATCAATCTAAAGGTCTTTCACCAGTGATTTTAAAGATAACATGTCCTGAGTGGGCTTAGCCCACGTAACTGGCCTTTTACTTGTTAAACTTAATTTTTGTTTTGTCCATGTTAAGACCTATCCGTTGAGGTCATTGAGCATAGTGCTTAGGTCCTCCAGCGATTCTGCCATAAGGACTATATCGTCGGCAAATCGAAAGTGAGTGATGTACTTGCCATTGATGTTAATACCGTATCGTTTCCAGTCCAGAAGCTTGAAAACGTCTTCCAATGCAGCGGTGAAGAGTTTGGAGGATATAACGTTACCCTGTCTTACACCTCTCTGCAATTGGATAGGTTTCGTACTCTGGTTCTGTACTCGGATAGCCATCGTAGCCCTACTGTACAAGCACTTCAGCACTTCGATATACCGACAGTCAACTTGGCACCGCTGAAGGGACTGCAGCACCGCCCAAGTTTCGACGGAATTAAAGGCTTTCTCATAGTCCACATACGCCAGGCATAGTGGCAAATTGTACTCCTCGGACTTCTGTACAACTTGCCGAAGGGTATGTATGTGATCTATGGTGCTAAAGCCCTTTCGGAAACCGGCTTATTCGGGAGGCTGGAAGTCGTCAAGTCAGCGTGCGAGACGATTCGTAATGACTCTCGAAAACAGCACGTAGACGCGGCTCAGAAGGGAAATCGGTCTGTAGTTCTTCAAGAGAGCATTGTCACCATTCTTGAAGAACAAGACCACCGCACTTCTGCTCCACGCTTCCGGTGTAATATCACCATGGAGGACGGAATTAAAGAGCCTTTGAAGGACTTCAAGTACCGGTTTTCCACCCGCTTACAGAAGCTCCGCTGTAATTTCATCCTCGCCTGGGGCCTTGCCGTTTTTAAGGTGCTGGAGAGCCATTCTAATCTCGCTCAGACTGACGTCCGGGATATCTTCGGAATAGTGTCGGATAAGACTCGCTCTTGGATCGTTACTCACACTTGCGTGTGGCTCCAACGATGACATGTACAGCTGTCCATAGAACCTCTCAATCTCACTCAAAATATCAGGTGCCCCGAAAACAATGCTGCCACACTCTGTCTTCAGCTTTGACAGTTGGCTCTTTCTGGCAGACAGATCTCTGGCAAAGACTTTGGAGCCTTGGTTCCTCTCGATCGCTTCTTGAATACAAGCTGTATTGAAGGTGCGTAAGTCCCGCCACATGCATTTGGAGATCTGTCTGTTCAGTTGCCTGTATGCTATCAAATATGTTGAAGAATGTAGCTTCATCTCCCGTCTAACAGCCATGAGACTAAGAGTGTGATCGGAGAGCTTTTGTGTTCTTCTGCGGCGGGTCTTGCAGAACTTAGCTCCGACCGCATGGACAGTTTCCACGAGCTTGTCAATCATATATCGTCCACTTCATTGCAGTCTTCTAGGCACTGAAAACGGTTTTGTAACTTGAGCTGAAAGGTTTCAGGACTTTGGAACAGAGCACGAGGGGGACGGAGCGTTGACTTCATTAGACAATACCTCTCCAACTTAACGTTTAGGTTCAGTGTGCCTCTAACCATTCGGTGATCGCTACCAGTTTTCACCCTCGCGATCACGGAGACATCACTGAACAGTTGTCGTCTGGTCGTCATAATGAAGTCAATCTCATTTTTTGTCGGACCGTCGGGGCTCGACCAGGTCCACTTCCTGTGGGGCCGCTTCTGGAAAAAAGAGTTCATCATAAAGAGTCCCTCTTTCTCCACGAAGTCGGCCAGCTGCTGGCCCCTTGAGTTCCGTTGCCCTATTCCAAATTTCCCTACTTTCAACTCACCGTTCTCTTGTGCCTAGTTTTGCATTGAAGTCTCCCATTAACACCGTATATTGGGTTTTGGAGGAATGCATGGTTCTAGAGATATCCTCATACATTTCCTCCACCTCCTCATCGGGGTGTGCCTAGGTTGGTGCGTAAACCTGTATGACCTTTAGCGAATAACGTTTGGTGATTCTGAGTATAAGGTACGCAACCCTCGTCGACACACTCCCGATCTTTACAACGTTGTTAACGAGAGACTTGTGGACGATAAATCCGACACCTCCTTGGGACAGATGGTCCCGGTGATAGAGCAAGTTGCGGGATTCGAGGATTACCGTGTCCTCGCCCTCTCTCCGGACTTCGGATAATCCTATAATATGCCAGCGTAACTTGTCTATCTCTTCTTCCAGTTCCACAATCTTCTCGTTACCAGAGATTCTTAGCACCCCCTGCCCCACCGTTACCATGGTCGCCACCGTAGCCAGGAATAGCGGGGCCGCCGGGGACTGGGGGCCGTCTGTTTGTTGCTCTATTCATTGGGGGGTATTTGCCATAGTTGCCACGCTTGGCGAGCGGGTTGGCAACCGCAGTTTTTTTATTGTAATTTTGGCTATTATAAGGAAAATGCTGCTGCCCATCTCCTGCCTGATTCCATTTGTCGCCTTTTACGACACCCACGGGAAGATATGGGGTAGTGGATATTCTTGACCGCCACTACACGGCATGTATGTGTATTCAAGTATAACTGCATCGAGCTCAAAGGAAAAACTCTTCTAATACCCTGAAGGCCGTAAGCGCGTATGTGTGTGTACGTAAAGTATTCATGTATGACTACATCGGGCTCGAAGAACCAACACTCCAAACGATCCTCTTAAGAACGGTGGCGGGCATACGTGCGTGCATGTGTGTGTGTGTGTGTGTGTGTGTGTGTGTAAAGTATTCATGTATAACCGCATCAGGCTCGAAGTACTAACGCTTCTAACCATCCACTTAAGTACACGAGCGTGCATACTTGCGTGCATATGTGTGTGTATGTAAAGTATTCATGTATAACTACATCAGGTTCGAAGGACCAACGCTTCTAACGATCCCCTAAAGACCGCGAGCGTGCATATGTGCGTGCATGTGTGTGTATGTAAAGTATTCATATATAACTGCATCAGGCTCGAAGGACCAACGCTTCTAACGATCCCCTAAAGACCGCGAGCGTGCATATGTGTGTGCATGTGTGTGTATGTAAATTATTCATATATAACTGCATCAGGCTCGAAGGACCAACGCTTCTAACCATCCAATAAAGTACGCGAGCGTGCATACTTGCGTGCATGTGTGTGTATGTAAAGTATTCATATTTAACTGCATCAGGCTCGAAGGACCAACGCTTCTAACGATCCCTTAAAGACCCCGAGCGTGCATACGTGTGCGCATCTAAGTTTACGTAGATGCCCACACGTATGAATAGTAAGTTACGTATGTAACTGCATCGGGCTCGTGAAACCATCGCTTCCAACGACCCCTGAAGCTCTAAAAGTCATACCCTTAAGAACTAGAAGTTGCACGCACCTGGTCCCTGCGGCGGAGGGCCCCGCATGCCCTGCGCGTAGGCGCCGGGGCTGCAGGGCCCGCAGCCGGGCCGCGGCGGCGTCATGCGCGGCCCGCCCAGCAGCGCCGCGCCGCCCGCGCCGCCCACGCCGCCCACGCCGCCGCGCTCCAGCGAGTTGCCCATCATACCCTGACCTGCAAGCCCAGCGCTCCAGTCATAACGGTTTACACACATTTAAACACGTCGTTAAGTCTTAAATCATTTTTACTTAGTAATAGACAGCACGAGATTTAACGGCATCTTAAAATTGAGCAATGTTTGAGTATTTGGGCATAAAAGTGACAAACGAGCACATAGTCCAGCTGGTGGCAAGTGATAAAAAAATTGTCTCGCTGGGTTTCTTGCTGGGTCTTCCTAAGACAAAAGTATTTCCGAACCAGTGGTAAATTAAACTGTTTTTGGAAGAAAAGTTATTTCTTTATGTTTGAATACTGACTCTGAAAACGCACTTAAAGGGAACCACATAGTTTTTGTTACATGTTGTATATTGACCTCCCCATAGATTGCCTCATCGGAATGTCTCCTTTTTGGCATAATCGAACAAAGGTTATAAATTATTATTATAATATACTATCTGTCTCAGCAGACGTTGTACCACCCTTTATTGTAGGCAGCGCAAATTGATTTGAATTTAAATTTATTAATAACTCGACCTATGGAGTCTAGATTTTGTGCTTTTTCTTTTTAACACAAAAACCACAACATATATTATGAACAGGTGCATAATTTTGGTTCCCAAATATAGCATTTGTTGATAAATTGACTACAACGCCACCTATCGCATCCTAATATAGTTATGGACCTTCTAATCAAAACAAATATATACTGTGTGAATATGGCTTCAA
This sequence comes from Parnassius glacialis, assembly GCA_033319125.1. Classification (NCBI taxonomy): domain Eukaryota; kingdom Metazoa; phylum Arthropoda; class Insecta; order Lepidoptera; family Papilionidae; genus Parnassius; species Parnassius glacialis. The sequence continues at coordinate 68,063,487 of JAVANC010000004.1, read as the reverse complement.
TTGACCAACTCGTTCTGAAACTACACAATCACTAACAGAAAAGCACCAACAGTCCATCAGTCCATCTGTATAGATCATATGATAGAGTGAACTGCAGGTGTATTATGGCTGCGGCATGAAGATTTTGGTTTGAAGGACACTCCTCTCAAACCTTAAAAAAGCAGTGCAATACTGTTGTATCTCATATGGTGAGTGAACACAACAGAAAATTGTTCTTTTTATTTTTTGCATTTATCACTTTATTTTCACACATTCTGTGTTTAGTGGAAGAGAATACCAAAAGGCATTAAGTTCGCTCTTTGTACATACATACATACATATAATCACGCCTCTTTCCCGTAGGGGTAGGCAGAGACCACTTCTTTCCACTTGCTACAATCCTTACATACTTGTTTCGCTTCGTCCACTTTCATTATTCCCTTCATACATGCTCTATGGTTTAGGGTACTCTTGGCCTTGGCCTTTTCGCTCTTTGTAATCCTTTTTATTAAGGTGTACAATAAAGTATAAATAAATAAATAAAATTGGACCACACTTGCGGTACTGTCATTAAAACATATCACATTGTGTGTATGTCATATGTTTTAATTTTAAAATTAATAGATTGATTCACAATTGGCGAAGGGGCACCCATGAATTTTCTGTCACCAGGGCGGCGCCACTTTAGAGTGAGGTGAAAGATTTAGTAGATTTCATAGCAGGAGAATTAAATTTATCAAAAAGTGTGTAGAGATTAATGTTTCTTTCTGAAATATTAGTTGTATTTTATATTAATTTGATAATTTGATTAGAAATTGATATGATATATCTACTATATACTACGGATATTACTAAAAGTATTTAAAATTAAAAAAAAGTTAGATTGTGTTTAAAAAATTAAAGAATTTGAAAATGAGGCATTGTTTTGTGTTTTTATATACACTAGAAACACATACAACTTATAATTAAATCGTAACTTTTATCTATCTATAAATACAGGGTTATGTTTCAAAGAGTAGACAAATTTTAAGCTTAAGAATGTGTACGTATGTGGGATAAAGAAATGACTTACTGTAATCAGGTGTCTAGTTCACTGATACCACAATTCACCACCAATATGTCCATCAATGGCGGGCACGATGCCCTACAATTACCAGTTCTTATCACTGCGATCACTGCCTCTTTTTGACTCTATTATAATTTTTGAGTAGAATTATTGATGCGGAATTAGGATGAACTTCCTAATTATGATGAAATCCTTTTAAGGGTTTTTGCGGAACTCAGGCGCACAGGCTTGTTATCGACGCGGTGATTGATCAAAGACTGAAGGAGTAGGGTTCAATCAAAGTAGGAAGGTGACCAATGTGTGTGAGTGAATGAGTGATTGTAATAGTTAAATGAGTGTGTGAATAAAATGGCCAATCCAACGTACGTAGTAAAATAAAGCATTACCATGCATCTTGAATTTAAAAGATAAAAAGGAAAGAATATTTGTGTTGTTTTTTTTTATTAATTTTTCTTCATCATTGCCTATATTACTTATTCTGAACTTTCTCTGCAAATTTGGCCGGAAACAGAAACAGACACTTTTTTTATTCAATATAGATTATTAATAATACTTATCAAAAGTCACTCTTTTGATTAATTACCAATGGTTCGACAAAAACCTCTGTCCTGAGAAGAACCAGCAAGAAACCCAGCAGATTTTTTTTTAAATAACATCTCACAATCATGTAATCACAATTAACCGCACAAAACAAATTAGAAATAGCTTGGTAGCGATCACCTCATTCCCAGGGGTTATTATCATCCATTAATTCCTTAATATTATGATAACCCTTTTTATACAAACTTTTTTTAGTAAAGTTTTTGAACTTTTACTTTACTTTTACCGGTTACTGCAAAATAACCCAGTAGTTTTAACAGTGGTAGAGCCACGCGGCAGCTTTTGCTGTCGCCCGGATGAGCGGCTCAAACTGGGGTGGTACCACGACCTCACAGAATACCAGCGTGAAGTAGAGGTTTACCTCTGTGTATCGCTTGGTGAGTGCAGGTAGCCGGAGGCCCTTTTTACTGGAAATGAGGCATTCCATCTTAGTCCTCACGGGTGACAACGCATCTGCATTTTGATTTGTAATAGAGGATGGATGTAGATGTCTATGGGCCGCAGCAACCACTTACCATCAGGTGGACTGTGTGCTCGTTTGTCACCCTTATCCTATAAAAAAAAATAATGATAAAATCTGTGACCATCTGCGTGACAAATATGTTCACCTTAGTCCCAAGTAGCGACATCTGGTGAGCGTAAAATTATTGGCCCTGATTAAAAGTTTCTTACTTTTAAGGTTGACTAAAGATATATGATCATACCTGGGGGTCCGTTAAAGTCGTTGCCCATTCCCATCCTCACTCCCGAACGCGGTCCGCCTGAATACCACGGGCCTATGAACGGCTGCCCGGTGCCCATTAGTTGAGCCTGTGGCCCGTGGGGCGAGGGCTGCGAACCGGGATGTGGCGCTGGTGGCGACGGCCGCAGCGAAGAATTGGGGAAGAACCCTGGTGGCATACCACCGCCACCCATTCCTGAAACATTAAATAAAACCTGTTATTTGAATGTTAAAGCCAGATTTAGAATATCCAAACTGATACAAGTATAAAACTAGCACTGTAATCCTACAGCTCGATAAAGTATAGAATAGAATAGAATAGTGGTCGATAGTGAGAGTGTGGTCCTTCCCCGGTGGAGCCGACCCATTCGTGCTACAACTATAATATACTTGCATCATGGATCAACCACGTTAAAGATGCTGAAGGTATGGCGATTATGGAAAAAATAATTGACTTGTATTTTTCTGCATAAGGAATGAGCAGACAGCATGTTTAAATTGCAACACTCAAATGGTCTTGTTTGTGTTTGTTTCGCTGGGAAGGATTGTAAATTTTACTAGTAAAAACATCAAGTTGTGTCATGAAGGGCAACGCGAACTACTACAAAGAAATCCGAAAAAATTATATTTCATATTACCGGTAAGAAAAATACGGTGAAGGACTACATTCTTGTAGAATGTCAGCATAAAGTATGTTGTATGTATTGCTACTGTGATTCGTTCAGAGAACCGTTCATGCTTAGTCCTTAAGTGTGACAATGCATCTGCATTTTGATTCTCAATGAAGGATAAATGTAGGTGTCTATGTGCCATTATATACGGCTATGGTATAGTGTATATTATATGTGGCTATTATAGTGACAAAAACTGATGTATCATTTGATTTTTATTAAGTTGACTATAGAAAAATAAACGAAAATTTATCAGGAAATCTTAATATAACTGATAACCAAGTAGATGAGCAAATTGATGTTTCAAATACATACTTCAGTTGAGAAGAATGTAAGTATAATACCAAAGAAAAGGAATAAAAAATAAACCATACCAATAAAATAAACAAAGAAGCTTTGAATGTGAATAGAAGTATGGATCACATATACGAGGGCGGCACTGAAAATTTCGGGAATTAAGGAAGTGACACAACATTACTATTTAAAAATGTATTTATTGCTTTTCGAAGTATTCTCCGCGAAATTTGACACATTTTTCCATACGATGGAACCAATCATTGAAGCAACCATTCCATTCGGAAGTTGGGTTCTCCAAAATGGCCGTCCACAGCTTCTTCAGGTGATGAAAATCTCTGTCCACGCAATTTATTCTTTATTTTAGGGAAAGTATAGAAATCATTAGGGCTTAGGTCGGGGCTGTACGGCGGATGGTCTAACAATTCTGTTTTCTTGCTCTAAAAACTCTTTTGTGCTGTGTGCGGTGTGTGAACTCGCATTGTCGTGATGGAGGATGATGCGGCGGTTGCAGTTCTCTTTATGGAGCTCAGAAACGACCTGTGGCAAACAAATGCTAGCATACCATTCTGCATTAACCGTTCTTCGTCCCTCAAGAGGAATAGTCGTAACATGGCCGGTTTTGGAGATAAACGTGGCCACCATTTTTTTTTGCAATACTCCGTGAACGAACAATTTTTGTTGGCTTTTAACTCATTTTCGAACACTCAAACTCGTGACTGGTTTTTTGTTTCGGGTTCGTACGCGTATATCCAGGATTCGTCACCTGATACGATGTTGTATACAGCATTTGAGGATCCTGCGTGGAATCTTTCGAGAGTTCTGACGCACCAAGTAACGCGAGCCGCTTTTTGCTCTTCACAGAGCGAATGCGGTATCCATCGGGAAAACAACTTTTTTACACCTAATTGTTCATGCAAGATTATTTGTATTTGACTCATGCCAATGTCTAAAGTTGCCTGAATTTCGTGGTATGTCACATGTCGATCTTCCTCAATCAGCTTACGCACAGCATCAACGTTTTCTTGGGTGACTGCAGTTTTTGGACGACCTTGCGGGGATCATCACTGAGCTTGACACGTCCACGTTGAAATTCAGCAAACCAACGATAAATTGTGGTTTTGGATGGGGCTTCATCACCAAATGCAGAAATCATCCGGTCAACACACTGTTTTTGTGTTAAACCACTTCGAAAGTCATAATAAATTATCGCTCTTGAATTTTCTCGAGTCAATTCCATTTTCTCAACGACTAAACAAATTTGACAAAACCTTGCGACAAGACCGAGAATCGTTTTTTAAAAAATTAAATGGTATTCGATTTTTAAAACCAAGGACTTTTCAATTAAAAAGATTTTAATATGACAGGAACAGTGGAAATATTCCATTCCCGATACTTTTAAAGCAGCCCTCGTATAATATCATCAATATGGCAGAAGATTTGTAACACAACTTTAGGAATCGCTCGAACCGGGGTGGTACCACGACCTCACAGAAAACCAGCGTGAAGTAGAGGTTCACCTCTGCGTTTCGCTTGGTGAGTGCAGGTGGCCGGAGGCCCTTTTTACTGGAAATGAGGCATTCCATCTTAGTCCTCACGGGTGACAACGCATCTACATTTTGAATTGTAATAGAGGATAGATGTAGATGTCTATGGGCCGCAGCAACCATTTACCATCAGGTGGACTGTGTGCTCGTTTGTCACCCTTATCCTATAAAAAAAAGAAAAAAGGAATGTTAATCATAAAGTTATTAATATGTCTAAATATAGAAGACCTCATTTTGAATAAAAACCTTTTTATAGATTAAGGCAACTCTAAACTCACCATACCTAACATTTAAAAACTCAGAAGAGCTTAAACTTTAACAGCTATGTCAGAGAACCAGATGGGCTAATTCCCTTCATAAATAAGCCAAAAGTAATTAACTCTATTGATGAGGTAAAATTTTACAGCCAAGATCGTTCGTAGGACCCTGTTGAAGTAAGTTTGATGATGCTACTGTCGCTTATCTTGATGGAATACTATCCATATTACTAATGTCATGCTCATCAATGATTACTAAAATATATATCAAGGATTATGAACAAATTCATAGTCTCTTGTCTCATGATGATGGACTCTTACCCCCGCTGATTCGAAAATAGCTACAGTCATACCTATTAATAATAAAGGCGATAAGCTGTGACCTAATAAAGCCATAGAAAAGATAATAACTGAATTACTCAGAAAATAATTCCAAGATTATTACTACCTAATTTCAAATAAACAGCACGGATTTGTAGCAATTACAACTAATATGCTACAATATGTTAATGAATGGGTTACAAATCATGATAATGGATTTCCCACAGATATACTTTGACTATGAAAAAGCTTGTGACCTTATATCCTTATGCCGACTTATAAACAAATTAGAACATTTCGGTATACACACAAAATTGTTGGTGATTTTCTATCAAATATAAAATTTTGTATAAGATTTGAAAATATCATGTCTAAACCCAGGGAAATACTCAGCGGAGTCCCGCAGGGATCTGTTTTTGGACCATTATTAGTATTTGTCCTTTACGTCTCGGATTTAAAAAGCATATTACAGCTTACTACTTACTTACTATTCTCGTAGTTTTTTCCTTACACATAAATAATACATAATTTTCATATAGACTAAAGTATCTGGTCGTCATCTACACATCCTTACCATAGAAAAAGGGCAAATTCTATGCTGTATATGGTTGGTGTCTTACTCTTAAAAAATTTATCAAGATTTAGATTCCAAAAAAACATAAGACCAGAGGTCTTTAGAGTAAATATTTGATATGGGTCTTATATTTTCATGAAAATATACTGGAAAATGTTCGATGGAAGGCTACAGAGATGGTAAAATAACTGCAAAAATGACATATGATTCGCGACTGAAAAAGCTTAACCGAAAATCACTATAGTATCACTGAAAGAGGAGGAGTTCGTTTGAAACATACAAAATACTGATAGGATACTATGATGTGTCTAATCTGTTATGTTCGATTCAATTTTATTTGAATATTTACATTAGCTATTTATTGTTACCTCTGGGTTTCAAGATTAAATACCAGTCAAGCTAAGCAATTAAACAAGAAATACAGTAAAACCAGCTTAAGACTATTTTGAAGGTACCCAGCCAAAATCGCGACTTAAGCGGGAAAGCGTATTATGCGGGATAGGAAAAATAAAACATCATTTATAAATATTGTGTAGGTATTAAATTATAGGTATACGTATTTATAAATTTTTTAGAAAGGTATAATGTTGTACATATGTATATGTATTTAAATACATTACATCATAGTTAATTATTATTTATAATGACATTACTTAAAATAATCTCTTATTTTGGTTTGACAAAAATATTTTGATGTATTATTAATGACAAGGCTTTCAATATAATTTAACTTTTGCAGTGCGTATTCACTTTTCCAGAAAGAAGATACATAGCGCCTTAAATTGTTTACTGCTGATAATGCCTCTGTGTTTGCAAAATCGGAATTGACTCTCCTTCATCTTCATCATCATCACTTAGGGCCCCTTTTTGGGTGTTATTCACATCTTGAATAAGGTCTTCGATCGAACAGGTTTCGTAGAGTGCAACATTGTCATCAATGGAAGAATATCCAGAAAAACCCTGCAGTATCGCAGGTTCTTCTTCCAACACGGCATCAGCTTTGTTATTTCGGAAACCTGTTTTCTTGAAACAATTTTGTATAGTTTCAGGCTTAATTGCTTGCCATGCCGCTGCAATGTTTAGGATCGCGTCATGCACAGTCAAGGGTCGTTTGTTGTCAGGGTATTTCATTTCCTTAAGATAGCGATGTATCAATCGTGTTCTGTAGCCATGTTTAAGGACTTTTATAATGCCCTGATCCATCGGTTGCAACTTGCTTGTCGCATTCAGAAGCAAGAAAACAAGCCTGATGTTCTTTAGTTCAACATCTTTAGGGTGAGCGGGGCAGTTATCAATGAAGAGAATTATGCACGTACATTTAATCTGGTAGTGATCATCTAAAGCTTTTACCAGTTAATAAAACGAAGGCCAGTCATCCAAGCTCGAGATTGTGCATCATATGTTACAGGGAGCGATTTCACCTTGAAGCAACGTGGATTTTTCGCCTTACCAATCACTAGCAATCACTAGCAAACGTAAATTTTCCGACCCAGATGGCGTATTAGACGAGATGACGAATCGTATTAAGCGTGTTAAAAATGTATGAAAACATGCCTCAAGTTGCAGGGACTGACATAAAATGGCGTATTAAACGAGAAATCGTATTAAACGTGATTGTATTAAGCGAGTTTTACTGTATTTGTTTTCTGGGTCTAAATGCTTGTGATCTGTGGACACAGCAGTGCCCCCACCAAGTCGAGCAAAAAAGCGGCATGGCCGTACCATCTTTTTCTCGAAGCAGTTCAGGCCATTTTCAAAACCCTATAACTTCGTTGTGGATAAAACTAGAAGCCTGAATTTTCAGTAACCAAGTAGGCGTTGTATAAACTCGGTATATTTCAAATTTCATCTCATCTTTTATGTTTTAAATAAATAAATTGACTTGGCAATCGCACGAAACAATCTAATTTAATATAATATGTATTACTTGAGAGATATATTGTGTTTTCAGGCGATGGCCAAATCAATCTATTTATTTAAAACTTATAAAAGATTTTTGGTATTGATGTGGTCACTATAAGATTTTGTTAGGTTAGCTAATTACGTAATAATTTAAGACAGAAAGACCTTTAAGTAGGGACTGAATAAATTAACCGACTTGGTATTACATGGATCTCACAACTTTTTACGGTAGAAGAACTGAGTTGCGAAACTTGGCATTTTTTACAAGTTATGTTTTTGATGGCATTATTATGTATCATATGATCTATTCAAATCTACCACTAATTTTACTGTATAAACCTTTGAAATATTGATGTAGCAATATAGGTAGATTAGAAATAATTAGTGCCTCTCTATTTGCACTAATGACAAACACTGAATAACAAGTGATAAAATTAAAAATTATGTACAACCGACTTCAATATAAATAAAATGAGAACATCAATGCAGCTAAAGTCAATTAAATACACATTATTACGGATAACTCAAAAACTACTGGTCAGATCTTGATAAAATTTATATGGGACCACATGAGAAGCATCAGCTTTCAAACAAAAAAGGAATCATCAAAATCGGTACACTTAGAGAAAAGTTCTGAGGTAATACATAAAAAACTAGTCAATAAGTTCCTCCTTATTTTGAAGTTGGTTAAAAATGTTAGTTTAATGTTAATATAACAAACATACACTGAAACATGCATAGTTGTATGTCGTAATTTAAAATGAATAAAACACAAAATTTTCAAAATGTTATAATTAAATAATGCTTCTAGTTCACACATTGTGGCAGTTTAAGAGAATCTATTCCATTTTATCTGTAACAACGTATGAAAGTCCACTGTTGCATATAGGCCCGTATAGATTGCGCATGGCATGCGGGTTGACATCTACATTTTTTAAAATAATTTTGTGTTGTTACCACCCCCTGAATTATATGAGGTAGTGGATATTCTTACACCACCACTACACCAAAGAATCCATAACCCCATTTCATCCTGTAGGTGTCAAAAGAGGTGACTATAGAATATTCTAGAAGTATCTTTTGGATTTTAGTAGATAGCTGTATAACCACCTCATTTATGCAAGATGTTAAATCCCAAGACTGATGACAGAGAGCTGCATTAAAGGTACAAAAGGAAAACGACAAGCCACCATGTTCAGCAGTGAACACTTACAGGCTGATAATGATGATAATTAAGTAATGTCTGAGAGTACATTAACATAAGCGCCGCCATAGGGCTGCCAAGCCCAATCACACGAATAATCTTATTAATTTGAATAAGCTACAAAATGTGATCGATGCTCCTACAGTGAAAGCCTTCACGAATGGATTGAAATAACAATGGCAAAATTAATAATATCTCTGTATTTTGGTGTACAGTTACAGAATAATAAATTGCCCATAATATAATGATTTCTTATATCTACACAAAGACTACACATTAAATGTGATGAAAACGTCGGGAATTATAAAGTTAAATTAAAAGTGATAAAATCCATAACAATTGGTTTCATTTAACTGTCCATAATATTTTGCAGTTGAAAAATTTTACATTACTTTTTATTGATAAGGGTGGTGTTAGAATATCAACTTCCCCATATCGTCCCGTGGGTGTAGTAAGAGGCGACAGAGGGAAACTGTAACAGGAGATGAGCAGCAGCATCTTCCTGATAACAACTCTAAATTATAAAAAAACTGCGGTTGCCAAGCGTGGCAACAAAGGCAAAATCCTCCCTATGAGGCAATCTATTTGGGAGACCTACGTTCAGCAGTAAACTTTTATAGGCTGTAATGGTAAGAGTGATGAATGAGCAGTCTACCTGACTGTAAGTCGATACAGAAACCCATAGACATTTATTCTTGATTAAGAATCAATATGTATGTGATCAATATGATACGTCATCACCCCTGAGGACTAAGGTGGAGTGCCTCATATCCAATAATAAGTGTTTCCGGTTCTCTACACTCCCATGCGCAACACAGCAGCACTACGCTAGTATTTTGTGAGCGTGGTCCTTCTCAGGTCGAGCCGACCTATTCATGCTACAACCATAATATAGCTGCAGCATAGCTCTACCGCATACATAAATACACACAAAATATCAAAGAATATTTATTATATATGAAGTCCCTTAGCCAGAACACTAGTCTTCATCATCAAATATTTGCCATCAAATTTCATACTTTATATTTTCAAACAACTTCAAAAAGGGAAGAGGTTCTCAATTCGATGGAATAATTTTTTTTATGTATGTTCACCAATTACTCGATGACGCCTGAACCAATTTCGAAAATTCTTTTTTGTATCAAAGGGTATATTTCCCAAGTGGTCCTGTTTAAATTTTATCAAAATTGGTCAATAAGTTTTTGAAAAATCAACAAAAAAATCAGTAAATTATTTATATTGAAGTCGGATGTACAAAACTTATAATTTTAGCACTTGTAGTATGCATATTACATAGCATATGGACATCTTTATTGAAACAAAGTCTAGTTTAAGCTGGACACTATTTATTAATGATTTCTTATTTTTTTCTTGTTTTTTATTTTCTTTTTTTTTATTGAATAGGGTGAAAAAAGGAGCACACAGTCCACCTGATGGTAAGTGGTTGCTGTGGCCCATAGACATTTATCTTTGTTCATGAATCAAAATGCAGATGTGTTGTCACCCGTGAGGACTAAGATGGAATCTTCGGCCTCTTTTCCAGTAAAAAAGGTACCCGGTTCTCTACACTCACCATACGAAACAGCAGCGTTAAGCTGCTATTTTACGCTGGTATTCTGTGAGTGTGGTCCTTCCCCGGTCAAGCCGACCCATTCGTGCTACAACTATACTACAGCATGGCTCTACCACATATAAAATGAACACTGCACATTTAAATAAAACTAGATTAATAGATTTTTTTACATATATTATCTTATTTTATATTCATGTTTCAAGTACTTCACAGCACCCACGGTAATGGGGGGACTGAGGTGTTCGACGTCCCAATGTCATAGTTAACCACAGCTACCTCCAGATTAAACATTATTAATTTTTATTCTAATCTGTATTAGATCGGAATATAAAATAAGTTAACATACACAATAAAATCTATAAAACTAGTTTTATTGAAACACTATTTATAAGTTATATTTTGTAATAAGATAACAGCATAAGCTTGGTAGGTCAGGGGCTAAGCACTTCCTGTAAAATTCACAATATGCGAGCAACCCGGCGTTCAATCCCCTCTAGCACTAATGAAATTGTTGCCGATTTACCACATGCTTGGTGGTGAAAGCAAACATCCATTTCATTATTAAGTAAATTAATATGATGACACTTATTTCAGTTAAATGTGTTATTTACATATTTAATTTTATACCTTTTTATTATACTTATCAATCATATAATAACATAAAAGAAAAGCTTTTGGTATTTCCTAGCTAAAAAAAAGATCCCTTCTCAATTAAATTATTAAATATTTGATAACAAATTTACAGACTTATTATTGGTACTATTTCTTGTTTAAGAAAGCACTAGTCCCAACCAACCAGTGACCTTTCTAATTTTTTAGTATAAGCTACATAGCTATTTTAGCAGAGTAGTATGTAACTATCAAGATTACATTGTTAAAGATTGTGTTGTAAGACTGGAATCGATGACTATTTGCATAGTAAGATAAGAAATGTTGTGGCCTAGAAAACAGACTACTAAAGTCTAAAAGTACAGTTTTCCTATAATTGTATATAGATATATGCATCGTACCGTCATTGGGAGGCGCTGGGCCGGCATTGTGTCCAATTCCATTAACTCCATACCCGGAGTTGACAAATCCATAGTCGTGGAAAGCTTTGGCTTCAGATGAGTGCTCACATGAATCCCGTCTCTCGGGCGCTGCGCAATATAGATCCCAAAACACGCACCACCACGAATGCAGGAACCCAGGTGGTTCTCCAAGCGTTATATTCTTCTCCCATCGTATTTCCGAAAGGAAAGTCTGTGCCGCTTTCTGAGCCCCGACGTGTAGTAAGTACTCGTACACATAAAGTGCCAACTTCTCGCGAGCTTGAGCGTCCGAAGGCACTGTAGAGCCTTTGCCCTTGGCATACATATCGACTGGAAGCCGACGTTTATGTTGGAATTGTTTATTATTTACATTAACGCTTTATATCAATAAATTCAACTTCACAAAACGTCATTGATCGATGGCGACATTTGGCGTCTGTGGCATAGAGAAACTGGATTGTTCTCATTTACAATTGAACTGTCATAAATCGTTGTCTATAGACAGAACAGATTATGAAAATCCCTCAGTGCGACTTAACTTCTATGCTTAACTTTAGGGAGATACGTAGATGGCTTTATTTTTGCGTTTGTCAGTTAACGTTTCGTTGAATCCTCAATGACACTGGGCTAGTTTACGAGCTGCTAGTCAGTGAGTTTAAAAGCTAGCGAGTGAGCGAATAAGCGAGTGTCGATGAAACAAAAAACTTTCCACTCGCTCAGTAGCGAACTAGCTAGCTAGTTGGAACCACGTGTTGTTTTGCGTGACGTGTTAACTGCGTCTTTCGGCTAATGTTATAAGATAAAAAACTCTGTCAATAAACCACTGGAAGAACCATATTCGTCGCGTTTTTCTATCCACGGTCTTACCCATTTTCTTTTCTGTTTCAACTAGTTCAACAGCAACGATGATGACACACAGCTAGTTAACTAGCTAACAGGCCAACATGCCAGCGAATGGCGAGTAAATTAGCCCAGCTTTCTATTTTTCAAGCAGCTTTTTACAATCGGATTCACAAAAGCAGATTGAAAATAAGCTCAATGACACAGATCGAGTTTACAAGCTGCTCGCGAATTCGGTGACTTGTAGCTTGTAATCTAGCCCAGTGTCATCGAGCCTTGACTAAGGCTGATAATCTTCCAGTATCAAGATGTCGTTAGTTGGGAGTGAGGTGAAGGTTTTTGTTACACAATGTCGTAGTATTGAGAAGTTGCGTTTTAAATAAAACTATATCAGTTTCTAAATTATTATATTAACACATAAAAGAAAGCATTAGTGGTTTGCTTCTATCCGTATATCCGTAGTTTGGATTATTCATTTCTAATTTAAGAACAATAAAATATAAATATAATCACATAAAGAAACATTAAATCTTACATTTTCTTAATAAATTAACTTCAGTGCTATGTAATCTGTAAAGTATTTCACCTCATTCCTATGTGGCATCATATTGGTGTCAAAAAAATTGGATTCATTGTGTGAATATATAGTGTCAATAGGCTATTTCACTAATTCAGGAAAACCATTTTAAATGATTCTTTATTACAAAATAAAACACTACATTGATATTTTCGGGAGATCTACTGTTTTAACAATAAAAATCAAAGTTAAAGTTCAAATTTCAAAAACGCTGATTCTGTAATGGCACTGGTCATATGACATATGTGACATCACACACATGTAAACAAGTCAATAAACGTAATAAAACAGTGCAGCTTAAGTGGATTTTATCGTTTTTTTACCGAATTCAAAAAGGAGACGGTACTCAATTCGGCTATATGTTTTTATTCCTCATAACTTTTTTCTGGGAGTACCGGTTTCGATGATTATTTTTTTATTTTAAAGCTGGTGCTTTTTATGTGGTTTTATATAAATTTGATCAAGATCTAACCTATAGTTTTTTATGTTATTCTTAATAATTTAAATTGAAATCGGTTTTAAAAAAAATATCTTCAAATTTATTCGATAAAGTGATTTATAAATGGTGTGTTGTGCCACAACGTACTAATACAACTATAGGTAGTCCACAGAAATTGTTTTTTTCTGTTCTAACGAATCCCAAAGACGAAAAATGTGGTTACAATTAGCTCGAAAAGACCCCTAGACAGGGTTCCCCGTAGGGTTTTAAATGTTTATTGGTATTTTGTTTAGCTATCTTTATAGTTTTATTACTTTTTATAGTTTATGAGAAATTTCTAAATCTATCAACATAACCTAAAATGAGATTTTACAAAACCTTGATATTTTAAACGAATATTTATGCCGCTAGTTATAAGATTTATCAAAAAACTGTTTCAAAAATAGCTCAAAGATCGAATATAGCACCCAAAAACATAGAATGTGAACTACAATTATTCAATGCAGCTATGTTTACTCGTGTGTGACGTCACCAGAGTTGCAACCAATCACAGGGCGTTCCCACCATAGATAAAATTTCAAAAATTGTTGTTTTATTTTCATTTATTTTGCATAAAATATACATATTTTAGTTTAAAATAAAGTAAAATATATTTTTTAAGCTATTATCTGATAGGATGACCATAATTTGTAGTACATTTTTAAAGTTGTCAGTAGCCTATTACACTATTTCATAACTTTAAAAAAGACTTTAATATAACTAATGTCTCATTTATATTAGTCTTATTTAAAGTAATGAAAATATATAATTGATGTAACTTAAAATATATATATATATATATATATATATATATATATATATATATATATATATATATATATATATATACATATATATATATTAAGTTACTAAATATTATTATATTGAAAGAGATAGCTTAACGCAGTTGCGGAGTGATACTCTTTGGGAAAATTTCCCATCAGAGCTAGGAAACTGTTGCAACTTAAAAAAAATTGGATTTCATCATACTTTCACGTATTAAAGTTCATAGAGGCTGATTATTTGAGTTTTTTTTCTTTCAGAAAAATTAATTGTATCCTTTCCAAGCTTATTTCAGTCAACACATAGTTACAAATAAAGTTTTCATAAAGTAAACTAATATTTGAAATCTTTTTTTTAACTTTTACGTTTGCCTATAAACAGAAAAGACATTCCTTTACTATCAATCCATAAACTATTTCCAACTAGATGTCTGGATTAATGATTATTCATTAATTTCAACTAAAAGTAGGTATATGTAACGTTTTCATCACATCAATGTGAAACTATTTTCTGTGTGTATTCTGAATAATAATAATAAAAAATATTTATTTCATTTCCAATAACACATGCTTACATACAGGAACAAATATGATTACAATTAAATAAAGTATCAATAAGTCTAACAAATATAACATGTTATGATAAAATTAAAACTATGTGTAGCTTAATAATGTAGAATATACAAAAGAAAAATAAAAAGTCAAGTTTATAATATTAGCTACCTGCCTGAACTAGGTAGAGTACCTGTGTTTCAGACTTCACTTACACAATGGATTTAATAATGTAGGACACTAGAAATTTAAATAATGAAACTATATTATATAATAAATAAAATAACTAAATAACAATTAATTGTTCATCATCATCATCATTACAGCCCTTCACAAGTCCACTGCTGAACATAGGCCTCCCCCAAAGAATGTGGCATTCTTTGGGGGAGGCCTATGTTCAGCAGTGGACTTGTGAAGTGTGAAAGCACGGTCCACCTGCATCCATCGACTTCCTGCATGTCTTACCAGGTCGTCACTCCATCTTGTGGGGGGACGCCCTACACTTCGCCTACCGGTACGAGGCTGCCACTCGAGAACCTTTCTTCCCCATCGGTTGTCGGTTCTTCGAGCTATATGGCCGGCCCACTGCCACTTCAGCTTACTAATCCGTTGGGCTATGTCGGTAACTCTGGTTCTACTGCGGATATCCTTATTCCTAAGTTTATCACGCAGAGAAACTCCGAGCATAGCCCTCTCCATAGCTCGCTGAGCGACCTTGAGCTTCCTCATACGGCCAGCAGTGAAGGACCACGTCTCAGTTCCGTAAGTCATCACTGGCAACACGCACTGGTTGTACAATTTCGTTTTAAGGTTTTGAGGTATGTCTGACGAGAAGATGTGTCGTAGCTTCCCGAACGCTGCCCAGCCGAGTTGAATCCGTCGATTGACCTCTCGGTCGAAGTTGGACTTACCTAGTCGGACTATTTGTCCCAGGTAAACATACTCGTCAACAACTTCGAGCTTAGTGCTCCCAACAACTACCGGCATAGGTGTGACATGGACATTAAATATGTTGTTTTGTCCATGTTCATCTTAAGACCTATCCGTTGGGAGACACTATTGAGGTCATTGAGCATAGTGCTTAGGTCCTCCAGCGATTCTGCCATAAGGACTATATCGTCGTTTATTTAATTATAGTATATATTAATTGTTACCTACAATTAATACATACTATTTTAGAATTTCTAACAACTTCTCTGTGTCTTCGTAATTTAATTTATTTAGAAATTCCCTTACACTTATATTACAGTTCTTATAACTTAGACTATATTTTGTGACTTGTTGAGCTTGTTATATAGAAAGGGTTCTAAAAATATGTAAAATTTGTTCACAAATGCGTGTTTGGTGAAAGGGCTCACACAAACTAAGTCCATTCTTCTCCTGTCTATGGATTTTAACTTAAATGGAAGTTCCGTATGCTGTTTTAATATGATGTTCACAATAAAAAACTGACGGATAGTTAGTACACTACATGCCAATGCCATGAATGTTAACTATCTACACTTAGTGTACAGTACTTTTATTTTTAATAACATTAAGTTGCAGATATTTAATGTTATCTATATTGAGATTTTCATAACAAATTATCACAAAAGGTAAAAGTAAAAAATATACTTATATATTATTTACTATACATAAATTTTACATATTTAGTTTTCATATACTTAACAATTTTACCGAAATATTATTTTATGGCTAAATGTCTGTTTACATTTTCGCCACGATAAGCTACCTTTTCCGCACATTCTAATATCTTATACGATCCATAGACAAAAAAATATAATAACATGCATCAAAAGTCAGCAACGAAAATGCACAAAAGTCTAACAATGTCTATTCTTGTCTATTCCTCTTTCCTTTTCGTGCGGCCGTGTCACCGCGTGGTTCACAGCCGCGTTTCTCAAAAGAAACAATCAAAATGGCCATCAGACCTGTGTACAGACCTACAATCGTCAAGAAGAGGACGAAAAGATTTATCAGACATCAATCTGATCGCTATGACAAACTTAAACGCAATTGGCGTAAACCTAGAGGTAAGTTTCGACAATATTCCTACCCAAAGTTGCACCTCACGTTTTTCATTTTTACTTCCGTGATTTGAACAGTTTTATAGCCATTTTTACCTTAATGTTGTTTATTGTGTGTTAAAGGGTAAATTTTAGTGTTAACTTCATGATTATGTGCATATATTAAATTATATTATAGGTTATGTCACTCTTATTCATTCAGAAAACTTCTGAGAGGTTATTTTTATAATTTGTGTTTCATGTTTAATTTCGTGTTGCAAGGGCACTCTGTGTTATTCATTCTTAATATGATACTCGCAATTCGTTACCTTGCTAGAGCACTACCACCGAACCCTATTCCAGATTACTTACTCGTGTATAATTTGGTCATATTGGTGGTGACATTACATTGCTTCTCTTTATATTTTCAGTGTTATTTAGCGGTAAATTATCTCTACAACTAAACAACGGTTCTATCAGATACCACATCAAATATGATATGGCGCATGGGTATTATTTAAAAACAACAAACAGTGTAATTCCAATTACTATGTAAGAAGTATTAATGATTGCAAACAAAAAAAAATATTACAACTTATATACAACCATATTATATTCTTTAAATAAGCTAGACAACTGAAATGGTTTAGAAGATTCCCAGAGTTTCCAAATAAGTGGCCCGGTTATCACCATATGTGAGGTAGCTTGAAGGAGCACTACTCTCTTGACAATATATTTGTTATTTATAATAACTGACACATCGCTATGCTAAAATCATCAGCAATCTCATGACTAATATGAAAACTACTCTAAAATTACATTAGTAGAATTGTACATCTAGTATATGCATATTTATTATATTAAACTTAATAACCATAATATTAAATAGCAAATTTAAAAACCCTGGAATAAAAAGAGCGGATTATCTTCAAACGGCTTTTCTTGAATCACAGCTAAGGACATTCTTAATCAGTTGCCTTTAAAAAACTAACAGTGGTAGAGCCACGTGGCAGCTTTTGCTGTCGCACGGATGGGCCGGCTTGAACTGGGGTGGTACCACAACCTCACAGAAAACCAGCGTGAAGTAGAGGTTTACCTCTGCGTTTCGCTTGGTGAGTGCAGGTGGCCGGAGGCCCTTTTTACTGGAAATGAGGCATTCCATCTTAGTCCTCATGGGTGACAACGCATCTAACATTTTGATTTGTAATAGAGGATAGATGTAGATGTCTATGAGTCGCAGCAACCACTTACCATCAGGTGGACTGTGTGCTTGTTTGTCACCCATATCCTATAAAAAAAAAATTTAAGCTGATTCATCTGTTTGGGAGCTACGATGTCAGACAGACACAGATACACATGTTAAACATAACACCCCTATGTTTGTGCTGAGGGCTAAATATAATTTTCAAATTTGATATATGGGGTATCCAAGTTTGAGGTCTTTAAAGTGGTCTGCAGGAAAAATTAATTATGCAAGTGTTAAGCAGACCAATTTGAAGTTATCGAAACGAATGCAATTACGGTTTGGACACAATGTTATCTAAACATAATTGACAATGACAGCTGAGTAGCTGAGATGCGACTTTTGGACTTTAGCCTTTTTGCTTATTATTTTATATCAATCTAAAGGTCTTTGACCAGTGATTTTAAAGATAACATGTCCTGAGTGGGCTTTGCCCACGTAACTGGCCTTTTACTTGTTGTCACATAAATATTATCATTATCACAGCTGTGTACTGTCCACTGCTGAACATAGTAGCCCCCAAAGAATGCCACAAATCACAATCCCCAGCCTCCGGAATCAATAAATTTCCTACATGTCTTACCAGGTTTCATTCCATCTATTGATAGTTCTTTGAACTATATGGCCGGCTTATTACCACTTCAGCTTACTAATCCTGACATTAGGGCTATATTTGGTTGGTAGAACCCGACAGGCAGGAAGTGATAATAAATATTTCTTGAAATTAATTTGGTTTACCGAATAATTTTACCTGTTACAACAATTTCTAAATGGAAAGTCAAAAAGTATAAGAACTGAATAAATTATTTTTCTCTGATGCAATCTTCAGGTATTGATAACAGAGTGCGCAGGCGCTTCAAGGGACAGTACTTGATGCCCAGCATCGGTTATGGGTCAAACAAGAAGACCCGTCACATGCTCCCCAATGGTTTCCGTAAGGTTAGTAAAAAGTTGTATCTAAAGTACAGTACTTGAAAACTAATATCACCAATAACTTTCTGAACACTTAATTCTTAGTTTAAAATTGAAAATAGAAAACATAGCTTAAATACGAGAAAATGTTGTAGTGCATGTAATTAATGAAAGGATCAAAATTTTCCAAAATTAATCCCACCAAATACATCAATATTTGGGATAGTTTAGGATAGACACATTCATAAGAGTCAACCAGTAGTCGATCAGGTGCCCATAAATCACATGCAATGTGGGATAATTTCAAATAAAAGTAGAAAGAAGCCTCATTTACTTGTATTTTCAAAAACTGCAATAATGGTATATAATTATTTATGTATTTAAACTTCAGTTTACAATTTAGCTACTATTTGAAAAATAACCCTGTATAGATTTAATATCACTTTTCCTTACCTTAGTGCAGCATAGGACTTGTGATGGGCTGAAATGATTATGATGATGATGATGATGATCGCCCAATACCATGAATAAAAACGGCGAGTCAAGCATTCGGCTGATAATATGCTGAAACAGTTTGTATGCATTTCCCTTAACAAATTACAATATAAATTACAACAATTAACTAAAATATCCAAATGATAAAATAATCAATTGAATTCCAGCATTTCTTACTGTTATTTAACTGGGAAAGAAATTGGTTTTCTTACAAACAAAACATTAGCAAGGGCACTCTGTGTATTTCATCTCAATATAATATTCACAATTTGTTACCTTGCAAGATAAATTCTATCGATACCTATTCCAAACTACATACTACACATTTTGTAGTTTGGTCATAGTGGTAGAAACAACTATTTTTCAATACACTTTTTATTATATTCATATATAAAAGTAGAACAGATATATCGATATGTGACACAGATATCTGAAATATTTTGATTTCTAATGTATGACTGTAAAAAAAGACTGTGGACGATCCGTGAGGTATTGTTATATGATTCTGTTTCTGGAATTATTTTCAGAGAATAAATAAAAATTATCCTTGCAAAATACAAAATAAAATTTAATTAATTTATTTGAAAGCCATATTTCATTCAACTTCAATGAATGTATTTCTCATTCCTAATTAAACAATGTAACTTCCAAATTTAAAATCGATATTTATCGATAACATGCCGAGTGCCATCTATTTTAATAACAAAATTGACTACAATTAAATTTTTATTTACATTTTAACAATCCAGAACTAGGCTTATTAAGTCCTAGTACATACACAAAATACACTCAACAAACACTGACAGTAGATATGATAAAAAAAAATAGAAACAACAATCAACTGAACTGTTGGTTATTCTAAATATTCTAACTCAATACTCAACAAATACGTTCATATACACAATCGATTACTTTAAACTAGACTTACTAGGCAAAAAAATTAAAATCCTAAATTGAACATGGGTGAAGTCGCGGGGAAAAGCTAGTAGTTTATAAGTATCATTAATAAATAATTGCTGCGATAATTGTAAATAATTTAATTTTTTTAAAAACGTTACCCCTACACTAGGATTTTCTCCTGTATCGCAGAGGCAGTTTACAAACACAAATTGCACATGGACAAACATCCAGACCCGGAACAATTATTTGTAGGCCATACAAATACTTGTTCCGTGCGGGATTCGAACCCGCGCCCCCAGCGCAACAACTCATTGCTAAGCCACTGCACCACGGAGCCGTCAATCGTTGTTTCTTAAGTCGTCCCATCTTTCTTTAATGGAACCATCATTAGTGTACGGTCCACAGTTTTATCTCAGTTCAGTTTTTTAAATTAATCAATATAGTCCACTTGCTCTGTCTGTCCTTTTCAGGCACAGGAAACTAGTTGCAATATAATCAGTACGAGACACGTTTTTTACATCAAAATAACGAAACAACTGAGGTCACTAGATGTATCACGCTCGTGAAGTGCTTGCGGATGGACATGCTCATATCAAACCACTAATACGGACACGCCATGAATATTCAACTTACAAGCAAACCACTCGTGAACGTAACCATACTCCCAAACACACTTAACGAACGCATGCGCAAGTATGGCAGTGCCTTTAGGGAACTTTATTAGGCTTACAAACTAATATGTATCGTCATAAAGTTACAAAATGGTGATAAAAATTGATAATGACAAGTCTCGAAACCATTTCTTTCACCAAATTACTCACAAAAACAATAACAAAAAAAACGCATCGGGTAATGGGCGGCATAAATTAAACATACCACTACTCAGGGGCGGACCACGAATTATTGGAGCCCTAGGCTAACACCATTTGGGGCGCCCAACCTAATTAATCAAATTAATGGCCAATTTATCAAAAAACTATTCTATTTATTCTTGATTGATGTTTACTGATATTACTCTTTTCTAAAATTAACTTTTTCATCATCATTTTCACTAAAAGTCATGAAAGTTTCATAATATCATAATTATTTAAGAGCTTTGATAGGCATTACATTCAATGGCTAGGGCCCTTTTATATCCACGGGACCCTGGGCAGCAGCCCACAAAGCCCATATATAGATCCGCCCCTGCCATTACTATAATTACTTTTGCATTTCCAGGTCCTGGTCCACAATGTCCGCGAGCTGGAGATCCTTATGATGCAGAACAGGAAGTTCTGTGCAGAGATCGCCCACGGAGTCTCTTCCAAGAAGCGAAAGAGTATCGTGGAACGCGCGCAACAACTGAGCATCAGGGTCACCAACGCAGCCGCGCGTCTTCGCAGCCAGGAGAACGAATAAGCTTAAGACAAATAAAGTCATATAAAATTCTCGTTTGTTTCTCTTTTTTTTTTTGACAACAACTTGTAAGGGTGACCCCTTATTCTAAAAAAAACAAGGACACCATACTTGATGGTAAGTGGATGCTGTGACCCATACATCTACATTTATTATCAATTAAGAATCAAAATGCAGATAGGTTGTCACCCTTGAGGATCAAAATGGAATGCCTCGTGTCCAGTAAAAAAGGTCTCCGGTTCTCTACACTCCCTGTGTGTCCTACGTGTTTTTTTACGTGTTTTCTTTGAAATTGAGAGTGACTTTTTATGCAGTGATTACAAACCTTTTGTACTATTATTTGTTTTATAAAAAAATCATTTATATAAGTAGGTATTTACAGCTAAATCACCCTGGAAAACCTTGGTTTTTATTAAATTAAATTTTTACCTAATAATAACATTTGTAAATATTAAAGAATCAAGACCTTAATTTGGAAAAAAATAAGGTTTACGATTCATTGATATTTACAAATGTTAAATATTATTTAATGTTATACAAATGTAAAAGTAAAGTCGATTTGAAAATGTTTAATTAGTAAGAATAGCAAAACAATTGTTTTCAAAAGGTAAAATACGGCGGCGGTTTGATAAAAGACCATTTATTAGCGAACTTTGTTATGCATGAACGGTTTCAAGCAAAAATAAACCTTATACCATATCACAAGAGCACATGGTACTTCGTAGGTCTATTCGGGCATATGATAGTAATCACAGAACACTATTACTATAAGACGGTAGTTCAACCATTTTAAGCAAAATTAAACAAGACAAACTCATTGTATTTTTTTAACAGGAGACTTGTTTTCCAGAAATTTATTTACAACTTTAGCTTGTGAGCGATCGCAATGAGTGCTATTATTTGTTACTTATTAGACTATTTTTCCACAACATGATTGAAAACCCACAAAGTAAAAAGAGTACCATGTACATGTTAAAAAAGGGTTGTCAACCCCTAAAAATTTCAAATTTTCAAAATAACCAGAAACGAAGCTGTAGGCATGAACTACTTGCAAAATAATGAATATTATGTTCTGGATAAATTTTCCAAAAACGCATTTTGAGCGAGTTATAACGATTTTTAAAAATACACGAGTCGTGTGTCATACGCCACACACAAAAGTAATTGATGGCACGTCTGGCGTGCCATTCGCACTGAACCGGTTAATGAAAACTACATAAGCATTACTACTATAAAGCTGTGTATCCATTTCAGCAGCCTCTATTTGAGACTACTCACCTTGAGGCAGTGGGTCGAGACCATGAAGCTAATACAAAGGGGAGACGGCATAATCAACTGTGCACTGTGATTCTAAGTAGGTCCTGACGTCATCATAGTGGGCGTGGTTTTAGTTAGTATACTGTCAGCATTCGTCCTGTGCGCTTATGTGTTGAAAAAATCGCAAATCGGTGTATTTTCGTAGTATTAAGAAGAAAAGGATGAAGTGTTGTGTTTTATTGTGTAAAAACTACTTAGATAGACGCTCTGATGTTATGGATGGCATCACATTTCATTTGTAAATAATTTTGCACCTAATTTATTAAAATAGTTCTAGAAAAATCTCTTTGCGTCGGCTTTCAAATATAATAACTATATTCGACACTAGATGGCAACACTTTGTGTCATGTGAAATAAAAATATAAAGGTCCGTAGAGCTCAGTATTGGTAAAATAATCAAACGAAGGTGCTGAAATTTGTTTTGCATTCAGACATAAAGAAATTTTAATCGCAAAATATTATTTTTATAGTTTATAATCATTTTGAGAACAGGCCATATTCTCGTCAAGTAAACCTCATAAAAATAACAAAAAGACAGGGCCCTAATTAGAATTGAATTATTTTTCCCAGTAATCCACAACTTTTAATATTAAAATGCAGGAAATTGTACTTAGGCTGATTTTTACGAAATGTTTAAGTTATATTTAAGTGACAATCTATATACAAAGAATCACTTAAATACAATTTAATGTTCTTATATTGGCATTCAAAAAGTGCATTCGGATGCCTAATTTGGAATAAAATATTTATATTTTAATTGATTTGTATATAAAATTATATTAATTATAATAATTTGTCTATTATTTGTTCTCCCTCAGAGCCCACACATAAATAATAGTCCAGCCGTTACTGCGTGAAAAAATTACACATACACAGTACATACTTAGTGTGGAATAAGCTCAAGGAGACAGAAAGAACACACAAAATGTCGTCTTTATAATCTTAGTGAGATAAGTAGGATATTTAGTTCCAAATTAAATATCCTACTTAATATTGAACATAGAATATTTAGTTTCAAAGAGACTATTTTATGGATAAAATAAATATTTCTTGAAGGTTGACTTTCACGAAATGATAAACATATTTAAATTGTATTTAGGTGATTTTTGCATGTAGAATGTCACTTAAATATAACTTAAACATTTCGTAAAAATCAGCCAAGTACAACTTCCTTCATTTTAATATTGAATGCTGGGTTACTGGGCAAAATAATTGAATTCTAATTGCGGCCCTGTCTATTTGTTATTTTTATGAGGTTTACTTGACGATAGATGGCGGCTTGTTCCCAAAATTATTATGAAAATTGAAAACTATAAAAAAATTACTTTGGCGATTAAAATTTCTTTGTCTGAATGTGTTTGCTTCATGAGATAGACCCTCCAATGTTATGTATGGCATCACATTTCATTTGTAACTAATTTTAATTTATTAAATTTAATTTATATAAATAGTTCTAGAAAAATCTCTTTGCGTCGGCTTTCAAATATAATTAAATATATTCCACACTAGATGGCGATACTTTGTGTCCTGTGAACTAAAAATATAAAGGTACGTAGAGCTCAGTAATGATAAAATAATCATACGAAGGTGCTGAAATTTGTTTTGCATTTAGACAGAAAGAAATTTTAATCGTCAAAATATTATTTTTATACTTTATAACATTTTGTGGACATGCCGCCATCTACCGTCAAGATAGCTAAGCTACATTGCAACATCGATATGGAAAGATTCGGGTAGTTTTACTATTCATCGGTAGATGTAGATAACGTAAAGTGGGCGGGGCTTTGCATCCCCTCACCCCGCAAATTGTCACGCGTTGTTACATAGTGAAATTTAATAACAACGTCTCCTCTTTGTATTTGCTTCATGGTCGAGACACATTGTGGATCGAAGGAGGCGACGCGATCCAGTTCAGAGCAAAAGCGTGATGGCACCAGACGCGCGTAGAGTAGCCGCTGCTTTAATAGTCATTAACACTATTTAAAAAAAAAGAAAATACAAAAGCAGAACCACCGATGCTGGATAAAAGAGTTATATCGCTATAGAGTTCAGCGATAGTCGAAGTAGTTCAGAGTTGTCGATCTCCATTGGTAGAGTTGCGATCTGAGGCGACACGCACAGCTCAGACTGAGGCGACTAAGCGCGAAAAACCGAGACAAAATATGGCTCGGCCCGCAGCGACAAACTGGCTCATGGTGCGACGTGCCTCAGGTTGAGGCATCTCGTCTCCAGCACAGCCGCTCGACACTGATACTTAGCTTAATAGCTTACGTTTTCGTGAAGTAAGTAGAGATAATCAATCACCAAGAGACCGATCTTGACATACCGCTTTTACCTATTTTCTACTGACTTCAACAAGGAGGCGGTACTCAATTCGACTGTATGTTATTCTATGTGTTATATGACCCCCTAACTTTTTATTGAATGAACCGATTTCGATGATTCTTTTATTATTTGAAAGCTGGTGCTACACATGTGGTCCCATATACAATTTGATCAAAGTCTGGCCAATAGCTTTTGAGTTATTCTTAATAATTTATATTGAAGTCGGTTGCACAAAATTTTAAATTATGTGCTTTTCTTTTTGGCACAAAAACCACATCATATATTATGAACTGGAGTAATTTTGGTTCACAAATATAGCATTTGTTGATAAATTGACTACAACACCACTTATCGAATCCTAATATAGTTATGGACCGTCTAATCAAAACAAATTTATACTGTGTGTATATGGCTTCAATTGACCAAGTCGTTCAGATACTACATCCCATATAAATTTGCTCAAGGTCTGACCCCTATTGATCAGACCTTGATCAAATTTTTTTTGAATTATTCTTGATAATTTATATTGAAGTCGGTTGTACAAAATTTTTAATTTTAAATTATTTAGTTAGTAATTGTTGTAGGCCTACAGTTTCATTCGTGATGCACTTGGTTCACGCGGGATTTGTCATGGTCGTGTACATCTTAGAGTTGCACAGCCGAGGACTAACAAATGGATAGGGTACTGTGACCATTTTTATACGGGCTTGACATGTGAATAATTTGATGTAGATTGTAATACATTGCCATGTTACCATCGTCCTATGTTGTTCCAGTTTTAATCGCCAAACGGCGAACTCAAGTCCCTTCTAAGATCGCGTACTACGGAACCCTACATTGTGCATGGCCGATTATAATTTTTAGTTGTCATCAGAAAGACGCTGCTGCTCGTCCCCTGTTTTGGTTTCCCTCTGTCGACTCTTACGACACATACGGGTCGATATGGGGTAATGGATGTTCTTATACCGCCACTCTTCGGAAGACAACGTATTACGTGGTAGAGCCATGCTGTAGCTATATTGTGGTCGGAGCACGAATGGGTGGGCTCGACCGGGGAAGGACCACTCTCACACAGAATACCAGCGTAAAATAGCAGCTTAACACTGCTGTGTTTCGTATGGTGAGTGTAGAGACCCGGAGACCCTTTTTACTGGAAACGAGGCACTCCATCTCAGTCCTCAGGGGCGGCACGTCTGCATTTTGGTTCTTAATTGAGGATAAATGCAGATGTCTATGGGTCACAACATCAACTTACCATCAGGTGGACTGTGAGCTCGTTTGTCAACTTTATTTTATAAAAAAAGAAGACAACAGAAGCGGAAGTGTAAATACTATGAAAAAAGTACAAGTCCTTACAAATGTAACTTTTTATTAAATTAGTATTTAAACTTATGTAGCTGAAAGTAATATTTATAAAAAGTAGTTTGGCCGTTTCTACACCTAGAAATGGGCCGGCCAGCTCGACGAACCGACAGCCGATGGGGAAGAAAGGTACTCAAGTGGCAGCCTCGGACCGGTAGGAAAAGTGTGGGGCGGCCCCACTAGATGGAGTTAACTTAACAGGCCGTCCTGTTAAGTCATCCAGGAAGTTGATGGATGGTGCTTTGTGGATTCCTTGGGGAAGGTCTATGTTCAGCAGTAAACTTGCGAAGGGCTGAAGATATTTGTGAGTTTGTTATTCACCACATACTCTTGAAGGTGTGACTGAGTCTGCAAAAATAGATTGTCACTCTCGTTAACTGCTCGAGCTTTGGTGCTCGAGTCTCGCTGGTCTGTATTTTATTCATTTAAAAAGTAAAAGTACTTAACGTCATTTTATACGTGGTAGGGCCATGCTGCAGCTATATTAGTAGTATACTTGTAGCACGAATGAGTCAACTCGACCAGGGGCCACGGAGACCACGCTCTCACAGAATACCAGCGTGAAATAGCAGCTTAACACTGTTGTATTTCGTTTGGTGTGTGTGTAGAGAACCGTAGACCCTTTATACTGGAAAAGGGTTATTCCAATTTAGTCCTCACGGGTGACAACGCATCTGCATTTTGATTCTTTATTGAGGATAGATGTAAATGTCTATGGGTCGCAGCAACCACTTATGGTGTGTGATCGTTAGTCATAATCATGCTATAAAAAATGTGGCATTCTCTGCCAGTCACCCTGGATGCCAAAGACAATTGTTGGCAGGTGCGAAACATAATACAAAAATAACCTATATGTATATATATATATATATATATATATATATATCTTCTTATATATAAAAAGTACGTGTCACGTTGTTTGTCCGCGATGGACTCCTAAACTACTGAACTGATTTCAGTGAAATTTTTGGTCAATGTGCAGTTTGGTCCAACTTAAAAGATAGGATAGCTTACATCTCAATTTATAGTCGCAATACAATATTATTTTATTGAAAATTATTTGTCTATTATTTGACAGTCACAATTATCTGTTAGCTCCAAACGATTCTGTCAGATGACGATATCTGTTGACTGGATTGAGTAAATATTCAATAGATGGCGCTAGGATAAAAATACAAACGTTTAATATAAGCTACAATTTAGTAGTATAACCACCACGTATTGCTGTAAGTATTCAACAGATGGAACCGATTTCAATGAGATTTTGCAGACTGGTCCAACTTGAGAGATAGGATAATTTTTATCCCGATAAGTGACCCTCAATTTTTTTATTGCTAATTTCAGGAGTTTTTTTGGTAAAGTAAATGGTTATTCGGAAAGGAAAGCAGAACAACGTCTGCCTGTTCAGCTAGTATATATATATATATATATATATATATATATATAGTTTGTGTATCTGGGTTCAAAGTTTACGAGAGATGGAAAGTGTGCGTGATATCGAAAGAAGAGTGAATGCAGGAAACATGGTGAATGGAGCTTTGCACTCCTTTATGAGCTGTCGGAAGGTGTCTAATAAGGCTCGTTTGGCTGTGCATGAGGGGGTGTTAGTTCCAACACTCATGTACGGAAGTGAAAGTTGGGTATAGCAGAAGAACCTTGAAAGCAGAATAAATGCAGTTGAGATGAGAGCGTTAAGAAGTATGATAGGAGTTAAACTGAGTGACAGGATAAGAAATAACGAGATAAGGACACGTTGTGGTCTGAAAGAAGATGTGGTGACAAAAATTGGGACAGGTATGCTGAGATGGTATAGCCATGTCGAGAGAATGAATGAAGAACGATAGACGAAAAAAGTGTATAAGGCGAGTGTGAATGAAAGTGTTGGAAGGGGTAGACCTAGGCGGAAGTTTCTAGATCAAATCAGGGACGTCTTGAAAAAAGCCCAGGTCAAGAGTACCCTAAACCGTAGAGCATGCATGAAGGGAATAATGAAAGTGGACTAAGTGAAACAAGTATGTAAGGATCGTAGCAAGTGGAAAGAAGTGGTCTCTGCCCACCCCTACGAGAAAGAGGCGTGATTATATGTATATACATAGTACATATATACACAACACATTTAAATATACATTCATATATATATAATGTGTATACATGCTTATAATCTTTATAAATAAATATCCGTAAGAATATACCTAATATAAATTAAAAAAAAAAACATGCGTGAGTGTCGTGAAACACTCGGTTGAAACGAAGTTCCTTTCGTAGTATATTATTATTGATGATTTGAAAGGGTCCAACAGACAGGGATTAGTCCTTTATTGACGAAACGATTCTATCCCGAAACTCAAATCGCACGACGTTGGGTTCGGGAGCAACAAGGTGGAAGTGACCCCCGTGAAGGAGTGTCACATAATTAAGAGCGTCTGTTGCCCTTTCTGAACAGGTTAGACGACTAAGATTGCGCGTCCTCTTGGAGTGCTCCCGGTGTCGACGACCGGTCAGTGGACTGTAGTTTTAACTTATTTGGAAGGTGCTTTAGGAAATAAAACAGTAATTTATCTTCGAAATTTCCCCATAAGAGTGTAACGTTGAAACTTACTACTTTCCTATCACTTCCCTATCGTTTTTTTTCTCTTGATTTAAACTATAAACCGGTAGTTGGTCCCGAACGAATCACCCACCTTGTCTTCTTCTGCAGGTAAAATACTTTTATTCGTATTGCACTGCTGATTACTGTGACAAATGTAACAACTGTAACACATGACTAAATTAATCTAACAAGTACTTTTATGGAATTAACTCTCGACCAAGGAATCAAACTCCGAACTTTTGTTCAACATTATCTCTTCTCTTTATATATAAAAAGAACGTGTCACGTTGTTTGTCCGCGATGGACTCCTAAACTACTGAACTGATTTCAATGAAATTTTTGGTCAATGTGCAGTTTGGTCCAACTTAAAAGATAGGATAGCTTACATCTCAATTTATAGTCGCAATACAATATTATTTTATTTAAATTTATTTGTCTATTATTTGACAGTCATAGTTATCTGTTAGCTCCAAACGATTCTGTCAGATGACGATATCTGTTGACTGGATTGAGTAAATATTTAATAGAT
This sequence comes from Parnassius glacialis, assembly GCA_033319125.1. Lineage (NCBI taxonomy): Eukaryota > Metazoa > Arthropoda > Insecta > Lepidoptera > Papilionidae > Parnassius > Parnassius glacialis. Next base: position 68,033,444 of record JAVANC010000004.1, on the reverse strand, counting down.
GGCGCTATGTTAAAAATACAAACATTTAATATAAGCTACAATTTAGTAGTATAACCACCACATGTTGCTGTAAGTATTCAACAGATAGAACCGATTTCAAAAAAAATTTGCAGACTGTGTGAAGTTTGGTCCAACTTGAGAGATAAGATAGTTTTTATCCCGATAAGTGACCCTCAATTTTTATATTGCTAATTTCAGGAGTTTTTTTGGGAAAGCAAATGGTCGTTCGGAAAGGGCAGAACAACGTCTGCCTGGTCAGCTAGTATTGAATATATTTGCTTTTAACATAACATTCTTTATTCGAAGTGCCTTATACAATTTAATAGCAATATCTTCAGAATGTAAGTTAATTATTATTATAAGGAATGAAAATGATAAAACTATTGTTTAAGCGCGTCGCCAACAGTATTATATTACTGATTAACAAATACAAATAAATAAATAAATATTAAAATGAACTTTAACTCTATTAAAATGAAGCGTTATTTAAAATAAAATAATATTTCTTTCATGGCAGGATAAGAAAAAGTGCGAGGGAGATGGATAGTATTCCATCTCGCTTCCTTATAGCCGCCAAGGCCGTCTACACTACGTCGGAAGGGGTCGTGACGGAAAAATCTTACACTTTTTCTCGCCTAGCCTCCATCTATATAAGGAACTTTGTTCCAATAAACATTGAACAAAAAAAAAAGAAAAATAATGTCAGTTAGTAATTCGCCATCAGGTAATGTTGTCGTAGAAGTAATTTGAAGGAGTTCCTCTTTGTTGCATTCTTAATATGATTGAGGGCGGTGTTCAAAAGATGTATAGCCTGTATCGTAAAAGGAGATCTGAAAAAATTTGACCTGTGCTGTGGAAACTCGATCCTTAGAAGGTTTGATTGTCGTGATGTTCGACTATCGATCGAATCAAGAAAATGAAAGTTATCCTTAAGAGAAGAGGCGACCTTAGATCGCTTAAAATTTAATAAAGTACGAGTAAATTTCTTGAGCATCTCCTTTGACGTATAGGTAGCCATTTAAGCTTTTAACGATAGGAAGATACGTGGTCATATTTACGTAAAACGAAAATAAACCTTCTGGAATTATTAAGAAGGCATTCCAACTTATTTAGAAGATTTTGCGACATATCTGGGTAACCTACCGGGTCCAAATGTGAATTTAAACCATATGAAGACCCATTCAAATATACACGAAAGATTTCATCAAAATCGGCAGAGCCGTTTTCGAGTTTTTGCGAGACTAACAGACAGCAGTTGATTTATATATATAGGCTATTCAGTGGCTACGGAACGAAAACGAAATGGGACGATGTGATGAATTTAATTTAGATTATTGATTTATACTGATAAGATTTTTTTTACTTTATCATCATCATCATCATTTCAGTCATTTACAAGTCCACCGCTGAACATAGTCCTTCCCGATGGAATTTTATATACAAAATAATGGTGATAAACGAGTACATAGTCCACTTGATGGTAAGTTGACACGTCTACCTGACGTATAGATGGGCGGACCAGTAGAGTCCAAGGGGGTGGCATTGGCCGTTAGTTTGAACAGCCTTCGATCGGGTTTGGCACGAAGCACTCCTTTCGAAGCTCCCTTCCTATGGGCTTCCCGAGAAATTGTGCAATTGGATCACCAGTTTCCTTGCTGATCGGAGCATCAAAGTCGTAATAGACGGTGTATGCTCCGATTACAAGCCTATCAAAGCTGGTGTTCCACAAGGCTGCGTGCTATCACCAAAGCTGTTTCTTCTGCATGTCAATGATATGTTGCAAACTGGTAACATTCATTGCTATGCAGAGAGCACGACGAGGAAACGTCGCCGAGTACCTACCGGGACAAACTTGTGTCTGAAGTCTCGGATTGAGGGCGACTAAATCTAGTCTAGTTCAATCCCCAGAAGACACAAGTTTGCGCGTTTACCGCTAAAAGGAACCCCTTTGTCTTATCTCCTCAGTTTCAAGGCACTCCCCTTGCTGTCTCACCTAGCACCGGAATACTCGGCGTCGACATATCGAATAGCGAGCAGTTTCGTGGTCACTTGGAAGGGAAAGCCAAATTGGCCTCTAAAAAGCTTGGTGTGTTCAGCAGGGCGAGACAGTATTTTATGCCGGCACATCGATTGCAACTTTAGAAAGCGCAAGTTCGGCCTCAAATGGAATACTGTTCTCATCTCTGAGCCGGGACACCCCAGTGTCAGCTCCTTCCGTTGACCGCATCCAGCGCAGAGCGGTTCGAATCGACGACTGAGTTCTTTCTGATCGGCTCGATTCACTACCGCTGCGTAGGGATGTTTCATCCCTTTGCATTTTCTATCGCATCTACCACGGGGAGTGCTCTGAGGAATTATTCGGATTAATTTCAGCTGTCAAAATTCACGAACGCACATTGAGTCAAAATTCACGATACCATCCTCACCATCTGGATGCTTGGCGATCCACCACTGTGCGTTTTACTGGGAGTTTTCTTCCTCGTACAACTTCTCTGTGGAATTGTTTACCACCGGCGATTTTTCCGGATCGATACGGCTTAGGGACCTTCAAGAAAAGAGTTTACACCTTTCTAAAAGACCGGCAACGCATCTGCAATTCCCCTGGTGTTGCGGATGTTCATGGGCGGCTGTAGTAGTTTTGATTCTTTATTTAGGATAAATGTAGATGTCTATGGGTCACAGCAACCACTTACCATCAGGTGGACTGCGTGCTCGTTTGTTACCCATATTCTATAAAAAAAGTCACCATCAGGTGAGTCGCATGCTCGTTTGCCCCCTCTTCCATAAAAATAAGTGGATCCTATGGTATTATGAATCACTATGTAGATGCGTTGTCACCCGTGAGGACTAAGATGGAATGCCTCGTTTCCAGTAAAAAGGATCCCCTGTTCTGGTTCTCTCCACTCACCATAGGAAACCAGCAGCTTTATTATGCCGCTATTTCACACTGGTATTCTGTGAGAGCGTGGTCCTTCCCCGATCAAGCGGACCCATATCTGTTACAACCATAATTTAGCTGCAGGACTGCAGCATAACTCTACCACCAAACACGGTCATGAGTCACCTCCATCCATCGTATTCATGCATCATTATCGTAGTCTTACATTTTATTTTTTAATGATTACCTAATAATTAAACTAAAAAACTAAAATATATCAAGATTCGAGACAAAAACGTCATTGAAATATACAACCAAAATGATGATGACGTATTGAATGAAATTTTAAATTAAAAAAAACTTAAAAAAAGAACTTTTTTGCATGCAAAGGCTAAAACGTTTCGTGACTATAGATAGCTAGCCAAAGAGTATATAATTACTACGTTTAAACTATAGGGTAAAATTCTAAGTTTTTATTTTTGTTTAAGTTAAATTAACGTAACGGTAGGCATTAAGTAATATATTTCAAGTACACAATTTCATGGATCACCTAACTCCCATAAGTACTAACTACGACAGGGTATGAACCAATTGCCGATGCGTGACACTGTTCGCGTGCCGTATCATAATAACTAAGTAGTTACGGAACCACTGTCATAGCGGGATGATAATATGCAGTCAAAGTAAAAGATTTTATTGAAGTCTTTTTTACTCTGTTCCTCGTTCATTTTTGAGTATAATTATCGTTGCACTCTATGGTTGCAAGTTTTAACATGGTGGTGGTAGAGCTATGCTGCAGCTATATTAATTGTATAGTTGTAGCACGAATGAGTCGGCTCGACCGGGGAAGGACCACGCTCTTACAGAATACCAACGTAAAATAGCAGCTTAATGCGGCTGTGCTTTCAATGGTAAGTGTAGAGAACCGAAGACCCTTTTTACTGAAAAATAGGCATTCCTTCTTAGTCCTCAACAACAACGCATCTGCATTTTGATTCGAAAACTAGGATAGATGTAGATGTCTATGGACCACAGCAACCACTTACCATCAGGTGGAATGTGTGCTCGTTTGTCACCCTTATCCTATAAAATTCGGTAAAAGTCATACGTGCGTATTATTTAAAAATCAATAAATAAATATAATGTATTTTAATAATAATCATTGGCTTACAAATAATTCAAATATAAATAAACCTAGCAAGCTAACAGCATAGCAAAGTGGCGAAGCAATCAGCTTTGTAGCGGTTTCTAACGGTTGCCGTTGAGCAATCAGTTTCAAAATAGGAGGTTCAGATGCCTGGGTGATCAGTAATCGATTGCTGAAAACAGAATTTGAAAATTCGAAACCGTTCTCGAGATAATCGTGGGACAGACGGACAGACGGACAGACATCGTGAAATCAATAAGTGTCTTCGCAAGCTTCGCCACTTAATAATACTTATTTATTATAAAAATAACTAAAACTAAAAACTTAAATTACAATCCTACTCCTCGGGATATAGTGCCAAGGAGGTTTGCTCTGTTTCTCCCTGAATGGCCTTACTTAGCCTTTGAGCGAGGAAACACATCTTTTTAATTAAAACTGGTGTAAGAAATTAAACCTAATCCAACTTCAACTACAGCACACTAAAACATTTACTTTGTAAATCTCGATATTGCGAGTCGTCGCCATTTGTCATTTTTGGAATTTCGCTTAGATTCTAAATAAGCATAGCTTGTTTATAAATACTCTAAGAAATTTTGTCTATATAATATCTAACATCTTAGATCATTTATAATATAATTTGTATTATAAAGTTTATATTATGTATCTAATCCTAACTCATGATTAATAACTTTAACCTCTTCGGTCACTTTCGGATAACATCATCCAAAATGGCAGATCATTGGCGAAATGCTGCGGGGTTGTGATTTTATTTTTTTACGATGCACGCTCACCGGTACCAAGTACGGCTTGTTAGGTTGCACAGGATGTTCCAATCGAATTCACTGTTTTATGCTGTATGAACATTTTTTGTACAATTTTACTGTCTTATATTTTTGTGTGTGGTTGATGTTTTTTCAAAAATTTTATTCGCTGATTTGTATGTTTTATTTTTTTAAATGTTCTCTTTTTTGCTTCTTTCAAATTTATAACATGTTTTAATAAATAAATTACAATCAAATTGTACTACAAGGATAAACGAACATCACAAGCGTAAACAAATCGAAGCCTACATTACGCCATCGAAGTTTCCAAACTATTCCGGTGTATATATAGGAACAAGCTTTGTTCTATCACATGGAGCGTAGACTGAGCTCCAAGCTGAACACCTCACTCAGCAGAAGACCTACACTTATCTACTTACAGTCAAAGTATGATCGCTAAAATAGATTTTTCCCAAAATCTCAAATATATTTTTGTAAATGAAGGATTCCATTGGATCAAATCCAATCATCATCCAGACACATCCGTACACATAAACTTATTCTAAAACTTACACATGTCCTTTTATTTTACCAGATGGTAAGACTGTTTTTCAGTCTAAGGTATTTTCAAGATGGATCACAAATCATAATTTTTTAAGCTTACTAAAATCTCCTATTAAATACAAAAATAAGTACAAAATGCGAGTAATGCAGCAGACTAATTAGTCTTCAAAAATTGTAATATGTATGAAATTGGGCCATCCTGTACACCGTTGTTTACCGTCGCTCTGGTCGGAAACTAAAAATCAAAATTGGCGTAGAAAAGGCGGAGTACTCGCGTCGTCTGCAAGATCTTTACTGGGGTTAGTACTATTATTTATTTTGTGACTGCTGCGAGTTATATCATTGTTTTTAATTAGTAATTAACTTTTGCCCGCAACTTCACTCACGTGACCTTTTTTGTGATTTTACAACCTTAGGAGGTGAATTTTCAAAATCCTTTCTCTTAGAGGATGGTTACGCCAGCGTCATATAATAGCTATCTGTATGCCAAATTGCAGCCCGATTTGTTCAGTGGTTGGAGCCGTCCGTTGATAGATCAGTCAGTCAACCAATCAGTCACCTTTTCTAAATATATGCAAAAAAAATATAATAAAAATACGTAACTTCTAAACGAAAGGTCCTATACGAATAATTTAAAGAAGAATTCACATGTACATAATCAACATTGATTATGAAACTATTGTGTTGGATATGGATTAATATCATAAGTAATACGAATGTCATCATCTTTTGATTCCACCCGTGTTTTGATTGACTAGTTTGAACCAAAAGCGATTATTGTTCCTATAGCCTCGCGGATAGTAGGATGGTTAGATCTATAGCCTCGGGGATAGTAGGATAGTTACATCTATAGCCTCGCGGATAGTAGAATGGTTAAATCTATAGCCTCGGGGATAGTAGGATAGTTACATCTATAGCCTCGCGGATAGTAGGATGGTTAAATCTATAGCCTCGGGGATAGTAGGATAGTTACATCTATAGCCTTGCGGATAGTAGGATGGTTAAATCTATAGCCTCGGGGATAGTAGGATAGTTACATCTATAGCCTCGCGGATAGTAGAATGGTTAAATCTATAGCCTCGGGGATAGTAGGATAGTTACATCTATAGCCTCGCGGATAGTAGGATGGTTAAATCTATAGCCTCGGGGATAGTAGGATAGTTACATCTATAGCCTTGCGGATAGTAGGATGGTTAAATCTATAGCCTCGGGGATAGTAGGATAGTTACATCTATAGCCTCGCGGATAGTAGGATGGTTAAATCTATAGCCTCGCGGATAGTAGGATGGTTAAATCTATAGCCTCGGGGATAGTAGGATAGTTACATCTATAGCCTCGCGGATAGTAGGATGGTTAAATCTATAGCCTCGGGGATAGTAGGATAGTTACATCTATAGCCTTGCGGATAGTAGGATTTAAACATCTATAGCCTCGCGGACTTATTTGTGGCCAATGATGAGTACTATAAACATGTAGTACATTATGTACTATTGATAATACATCATCAATAGTTTTCGCAGCGCACGCCAAATAACTTACTTTTATAAGTAAATTTTTGATACCTTAGTTTATATTATTGTAATTTTCGTAAGGATCTCTGATTTTTTAAAAATAAAATACAGCCTTTGTTACTCGCTGATGATGTACTTTTCTACAGGTGAAAGAATTTTTAAAATCGATTATGTAGTTTTTGGGTTTCGCCACCACAAACAATCAAATCTTTACTCTTTATAATATTAGTTAATGTAGTTATATATTTTATAATGTAGGTATATAGTTCAGTATAGTTATTATAGGTTGTAGCGTGAATGGGTCGGTTCAACTGGGGAAAGACCACGCTCTCACAGAATACCAGCGTAAAATAGCAGCGTTAAGCTGCTATGTTTTTCGTATGGAGACTGAAGAGAACCGGAGATCCTTTTTTACTGGACTGATGGCATTCTGTCTTAGTACTTAGAGGTGACAACGCATCTGCATTTTGATTCTTAATCGAGGATAGAAATAGTTGTCTATAGGCCACAACATCCACTTTTTTTTATAGGATAAGGGTGGTATTCTGTGAGGTCGTGGTACTACCCCGGTTCGAGCCGGCCCATCCGTGCGACAGCAAAAGCTGCCGCGTGGCTCTACCACTGTTAGTAGTCACTTACCATCAGGTGGCCTGTGTGCTCGTTTGTTACACATATTCCATATAATATATTCTATAGTGTATGCAGATGGACACAAAATGATAACACCAAAATAGATTAAGTATTCAACTAACTTTTTATTACGAGTTAGCACTGGTCGGTGTTGCAATTATGATGCTATACCGCTATTTCACGATGGTACCCTGGAGGAATGTAGTCCTTCTTTTACATAGGGAAATGCCTTAACATATCTGCCTCGCATCACGCCTTGCACCGACGAAAACCCTATAGTATTCCTCCATGAAAATCAAGTAGATAATTGAAAGCACCAGCCTTACTGAATCCAGTGGCGAATCCGATCTATGGCTCTGCCGCTAGCCAAAATTAGGCCTCGGAGTTGGGAGAGTGGCGCCTTGCAATACTGACACTCCTGTCTCCCCACTAGCACATTCAAAAGCTCTACTGTTTATCCCGCAGACCTAACAGTGACACCAATGGCTCTGAAAGTTCTTCATCAGAACGTGCAGAAACTGCCCCGCAGTCACAGCGTGAGGTTTTCCAATGACGAGTTACCCAAGTACAAATCACTTGTAAGTTTTTTTTTAACTCCTTATCTGTGGCATTATCTACGTCCATGTACACATACGCTACAGTAGTTGTTAATGAAGGGATGCACTTTTCTGCCACCAGGGCGGCGCCACTTAGCAATGAGCTACTAACTAACTTAGAAGTATGCAAACTGTAGTTGTCTCTCTTTTCTATTTTTTTTTTTATAGGATAAGGGTGACAAACGAGCACACAGTCCACCTGATGGTAAGTGGTTGCTGCGGCCCATAGACATCTACATCTATCCTCAATTACAATTCAAAATGTAGATGCGTTGTCACCCGTGAGGACTAAGATGGAATGCCTCATTTCCAGTAAAAAGGGCCTCCGGCCACCTGCACTCACCAAGCGAAACGCAGAGGTAAACCTCTACTTCACGCTGGTTTTCTGTGAGGTCGTGGTACCACCCCGGTTCGAGCCGGCCCATCCGTGTGACAGCAAGAGCTGCCGCGTGGCTCTACCACTGTTAAGCAGCTACTGCTGCTGTTAAAAAGAGACGAAACTGTTTTTGACAAGTGTGTGTCGATATTATAGATATTTGTATAACTATTATTTCTATAGTGGAATATGCCTTCTCCATAGGTATATATCTCTATGATGAACTATGATATTTGACAGATTTAATAGCAGGGAAGTTAATTTGTTCCGTAAATGTAAAAGTTAAGGTTTCTTTCTGAAATATTAGTAATATATTTTCGTCTCTAAGTACATAGTATAAAACAAATTAGCTTCCCGCCGCCTGCTTATATCTTTTAAACTACGCAACGGATTTTGATTCTTATTCTCTATATAGTATAAAGCAAAGTCGCTTCCCGCCGTCTGTACACTTAGATCTTTTAAACTACGGAACGAATTTTGATACGGTTCTCATCAATAGGCAGAATGATTCTAGAAAATTAAAAAAACATCTTGTAAATGAGATAGTTAAACAAAATTGTAAAAAAGATTATAATATGTTATTCTCTATTTGTAAAATTTTACCGGTAGAACACAAAGTTAACATGTTATTAGTTTTGGAAAACATTAATAAAAATCACTATGAAGAAAAAGTGTATAATAAATATATGTAGAACCAGGAAAGTTAGAGAAGGGATATTAGTAGAGCTTAGTTTTAAAAACTACTATGGTAAAAGATGTACAAAATATAAGCTTTTTAATGAAATAGACTGGGTAAGGAAGGTAGATCTGATTGTAAATTTACAAATAAAAAGAAACTTAAGAATTATTTTTAAGATAAAATAGAAGATACATAATAGCGTATTTGACAATTTGTAAAATTTATATTTATTTTATTTTTTAAAACGTTACCCCCACACTAGAATTTTCTCCGGTATCGTGGAGGCAATTTACAAATATAAATTGCACAAGGACAAACATCCTGACCCGGAACATTACTTGTAGGCCATATATTGTGCCGTGCGGAATTCGAACCAGTATTCGTTTGTAATATTTGTAAAAATATATACGGGTAATATTTAGAATTTCTATTTGGTTGCAACGTTATGTGGGTGGGATGTTATATTACAATTAATAGAATATAGAAATAATAGTGTTTAAATTTAGAATTTCTGTTTGTTTGCTATATTATGTGGCTGGTGTACTTATTAAGTGGCGAAGCTTGCGAAGTCACTTATTGATTTCACGATGTCTGTCCGTCTGTCCGTCCGTCTGTCCGTCTGTCCCACGATTATCTCGAGAACGGTTTCGAATTTTCAAATTCTGTTTTCAGCAATCGATTACTGATCACCCAGGCATCTGAAGTTCTGAACCTCCTATTTTGAAACTGATTGCTCAACGGCAACCGTTAGAAACCGCTACAAAGCTGATTGCTTCGCCACTTTGCTATGCTGTTAGCTTGCTAGGTTTATTTAATTACGTAATATGATATAAGAGTGCATTTATTGGCCCACAAACTGTCTTTACAGTTTGGCGAAGTTATAAAATAATGTAATGTTTTTTGTAAATGTTAGTAAATAAATAAATAAAAAAGAGGAAGATATGTATAATATTTGTGATTGAATCAGGTAGTTAGCGTTGTTGTCGAGATCCAGAAATCAACCGAGCGAAGGCGGGGCGAATCGGCAGTATTAATTATATTGGAAATGGACAAACAACACTACGGATATTCCTAAAAGTGGATAAAATAAAAAGTGTAAAATAAGGTGCAAAAAAATTAAAAAGCAAACCTTTAAGTTACCCCTACACTAGGATTTTCTCCTGTATCGTGGAGGCAGTTTACAAACATAAATTGCACAAGGGCAAACATCCAGACCCGGAACAATTATTCGTAGGCCATACAAGTACTTGTTCCATGCGGGATTCGAACCCACGGCCACAGCGCAATAACTCATTGCTAAGCCACTGCGCCACGACATGTTTTGTCTTTTGTGTTAATTTACACACTCTAGAAACCGATGAACTTTTATTTAAAACGAAATTTCTTAATTATGATGACCATGTGCAACAAATAACTTCACCTCATTCCCAACACACACAATACACACAAAACACGAATAAAGTATATTATAGATTGTGTATGTGCTTTTTTGGTCTTAAAACACCTAACCTTCTTGTTGGTATTTGCATATCATAAATCCAGTTCAGTGCCTACGCATAAAATTATTTCATTGCATTCATTAGCGTGTACTAATGCACACTTCACCTCAATTTAGTGCCAGATAGCTCAAAGCCGAGATTATATGTTAATAGAGGGTAACTCCGTTTCTCTACCCTAAAAAATCCACCCTGAGATACTACTTTATTGCACTAATCTTATAGAATATATTTAACTTATTTTACCTTAGAGTGGCTGTTTTAAGGTGGATAAACAGAATAATCCTCAATACTAATTTCTGATCAGGTATATGTGTCTACCTGGGCTGCTGATGTGCTAGGGTACAATCGTAGATAATATAATTTATTTGTTATAATATGGTACATTACAGTTGTTACAAAAGAATTGGCATCCTAAATATTCTGCCGTTTCCGGTGTACAAATATTTTCATATAACAGGTCCTCATGACAGACATTTGAAGCCGGGATAATGTCATAACAAACGTTAACAGTCTTATGAATTATAGAAAGTGAAACATTAGGTCAATCATATTTTGGATACTATACATAAATAAAACAGATTAATTTTTTATTTTTATTTAATAAACTATCTATATTACAGAAACGCATTTTAAATAGTGCAACATGTTTTAACAGGTGAATTGAAAGATAATTACATCATATTAATATTTTGCAGCCCATGTTGCAACTTATGTAGAAATTAATAATTATTAACAGACTACACATAGAAGCATGTCATTCAAATGCGTTTAATAGCTTAAGGAATCATCTTTCTTTCGTACATACCTGCTTACTGATTCAAAATGTGATTCTACAGAATACAGATGTCCGATATCAACTAAAACGTAAATCATTAAGTCCAAAACATAAGTAGAGTTAAACAAGTAGAGAGTAGAGTTCTGAACTACACAACCAAGCTCGAAATAAATAAAAATATCATTTGACAGAAATGACATTTGACAAATAACCGTGTCTTTTTTACTTTTTTATGATTGGAATGGCACCATCTTGTAAAACCATCAGAAGCTTGGGATTGCATTTTTATTTTTTGCAAATTATTTATTTTGATTTATTATCTCATTTTATTTTTAACAAAATCCTTGAATTGTTCTCTTTTTTACGGTATATTGTACACAGACTGGGCCAGAAATGGACTGTCTCCTTTACGTTTTTTCGCAACATTACTCTGTGTTAGCTATGGTCACGTTTCTATATAGTTTGTGGCTATGGTTGCCTATAACTGGGTGAGCACATTGCATGTCTCTCACAATGTTTGTATCTTGTTTTTAGTTTTTGTGTATCATCTGTCGGCGACACTTATAAATAAATAAAAAAATAAATAAAACGGTACCATACATTTTGTTTGAAACTTTTTGTAGTACATGATATTGTGCAAATAAATTTAATAATTAACGTAATCAGTTTTGTTACATTGATTCTAATAAGAACCAATATAAACAATAATATTTATCGTTTTTGTTTCACAATTTAGTACATAACGGTAATATGGCCATCTGGTTAATACGGTAATTTTCTTATAACTCAAAAACTACAGCCTTGTTTACTTGTCTAGAACTCGCCATGTCGGTTGTCGCACAAAATTGTAGTAAACTCAAATGGTAGTAAACTGTACAATTTTGATAAATAATGAGCGATAGCCACGTGTATCCTATAGTTTGTACTTTGTACTATATATCGACGCGGAAGAGGGTTACTTTCGTAAAATATTATTAGATAGCGCTGTTAAAAAAATAAGCATCCAGTTATCAAAGGTGATACCGGAGGTCTCAAGAGGATATAGATCTGTGATTCGATAGCTCTTCTTCAGTCAATCAAATAATAAACGGTCAAAAGGCGTGTAGTTAGCTTTATTAAGTTGATTATTCGAAGTTTTCCTAATTATTGCCAAAGCTTGTTTGTTATTTAATATTTATTATAGTATATGACTTTGTGTTTTTGTCTCTGTTTTTTTTTTTATAGGATAAGGGTGACAACCGAGCACACAGTCCACCTGATGGTAAGTGGTTGCTGTGGCTCATACTCGTAAACATCTAAATTTATCCTCGATTACGAATCAAAATGCAGATGCGTTGTTACCTGGAGGGACTAAGATGGAATGCCTCGTTTCCAGTAAAAAAGGTCTCCGGTTCTCTACACTCACCATACGAAACACAGCAGCATTAAGCTGCTGTTTTACGCTGGTATTCTGTGAGAGCGTGGTCCTTCCCCGGTCGAGCCGATTTCGTGTTACAACTATACCAGAAATATAGCTGCAGCATGGCTCTACCACGTATAATGTTCTCCTCTTAGTTTTGGTTTTATAGGGCGGCAAAACTTAAGGTGACTATATTACCCTCACGTACCTTATTCTTTTTTCTTCCATTTTCTACCACAACCAACTTTCACTACCATACAATAAGGTTGGGACTTACACAGCATTGTGAATTGCCAGACGTGTCAGTAATTTTAATGATTTCTGTACAGGATTCGTCAGATTCAAGCTGCAATGGAGGTCCCCAGTCGTTCCTCGGGTACGATTCTGGAGCACCCAGCCCTGACGCGTGTCACTTTCAACCCGCCGCTCAGAGGTTTCGTCTGAACGAACAAAGTAAGACAAAAAAAATAAAGGAAATATACAAACGCAACGGGCAATATCAGTCTTATGGCCAAATAGTCAAACGCCACTCAATTTTGAGATGTCGTAAGTCTCGTGCCGTCTCAGTCACTTTGTCATAAAGTGATAGAGACGGCACCAGAGTTAACGGCATCTTAAAATTGAGCAGCGTTTGAGTATTTGGACATTAGACTGCTTACACATTAACTATGGAGTGTAGAGTACAAGGAGAACCATCTTATAAGGGGCGAAAGTTGAAAAAGTGTCCCACTATATACTGAAAATAGAGGTTCCAAAACCTACCACAATAGCGCTGGCGTCTGAAAAACTACGATATGAAGATAGTTGTTGTGAACGTAGTAAAGTCAGCTGAATTCAAATATTAAAAAAATTCCATGACTAGAGTAGTTAGTAAAATGCCAGTATACAAAATCTCAACTATTTACGTAATACAAAACCAAGCGGATTGGTCGGTCCTTGTTTTTTTTATCCATCTTATTCTAATTACTTTTGGCGCTTTTTTTAATTTATCCTATGCTACTGCAGCGCCATCCTTATTGGATACGTCTTTAGGGACACTTTTCATATACAGAGATGGTCCTCCTTCTACTCTACACTCCATAACATTAACAAATAAGAAGCTGGCCTAAAGGTCCAGATACCAAGCCATAAACTCCAAAAAAAAAAGCAAATAAGAAGCAGTACGTGCACAGCTACGTGGTAGAGCCAAAATTAACTATCACAATCTAAAAGTACACCGGTACAACTATGAAACAATTAAACGCGATTGCAACCATAGGAGTACCTACGAGGGCTGCACTAAAAGTATCGGGAATGGAATATTTCCACTGTTCCTGTCATATTAAAATCTTTTTAATTGAAAACTCCTTGGTTTTAAAAATCGAATACCATTTATTTATTTAAAAAACGATTCTCGGTCTTGTCACAAGGTTTGTCAAACTTGTTTAGTCGTTGAGAAAATGGAATTGACTCGAGAAAACTCAAAACGATGATTTATTATGACTTTCGAAGTAGTTTAACACAAAAACAGTGTGTTGACCGGATGATTTCTGCATTTGGTGGTGAAGCCCCGTCCAAAACCACAATTTATCGCTGGTTAGCTGAATTTCAACGTGGACGTGTCAAGCTCAGTGATGATCCCCGTCAAGGTCGTCCAAAAACTGCAGTCACCCAAGAAAACGTTGATGCTGTGCGTAAGCTGATTGAGGAAGATCGACATGTGACATACCGCGAAATTCACGCAACTTGAGACATTGGCATGAGTCAAATACAAATAATCTTGCATGAACAATTAGGTGTAAAAAAGTTGTTTTCCCGATGGATACCGCATTCGCTCTGTGAAGAGCAAAAAGCGGCTCGCGTTACTTGGTGCGTCAGAACTCTCGAAAGATTCCACGCAGGATCCTCAAATGCTGTATACAACATCGTATCAGGTGACGAATCCTGGATATACGCGTACGAACCCGAAACAAAAAACCAGTCACGAGTTTGGGTGTTCGAAAATGAGTTAAAGCCAACAAAAATTGTTCGTTCACGGAGTATTGCAAAAAAAAATGGTGGCCACGTTTGTCTCCAAAACCGGCCATGTTACGACTATTCCTCTTGAGGGACAACGGTTAATGCAGAATGGTATGCTAGCATTTGTTTGCCACAGGTCGTTTCTGAACTCCGTAAAGAGAACTGCAACCGCCGCATCATCCTCCATCACGACAATGCGAGTTCTCACACCGCACACAGCACAAAAGAGTTTTTAGAGCAAGAAAACATAGAATTATTAGACCATCCACCGTACAGCCCCGACCTAAGCCCTAATGATTTCTATACTTTCCCTAAAATAAAGAATAAATTGCGTGGACAGAGATTTTCATCACCTGAAGAAGCTGTGGAAGCCTACAAAACGGCCATTTTGGAGACCCCAACTTCCGAATGGAATGGTTGCTTCAATGATTGGTTCCATCGTATGGAAAAATGTGTCAAATTTCGCGGAGAATACTTCGAAACGCAATAAATACATTTTTAAATAGTAATGTTGTGTCACTTCCTTGATTCCCGAAATTTTCAGTACCGCCCTTGTCATAGTGATCGCATAAACATAAAAAAGTCGTTACGGGATTCAAGGCTAAAAAAGGGACTAGCAATTTTTTCTTTAAAATCTTGTGTCCGTGTCCCACTCGTGCTCTGTTCCAAAGTCCCGAAACCTTTCAGCTCGAGTTACAAAACCGTTTTCAGTGCCTAGAAGACTGCTATGAAGTGGACGATATATGAATGACAAGCTCGTGGAAACTGTCCATGCGATCGGAGCTAAGTTCTGCAAGACCCGCCGCAGAAGTACGCAAAAACTCTCCGGTTACACTCTCAATCTCATGGCTGTTAGACGGGAGATGGAACTACATTCTTCAACTGATTTGACAGCATACAGGCAACTGAACAGACAGACCTCCAAATGCATGCGGCGAGACTTACGCAACTTCAATACAGCTTGTATTGATGAAGCGATCGAGCGGAACCAAGGCTCCAAAGTCTTTGCCAGAGACCTGTCTGCCAGAAAGAGCCAACTATTAAAGCTGAAGACCGAATGTGGCAGCGTCGTTTCCGGGACTTCTGAGATTTTGAGTGAGATTGAGAGGTTCTATGGGCAGCTGTACACGCCATCGTTGGAGCCACACGCAAGTGTGAGTAACGATCCCAGAGCGAGTCTTATCCGACACTATTCCGAAAATATCCCTGACGTCAGTCTGAGTGAGATTAGAATGTCTCTCCAGCACCTTAAAAACGGCAAGTCCCCGGGCGAGGATGGAATTACAGCGGAGCTTCTGAAAGCGGGTGGAAAACCGGTACGTGAAGTCCTTCAGAAGCTCTTTAATTCGGTCCTCCATAGTGGTACTACTCCGGAGGCGTGGAGCAGAAGTGCGGTGGTCTTGTTATTCAAGAAAGGCGACAACGCTCTCTTGAAGAACTACAGACCGATTTCCCTTCTGAGCCGCGTCTACGTGCTGTTTTCCACAGTCATTACGAATCGTCTCGCGCGCGGACTTGACGACTTCCAGCCTCCCGAAAAAGCCGGTTTTTAAAAGGCTTTAGTACCATAGACCACATACATACCCTGCGGCAGCTTGTACAGAAGACAGAGGAGTAAAATTTGCCACTATGTCTGGCGTATGTGGACTATGAGAAAGCCTTTGATTCTTTCGAAATTTGGGCGGCGCTGCGGTTCCTTCAGCGGTGCCAAGTTGACTGTCGGTATATCGAAGTGCTGAAGTGCTTGTACAGTAGGGCTACGATGGCTATCCGAGTACAGAATCAGAGTACGAAACCTATCCAATTGCAGAGAGGTGTAAGACAGGGTGACGTTATATCCCCGAAACTCTTCACCGCTGCATTGGAAGACGTTTTCAAGCTACTGGACTGGAAAGGATGCGGTATTAACATCAATGGCAAGTACATCACTCACCTTCGATTTGCCGACGATATAGTCCTTATGGCAGAATCGCTGGAGGACCTAATCACTATGCTCAATAACATCAATAGTGTCTCCCAAAGTATAGGTCTTAAGATGAACATGGACAAAACAAAAATCATGTTTAACGTCCATGTCACACCTATGCCGGTAGTTGTTGGGAGCACTAAGCTTGAAGTTGTTGACGAGTATGTTTACCTGGGACAAATAGTCCGACTAGGTAAGTCCAACTTCGACCGAGAGGTCAATCGATGGATTAAACTCGGCTGGGCAACGTTCGGGAAACTACGACACATCTTCTCGTTAGACATACCTCAAAACTTAAAAACGAAATTGTACAACCAATGCGTGTTGCCAGTGATGACTTACGGATCTGAGACGTGGTCCTTCACTACTGGCCGTATGAGGAAGCTCAAGGTCGCTCAGCGAGCTATGGAGAGGGCTATGCTCGGGGTTTCTCTGCGTGATGAACTTAGAAAGGAGGATATCCGCAGTACAACCAGAGTAACCGACATAGCCCAACGGATAAGTGAGCTGAAGTGGCAGATGGCCGGCCATATAGCTCGAAGAACCGACAACAGATGGGGAAGAAAGGTTCTCGAGTGGCAGCCTCGTACCGGTAGGCGAAGTGTAGGGCGACCCCTCACTATATGGAGTGACGACCTGGTGAGACATGCAGGAAGTAGATGGATGCAGGTGGCTCAAGACTGTGCTTTGTGGCATTTCTTGGGGGTGGCCTATGTTCAGCAGTGGACTTGTCAAGAGCTTGGATACAGCGGTAGTAGTATACCGGTTGGCGTTATCTTAATTTTATTTAAAAAATTCTATATCCGCAGGGATAAAACTATTGACGGCTATAAACCAGATAGTTCAGCAGCGTGCGGACCTCGAGAACAACCGAGCCACCCTCTCGAGCCTCCTAGAAGAACTGAAGAGGAAACTCAAGAGGAGAGTAGAGGAATGTCACTACGAGAAAAAGGAAAAGATGAAGGTTAGCTTTTTATAGAATAATGGTGACAAACGAGCACAAAGTCCACCCGATGGTAAGTGGATGCTGTGTGCCCATGACATTTACCATCTATCCTCGATTAAGAATCGAAATGCAGATGTGTCGTCTGTCATCATTAAGGACAAAGATGGAATGTCTCATTTCCAATTAAAAGGGCCACCAGTTCTCTATACTCACCTTACGAAACATAGCTCCATTAGCTGCTATTGTATTGGTGTTCCGTGAGAGCGTGGTCCTTACCCTGTTAAGTCGACCCATCTCTGGTACAACCATAATATAGCTGCAGCGTGGTTCTACTAAGGCTGTTAGTAAGTTCTCATTGCAGGCATTAAAACACGCAAACCAGAGATTGGAGAAGGAAAAATCCAGTATCATGTCGGAAATTGAGCACCTCAAAAGGCATCTGGAGAGGGAGGAAGCACACCACGTTCAGCACGCGCGTAATGCTGTCGCACAGGTTTGAAAAAAGAAAACATAAAATAAAGATACAGCCTATATTATACGTCCCACGCTGGGCACAGGCCTCCTCTCGTTTCTGAGAGGGTTTTAGGGCAAGGAAGTGTCTGCCCCGCTGCCCCAATGCGTGTTGGCAAACTTCACGTGTCTACGAAATATTTTTTCTTATTTATTTATTTATAAGGTACACCAACAGCAAAACACATCAAACATTAACAACAACACGATAACAAAAGTATATGGTTAAATATGTTTGCCAATTACAGGTATACACAACATTTAAAAGTAAAATTTTCTTATTTCTCAGACATGCATGTTTCCTCACGATGTTTTCCTTACCGCCGAGCGGGTGGTAATTCAGCACTTAAAATTGCAATTAGCAATTGGTGCCGGTGGTGAAATAATGAAAGAATAATGTTTATTCAATGTTAACGACCAAAATGCCCTGGTAGCTCAGAATTTTCCATAAAGTGTGTAAATTTCCATGTATTTTCATAACGTGGCAAAGTAGCTTGGTCCATTCAGGCCCACCGTCGCGTGCTTACATAAACTTTTTAGTCACATCTCAACTCTATTACACAAAAACTAAAGACTTTTACGTAAGTAGTTGAACATGGCCATCCCCAAGGAATGCCACAAAACACGGTCCTGAGCCACCTGCATCCATCGACTTCCTGCATGTCTTACCAGGTCGTCACTCCATCTAGCGGGGGGACGCCCTACACTTCGTCCGCCGGTACGAGGCCGCCACTCGAAAACCTTTTTTCCCCATCGGTTGTCGGTTCTTCCAGCTATATGGCCGGCCCATTGCCACTTCAGCTTACTAATCCGTTGGGCTATGTCGGTCATTCTGGTTCTACGGGAGGCCTATGTTCAGCAATGGACTTGTAAAGGGCTGTAATGATGATGATGATGATGATGACGTATGTGGTTGACTGATAGCGTCTCTACTAAAGGCAGTAATTTAAAAAATTTAAAAAATAACAATAGAAAACTTCTACCAATTTTATATCTATTTAAGATACTTCGAAAATGAGGAGCGGAGGCTACTGTGGCTAAGCACTACCTTAAATTTCACTGTACACGAGTAACCCAGGTTTGATCCTCGCCGGCACTATTAAAATTATAAAAAACACGCATTGCGTAAGCGCGGCGTAGGCTGCCTGACCCTTGCCTTTTACTATACTAATAATCGTGCGCTCACCAGATGTCGCGCGTTTTCGGTTTCTAGTGTATGTATATACACAAAACAAAGCCTCAGTGCTGTGTTCTTTATTTCTTTACACATTTTAAACTTTTTTAAATTCTTCTAAGTATTTTTATCGATTTTTTTATAGGATAAGTTTGACAAACGAGCACACAGTCCACCTGATGGTAAGTGGTTGCTGTGGCCCATAAACATCTACATTTATCTTCGATTACGAATCAAAATGCAGATGCGTTGTCACCCGTGAGGACTAAGATGGAATGCCTCATTTCCAGTATAAAGGGTCTCCGGTTCTCTACACTCACCACACGGTTATACACACATACACAGCAGCGTTAAGCTGCTATTTTATGATGGTATCTATGTGAACGTGGTCCTTCCCCGGTCGAGCCGACCTATTCGTGCTACAACTATACCACTAATATAGCTGCAGCATGGCTCCGTGGTAGAGCCATGCTAACGATATTCGTAGATTGGTTTATCTATTCCTGATCTGTAACTATAACTCACATTTCAGAAAGAAACATTAATCTGTACACTTTTCTAACAAAACAACTTTCCCCGCCATAAAATCTGTCAACAACCGCATTCATATCTAAGTGGTGCGAACCTGGTGGCCGAAAATGGCATGAATACCCTCATTGGCCACGAACATACAGCCTTGGCTAGATGGAGCGACGACCTGCGCAAGATAGCTGAGAGCAACTGGATGCGTGAACTTCGGTTACATTTCATCGGGCTAACGTCGCGCTCCTTGAGAGAGACCTACATTCAGTAGTAGACTGGCGCAGGCTCATAATGATGACGATGAATAGAATAGAATAGAATCATTTTTATTCAATATAATACTAATTGAAAGTCATTTTTTACTATCACCACTGGTTCGCAAAAAAAAATCTAAAAGAAACAGAAATAGAAACAGAAACTTTTTTATTCAATATAGATTATAAATAATACTTATTGAAAGTCACTCTTTTGTATAATTACCACTGGTTCGAAAAAAACATCTGTCCTGGGAAGAACCAGCAAGAAACCCAGCGGGACTTTTTTTTTTTAAATAACAGCTTACAATCATGTATGTTACACAAATTAACAACACAAAAAATTAGAAATAGCTTGGTAGCAATCACCTCATTTCCAGTGGTTATTATCATCTATAAATTATTTAATACTATAATAACCCTTTTTATACAAACTTAGTTTAATAAAGTTTTTGAACTTTGAGCAGGTCAAATTTTGTATATTTTCTGGAATTTTGTTGTAAAAGCGTATACATCGCCCCAAGAATGAATTACTGACTCGATGGAGTCAAGTAACTGGTACTACTAGCTTGTGACTGTTCCTAGTATTTACAAAATGAATATCACTTATTTTTGTAAAACTTCTTTTATTTTTGTGTACGTACATTACATTTTCAAAAATGTATTGAGAGGCCAAAGTTAATATATTAATTTCCTTAAATTTTTGTCGAAGCGACTCTTTAGGCTTTAAATCATAAATTGCTCTTATGGCCCTCTTCTGTAAAACAAATATAATGTCAGTGTCAGCTGCGTGTCCCCATAGCAAAATACCATACGACATTATGCTATGGAAATAGCTAAAGTAAACTAGTCTAGCTGTTTCAACACTAGTTAGACTTCTAATATTTTTTACGGCATATGCTGCAGAACTAAGTCTGCTTGCTAGTTTTGATATATGGGGGCTCCATTGAAGCTTCGCGTCTAGTGTGATTCCAAGAAAAATGGTGGTATCTACAAGACTCAGTTTCTCCCCATTTAAAATTACATTAGTATTTAATTGTTTGACATTTGTAGTCATAAATTTCATACATTTTGTTTTAGTGCCATTTAAATGCAAATTATTAACATTGAACCAATTTACTAATTTAGATATAGCATTATTTACTTCGTCATATTTTAGCAATTGTCGACTTAATTTGAAAATTAAAGAAGTGTCATCTGCAAATAATACTATATCATGGTTATCTCCTACTATGTAAGGTAAATCATTAATGTATACAAGAAACAGAAAGGGGCCGAGAATTGAGCCTTGAGGCACGCCCATCTGTACCATCGACCCGGAAGAACTCATAGTGTTAATCACAACTTTTTGCGTTCTCTTACTTAAATATGAAATAATTAATTTAAGAGCATCACTTCTTACACCGTAGTGTTGAAGTTTCCTGATTAATGTTTCATGGTGAACACAATCGAAGGCTTTGGATAGGTCACAAAATATACCCAAAGCATCCTGTGAATTCTCCCATGCATTAAATATATATTTAATCAGCTCAACACCGGCATCATTTGTCGAGCGACCCCTTACGAAATCAAATTGATTTTTATGAAGTTAATTATTTATATTAAAGAAATTTAACATTTGATCAAGAATAATTTTTTCAAAAATCTTACTAAGTGTTGGTAGTACAGAAATAGGTCTAAAATTGGCGGGGTCTAATGTGCTACCAGATTTAAATAAAGGTATTACTTTACTATACTTCATTAAATCAGGAAACACACCAGATTCGATACTCGTATTAAAAATAATAGCTAAATGAGGCGCGATTGTATCTATTATAGACGCAATAACTTTAACGGAAATCCCCCACAGATCCGCAGTTTTCTTAACATCAATAGTTTTAAAATATTTTACAATATCTTTTGATGATACTTTCTGAAATGTAAAATTCTTTGTACACGCATTTACATTTTGGTTAAGTAACGGTCTGCGACCGCATGAGAAGAATTTAGTGACTTAGTGATTAATTCGGAATATCAGTAAAATATTTCTCAAAAACCGTTGCAACGTCCTGATCTGATTCGGTTAATTTGTTATTAACACTTAACTGGTAGTTTGAATTGCGAGAGTTGATCTTACCAGTTTCGCTATTAATTATACTCCATGTCATTTTAATTTTATTAGAAGCCGTCTTAATTTTGTTGCTCAAATGCAAAGACTTGGCTGTGGAGTACACTCTTTTAAATATTTTTTAATATTTTTTTACATATTCCCTAAATTCGACGCTATGATTATATGACCTTTCATGGTAAAGATCATATAACCTATGTCTGCTCTTATGGACTCCTACTGTCGCCCATTCATTAAATGACTTCCGAAGAAGGATTCCATCTTAGTCCTCACGGCTGACAGCGCATCTGCATTTTGATTCGCAAACGAGGATAGATGTAGATGTCTATGGGCCACAGCAATCACTTACCATCAGGTGGGCTGTGTACACGTTTGTCACCCTCTCCTATAAAAAAGATGATTAAGTCAATAAACCAGGGGTTTCCAAACTTTTTCAGTTGGCGGTGCACTTACAGGTTTAGTATTTTGTCTCGGCGCCATAGCTAATGACATAGAATACAATGATTCTAGGTAGATAGACACAAAAATTAAGACATCCACAAAATGAACCTGATAAATTGTTGCAAATAGGATTCTTAGAGATTTTTAACTTAAAGTTGGATATTCATTTTGGACTCGTTTCCGAGCGTAAGTAGCGATTAGCGAGTGAGTGACGTATACAGCAATCTTTATTGTTTATCTTGTACCCGTGAATACCTAATTTTAGTTTCTGGAGAATGTTAAACGGGAACGCCTCACGGCGCGGCACCTTGCTTTCTACACAGCAACGGGACGCCGTGACGTATACTTTGGGAGCCCCTACAAAAAGCTATCTTTCTTAAAGTAGATTAGCAGAGTACTATCTAACGTCACCTAAACCTACACGACTAATTTATACAAAAAAATTGTTTAAAAAAACTAGTTATACTGATATTAACTTATTTTATATTCCCGACGTTTCGAGTACTTTACAGTATCCATGGTCACGGGGGAGACTGAGGTGTAAGACGTCCCAGTGTCATAGTTAACCACGGCTAACTCCAGATTAAAAATTATTAATTTTTGTTCCGATCTACGCAGTATAAACTTACAGTAGCTTGAAGTCTTACAGTTGTATGCTTGGGTTGGGTATTAATTTTATTAATTATGGGATCACAAGCAGATGGTAGCACCCAGCCATCTTCTCTATTGAAATTAGGATGTTTTTTATTTCAATACCCTCGCAAATCAGCCTTGGAAGGAACCGGTGTTCTTTAGCGAGGATTTGTGGTCTATCAAATCTAATGTAGTGACGAGGGCGATCCTGTACGTGTTTACAGACTGCAGACGCGATAAAATCCGTAAAACTAGTTTTATTTAAATGTGTAGTGTTCGCGTAAATATAAGAAATCATTACAAAAAATTCTGTTCGCAGGCGATACAGGGTGTGACAAAGATGCACTCAGAACAGCTCTTCACGCCTTGTTCAGTGACGCAGCTGCCTAACATTGTCAGCAGGAACGTTGCTAAGAATGCCCCGTCCAAAGTGGTAAGTTTTATATTGGCGCCACACCGCATTAATTTTCGCAATAATAGATTCTTTTTATAGAATGATGATGATTAACGAGCACACAGTTCACCTGATGGTGGATGCTGTAGCCCAAAGATATCTACATCTATCCTCAATTAAGAATCAAAATGTTTATTTGTTGTCAGCCCTGAGGACCAAAATGAAATGCCTCATTTCCAGTAAAAGGGGTCTCCGGTTCTCTTCACTCACCATACGAAACACAACAGCTTTAAGCTGCTATTTTACGTTGGTATTCTGTGAGAGCGTGGTCCTACCCCGATCGAGCCATAAATTACTTACACCGGCAGTTTCGAAACTACAAGAATTTTGTAATGTGATTGTTTTTGAGTCAAACAGTCCGTAAAATATACCCCTTGTGAAGAGCCCCAACCAGGTCAAAAAGGTTTGTCCAATCAGGATCAAGAATAATTTCCGCAGTCAACATAATTTATGACAATCACATAACAAGATAAGTTGATGAATTGTTTCACATCACCACCACCTGATGATGATTTTATAAGTGGTAGAACCATTCTGCAGCTAAATTGTGGTTGGCTCGACCGAAGAAGGATTACATTCTCTCAGAATGCCAGCGTGAAATAGCAGCTTAATGTTGCTGAGTTTCGTATTTTTTTTTATAGAATAAGGGTGACAAACGTGCACACAGTCCACCTGATGGGAAGTGGTTGGTGTGGTCCATATACATCTACATCTATCTTCGTTTGCGAATTAAAGTGCAGATGCGTTGTCAGTCGTGAGGACTAAGATAGAATGCCTCTTTTTCCAGTAAATTGGGTCTCCGGTTCTCTACACTCGCCATACGTAACACAACAGCATCAAGCTGCTATTTTACGCTGGTATTCTATGAGAGCGTGGTCCTACCCGGTTGAGCCGACCCATTCATGCTACAACTATACTATTAATATAGCTACAGCATGGTTCTACCACGTAAAAAAACTCGTATGGCGAGTGTAGAGAACCGGTGACCCTTTTTACTAGAAACGAGACATTCCATCTTAGTCCTCACGGGTATCTTGATATATATCTGTATTTTGATTCTTAATTGAGAATAAACGATGAAAGATTCCTGTGGACCACAGTATCAACTTACCATCAGTTGGAACGTGTGCCCGTTTGTCACTCTTATTTTATAAAAAAAATGATTGTCATAGGCTGATAATAAGCTTGCAGCCGCGCGTTTGATGCGGGACATTGCGGAGCTAAGACAACGCGTGGCACAGGTAGAAGCACGGCTGGCGAACGAATTGAAGGTAAAAATTGTTATATTTTATTATTAATTAAGTATACGATCATCATCATCATCATTGCAGCCCTTCACAAGTTTATTACTTCTCTTTCTACTTCTTCACAAGTCCGCTGCGTCCGCTGCTGAACATAGGTCTTCCCCAAGGAATGCCACAAAGCACGGTCCTGAGCCACCTGCATCCATCGACTTCCGTCACTCCATCTAGCGGGGGTCGCTCTACACTTCGCCTACTGGTACGAGGCTGCCACTCGAGAACCTTTTTTCCCCGTTGGTTGTTGGTTCTTCAGGCTATATGGCCGGCAATTTGCCACTTCAGCTTACTAATCCGTTGGGCTATGTTGGTCGTTCTGGCTCTACTGCGGATATCCTCATTTCTAAATTTATCACGCAGAAAAACTCCGGCATAGCTCGCTAAGCGACCTTGCGCTACCGCATATGGCCAGCAGTGAAGGATCACGTATCTGATTCGTAAGTCATCACTGGCAACATGCATTGGTTGTACAACCTCATTTTCAAGTTTTGAATTATACCTGACAAGAAAATGTGATGAGAAAATATACGATAGTCCCAGATTACTTACCTTCTAGTACACGGCGACACCTATCGGACTTTGTGATTTTCTTTTTGGAACTTAACCGGTATATTCTAACGTGAATTTAATTTATTTTGTTACTTCAATTAATAAAAATACGGTTGACCCAACAGGCCGTCCCTGCAACTTCCCGCTAATTTCAAATGAAAAGTGCTCCGAAGTCCACCGATTATACCTACGCACGCACGCGCGCACGCACGCACACACGCACGTACGCATCACACACGCACGCACGCACGCATCACGCACGCACGCACACGCACACACACACACACACACACACACACACACACACACACACACACACATTCAGTTGGAGAGCGCACAGAGAGCAGTTCTGAAGGTCATGTTAAAAAAGTCCTACCGTGTACCTACGGCCGATCTTTATAGGGATACCGATCGAGGATTTGAGTGTACGCCAGTTATATATTCTATCCGCAGCAGGGATTGCATGACCGAAAAATTATGGGTTATAACGGTTAAGGGTATGACGTCATAGCTTTTTATTGCGATAGCTTAAAATTCAGATACACAAATTTTTCGGTACCGAAAAATAAGGGTACCGTTATATTTTTCGCTACTTTAACCATCAACATAAAGGTTTCTTTCGGTTACCGCCAGCCGACCGTGACACCCCACCGACCCCGTACTCCACGCACTAGCAAAAAAATTAGCTTAGCTTTATATAATAAGGTGACCCAGTGTAGCGAAAAATATATCATGTTGCTATTTCTTGTCTTCGTATGACTTTGAAACTCAACCAAATTTGAACTTATGGTTGGAATTTTTTATAATAACAATTTTTTTTTAATTTAACCAAAATTCGAATCCGGACGAGTTTTAAAGCAAAACCAAGGCATCAAAGTTGCAACTCTTAATATTATTTTCACGTATTTCAAAATAATTTAAGGTCAAACACAAAAAAAACCAAAAGAAAATACCGTCACACTGCGTCGCCATCACCTCAACGGATTCGGTATAATAAGAAGAAAATTATCTATTTATTAATAATTATCATAATATTATAGTTTTTCTGAAGGTATTTACACAGTATTTTTTACGTGTATCTATTCGACAATGGCGAAGCTAGGGCTCCAAACTAGGGCAAGCCCAAGATATGGTTTTAGCAGTTTTATAAAAATACACCAATCTTGATCTGTCTTCAATCTTCAGTTTCATATTCATTGCTGTCGAGGACATGTTTAACAAAGCACACAGAAAGCATACTACTGCTAGATAGATTGTATGACTATATGCATAGAATAATAGAATAGAATAGAATAATTTTATTCAATATAGATAACATGTGTAATTCTTATTGAAAGTCATTTTTTACTTTACCACTGGTTCGAAAAAAAACCTCCGTCCTGGGTAGAACCAGCAAGAAACCCAGAGGGACTTTTTTTTTAAAGCACATTTTACAATAATGAATATACAAACTATATAAGTACTAACTTTATTTTAGAAACAGCTTGGAAGCGATCACCTCATTCCCAGGGGTTATTATCAACCATGTATTCATTTATACTATAATAACCCTTTTTATACAGTTTCAACTTAACAAAACATTTAAACTTGCTAATAGAGAGAGCCTGTACACTTTCCGGGACCTTATTGTAATAGCGTATACATTGCCCCAAGAATGAATTACTGACTCTGTGGAGTCGAGAAACTGGTATCACTAGCTTGTGTTTGTTCCTAGTGTTTACAGAATGCACATCACTTTTTTTACTAAAACTACCTTTGTTTTTGTGAACATACATTAAATTTTCGTAAATATACTGAGAGGCCAAAGTTAATATATTTATTTCTTTAAATTTATCTTTAAGAGACTCTCTCGGTTTTAGGTTGTAAATAGCTCTAATGGCCCTCTTCTGTAAAACAAAAATAGTTTCTGAATCAGCCGCATTTCCCCATAGCAATATCCCATAAGACATTATGCTATGGAAATAACTGAAATAAACTAATCTAGCTGTCTCGACACTAGTGAGACCTCTAATCTTTTTTACAGCATAGGCTGCAGAACTTAGTCTGCTTGCTAGTTTGAATATATGGGGGCCCCACTGAAGCATTGCGTCGAGAGTGATGCCAAGAAAAACAGTGGATTCAATAGGGCTCAGTTCTTCTCCATTTAAAAACATATTGGTACTCAGATTTTTAACATTCGTTGTTGTAAATTTAATACATTTAGTTTTATTTCCGTTTAAATGTAGATTATTAACGTTAAACCAATGCATTAATTTTGATATAGCATTATTCACTTCGTCACATTTAAATGATTGACGTTTAAGTTTAAAAATCAAGGAAGTATCACCAGCAAATAATACTATATCATGATTATCCTCTACAAGAGAAGGTAAGGCATTAATATACACTAGAAATAGGAATGGGCCGAGAATCGAGCCCTGAGGGACACCCATTAGTACTACAGGTGAGCTGGAAGAACTTTTACCATTGATAATAACTTTCTGCATTCTATTACTTAAATATGAAATAATAAGTTTAAGCGCTGTGTTCTTGACACCATAGTACTGTAGCTTCCTGATTAATGTCTCATCCTTCGGTGATTTTGAAAAAAGGCGTTTGGGTTTGTTTGAGCGAAGGAAAAAGATATTTACATACAATACAATACATGAACAAAAGAAAGTACAAACAAACTATGTACAAAATTAAAAATAAAACTAATTATTTATATTCTAAATCGAATCGTCTCTTTCTTAAAGAAAGATTTGATTACGTCCGCGTGAATTGTAGGTGAACTTTTTAGTTGTACCAATAACTATTTCTAAAAGGCAAATTTATTTAAAAATAGAACTCTATAAGCCAATTGCTCAGTATTAAAAAAAAAACAAAGTTCTATTAATTTTCCTGCAACGCTTCCCGCGCTTTTCATTTAAAACGGTGGATCTTAACCGTGTACATTTGCGCGCTATGATATATTATGATTTTAAATTTGGTTTAACCGAACAATTAAATTTACAATGGTTACAGTCAGCATTAGGGGACTCAGCTCCATCACGCGATACAATTTTAGGTGGTTTGCTGAATTCCGGTCAAAACAATAACTGCTCGGGGCAAACTGAGCAACAAGACCAAGGCGAACCCTGCCACGCTATCCGTGAATTTCTGCAACATCAGGGGACTTCACTCGAACCTAAACGCCGTCCACTACTGACCGAGACGCAGGTGTCCTCTCCGGCTGATACTTCGTATCTCTCCTACTCGGGGTACAAATTGGAGCACTCCTTTGTGCCTCGGGCTGGAATTTGCGTATACGTCAGAGAGGACATCTGTTCTCGACGCCTCGGCAGTCTTGAAGGGAAACAGACCGACTCATCGACCACGTCCAAATGGCTACAGATTCCTTGCTACAACAGGTCCCATCCGCAGAGATCGTGATTCTTGGCGATTTTAACGCCCACCACGCTGAATGGCTTGGTTCTCGTTTAACCGATCATGCGGGGAAATCTGTTTATGACTTTGCCTTGGCATATGGTCTGACACAACTGGTTACTTCGCCTACGCGGATTCCAGATGTTGAGGATCATACACCTTCTCTGTTGGAACTACTCCTGACCTCTCATCCGGACGGATATCAGGTTTCCGTCGATGTCCCTCTTGGCTCTTCGGACCATTGTCTGATCCGGAGTGTGGTGCCACTAACGCTTCCCTCGCGGTTGCGTCCTGCAGGTTGCCGCCGTGTTTGCATTACAGGTCTTACAGCGGATTGGGATAGAATGCGGTCTTTCTTTGCTTCCTACCCATGGGGTGGGTTTGCTTCTCGCCGGATGATCCCAGCGCTGTTGCTGACTCTATCACTGATGTGGTGCTACAGGGAATGGAACTATTTATTCCATCATCTGTGGTACCCATCGGAGGCAAATCTCAGCCTAGGTTAGGACGCTCCTGTAAGACTGCATTACGCAATAAGCAGGAGTGTTATCAAGCCTGGGCTGCGGCTTCGGCGACTCGGGATGTAAACACCAGCATACTTAAAAAGAAGTATAACTTCGCCTCCAGGTCCTTCAAAAGAGTTATTGCTAAGGCAAAGTCAGAGCACATAGGCAGAATTGGCGAGAAACTAGTTCGCCTTCCTTCGGGAACCCGTGCATTCTGGTCTCTCGCCAAGGCTGTCCAAGGGAATTTCTGTAAGCCATCACTACTATCTCTGCACAGGGAGGACGACTCACTGGCCCACGCCACAAAAGAGAAAGCAGACCTTTTAAGTTCCCTTTATGCGTCTAACTCGACTGTTGATGACGGGGGGAACACACCGCCGACCATCCCGCTGTGTGAGTGCTCCATGCCGGATGTGCGGTTCTCACAGCGTTCGGTTCGCAGAGCACTCCTCTCCCTGGACATCCACAAGTCGAGTGGGCCTGACGGAATCCCCCCAATTGTGCTGAGAACGTGTGCTCCGGAGTTGGCACCAGTTCTAACGCGCCTTTTCCCGTACTCCTACTCCCTAGGCGTAGTTCCGAAATCATGGAATACAGCTTTCGTCCACCCGATCGCTACAAAAGGCGACCGCTCAGACCCGTCCAACTACAGGCCTATCGCCATCATCTCCTTGTTCTCCAAAATAATGGAATCCGTTATAAACTGCGACCTCATGCGGTATTTTAAGGATAACCAGCTGATTAGTGACCGCCAATACGGTTTTCGTCGGGGTCGAACAGCTGGTAATCTTCTGGTCTTCTTAACTCATAGATGAGCGGAGGCAGTAGAGTCCAAGAGGGAGGCATTGGCCGTTAGTTTGGACATTGCGAAGGCCTTCGATCGGGTTTGGCACAAAGCACTTCTTTCGAAGCTCCCTTCCTATGGGCTTCCCGATAAATTGTGCAATAGGATCACCAGCTTTCTTGCAGATCGGAGCATCAAGGTCGTTGTAGACGGTGCATGCTCCGACTACAAGCCTATCAACGCTGGTGTTCCACAAGGCTGCGTGCTATCACCAACGCCGTTTCTTCTGCATATCAATGATATGTTGCAAACCGGTATCATTCATTGCTATGCGGATGACAGCACTGGTGATGCTCTATACACCGGCGGTTCCAATATTTCTCGGGAAAACGTCGCCGAGTACCGGAACAAACTTGTGTCTGAAGTCGAGTCTTTGCTGAACAAAGTCTCAGATTGGGGGCGACTAAATCTAGTCCAGTTTAATCCTCAGAAGACACAAGTTTGCGCGTTTACCGCTAAAAAGAACCCCTTTGTCGTATCTCCTCAGTTTCAAGGCACTTCCCTTCTTGCCTTAGCCAGTATCAGGATCTTCGGAGTCGACATATCGAATGACGTGCAGTTTCGTGGTCACTTGGAAAAGAAGGCCAAATTGGCCTCTAAAAAGCTTGGCGTGCTCAGCAGAGCGGGACAGTATTTCATGCCGGCACAACGCCTGCAACTTTACAAGGCGCAGGTTCGGCCTCACATGGAATACTGTTCCCAACTCTGGGCTGGGGCTCCCCAGTGCCAGCTCCTTCCACTTGACCGCATCCAGCGCAGAGCGGCTCGAGTCGTCAACGACCGAGTCCTTTCCGATCGGCTCGACTCATTGGCGCTGCGAAGAGATGTTGCATCTCTTTGCATTTTATTTCGCATTTACCACGGGGAGTGCTCTGAGGAATTGTTCGGATTAATCCCAGCCGCCAAATTTCACGAACGCACATCGAGGCAGGACTCCCGATACCATCCACACTATCTGGATGATTGGCGGTCCACCACTGTGCGATTTAGAAGATGTTTTCTTCCTCGCACGACTTCCTTGTGGAATCAATTACCATCAGCGATTTTACCGGACCGATACGACTTAAGGACCTTCAAGAAAAGAGCGTACTCCTTTTTAAAAGGCCGGCAACGCATCTGCAATTCCCCTGGTGTTGCGGTTGTTCATGGGCGGCGGTAGTCACTTATCATCAGGTGAGCCGCATGCTCGTTTGCCCCCTCTCCTATAAAAAAAAAACCTAGGCGTGTTTGAGAAATCGTTACTGGTAACCAGACCAACCAGATCTATCAATATGATTCGGAAAATAAAAGGCAATCATCGGTATGGGTTTACTCAGAAGAACAGTTACCAACAAAATTGCAAAGACCTCGCAACGTCAGCGAAAAATGGTGGCTAGTTTTTTTTGGCGGAGAGCACATCTCTGTCGACGTCAATGCTGGAAAATTGTAGGTCAGTACACTCTGAATGGTATAATACAGTTGCATTACCCAAATCTTTTCAAGCTCTGCGGGAGAGAAGACCAAAGACCGGGCTTCGGGGAATCATGCTGCATCACGATAACGCCTCTTCACATACCTCTCTTAGAACAAAAGCATTTTTAAGAACCTGGTATTTAAACTTTAAGTCACCCACCCTACAGCCCTGACTTAGCTCCTTGTGATTTCTTTTTGTTCCCAAGAGTCAAAGAAAAAATAAAAGGCAAGTTTTTTTCAAGCGCCGAAGAAGCCGTGGCTGCCTACGAAGAAGCGATTTCCGACCTGACCGATCAAGACTGGCGAAAGTGTTTTCAGAGTTAGTTTAGGCGAATGGAACCTTGTATAGAGCATGATGGGGAATATTTTGAAAAGATGTAAAATAAATATTAATAGTATCTAGAATACTTTTTGTATATCTCAAAACTTATTGAGTGACCTACGTATTGTAATAAAAATCTGTGATTATAAAAATAATAATAATAATATCTTACCTTGGTCAACTATGTATCAAATTTAGTTTTTGAAATATTTTTTTGTATTTCGCGATTGATATTTTTCTGCACGAGCCGCTGTAACAAACAACCACTCACGTCGCTGAGAGAACATGCAACGTCGCGATATTTTTCGTTACCGTAATAATTTCGGTTATGTAGAGGTTATACAAAGTTATAACAAAACCCTTTAAAAATAGCGCTACCGTTATTTTATACCGGTATTTTTTCTGTGAATTTTAAGCGCTTTTGGTCTACCTTTAAAAAATTGCGATATCGATATTTTGTACCGGTAGCGTAACCTCGTACCTTAACCGCAATCAATCCCTGATCCGCAGTATTAAAAACACATAGGCAAGTAACTCAGTCGCCTAATTACGACCACTTAATCAATAAACATATATTTAAAATCCCAATTCCAGCTGTCAAAACTGTTCTTGCGCAACGTCTCCCGCAGTTTTCACATCCCCATATCTGTAACAAAATACTTAAAGTCTGCGACATCAAAAATTGCTCTATATCAAAAACTAAACATATAGGAAAAAGTTATCTCACCACACTAAACTATAATGACACTGAACACTTTTTTTATAGGATAGGGTGATAAACGAGCACACAGTCCACCTGACGGCAAGTGGTTGCTGTGACCCGTAGACATTCACATCTATCCTCAATAAAGAATCAAAATGCAGATGCGTTGTCAGCCGTGAGGACTATGATGGAATGCCTCTTTTTTCAGTAAAAAGGGCTACTGGTTCTCTACACTCACCATACGAAACACAGCAGTGTTAAGCTGCTATTTTAAATATACAACTATACTACTAATATAGCTGCAGCATGGCTCTACCACGTAAAAATTTAATATTAAGTCATAAATAATATCAAATCAAACACAATCTCCACGTGCGTGCGTGCGTGCATTGAGTTATATGTACTACGTACATTATTGTTATGGACCAAGTGATTAGGCTTCGGAAAAAATATCGACATATCGATATTTTCTCATAAAAATATCGATATATATCGTCGATATTTTAATAACTATATATCGATGTATCGATATTTATTTAAGAGTAAAGAAATCGTATCAATTTCGATATATTTTAAAATTCATGTGTTGCAGTAATATAAAATTTAGGGCCTTGTGCTTACATTATGCAAATGAGACGATATATCGATATTTATCACGCGATATATATCTATACTGTTTAAAAATATGGATTCAATATATAAAAATACTAGCTGACCAGGCAGACGTTGTTCTTCCCTTTCCGAACGACCATTTGCTTTCCCAAAAAAACTCCTGAAATTAGCAATAAAAAAATTGAGGGTCACTTATCGGGATAAAAACTATCCTATCTCTCAAGTTGGACCAAACTGCACACAGTCTGCAAAATTTTTCTGCACACAGTCTGCAAAATCTCATTGAAATCGGTTCCATCTATTGAATACTTACAGCAACACGTGGTGGTTATACTACTAAATTGTAGCTTATATTAAACGTTTGTATTTTTAACATAGCGCCATCTATTGAATATTTACTCAATCCAATCAACAGATATCGTCATCTGACAGAATCGTTTGGAGCTAACAGAAAATTGTGACTGTCAAATAATAGGCAAATAATTTTCAATAAAATAATATTGTATTGCGACTATAAATTGAGATGTAAGCTATCCTATCTTTTAAGTTGGACCAAACTGCACATTAACCAAAAATTTCATTGAAATCAGTTCAGTAGTTTAGGAGTTCATCGCGGACAAACAACGTGACACGTACTTTTTATATATAAAGATATTTTCCCTTGCCCATCCCTACAAGTGATTTAGTGATAAATCAGGGCACTATTTATAATACCCGGGCAATATGAATAATGACAAGTCATATTTGGCTAGGTAATTAATACTGATTTAAACTTTATTTATCACATTATCTGATCATTGTAAATATTGATGCTTAACTGTTGGGCAATTTGATATAACCTAACCTAACCATGTTAATCACTTTTAAGATTAATAAATTAATATATAATAATCAGCAAGTGTAAAAATATGAATAAAGGGAAAAACCACCTTGCAGTATCAAATAACAGCAACACAACAGGAAAAACAACCTTCCTTTGAGTTACAGAGAAAAAATAACTTTGATGAAACAATTAATGGACGTTTCTTTTTAAGTGTAAAATATGTGACATCAAAAAAACGTAACCTAACCTATCTTTTTATTACTCTGTCCAATAAGTAACGGACTTTATTCCTAAAAAAAGTTATAGGTTTAAAAAGTATACAGCCTATATACGTCCCAAGCTGGGTAAGGCATAGCCCGCCGCGCTGCCCCAATGCGTGTTGGCGAACTTCACATGTCTTCGAAATATTTTTTTCTTACTCGTATATCTCAGACATGCAGGTTTTCTCACGATGTTTTCCTCCACCGCCGATCACATGGTAAATCAGTACTTAAAATTACAGTTAATAATTTCATTGGTGCCAGCGGGGCACAAACCCGGGTTGCTGGGCATTATTCATATTGCCCGGGCAATACCCTGTTAATCACTTGGCCCATAAATCCATAACATATAAAATATATCTGTATTCTGTGCGGACGTGGTTCATTTCTGCTTGGACCGATCCATTCATATTGCAGCCGCATTCCCGCAACGTGCAACCTGATGTTTTCGATTGAAGTATTTTCGTGGCTCACTAAAAAAGTTGTGAAATAGAAAGAATAATAAAAATTCATCAGTGTATTTCTAGCGTAAACGGCAGGCTGAGATCGACATTGTGCGATTGAGGAAGGAACTATCAACAACAAAGAGTTCGGTCGCAGCGCTTCGCATCGCGCCGCCGCCTCTAAGGAAAACCTGCTCTAAGTTTGCCTGAGGCCTTGGAACAAAATTAGGGATTTAAAAAAATTATTGAAATAAATACTACTATTTTTTAATGGATTTTATTTTTACTACTTTGTTATCTGTGTATGTATATTATATCAAATATGTAGCCAGATATCGCTGTTTGCGAGTAAGGTGACATTATTGGATAGAAATCCATCCATCCATTACAACCTATAAATTCCCTGCTGAAACTAGGCCTCCCCCATAGATTGCCTGATATGGGGGATTTTGCCAGAGTTTCCACGCTTGGCAACCGCAGTTTATTATTATTTTTAGTTGTTATTAGCAAAATGCAGTCGAAGCGGTGCAGCAGCCCATCTCCTGATTCAGTTTGATAGACAATGTTATTATAATGGAAAAATTGTGTCTTAAATAAAAGATAATCGGTTTCTCGAGTGTGTAAATACACAGAACAATGCCTTGTGCACTACAAGTGCTTGCTATTTAATTTTCTTTTAATTTCTACTCTTAGGAACATTCTAAGTTTGGTTTATACGAAAGTTTTGGCGGGAACTTGGCCGGCGGCGGATTGCTGCTACTGTGTTATTGTTTAAATAATGGTTTGAAGTGGATTTTGATATGTAAAAGTGGTGCGATTTTGCGTATTAAGTGTCCCGCATGTGAACTATCAGTGTACTACAAGTGCTTGTCAAGATAAGCTGTGATTCTCAAGATAAGGTGTCGTCTGCTTGGGCGCTTTGAGATGCCATCACCAACTGTGAGTTGTCTGCTGGCTCAAGTTGCCGTCAAAACCTCCCAAGGGCTGCACAATGTGACGTATCAACATTTTGCGAAGTACTATGAAGAATAATTATACATTGTAACTTCAGGCTCAGAATGGCTAGAACCCAGAGCCGTAAAGCCAGTTATAAAAAAATTGATTTATACATTTCTAAACTAAGTAATATAAGATATATCTAATATTTCAGAAAGAAACATTAATCCTTACATTTTCCGAACAAAGTAACTTCTCCCGCCACTAAATCTGTCAAAAACATTTCAGCTCATTCCTAAGTGGCCACGCCACGTAGATTATCTTGTATACATCCATCCATTACATCCTTAGATTGTCTCATAGGGGGGCTATTTGCTATAATTGCCAGGCTTGGCAAGCGGGTTGGCAGCCGCAGTTTTTAATTTAAGTCATTATCAGGAAGACGCTGCTGCCCATCTCCTGATTTGTTTCCCCCTGTCGCCTCTTACGACACCCACGGGATGGTATGGGTTAGTGGAGGCATAAGATATTTTTTAAACTTTATCTTATTCCGTCCCATAGGTATTTTAAGAGGCGACTGGGTTATTCAGAAAGGTGTTATGGGATTAGAAATGGCGCTTTATCCATATTCATCCATATCCATCGTTTACACCAGCTATAAAATATTTAGATCGGTGACGGACAGTAGTGTTAAAGTTGCGAGATGTCTGGTACCTAGATCGACGATTAAGGCAAATACAGGAAACATTTAACACAGCAACGAGAGCGATTATGCGTGGTAGAGCTATGCTACAGCTATACTAGTCGTATAGTTGTAGCACGAATGGGTCGGCTCGACCGGGGAAAGACCACGCTCTCACAGAATACCAGCGTAAAATAGCAGCTTAACGCTGCTGTGTTTCGTATGGTGAGTGTAGAGAACTGGAGACCCCTTTTACGGAATCGAGACACTCTATCTTATTCTTCACGGGTGACAACGCAACTGCATTTTGATTCTTAATCGCGGATAGATGTAGATGTTTAAGGCCACAGCAACTACTTACCATCACGAGGACTGTGTACTCACTCGTCACCCTGACTGTTATAAAAAAGCTTAGTTCGATGACGGCCAGCAGTTGCAACGGTACGAGACGTCCGGTACATAAATAGTGAATCCACCTCCAATTTTTTTAATAATAGTAATTTAATTACAATAAACGGTACAATTAATTCAAACAATTCCTTTATTTAAAATGTCAATAATAGTACCTGAACAAGGATAAACCTGTAGATATCTCAGGTGTATCTGCTAACAGATACACTTTTCGGTTTCTTATATAAAATGAATAAAATATCAAATAATTAGTGTATATTATATTAAGGTTAATTTCGGTAAAAATACATTATAATTCATTAACTTTAAGAATCAGGAACCTTACCGTATCATCGTATGACAGATATATTCGAATTACATTCTTACAATCTGCCATTTAAAAAAAAATACATGTACAAAATTACATTGACTTGAGTATACAAATTATAAATCGTCACTCTTTATAATTGATTATTAAGTGGATGATTAAGGCAAATAAATACTGGCTGCGATGGGCATCATGCCCAGAAGTGCACGTTAATGGGTTGATCAAGAAGATAATTTCAAATAAAAATAAAACGTAAGCATTTTAGTAATATAGTGTATCTATTTTATTTCTGACAAACAATTTTAAATACACGAACACATTTCCTCTTACTCACATGTTCACAAGTTTACATTTTTAGAACTTTGTAGGTAGATCTTTAAGATTCTAAAATCTTTTAAATGAATTTACAATTAAATTTAATCAGATAGGGCAAATGCAAAAGTATTTAAAAATACTACACGCGCAGATAAAGAATGGAACTATAAATGGCGTCTCATCTATTCACCTCTCGCTTGCACACTGCCGATTTCTGTACTCACACCCGCCGGTAATAACCACTAAAAATAACGTCATTTATGAGCTGCGTTTTTGTTTTTCTGATTTCAGGTCCAACAGACATAAATGTTAAATATACTTTTGTTTTGTGAAGTATCAATTATTAAATTACCAAGAATAAATATTATTTGTTTATTGATTTATTTCAATATTTAATATTCAGTTAATAATTTAAGTATATTCAAATGATTTTAATATACTCATCCGTTTTTTCCAATAA
Source organism: Parnassius glacialis (assembly GCA_033319125.1). Classification (NCBI taxonomy): domain Eukaryota; kingdom Metazoa; phylum Arthropoda; class Insecta; order Lepidoptera; family Papilionidae; genus Parnassius; species Parnassius glacialis. Next base: position 67,995,296 of record JAVANC010000004.1, on the reverse strand, counting down.
CTAAACATTTCCAAATAGTACAAAACAATATACTAACATAACGTTTTAGTTAATATAATATCGTTATTTGTAACATTGGGATGTAATGTTATAAGTACCGCTTTCGTTTACGTACCGTGTATGCTGACTATATAGACTCGGCGAGCCGCCATTTCTAGTCCCATTCTTTATCTGCACGAGCTTTAAACATTCTTATACATTATTTTTTTAATTAATAATAAAATACATAACAGGTATAAAAAAATACTATGTGAAGGTCTCATTTGGCATCGTATATTTTATTAGTGATCGATGTATATGGGGGAATTTGGTACATTATTTCTAACCATAGACAAAATTTAGTACTTTTCATGTGTTAAATAATGAGCTTGAAGGTTGCGCTGGCTCTTAAATATTTTCATGCAAATATTGCATTTGTATATTGGCTGCCCTGTGTGTGTACTCATGTGTTTGCCAAGCATTTCCCGCGTTTTCATGTCCTTCCCGCATACAGTACAAGTGCAGTTCAAGCTATCGCCGTGAACAATGGCGATATGTTGTGCAAGGTGTTGAGGAACTATATATTTCTTTTCGCATTGGCTACATTGATACTTTTTCGGGTACTTCACAAATGTTTGAGTTCTCGACAAGTTTACTGTTTTGTTTAATACTGGCGGTTTAGTGAAGTTAGATAATCTGTAATTAATAACTTTACTGACTTTCTGTATATAAATAATAAAAGACTAAACTATATTATGAATGTTGAGAAAGCACGACTTAGTATTTTTATTACAAATAATTACAACGGCAAATTGACTATATTATACAGGGTTATTTTTCAAAGAGTAGCCAAATTTTAAAGTTAACACGCAAAGTGTACACGCACTCCTCCGTGTGCGATTCAATTCACAACAATTTTGCCGACCGAGCGACACTTAAGAGGATTGTGAAGCTGTAAATTTTCATACAAAAAGCGATAACGTTTTCCCCCCCGTAAATATAGTCCAATTTTAATAATTTTTAGAAATGTTGTAGCTATGACAAAAAACTAGGCCCGTACGTTTTTATTTTAAAGAAATATTGTATACAATATAAGTTATTAGCATCTAAATATCTATATTTTTGACTTAAAAACTACCTCGGGCGTTTTTATTTTTTTTTAATTATACTAAACTGATTACTAAAAAAATAAAACGTACAAGCCTAGATTAAAGTGTACTGAATCTAATAAGACCAAAATTGTCTTATTTTGTAAAGTTTTAGGGGGGTAAAAACGTTATCGCCGGAAACAATATTTCAAGAAGAAAATGTAGGCAATTGCCTCCAAGACTTGCAACTCTCTCTATCGCACGATACGGGTCGGGGGGCAGGGACATATTGTAGTGATGGTAGGGATGTTGGAGCCGTGGTAGCTCAGATGGTTAGCGCTCGCTATAAGTTTCACAGTAGGTACGCGAGAAACCCGGGTTCGATCCCCGCCGGCACCAATGAAATTGTTAATTGCAAAGTGCTGATTTACCACGTGCTCGGCGGTGAAGGAAAACATCGTGAGGAAACTTGTATGTCTGACAAATAAGAAAAACATATATTTCGAAGACATGTGAAGTTCGCCAACACGCATTGGGGCAGCGCGGCGGACCTTCCCTTGCCCTAAAACCCTCTCAGAAATGAGAGGAGGCCTGTGCCCAGCAGTGGTACGTGTATATAGGCTGTAACTTTCAGAGGTGTTATCGATATCATTATCGCCTAGGGAGGAGAAAATAATATCGATAACCTATAAAGATAATACTTCTCATGAAAAAGTTAATGTCTGTGATTATTCAGTGTTTATCGATTATTTAGTTATTAATTTAGTCTTTATTGAATAAGGACATTAAATTAAAAATATTTCGAGTTTACAATAAAGTAGGTAGGCAAATAAATAAAAAGTAAGAACTTGAAGAAATTATTATTGTTTATTATTACATATTACTTAATTACACTCTTTCTCGAACTGCCATTTCTCTGGGAACTCGAGGGTCAATGATTTCTGGTAATAAACATAAAAAATTAAATTAGTAAAGTCTTGGCTGCATTTTTGCTGCCCAAAAGTGGTCACAGTATTTATTTATTTCCTACGCTGAACCACATGGTTTATTAAATTAAGTACGAAAACATGAAAAAGTTGTGTCCATACTACGAAAAAACAAAATTGCCTACCAGTGATATGTAATTATCCCTGGACCTGATAATAGTAATCATGGTTTCTTTTTGTCCTTCTCGTATCAAACAAAATTTGATCTGTTTTTAGTTATGGCCTCCTAATGTAGCATATTAGAAGCAGAAATAGGTAACACATTTTCATTTAGAGAATCATGTCCAATAAGCCCATCGGGAGCTGTACCTAAATAATAATCTTTGGAATCAATAAACAGTCCACACTCCCAAACTTTTAGATTATGTTTCCTAATCTTGATTCTTTACAAAATGTTAAATTAATGAAATTGCAATCGAAATATTTTTTTATTTGCGATACATTCAAATAATTAGCTCGACAGTCGAAGACGGTGATTTATTTATATATATATATATATATATATATACTACTACTGGACCATAAAGACCACATCATGGGTAGGGCCATTGGGCCAAAGGAAAAGGGGTAGGCCAATTGCGCGCTGGGCAGACGACATTATAAAAATAGCAGGTACCCACTGGATGCGAGTAGCAGAGGTCAGAAAACAATGGTCATCTCTGGAGGAGGCCTTTACCCTCCGTTGAGAGGGGTTCTTGCAATTGTACAAAAACAAAAAAAACTTTCATTATGCATTGTTATAATTGTCTAAGACAACTACTAGAAGTAAGAAGATAAATTATCTTGTTCTATATTATTCTATTACATATCTATCTATCAAAATTAAGTATATTCCTTACTAAATAAACGTTATATTCCTAACTATTAAAAGTAATAAATTTCTACTTTGAAGCAAGAAATAAAAGGCTTTTTTATTTTTATTTTATTTTATTTTATATATATATATTTACATGACTTATTATTATGGTATTCTTTTTGATTCTCTTTGTCAGAATCGATTCCTTCGCCTACTGAAGTACATCGTCCTTGCACATTACTGTCTGGTAATTATTTGTCTATCTCGGAGTCACTGAAAAATAAATAGAAGCATAATAGTTTAAATTATATTTTACAGCTAACTAACGCGGGCGAAGTCGTGGGTGAAAAGATAGTTTACCTATATAATTCGGTTCATCGTTTTTAAATTTCTGTGAGAGCGTAGTCGTTCCCCGGTCGGGCCGACCCACTCGTGTTACAACTAAACAACTAATATAGCTGCAGCATGGCTATACCACGTATAGAAATTTTACTAATCAAATCTTTGTATATCGAAAATTTTTGCATTTTCCTTGGAATTATCGAAATTCCACAGTAACAATGATACGAACAACTTCTTCTAACGGACTAATATTATTACTGGACAGGTGGTAAAATTAAAAATTTTGTACAACCGATTTCAATAAAACTCAATTACAACATAATATATGTAATGGTTGAAATTATTTCCATAAAATTTGTATGAGCCAACTGTGAACAGAAAAAGAATCGGTAAGTATTCAAAATCGGTCCGGAGAAATCGTTGAACATATATAAAAATAAAACAAATATACATACAGCCGAATATAGAACCCCCTCCGTTTTTGAAGTCAAGTCAACATCAGCTATCCCATACTTTTATATTTTGTGGAAAAAATTTCGCTCTATCTCCTACCAGTCAACCAATGTACACACAATAGTATGTAAGGTGGTAAGGTACGCGATCAATGTAAGTATAATTTATTATAAGTAAGTAAGTACGCCTACTTACCTGTTGAGTACAGAGCTGTTGAATTTAGAAGTTAGTTGCCCGTCCTTTTGATTTACGAAGCAAATTGCATTTTTTTAGTTTTGTCTCTAATCTTTATCTTCTATTCTAAAATGTGTACAATTAGTTTAGTTGAATGAATGTAATACTCATCTTTTAATCACTCACATAGTATATAGGTAGATACTTACATAAAAAATAACAGCCCACTTCTATAAGGTATATGTAGTAAGTCCCAGTAAGTCCCCACGTCTACATAGACTATGCAATATAGATAATAAAATTGCAAAGTAACACAAACAAATTCATTATGTAACTTGTCGTAAATGTACGCAAATATAGGCTATGAATGAATGAACGCTCCTGCTGCTGGTATCGTAGTGTGCGTGACAATGACATTTAGTGTAAGTTGTATTTGTGCTGTTCTAGCCTTCTCGCCCGGAGCTCGGCGGGGAGGCAGAGCGTGCGTTATGAAACAGATAGCATTTTTGAAAATACCTACTCGCGTCGCGTATCTTCACTTCACAATCCTCTTAAGGTGACACTAGTAGACATTATTTTCATAGAAATTTCGGAGGGGTTTTACTCCGCTGTTTGACAGTGTACATCCAAAGTTAAACATGATATCGTTTTGTCTCATTATTAAATTTGTCTGTACGGAAACAGAATAGGAAAATAAAATGTTTTTAAAAAGTTACGACTACCAAAGATTCGTTTTTATTGCCCAAAGGCCTTTTCGTATTTTTTACGCGCGCATGTTACTATGAATTATCGTGTATCTCACTGAATAATGTTTCCCCCGGTGCGGTGCGGGAGAACGACGCTTACACATACATGCACGGGCGGTGAGGCGCGCTTATTCGAGTTTTATTCGAAACGAAAAGTTTTGCTATTTTGTAATTTGGACGCCAAAGACAAAAGACGGCATGGAAATTCATATAATTGAAAGAGGTGATGCGTTTTGGACGACAGACAAAATTTTAAAATTTTCGTCTGTAATATAATATAATTATAAAAATGAAAAAAGTAAAGTCGATATACGATTACTATTATTTAAAATTGCAACAATTTCATTGGTGCCAACGGGGATCGAAATTTTCATATTTTAAAATAACGTTCCCCCCACACTAGGATTTTCTCCTGTATCGTGGAGGCAGTTTACAAACATCCAGACCCGGAACAGTTATTGGTAGGCTATACAAATACTTGTTCCGTGCGGGATTCGAACCCGCGGCTCCCAGTGCAACAATTCATTGCTAAGCCACTGCGCCACGGAGCTGTCAAATAACCGTTATTCCGTTTATTAGATACCGTTTATTCAGGTATTTCGTTCCCGTGGGATAATATTCGAGTTACACACGTTCGAAGCCGAACTCTTGAGTGATCGCTGCATGACCACTCGGGGAAAACTAAACATAATAAAATAAGCAATTTATATTAGGTATATAGAGCCACAGCGCCTAATAATTGCGCGGTTTCACCCGCGTCATCACGTGTCCGAGATGCGTGGCATGACATGACACCTAGTTCAAGCATTTTATAAATGCAATCAAATATTTTATTTCATAGTAATGTATGGAAAAATTGTCATAATTAATGGAGTGCTTTTATTTTATCTGTAGGTTTATTATGCGCGGTTTTTTTTCAGTTTTAAAGAAAAACGTACACGATACATGAAAAGTGTGTAGGCAAGAAATTATTCTTGATAAATTTGCTATCAACCTCTTATACTTATTAATCAATTAAACTTTCAAAATACCATAGCAACGTGAAATGAAAGAGTTTAGAAATTAAGATGTAACTAATCATTGTTACGCTCACCCGGGAGATAGATAAAAGTACTAAATTAATTTTGAATTTATTTTTGCTACTAGCTGTTCCCCGCGACTTGGTCCGCGTTTAGTTTAGGGCGGTAATTTTGTTGCACGGACACCTAATAATTTTTCTAAAATTCTAAGTTACTTCTTATAACATGAGCTATCTACTAGTGAATGTCCCGTCAAAATCGGACCAGCCGTTTTGGAAATTAACCGGAACAAACAGACTGACAGACATACAAAAATGTTAAAAATTGTGTTATGTTATAAGTACCGTATATAATTTCATATGCAATTAGTAAAAAGCTGTTATTTTGACATTACAAACAGACATTTCAATTTTATTTATTTGTGTAGATATAGATAATAATTGAATTAACGGCTAACCTACCCTCGCTCATAGAAGCTTTCAATACTGGCTTCTCAGTTCGCACCGGGCTAGGGGTTATGCGTTGTTTGCGCGTCAAGGCAGGTACCTATTGAATTATTTTAATTTTACATTATCTCTTAAACTTATATGTACTATATTAACATGGTATAAAGATAGAAGTTTATCTTCATAAAATTGTCTTGATAATGAAGTAACTTTCGTTCGTAAGGATAAATATGCCATGCCTAATAATTAAATTTTCATTTTTTTGGTCACAAAATGCCTAATTGTGGCTTATATATAAGAAATAGACATATGGTGTCGCGGACTTTTTTTAGACCGAGTAAAAATCTATATTTTTCTATATATATTTATCATTTTGTGAGCGCTTTTTCTTCTGACTTGCTTAACAAATACTAGCTGAGATTATAGCCTAATGCTATATAGCCAATACCATTCAACATGAATCTGGCTATATTATCCAAAAAGGTTTTTCAAATCGGACTGGTAGTTCCAGAGATTAGCACGTTTAAACAAACAAAAACACTCTTCTGCTTCATTATATTAGTATAGATGTTGCATCGTGTTCGTGTAACTTCGTTTTTGTTGAAACGGTTCGGAACGCCGTACGAACAAGACCTGCGTGAATACTAGTGTCGATATGCTCATCACTGATACTATCTCTGTCGGGCACGATGCCAGGTGAGACAGCGTGCTTTTTGGCCGCGCCCACCAGCGAGTTCGAGCCTGCGACTAGTGCCACCTTAAGGATGTTTGCGTGCATGCGTAGTAAAACAGTAAGTTTTACATATTTATGAATGACAATCAGTTAAAATAATGCATTACCACACATTCTGAATTTAAAAGATAAAAAGGACAGAATGTTTGAGATTTTTTTAATTATATTCTCTTCACCATTCACCTATATTACTTATTCTAAACCTTTTCGGGGCCGTATATTGCAAAATAACCCTGTTTATATATTAGAAGTATTCACTAATGTGAGTAACAAGTGACCGAACACGAATCTTTACGGACTAATAAATGTAGCGTTTATGCCACCATCGATCAGAAACAGATCGTGGTGTTTTTGGAGTTTTCTGTCTTTGAATGTCTTTTTAAAAGACTCTTTTACTATACGAGATGAGATGAAGGAAGGATTCTTATACGCAGTCAACAAACGACAAATAAAATGAAAGTGCTCACCTGTTTTTTCCTTTGGGCTTTATTTTTGCATGTGACTTTAAATGTTCGTTCATTAAATTCATTGGCATTTTTAAATTACATTTTTTACAATTTCCATACGTTTCAGAGTTTTTCTTACAACGAGAACAGACAAATTTCTTAATACCGTCAAAAGGTACGATCATTGGGTAACGATGATTACAACTGGTGCAGGCAACATTCGCTTTTTTAGTTTCAACGTGCGTGTTGAACAGACGCTTTCGTTCCCGCCTTAATTCGCATTTCTTTTGCAGATTGTCTATGACTACTTTAGGTTTGATTTCTTTCACTGAATTTTTCCTAGTGTAGTGCACTGCAATACCGATTTTTGTACTTGATAAACTTTTTACGATTTTGATTTTAGAGCCGTCTCTGAGTGGGCCTGTATAAAATAAAAATGTATGTATGTAACTCCTTCTTAATAAAAAAAAAACACATGTTAGCGTTATACCACACCAATCGATCGACCGTCGATCGATGCTATTGATCGATGTCGATCGATTGGTATGGAAACTTCAGCTGATCCGACGGATACTGACCGACAAAACGTTGTCCAATCATCGATCGACATCGATCGAGAATTAATCGATGTGGTTGTGGGCTCATCATCAGTATCTTTCAAAATGTATTCGGAAGAGGACGCGCTATTGTTGGCCAGTTCGCTCTTGCTCGTATTATTATTACGGAAATGCAAACGCAGAAGACTCTGGATGCGACCCTTTTTAAGGTCAGAGATAGCTTAAATTGATCTAGACCACATTTTAAATAGCGTCAGTGAAGCGGGGCTGGTTCTCGAATAATCAAGCACCTTGATCGTTGTTGACTAATCCATTCTACCATAGATCATATAAATCGACAATCTATCAATTTGTGTGATAACGCCCTTAAATTGCCGTTTATTTAATACTGGGTAGCTTAAAATTCAGCATCTCGCATTCGATATGAAATACCAGATTCTAATCAGATACCATGTTAAAGTTATGGTTATTGGTTTTAAAACTTATTTCTTCTTCTAAAGAATTTGCTATATTTTACTAATTCCACATCAACACACTGTACCTACGTTCAGTCTCAACGTTACAGGGACCTTGACTGGAAATCCGTTGCTCCTACAATTATCATATTTTCGAAATTTGTATAATTTTTACGAGATATAAAAACATCAACCTCCAATAGAATCATCTGCATATATAAAGTTATTAAATAAAGAGTTTTTATAAAAAAAAAAAGTAAAAGATTTACCTATTTTAAGATAGTGCTTTATTATTATCTGTGGGAATAGTGATACAAGAAGCTAAAGCGCATTGACATGGCTAAACAGAAGCCTATTCAGTCTTGCTTCAAGACATATCTATTTTTTTATAGGATAGGGTGACCAACGAGTACACAGTCCACCTGATGGTAAGTGGTTGCTGTGACCCATAGACATCTATATTTATCCTCAATAAAAAATCAAAATGTAGATGCGACGTCACCCGTGAGGACTAAGATGGAATTACTCTTTTCCAGTAAAATGGTTCTCCGGTTCTCTACAGTCACCGTATGGTGTAGTTTCGTATGAAACACAACAGTGTTAAGCTGCTATTTTGCGCTGGTATTCTGTGAGAGCGTGGTGCTTCCCCGGTCGAGCCAACCCATTCGTGCTACAACTATACTACTAATATAGCTGCAGCATGGCTCTACCACGTATATATATATATATATATATATATATATATACGTGTCCCAAAATTCAACGATAAGCCAACACCGGAGGATAGACCTGCCCCAGACTAATCGGGAAAAAAAAGAAAAAAAAATATATCCCAATTATATTTTAAGTTATATAAAAAAAATTAAATTCTTCAGAAATTGAGACCGTTTATGATATTTTTCACTACCATGACCACAATTTTTTAAATATTTTTTTCTTTTTTTTTTAATAGGCAACCTGAATAGTACTGCTATCTACCACAATTCTTAAAAACTCCAGAATAACTCTTGTTTTATCACGAAAATTAATGAAACTTATTTTATTCCCTAAATTTTTTGAAGACTTTTACTTTTAATCAAATTTAACTTATCGTGGTGTAAAAAAAAAGTATGAACACTAGTATGGCAAGTTTTTTTTTAAAATTGACGCAACTAACCAACATTCCAAAATGGTATAATACTCTAGGAAAACAAGTTATAAAAAAATATGGGCTTATTATTTCTTAACAGGGGCCAAATGACGGTCGGGTGTAATAAAAGTATTAGTTCTTGAAAACTGTTTAATATTTCAAAACAAATGGTACAAACAGTTTCACGTGTAATTTATTAAGTTATTAACATTATAGCAAATGTTCGAACTGTTTGCCACCAGCATTAATACATGCACGACATCGCCTTAAAAATGATCGTTTTATTTGTCTTGCATATCTTCTGCTATTAATGTAATCAGCAGCCTGAGTGATATTTCGACGAAGCTCGTCCAATGTCACAATGGGTTTTGAGTAGACCCTGTTTTTAAGACAACCCCAATAGAAGAAGTCCAGGGGGTTCAAATCTGGTGAACGGGGTGGCCATAAGATAGGACCAAGTCGCCCGATCCAACGCCCTGGATACTCTTGATTTAAATATTCTCGCACAGGACGGGCATAATGTGCTGGGCAACCATCATTTTGGAACTATAGCGTGATGGTGTGTATGGTAGAATGTGTATGGGTCACAGTCTGGTAAAAATTAATGAAGTCCAAACGTACACAGTACAGTTAACATTTATTCACTATAGACAGTTACACAAAATATATATAGTTCCATACGACACAATATACAAATTAATGGCTATACAAAATTGAAGGAGTAGAAAGCGATAGTATAAAACAAAACTATAAAAGCTAGTATTCGCGAGAGAATAACGGGACACTACGGTTAGTCAGACGACATGGGCTTCGCGTATGAGGTCGGTAAGCAGACTGGCAAACGCGGTGCGAGGCGTTGAATGCGCCCGCGCAAGGAACTTCGTTCTAACGGTATCGTTGTTTAGCGTGTTTCCATTGCACAACAAGGCGAATGTAAATAATCTTTTATTAAATCTTTATTTTGTCTTGTGATCATTCTGTAACTATGTTATTTATGTTATTGTATGATTGTAAATATTTACATAGAAATAAATATGTAAGTTTATATCGGTATAGTATAATTTAGTAAATATATATAAAATAAATTAGAAGTGTATAATATGTATATGTACGTATGATATACAATAAGTAGGCTACATCACTCCCCCCCAGAGACCGTCACTACGGGTGATAAAAATCTGGAAATCGAACTGTGCAGCCTGAACGCGTCCTTCTGACGTCATCCTGAGCTGGAGTATTAAGCTCTTTGGAAACAGGATCAAGGAAGGAATCGAAATTGGGGTCGGATGTGAGAGTGGGATTAGGGATAGGGTTGGAAGCTGGGTCAATCAGCATGTAGGCCGGTTTTAGACGGTCTATGGATACCGTGACGCTTTTACCCTTTATTAATATTTTGAACGTTTTCGCATTACGCTCTAATACTTGGTACGGACCAGTGTAAGGGGGCTGTAAAGAGCCACGTAATGTATCGTCCCTTAAAAATACATGACTTGACGCAAATAAGTCCTTGTGTATAAAAATCTTTACTTTATTGTGACGCGCAACAGGTGAAGGTTGCAGCTTTGATGTTATTTGCCGCAGTCGGGTAGTAAAGTCCGATATATCTATTGAGCTGGGAGCTGCGGCTTGGAAGAATTCGCCTGGTAAACGTAAAGGCTCGCCGTAAACTAATTCGGCCGATGATGTCCGAAGGTCCTCCTTAAATGAGCTCCTAATGCCCAATAGTATCAGAGGCAACGTGTCTACCCAATTGCTATCAGCGTGGCACATTATGGCTGCCTTTAACTGACGATGGAATCGTTCCACTAGGCCGTTGCAAGATGGATGATACGCGGTTGTTCTACGATGCTTGAATCCAATCATCTTTCCAAGGTACTGGAAAAGTGACGATTCAAATTGTTGACCACGATCAGTGACAATATCGGTTGGGCATCCAAATCTGGATATCCACGATATTAATGCCTTTCCAACTGTCTCGGCTGTTATGTCTGCCATTGGTATTACTTCTGGCCATCGTGTGAAACGATCCACCGCAGTGAAGCAATAGCGGTACCCCTGAGAAATAGGGAGGGGGCCAATAATGTCCACGTGAATGAAAGTAAATCGGGTACGGGGTAGATCAAACGTGCCTAACGGTGACGAAATGTGTCGATGAACCTTAGCGCGCTGACACGCCAAGCATTGTCGAGAGCACTCACGACAGTCTTTACGAACGCCAGGCCAGACAAACCGCTCTGCTACTAATTTAGCACTAGCATTGGCGCCTGGATGGCTTAAGCTGTGAAGACTGTCAAACAGTTGTCTCCTCAACGGCTTGGTAACAAAAGGCCTAGGTGTAGACGTGCTGACGTCACAATAAAGTTGCAGTTGAGAGTTAGGAATTCTCAACTTTTCCAGGCGGAGTGAAGATTCACCTCCCAGAAGTTGAGTCAGCTCTTGATCAGATGCTTGAGACGAAGCAAGCACGTCTAAGTCGATAGGCATCTGCAGTTCTTCGACACGTGACAGTGGATCAGCGACGACATTTTCTTTTACCGATATATGTCTAATGTCGGTCGTAAACTGCGAGATATAATCCAGGTGACGATACTGCCGAGGCGAACAATTAGCTTTCCTTTCGTTGAAAGCAAAACAGAGCGGCTTATGGTCGGTAAACACCACGAAATGTCTAGCCTCTAGCATATGACGAAAGTATTTGATGCTTTCGTATATGGCTAAGAGCTCGCGGTCGTAAGGCGAATATTTTTGTTGAGAGGGACTCAACTTCCGCGAGAAGAATGCTAACGGTTGCCATTCCCCACCTTTTAATTGCTGCAAAACTGCACCCATTGCCAGGTCGGACGCATCTGTTACTAGCGCCAGTTCCGCCCGACAATCCGGGTGTGCGAGTAATGCAGCCTCAGCAAGGCTTTGCTTGCACCTGTTAAAGGCTAAAAGTGCGTCACCAGTCAGATTGACTGGATGAGACGCCTTAACAGAGCCGGCAAGTAGTGCATTCAAAGGGGCTTGGATTGAAGCTGACTGAGTTAGGAAGCGTCTGTAAAAATTGAGCATTCCTAGGAATCGTCTAAGTTGCCTTACCGTTTTAGGCACGGGAAAGTTCTTTATGGCTTCGACCTTGGATTCAAGAGGTTTGGTGCCAGATGCAGAAATTTGATAGCCTAAAAATGTTACCTCGTTTGCGCCGAAGACGCATTTCGATGTGTTGATAAGAACGCCATATTCCTTCATGCGAGTGAAAAGTTGATGAAGGTGGGCTTCGTGTTCTGTCTCGTCCTTGGAGAAGACCAAAAAATCATCCAAGTAGGCATAACAAAACTCAAAACCAGGGACTTCTAGAAGGACGTGCGGTGCCATTATTAATCATAAGCTCAAATTCCTGTTTGGCGATTTTAAGTTTATCAGGTGCCAGCCTACGAGGTGTACATGATATGGGAGGTCCTGGTGTAGTCCTTATGTAGTGTACCGTATTGTGCTTTGGAACCATTAGCGTGCCTGAAGGGCGTGTTATCTCAGGAAATTTATTTAAAAGATTGTGATAACGTGTGTCGCCTGTCGAAACCTTGATAGATGAGATATCAGCTTTAGCGAAAGAAGCAATTGACGACAATGTAGTAGTATTGTCAATAAGGCGTTGATTGCGGCAATCTACAATTAAGTTATAAAAGCTAAGAAAGTCAACACCTATAATAGGTTTGGTAACATTAGCAACAATGAATCGCCAAGCAAAATTACGTCTTAAGCCTAAATTTAAATTAAGCTCTATAAAGCCAAACGTGTCAATTACCGATCCATTCGCGGCGCTCAATTGGTAATTTGTCTTGGCTCGACGCTCTCGAAGTGCAGAACGAGGGTAGACGCAAAGGTCACTGCCAGTGTCCACCAAGAACTGGGTGTTCAAGCTGCGGTCGGTTACAAAAAGGCGACCCGTTGAGGAGGGGCAATCGTCTGCCGCCATTAGCGACTGCCCTCGGAGTTTCCCGACTTGCCAAAATCGCAGGGCTTCAAGCACCTATGGGCCTGCGCTCCATACTTTGCGTGGTACCAGCACATCGGGTATTTGCGATAACTGCAATTGGATCTGCTTCTCTGCCTCGAAGAAGAACGATGACCTTCATGCACTCTGGAACGACTACGACTGGTAGAACAGCATGCTGCACGGGTATGCTCTTCCAATTTCAGTGTAAGCTGCTGCACCATCTTCTTCAACTCTGCAATTTCATCAGACGGATGAGATACATGCACCTCACGGGAAGATGTGGCAGCGATATTGCATGGTGACGTCAGCTCCTGTATCCGATCAGCTAGGTCCGCAAGTTGCTCCAGTGAATGTGTCGGCTGCGATGCCAGCACAGTCTGGATATTATGTGGCAGGCGATTGCTCCAAATCGACCTAATGAAGTCCTCAGGAACTGAAGGACCAGCCAAATCCTGAAGGTGCCTCAAAAATTGTGATGGCTTCCTGTCTCCTAGCTCTTCATGGGTCAGCAACTGTTTCACCTTCTTTTCATGAGAAGCTGAGAGACGTTTGATCAGCTCTAACTTGATCTTGGCATATCGATTATGAGCTGGAGGATTGACAATAATATCCTTCACTGCTTTTGCATATTGAATATCCAAATGATTGGTCACTTCCGTGAACTTAATAGAATCATCAGTGATGTCATGCCTAGAAAACTGACCTTCAATAAGCGCGAACCAAAGTTCTGGATCCTCAGGTGAGAATGGTGGCACTTTTATTTTTAATTTGGGTACATATTTATTTTCATGTTCCGTGGAAACGCGCACTGGGTATGTCCGTCGTATAGTGACTTTGGCATCGTGGCGCGATCCAACCGTTTTCGCGGAGTCACTGCTATCACTCATCTTAATCTTCGTGTCCTTATCGGGGTCACCAGTTATAGCGTGATGGTGTGTATGGTAGAATGTGTATGGGTCACAGTCTGGTAAAAATTAATGAAGTCCAAACGTACACAGTACAGTTAACATTTATTCACTATAGACAGTTACACAAAATATATATAGTTCCATACGACACAATATACAAATTAATAGCTATACAAAATTGAAGGAGTAGAAAGCGATAGTATAAAACAAAACTATAAAAGCTAGTATTCGCGAGAGAATAACGGGACACTACGGTTAGTCAGACGACATGGGCTTCGCGTATGAGGTCGGTAAGCAGACTGGCAAACGCGGTGCGAGGCGTTGAATGCGCCCGCGCAAGGAACTTCGTTCTAACGGTATCGTTGTTTAGCGTGTTTCCATTGCACAACAAGGCGAATGTAAATAATCTTTTATTAAATTTTTATTTTGTAAGTGACTACCGCCGCCCATGAACAACCGCAACACCAGGGGAATTGCAGATGCGTTGCCGACCTTTTAGAAAGGTGTAAGCTCTTTTCTTGAAGGTTCCTAAGTCGTATCGGTCCGGAAAATTCGCTGGTGGTAACTGATTCCACAAGGAATTCGTGCGAGGGAGAAAACTTCTTCTAAATCGCACAGTGGTGGACCGCCAATCATCCAGATGGTATGGATGGTAACGCGAGTTTTGTCGCGATGTGCGATGGTGAAATTGAGCGGCTGGAATTAGTCCGAACAATTCCTCAGAGCACTCCCCGTGATAAATGCGATAAAATACGCAAAGAGATGCAACATCTCTACGCAGTGCCAGTGTATCGAGCCGATCAGAAAGAACTCGGTCGTCGACGATTCGAACCGCTCTGCGCTGGATGCGGTCAAGTGGAAGGAGCTGGCACTGGGGTGCCCCGGCCCAGAGATGAGAACAGTATTCCATGTGGGGCCGAACTTGCGCTTTGTAAAGTTGCAAGCGATGCGCCGGCATGAAATACTGTCCCGCTCTGCTGAGCACGCCAAGCTTTTTAGAGGCCAATTTGGCCTTCCCTTCCAAGTGACCACGAAACTGCACACTATTCGATATGTCGACGCCAAGGATTCCGATACTGGCTGAGGCAGTAAGGGGAGTGCCTTGAAACTGAGGAGATATGACAAAGGGGTTCTTTTTAGCGGTTTATTGTATGATTGTAAATATTTAGATAGAAATAAATATGTAAGTTTATATCGGTATAGTATAATTTAGTAAATATATATAAAATAAATTAGAAGTGTATAATATGTATATGTACGTATGATATACAATAAGTAGGCTACAGAACCACATGTTTTGAAGATCACTTAAGGGCACGTCGTTTAACAATTCTTGCAAGTCATTTTGTAAAAAGTTTAAATAACTATTGCCATCTAAGTTTCCTTGTAACTCAAAGGGCCCAATTACTTTTCCATTTAATATGCCGGTCCATATGTTAACCTTGAATTGATATTGGGATTTGTCTTGTCTCATCAAGTGTGGATTTTTATTACTCCAACTATGTAGGTTGTGAAGATTTAAATACCCATCTTTCTTGCACGTTGTTTCATCCGACCATAGAATTTTGTCTAGGAAGTGGGGATCTTCACTGTGCCTTTGCAGCATTACACGGCAAAATGTGACCCGTAGCGGATAGTCCCGCGGTAATAACGTATGCACACGCCTGTAGTGATATGGGTGAAGCTTGTGACGTTTTAATATTCGATGTGCAGAACTTTTCGGGATTCCTGTAGCTTCTTCTATGGCACGTACCGAAGTAGTCGAGTCATTTTCTATCTCATTGAGAACTTCTTCATCACGATCCAATCTAGGTCTTCCAGCGCTTCTCCTATTGGATGGCATACGACCCTCCGAAAACGCTTGATGCACATTAATAAACACTCGATAATCAGGATATTTTTGAGCATTTGGGTATCTTTCTCGATACAGTCTGCTAGCAGCGTTAGCATTACATCGGCATTCTCCATAGATTAAATACATATTAGCGTATTCCTGTGGTGTGTACGGTTGCGGCATGTTAAACGCCAAACAGTCCAAAATGCGCGAGAACTCTAAATCACAAAACACACAATCGTAGTTCAAGATAATGCCAGGTCAGTTCAGTTTGCAGATCACTTCCAGTCCAAATAATGCCAGGTCAGTTAAGTTTGCAGGTCGATTCTCTTCAAGAACTTAAGGCGTCAAAGGAGCAGTGTGAGCTGTTATGTAAAGAAAGGGATGACAATGAAAAGGAAATAATAAATATAATAGCTAAAAATACTGAGCTAAAAAGTGATATGGTTAAGTTGCATACAGAATATACATTTGTTTCAAAAGAAAGGGATCAACTTCAGAGAACAGTCGATGAGTTTGACCAATGCAGCAAGGAATATGAGGAATCCCTCAGATTAATTGCTGCATTGCAGTTACAGTTAAGTAAGGCTAATGAGCAGATTGTGCAATTCAAACATTACATAGACAACATGAAAGCGTCCCAAACTCAAAGTCTGTTCAATGAGCTCATAGAATGTGAATCTTTTAAAGCATTGCAACCCTCCACAACAATTGATTTGACTGGTGATGATTATGTCACATCAAGAACAGCATCAAGGACTACCTGCAGTAGAAGAAAATTAAAGAAATATATAAAAATCAATAAATATATTAGAAAAATGCAAAAATTAATTAAAACTAAAATTAATGTTAAAAATTATATAAATGTATGCAAAGAAAAGCAACAATTAATTAATAAACTTAAAATATATTCAATTGAGGTGGAAAATATGAATCACTGTTATGAGACTGCTATATAGTGTCTAAATTCAACAATTTTATCCCTTAAAAACTCCCTACAAATTTTATCAAATAAATATGCATCGGCTCAAAATGAGATAAAAGAACACATATTGGCCATGAATGATCTGGTAAAATCATGTAAATATAATGAGGAGCGCTTTGACTCCTTAATAAAACATCAGAGTGAGTATCAACGCTCCATACCAGGTTCATCGGGGACAATATGTGTAAATAACAAAGTAAACAGTAAGGACTCATTATTTTCACCTACACTCTATGACAGTGCCATGACAAAGGATATAAACTTAAAAAGCAATGTAAATATTAAAAAAAATAAAGTTATTATGTATTGTGATGACATATGCAAAAATTTGGGCATGATGTTAAATAACTGTTTAGAAGGACATATGATTAGTAATTATTGCATGCCAGGAGCATCCTTTAGTCATATAATGAATAAAGTTTTAGCTAGTAAATTTTGCCCTAATAGCACATTAATAATTCTTGTTGGGAGAAGAGGCAATCTAAACAAAAATCAATTATTAAAATATATTGATAATCTTAATAATTTAAATGTACATAAAATTATCTTGTTTACATTGCCTTACATACAGGGTTGGCCGCAGGAAAATAAAATAAGATATGATTTAAATTTATTAATGAATAACTTTTCATGTAATAATAATATAAACTTGACATTTAATTGTTATAATTATAATAATAAATGTAATTTAATAGACATAAATAATTTACTTAAGAAATTTTTGACTAATGATAGGTATTACCTATCTAAATATATTTTAAGACAGATAGCAAATGTGCTATCTTATTGTTTATATATTAACTCAGCCAAGGACTTGGCTACACAGACATCTGCTCCTTTTGAGCAGTGTAATGACTTAATATGTAATTTGGAATCAGTTCCAAGTAATTTAAATTAGAAAATGAGACAATAGAGGTAATCT
The DNA here is from genome assembly GCA_033319125.1 of Parnassius glacialis. Taxonomy (NCBI): domain Eukaryota; kingdom Metazoa; phylum Arthropoda; class Insecta; order Lepidoptera; family Papilionidae; genus Parnassius; species Parnassius glacialis. Next base: position 67,977,319 of record JAVANC010000004.1, on the reverse strand, counting down.
CTAGCAGTTGTAATAATTTAAATAATTTAGAATGTAGCTTACAAATCTTTAATTGTATGACTCCACAGAATGATAATGAAAATTGTATACACCTGGTGCATCAAAATATACAAGGCATGGTAGGCAAAGAGTTAGAAATTGAGTTGTTCTTAAATAGCAACAATATTCATATTTTATGTATTACTGAACATTGGTTAAAAGCTTATAACTTAATGTTTAACTTCAGTAATCACCAGGTGGTCAGTTCTTTCAATAGAGAAACGGTTTTAAGAGGTGGCTCCTTAATATTAGCTAGTAAATTATTGTCATGTAAAGAACGTAAAGATATTGTGAGCCTCTCTGTTGAGCGAACTGTAGAAATGGCATGTGTTGAGTTTGAGCACCTCATTGTTGTGAGCGTCTACAGACCCCCGTGTTCTATATACGATACTTTTGAAAAAATTATGGAGGAAGTTTTTGCTAAGCTTAATAAACGGAATAAATCTGTTGTAATATGTGGAGACTTTAACATCAATCTCCTAGAAGCTTCCTCAATCAATATTAAATTTAGATCATTGTTTAAATCATATGGTCCTTTTAATTTATTTTTAGAGCCAACGCGTATTGCTCAATCTAGTGCAACATGTATAGATAACATTTTTACAAATGTGAAGCCGTTGCATAAATGTATAATTCAAAAATTAAGTTCTGATCACTGTGGACAAGTAGTTTCGTTACCATATGTTCACAAAAAGCAAGTAGATAAGAAAGTTGTGTTTGTTCCAGTAAATGCACGTCGCTTGGAGAAATTTAGAAGTAACATAGTGAAAAAACTTCCATCACTTACATACCAAAATGATCCAAATTTTTTGTATGGAACATTATTTAAGCTTATTTGCAATGAATTTAATAATACTTTTACTTCTAAGACATTCTCCTTGAACAGTCGGAAGTCATTTAATGAATGGGCGACAGTAGGAGTCCATAAGAGCAGACATAGGTTATATGATCTTTACCATGAAAGGTCATATAATCATAGCGTCGAATTTAGGGAATATGTAAAAAAATATTCAAAAATATTTAAAAGAGTGTGCTCCACAGCCAAGTCTTTGCATTTTAGCAACAAAATTAAGACGGCTTCTAATAAAATTAAAATGACATGGAGTATAATTAATAGCGAAACTGGTAAGATTAACTCTCGCAATTCAAACTACCAGTTAAGTGTTAATAACAAATTAACCGAATCAGATCAGGACGTTGCAATGGTTTTTGAGAAATATTTTACTGATATTCCGATATTAACCACTAAGTCACTGAATTCTTCTCCTGCGGTCGCCGAATCATTACTTAAACAAAATGTAAATGCGTGTACAAAGAATTTTACATTTCATAAAGTATCATCAAAAGATATTGTAAAATATTTTAAAACTATTGATGTTAAGAAAACTGCGGATCTGTGGGGGATTTCCGTTAAAGTTATTGCGTCTATAATAGATACAATCGCGCCTCATTTAGCTACTATTTTTAATACTAGTATCGAATCTGGTGTGTTTCCTGATTTAATGAAGTATAGTAAAGTAATACCTTTATTTAAATCTGGTAGTACATTAGACCCCGCTAATTTTAGACCTATTTCTGTACTACCAACACTTAGTAAGATTTTTGAAAAAATTATTCTTGATCAAATGTTAAATTTCTTTAATATAAATAATTTACTTCATAAAAATCAATTTGGTTTCACAAGGGGTCGCTCGACAACTGATGCCGGTGTTGAGCTGATTAAATATATATTTAATGCATGGGAGAATTCACAGGATGCTTTGGGTATATTTTGTGACCTATCCAAAGCCTTCGATTGTGTTCACCATGAAACATTAATCAGGAAACTTCAACACTACGGTGTAAGAAGTGATGCTCTTAAATTAATTATTTCATATTTAAGTAAGAGAACGCAAAAAGTTGTCATTAACAGTATGAGTTCTTCCGGGTCGATGGTACAGATGGGCGTGCCTCAAGGCTCAATTCTAGGCCCCTTTCTGTTTCTTGTATACATTAATGACTTACCTTACATAGTAGGAGATAACCATGATATAGTATTATTTGCAGATGACACTTCTTTAATTTTCAAATTAAGTCGACAATTGCTAAAATATGACGAAGTAAATAATGCTATATCTAAATTAGTAAATTGGTTCAATGTTAATAATTTGCATTTAAATGGCACTAAAACGAAATGTATGAAATTTATGACTCCAAATGTCAAACAATTAAATACTAATGTAATTTTAAATGGGGAGAAACTGAGTCTTGTAGATACCACCATTTTTCTTGGAATCACACTAGACGCGAAGCTTCAATGGAGCCCCCATATATCAAAACTAGCAAGCAGACTTAGTTCTGCAGCATATGCCGTAAAAAAGATTAGAAGTCTAACTAGTGTTGAAACAGCTAGACTAGTTTACTTTAGCTATTTCCATAGCATAATGTCGTATGGTATTTTGCTATGGGGACACGCAGCTGACACTGAAATTATATTTGTTTTACAGAAGAGGGCCATAAGAGCAATTTATGATTTAAAGCCTAAAGAGTCGCTGCGACAAAAATTTAAGGAAATTAATATATTAACTTTGGCCTCTCAATACATTTATGAAAATGTAATGTACGTACACAAAAATAAAAGTAGTTTTACAAAAATAAGTGATATTCATTCTGTAAATACTAGGAACAGACACAAGCTAGTAGTACCGGTTACTCGACTCCATCGAGTCAGTAATTCATTCTTGGGGCGATGTATACGCTTTTACAACAAAATTCCAGCAAATATACAAAATTTGACCTGCTCAATGATCAAAAACTTTATTAAACTAAGTTTGTATAAAAAGGGTTATTATAGTATTAAAGAATTTATAGATGATAATAACCCCTGGAAATGAGGTGATCGCTACCAAGCTATTTCTAATTTGTTGTGTTGTTAATTTGTGTAACATACATGATTGTAAGCTGTTATTTTAAAAAAAAAAGTCCCGCTGGGTTTCTTGCTGGTTCTTCCCAGGACAGAGGTTTTTTTTTCGAACCAGTGGTAATTATACAAAGGAGTGACTTTCAATAAGCATTATTTATAATCTATATTGAATAAAAAAGTTTCTGTTTCTGTTTCTGATTCCAGTCCAAAAAGCCAAGCCAAAAGTTGATAGTATGTACGAGGGCCACGTAAGTTGAATTGGGAACGGTGCGCAGTAAATAAAGGAGCAGAACGTACTGAACCGACTTGCTGAGAATAATAACAGCTTCTCTACCTGCCCTGTTGTTGTCTCTTTGTAATGTAAATATCTCTATCTATCTATCTCTCTCTAACATCTAAGGTATTAATGCCCCATTCGAATTCCTAGAAATTGTAACAGGAACCCATTTTGGGCATGTAGTAAAAGTGATTACTGACAATTACAATTTAAGGAATTTGGCCCCTGTTTAGAAATAATAGGCCCATATTTTTTTATAACTTGTTTTCCTAGAGTATTATACCATTTTGGAATGTTGGTTAGTTGCGTCAATTTATAAAAAAACTTGCCATACTAGTGTTCATACTTTTTTTTTTACACCACTATAAGTTAAATTTGGTTAAAAGTAAAAGTCTTCAAAAAATTTAGGGAATAAAATAAGTTTCATTAATTTTCGTGATAAAACAAGAGTTATTCTGGAGTTTTTAAGAATTGTGGTAGATAGCAGTACTATTCAGGTTGCCTATTAAAAAAAAAGAAAAAAATATTTAAAAAATTGTGGTCATGGTAGTGAAAAATATCATAAACGGTCTTAATTTTTTTTTATATAACTTAAAATATAATTGGGATATATTTTTTCTTTTTTTCCCCGATTAGTCCGGGGCAGGTCTATCCTCCGGTGTTGGCTTATCGTTAAATTTTGAGACACGTTGTATATATTTATATATATTAAAAATCTATAAATACGAATGAACGAAAAAAAATTGTATTATCTATACTCGTGACAATCTAAGCAGCCCGATTTGACAGCTATAAAAATACTTTGCGTAATGATGGGAAATAAAAATTGGTTGCTTTAAAAACCGATTCTCGAGACATATCGATTATCTATAGTTTGTAATGGACAATGTATCTACATCGTTTAAAATTGATTCTCAAGACATATCGTTTTAAAACATGCACGAGTTTGTAATATTTAACAGCTATTACATAAATACAAACTATGTTCAAATTTGGGCCAGTTTCAAAACCAAGTTGCAAACAAAAATCCGACATAAATTGTATATTATGTAGGGACGCCACTGATATGCACCCGTACGAAGCCGAGGGGGACGCTAGTCTAGAATAAAATTAACAATAAATAAGTGTGGTTGGGTCAGGTAAATAAATAAATTCACTGAATTCGTAACATTTTTATTCTCAATTCTCATCTTAATGCCAACAAACAATTTTTTATAAAACCTTCCCCGGCAGATCTAGCATGACAAATAATGAGGCGTCCACCCTTTCCCATTGGTACTTTTGAGCTGGATGCTTGCGTATCATACGTCCAAGATTGTGGCACAGGCATTTAACCATGGCTCGTCAATAAATATTACCTTGTCCCAGTTGGTTATTTTATTAACTTCTCTTAAGAAGGATACTCTTTGTAGTATTATGTCATACCTTTCCATCAATATTTTCCGTTTGTCGGTTTTTTGTATGAAAACCCACTATTTTTAGAATTGTTTTTATAGATGTTGCACTGCCATTATATAAGTGTGCAAATTTAAAAGACACAAGTAATTTACTTATGGTGGGGTATTCTTGTCTTGTGTAGTAGTCGTAAACATGGGATCTAATGGCATCAGCATCAAAATTATCAATACCTGTCACAGGCTTTTGTTTTTTTTTTGTTTTTTGGGTGTGTGCAGTACATTATCTTCACAGCCAAAAGGCCCGTACATTTCCTTTATAATATTTCGGACAGTTTTTGTGCCAATTCCAAACGCTTGTGCGACTCGTTCTTGTACTTGGGTAACTTATAAAACAGGCTCTCTATTTGCTGACTCCCGTTCAAAGTACCCGTGCAACTTCAAAACCAAGTCACGAGACTGGCTGTAAGGAGTACGTCCTCTTTTATACATGTTGTCTAGTTCACACGATAACCAAAATCACGTAATGCGTAATCAAAGTCCGGAATTAGCAAGGCAAGGTCAACGAATATAGCAGAAACAGTGCAAGAGTGATAGCCGAACCAGAAAATATAATAATAACCAATTACACAAAAACTTCCAAGATAGCGAGAGACCGCGCGAAGCATTGACAAATCAATGGCGTAGAGAGAAAAAAAAAGCGGCCAAGTGCGAGTCGGACTTGCCCATGAAGGGTTCCAGCAAGTAACATAATTTACGATTTATGACGTTTAAAAAAAAACTATTCACTAGATCTCGTCCAAACCAATTTTCGGTGGAAGTTTACATGGTAATGTACATCATATATTTTTTTAGTTTTATCATTCTCTTATTTTAGAAGTTACAGGGGGGGGGGGGGGACACATATTTTACCAATTTGGAAGTGTCTCTCGCGCAAACTATTCACTTTAGAAAAAAATTATATAGAAACCTCAATATCATTTTTGAAGACTTATCCATAGATACCCCACATGTATGGGTTTGATGGAAAAAAAGTTTTGAGTTTCAGTTCTAAATATGGGAACCCCCAAAATTTATTGTTTTTTTTTCTATTTTTATGTGAAAATCTTAATGCGGTTTACAGAATACATCTACTTACAAAGTTTCAACAGCATAGTTATTATAGTTTCGGAAAAAAGTGAAACAGACAGACATGATGAATCCATAAGAGTTCCGTTTTTTGCAATTTGGCTACGGAACCCTAAAAATGGAAGTTAAAATAATTTTTTTCGAGATCAAACTATTTCGAATATTAACATATTAAATATCAAAATAAAGCTAGAAATATATGTGGTCAGATTTTGTTTTTATATGTTTAAACATTAAATAATACGTTCCTCTCTTTTCTAAATGTAAAAGTATCGATTTCTCAGAACATAGATTTTATTTGGTCAAAAAATGGTTTGTAACGGTCACAACACTACGGCAACGAACCCAAAGATATCAACAGACATGTCATTGTAATATCGTCCTGTGGGATTATTAATCAACGATTAATTCGTCTTTTTTAAGAGCATTTCTCGAATATAAAGTAAAACTTGGTGCTTACGAATAATACTCATTGTCATAGTGTATAGATAACATAGTAATTATTTTGGATTGTGAATTTGATTTTTCGATTTCTTACGGCAACGTTCATACAAAGTTATCGCGTCATGTATAATGAGAAACGTCAAATCGGGCCTTTTAGATTGTCGCGAGTATACATTATAAACTAAGTTTGAAATAAAAGTATAACTAATTTATTTTCAACAATTATTAACACCTACTTTCTTCAGGTGGTTTGGTAAAGGCGGCTTGAACCAAACGTCTGAACCTCTGCGCGTTCCGCAGCTGATTTATACAGTGATCACATATCATACAGTCTGATTTCGGTACCTGGAATAAACATGCATACATACATAAGATATCTACAGTTCAAGGTTAAATATGGGCTCCTCCAGTTATATAGGCTGTAACTTTACCTTACTTTTATGTAACAAGACTGGTAAAATTAAAATAAAATTGTACAACCGACTTCAATTGGTATAAATTATTAAAGATAACTGAAAACTACTGGTCAGAGCTTGATATATGGGACCAAATGAGAAGCACTAGTTTTCAAATATAAGAATCATCGAAATCGGTTCACTTAGAAAAAAGTTATGATGTAACACACATGAAAAAATACAGTCGAATTGATCCTCCTTTTTGAATTCGGTTAAAAAGATGACCAGCTGTGAACTTCTGCTGGGTGATGATTATGACGTTATATTATTTTATTAAAAACAAATGTTTGTCTATGGGTAATTTTTTTCTAAAACGCTTCGATGGTGAAAAGTTACAGCCTATATACGTACCACCGCTGGGTTCAGGCCTCCCCTCGCTTCTGAGAGGGTTTTGGGGCAAGGAAGTGTCCACCAATGCGTGTTCGCGGACTTCACATGTCTGCGAAATATATTTTTTTTATTAATTTCTCAGACATGCAGGTTTCGTCACCATGTTTTCCTGAGCGCATGGTAAATCAGCACTTAAAATTGCAATTAACAATTTCATTGGTGCCGACGGGGATGGAACCCGTGTTGCTCGCGTAGTGTGAAATTTACAGCGAGCGCCTAGCCCCTGAACTGCCACGGGTATAGTTACAATCGCAAGGAAGTCTCGCTCCCTTCACGCTACTTTCCGTTGCAGGTAGACCGTATTTTTATAAAAGTATATACAGGGTTAATTTGCAATAACCGGCCAAATTTGCAGAGAAGGTTCAGAAAAAAATTCTCAATAATTCTCTTTTTATCTTTTAAATTCTAAATGCATGGTAATGCATTATTTTGACTGACTGAATACTGCTCACGCACACATTCGTAAGGGTCGATCGGTAAGCAAAACGTTGTTGTCCATAAATCACATTCAATTTGGGATAATGTCAAATAAAACTAGAAGGCTTATTTATTCGTATTTTCTAAAACTGCAATAACGGTATATCATTATTTATATATTCGAACGTAATTTTAAAATTTGGCTACTCTTTAAATAATAACCCTGTATATAGTGTCCGGTGTGTAGCCCCGCGAAGATAGGCAAAATCCAAAAAGCAGCGAGCTACTTCGACCAAATTTAGCCAAAAGAAATGATAGATGTCTAGCACACATTCTTTTTTTTTAAACATTGCTACTTACATGAAACATCCATGTTATTTATATTGTTAGACGTATATATTCATAGTTATAATATGTACTATTTATATATGTATGTCAATATGTATGCTTATGAATGTACGTATATATTTGTATACATGTATAAATAGGAGATATTTTTATAGTTTATTTATTGTATATAATAGTAAAATGTATATATAACGTAATTAATTATCATTTTTATTTTGTTCTTATTCTATATTGCTACACCTACTTCAAATTCTCACCACTCCATGGATTGACTGGTAGAGAATGCCTCAAGGCATTAAGTCCGCTCTATGCATTCTCTTAGATTAAGGAATGTAATAAAGAATAAATAAATAAATATATTAACATCGATGTCAAAATCGATGTTTTTCTTATATCGATCATCCCCAGAGTCTTCCCCGATAGAGGGCGACTCTATTGCCATTTGTGCTTTTGCTGCACCTATAATAAAGCGTGGTTCTACCATGTGGAAAAGATAAATATAAATTAACACAATCCATCTTATCTTACCCTAACGCCATAGCATTCGAAAAGCATCCTGTCGTACTGTTCCTCGATCCCGTTCCACACGTAGGTCTCTTCCAAGCGTCGTAAATCGCTATCGCCACCGCAGATGTGACAACAGGGCCCAGAAACTGAACCAGAGTCCCCAGTTGCATTCGCATGGACCATAATAGACTCCTACATAAGTAAATTACACGTGGTACAGCCATGCTGTAGCTATATTATGGTTGTAATAATAATAATGTCCTCCAGGCCGAATTTCGGCCACGGCGGCCAACCTCAACGGAGACTAGCCATCGGCGCAGGACAGGATTATAGTTCCCAAGTGTATGCGCAAGCACAGGTGCACTCTCTATTCCCTCACTCTCATAGCACGATGAGACGGTAAACCGACACGACCGGAGAGAGATCAGGCGCAGGACCAACGGCTTTACGTGCTCTCCGAGGCAAGGGGGTGTAACACCGCTAACTTCCTGACTCCAAGCAGCTACTAAGAATCTCTTGATGGAAAAACTCAATAACTGATTTTTTGGCCCAACCCGGGATTTGAACCCGGGACCTCATGATCAGCAGTTGAACATATATTTCATTATAACAGTGGTAGAACCACGCGGCACTTGTGTTGTCGCACGGATGGGCCGGCTCGAACCGGGGTGGTACCACGACCTCACAGAAAACCAGCGTGAAGTAAAGGTTTACCTCTGCGTTTCGCTTGGTGAGTGCAGGTGGCCGGAGGCCCTTTTTACTGGAAATGAGGCATTCCATCTTAGTCCTCACGGGCGACAACGCATCTACATTTTGATTCGCAAACGAGGATAGATGTAGATGTCTATGGGCCGCAGCAACCACTTACCATCAGGTGGACTGTGTGCTCGTTTGTCACCCTTATCCTATAAAAAAAAACTACTGCAACCACTAGACCAGTGAGGCAGTCCATGAGTATGGTCGTAATACGAACGGGTCGGCTCGCCCGAGGAAGGTACAAGCTCTCACAGAATACCAGCATAAAATAACAACTTAACGCTGCTGTTTCGTATGGTGAGTGTAGAGAACCGGAGACCCTTTCCACTGGAAACTAGGCATTCCAACTTTCTCCTTGGGGGTGACAATCCTTTAGTCCTCACGGATGACAACATTTCTGTATTTGATTCGTAATCGAGGATAGATGTAGATGTCTATGGGCCACAGCATCCACTTACCATCAGGTGGACTGTGTGCTCGTTTGTCACCCTTATCCTATAAAAAAGTTAATATAATACTCAAGCCTTTAGAATTCACAACTGGTATATAGGCCTTTCAAGGAATGTGTATGCGCTAGTTGGGGTTTATATTTTTTTGGATAGAAAAACGGAGACAAACGAGCACAAAGTGCACCTGATGGTAAGTGAATACTGTGGCAATTAAAAAACTACAATTAAGAATCAAAACGCAGTTCCGTTGTCACCACTGAGGATTAAGATGGAATGCCTCGTTTCCAGTAAAAAGGGTCTCCGGTTCTCTACACTCACCATACGAAACACAGCAGCATTAAGTTGTTATTTTACGCTGGTATTCTGTGAGAGCGTGTATCTTCCCCGGGCGAGCCGATCCGTTCGAACTACAACGATAATGTAGAGGCTGCAGTGTGGCTCTACCGCGTTTCATGATTGGCGGCCGATGGACAAACAATTTGATATAAATGAATACACCAATACAAAGTAACCTTAGTTTAAATGCATGCAAATTAAATAGTTCATTGGTATTTTATACCAATTTATAGTAGCTTTATAATTATAGAGTATATTTTGTAAAGAAAATATTGAAACGAGGAAAACAAATCAGGAGATGGGCAGCAGCGTCTTCCTAATAACTACTAAAAATAAAAACTGTTGTCAACCCGCTTGCCAAGCGTAGTATCTATGGAAAATATGCCCCTATGAGGCAGCTTCTATGGGCATCTGTGGGGTAGGCCTATGTTCAACAGTGAACTTTAATAGGATGTAATGGATGGGTGTATAGAAGATAATCTACCAGGAGCACATGACCCACTGAGAGGTGAAATTTTCAAATCAACAGTAACATTACAACTATGACAAAAATACCTCCTATGTAGCAATCTATGGGGGGCCTGTGTCCAGTAGTGTATTTTAAGCTGTAACGGCAACTAATTTTACTCGGATTTCACGGGAGTAACACCGCGCGGGTCTCCTACTGGTGTATACAGTTAAATATTTTTGAGTTTTATAGAAAACCCCCCAAGCATTTAGGGTTCCGCGATCCTACTCCTATTTTTCAAGAAGTCCTGTCTATGATTTTATTTATCATCTTATATCCTAAACGTGTTTTGTAAATGGTTTAACAAAATTTTGTTTAAATATACTTACTGTACTGAATATTTTAAACAATCTATCTTTTGACCAAATAACATCCATTTTAAGAAAATTGTAAATTAAATTCTAAAAAACGATGATAATAAAACTCATACAATTTTCATTTATTGCTTTCATGTCACGTTCACGTCATTAGCAATTATTACCAAATTAAAAAAGGATTAAGCTAAAACGTAGTGATTTTATACTCCTTGGTAGTGATTTTATACTTTTTGGGCATAGAGAAACTCAGGCCACCGGTGGATAGCAGGGGAGTAGCAGACGTTCCCCTCTGTCAAAGTATAAGTCCACGCGGCCCTATGAGTACAATAAAACAAGTTGCAGCCGCACTGCTCACTAGACTAAATCTAGTTGCGCGGCTAAATCGTTGTACTACAAAAATGCCGGATAATTCAGTGTTTTGATGCAAAATTCTGTGTAGTGGCGGTTGAGAATATCCACTACCCCATATCTTCCCGTGGGTGCCGTAAGAGGCGAAGTGGGAAACAAGCAGGAGATCGGCAGCAGCTTCTTCCTGATAACAGCAATATCACAATAAAAAACTGCGGTTGCCAACCGGCTTGGCAAGCGTGGAAACTATGGCAATGTACACCCCAATGAGTAAAGTTACGAAGAGACGGCCCCCAGTCCCCGGCGGCCCCGCTATTCCTGGCTACGGTGGCGACCATGGTAACGGCGGGGCAGGCGGTGCTAAGAATCTCCGGTGGAGGTTCAGTTGCCACCTATGATGTCTCGACCTGGCAACTTATAACGCACGCACCTTGAGGACTGACGAGTAGATCCTGGAGCTGGAAGAAGAGATTGGCAAGCTGCACTGAAAAATTATAGAATTATCCGAGGTCCTAAGAGAGAGTGAGGACACGGTAGTCCTCGAATCCGGCAACTTGTTCTACCACCGGGAGGGCGACCTGCCCAAGGAGGTTTTTAGTCCACAAGTATCTTGTTAACAACGCTGTAAAGATTGGGAGTGTATCGACAACGGTTGCGTATCTTATACTCAGAATCACCAAACGGTATTCGCTGAAGGTCATACAGGCTTACGCACCAAACTCGGCAAACCCCGATGAGGAAGTGGAGGAAACATATGAGGATATTTCTAGAGCCATGCATTCCTCTAAACCCACTATACGGTGTTAATAGGAGACTTCAACGCAAAACTACACACAAGAGAGAACGGTGAGCTGAAAGAAGGGAAATTCGGAATAGGGAAACGGAAACCAAGGGGCCAGCAGCTGGCTGACTTCATGGAGAAAGAGGGACTCTTTATGATGAACTCTTTCTTCCAGAAGCGGCCCCACAGGAAGTAGAAGCCCCGACGGTTCCACAAAAAATGAGATTGAATTCATTATGACGACCAGACGACAGCTATTCAGTCTCCGTAATCGCGAGGGTGAAACCTATTAGCGATCACCGAATGGTTATAGGCACACTGAACCAAAATGTTAAGTTCGAGAGGTCTCGTCAAATGAAATCAACGCTCCGTCCCCTTGTTGCTCTGATCCAAAGCCCGAAACATTTCAGCTCAAGTTACAAAACCGTTTTCAGGGCCTAAGAGACTGCGATGAAGTGGACGATATGAATGACAAACTCGTGAATACTGTCCATGCGGTCGGAGCTAAGTTCTGCAAAACCCGCCGCAGAAGAACAAAAAACTCTCCGATCACACTCTTAATCTCATGGCTGTTAGGCGGGAGATGAAGCTAAATTCTTCAACAGATTTGACAGCATACAGGCAACTGAACAGACAGATCTCCAAATGCATTTTTTTATAGGTAAGGGTGACAAACGAGCACAGTCCACTTGATGGTAAGTGGTTGCTGTGGCCCAAAGACATCTACATTTATCCTCTATTACGAATCAAAATGCAGATGCGTTGTCACCCGTGAGGACTAAGATTGAATACCTCGTTTCCAGTAAAAAGGGTCTCCGGTTCTCTACACTCTACATACGAAACACAGCAGCATTAAGCTATGCTATTTTACGCTGGTATTCTGTGAGAGCGTGGTCCTTCCCCGGTCTAGCCGACCCATTCGTGTTACAACTATACCAGAAATATAGCTGCAGTATGGCTCTACCACGTATAAAAATGCATGCAAAAGTCCCGCCGACTTACGCAACTTCAATACAGCTTGACGTATTGAAGAAACGATCGAGTGAAACCAAGGCTCCAAAGTCTTTGCCAGAGATCAGTCTGCCAGGAAGAGCCAACTATCAAAGCTGAAGACCGAGTGTGGCAGCATCGTTTCCGGGGCACCTGGGATTTTAAGTGAGATTTAGAGGTTCTATGGACAACTGTACACGTCATCGTTGGAGCCACACGCAAGTGTGAGTAACGATCCAAGAGCGAGTCTTATCCGACACTATTCCGAAGATATCCCGGACGTCAGTCTGAGCGAGATTAGAATGGCTCTCCAGCATCTTAAGAACGGCAAGGCCCCAGGCGAGGATGTAAGTACAGCGGAGCTTCTGAAAGCGGGTGGAAAACCGGTACTGGAAGTCCTTCAGAGGCGCTTTAATTCCGTCCTCCATGGTGGCATTACACCGGAGGCGTGGTGCATAATTGCGGTGGTCTTATTCTTCAAGAAAGGTGACAATGCTCTCTTGAAGTACTACAGACCTATTTCCTTTCTGAGCTGCGGCTACGTGATGTTTTCGAAAGTCATTACGAATCATCTCGCACGCAGACTTGACGACTTCCTGCCTCCCGAAAAAGCGGGTTTTCGAAAAGGCTATAGTACCATAGACCACATACACAGCCTGCGGCAGATTGTACAGAAGACAGAGGAGTATAATCTGCGACTTTGCCTTGTGTATGTGGACTATGAGAAAGCCTTTGATTCCGTCGAAATTTGGGCGGTGCTGCAGTTCCCTCAGCGGTGTCAAGTTGACTGTCAGTATATCGAAGTGCTGAAGTGTTTGTACAGTATGGCTACGATGGCCATCCGAGAACAGAATCAGAGTACGAAACCTATCCAACTGCAGAGAGTTGTAAGATAGGGTGATGTTATATCCCCGAATCTCTTCACCGCTGCATTGGAAGAGGTATTCAAGCTACTGGACTGGAAAGGATACGGTATTAACATCAATGGCGAGTACATCACTCACCTTCAATTTGCCGACGATATAGTCCTTATGACAGAATCGCTGGAGGACCTAACGAAGAACCCACAACCGATGGGCAGGAAAGGTTCTCTAGTGGCAGCTTCGTACCGGCAGGCGAAGTGTAGGGCATCCCCCCACTAGATGGAGTGACAACCTGGTAAGACATGCAGGAAGTCGATGGATGCAGGTGGCTCAGGACCGTGCTTTGTGGCATTCCTTGGGGGAGACTTACGTTCAGCAGTGGACTTGTGAAGTGCTGTAATGATGATGATGATGATGATGATTGCTGCAAAAAGAGATCAATCGCTTCAAGTGTTCGCCTGAAACTAAGAATTTCAAAAATAAATCCTTAGTGAAAACTAAATGATGACTAAATTTACTTTGAAATAAAACAGTCTGATGACTATAGTACGG